>NC_061157.1:65603857-65658512 GCF_022113875.1 Hydra vulgaris
TGAAGGTAAAGATTTTGAATAGGTGCTGTAAAGATCATCAGCTCTTTCTCTTTCGTAGCATTTTTTTTTTCTCGTTGTTTTTTGATTCTTTTTCTTTAACTACTTTTTCAATAAACTTTTTTAACTGCCTTTCACAATATTTCTTTTGACGTTCAGCGTGAGTAAGAAATGTTAAACCCTTAAAAGATTAAAAACAATTAAAAGCAACATAGTAGTTATGGAGATTGCACGTATTACATCTAAGGTTCAATGGAGTTACAACTATCCCTTAGAGAGGCTCTATGAATGCCAAAAGAGAGTCTCAAGGATAGCTGAGCATTAATCCTCCAAGTGTTGCCTATGCAGAAAATATCTATATTTTGTAGCTTTTGTAGAAAACGTCAAAGAATGTCGCACAATAATCTGGGTCATTAAAGTTGATAAAAACTCAATTGTGATTTCAGTTTAGCAGTTTTAAATATTGTTTTAAATTTTGTCACGGTGTGACAAAATCTAAAACGTTCTAAAAATTCTTAAAATCACATAAGGTAATTATTTTTTTAAACATGTTAAAATTTTTTTAGATGTACTAGATAGATTTCTCATTGCGCTGGAATTTTGAAATCCTAAGTTTTACTGGTTGTCCTAGAAATAAAACTATTGGTACCCTAACTGTCACAGCGTGATAATAGTGGTAATAACATTTGATTAAAAAAAAAATGGTTTTCTGAATTAGTCTAGCAAAAAACATGTTTTTATCATAAGTAACAATGATTAGTGCAACTAAAAACCTGATTGCAATGAGCGAGACAGTTTTTGAATTTTTGATAGGTTCAATTGAACTTTGGCAATTAAAAATGAATTAAATGTTCGTAAAAACACCTATTTTTACATTCTGTTTCAGCCCATATTATTTTTTATAATAGCGGCATGCTATAACAAGCTATACATTTTCTGAAAAAGGAGAGCTTTCTACTGATATATAGCATTATGTACATTGGCTTGTTTTAATTTTTTCATTTATTGTGAGACGGTTGTGGAATTGCTCATATATATATATATATATATATATATATATATATATATATATATATATATATATATATATATATATATATATATATATTTTTATTTATATTTATATCAACCTTCGGAATTTGGAAAATTCAAGTCGGCATCAGGTTGGCAAAAAAAAATTTGATACAAAGGTCTTACCATAAAACATAGAAACAAAGTCAGCAATTTTTTGCCGACCTCAAACACTTTTAGGTCAGCTGTCAGGTCGACATTGCCGAATGCTGATCCTAATTCCGAGAGTTTTGTAAATATATATATATATATATATATATATATATATATATATATATATATATATATATATATATATATATATATATAAATTATGTTAGTGTATTCTACAAATAGAGTGCTCAATATTCTTAAAGAACAGAGCAATAATAAATTAGTAAAAACACTTACCTAATTTTTAGTTTTCTTTAACATAATTTTTGCTTCCTGATGAACCTACTGATGGAAAAACATGTGGAAGAAAACTAAAATTTAGATGTGTTTTTACTATTATATATATATATATATATATATATATATATATATATATATATATATATATATATATATATATATATATATATATATATATATATATATATATATATATATGTATATATATATATATATATATATATATTGCATTTAAATTGTTAAAACATTGCACAGCTGTGGTCAAATTGTAAAGAAAAAAAATTATTAGCGTGGTCAGTTACAAAGTGCGATCGCATGCCATTTCAATCCAATATATATATATATATATATATATATATATATATATATATATATATATATATCAGGTTTGGACAGGAATGCCGTGTGATCGCACTCTGTAACTGACCAAGCTAATTGTTTTTTTCTTTACAATTTGACCATGGCTATTTTGATGTTTTAACAATTTAATGCAATAAAAAAAAGTGTTATGTTATGTTATGTTATGAATATTTTTTTATTATTATTATAATTTTATTTTTTTCCTAGTTTAGTTGAGCTTAGCATTTCTATTTTCAGAGCGTTTCTGAAATGTATAAATCTTTAAAACATATAAACAATTATGGTCAACTTTTCGAGTGAATGATACTTATATTATACAGCAAGTTTATAAAAGAGCCCATTGCTGTTTAAAGTTGTCGCTTATAAAGTTAAAAAATATTTTTTTATAATTTTAATTTTTTTTTTTAATTTTAATTATAAAAAAATCTTATATAATTAAGTAATATAAATAAAAATTTATACAACTTTAATTAAAATTATTAGCTACTTTATTTAAAAGTGTTTTTCTAATATAAAAACATTAGTATAGATAAATTATAGATAAACTTGTCGAAGCTATTTATTTTCAAAAAAATTAAAAACCAATTTTTTAAGCGCATTTGTTAAAAACCGTGGTTAAATTGTCAAAATAAAAAATTTTTTACACGGTCATATAAAGACTTCAAATCGCACACCTTCCTGGCCAAGCCTGCAAAAATGTCCCAACGATTTGTATTCGGTAAAATGTAAGGTATGTTTGAAAGTTATATCTGTTGCAGGTCTGGATACAAAGGCATTGGAAAAACATGCCAATGGTAACAAACATAAATGATGTATGCCTGTCTTTGATAAATATGCATTAAAAACTGTTGTAGAACCACCAGCTAGCCTAAAAGCGGTATTGTATCCACAGCAATCTTCTATTGTATTTGTTGCAGAGTTGCAGTTAGCAAAGAAAGCAGAGATACTGTGGGCAGTTGATGTTTTGCTTTCAAAACATTCTTTTTGATCAAGTGCAAACAAATCTGAATTATTTACTGCAATGTTTAGCGATAGTCAAATAGCTAAACAATTTTCTTGTGGGAAAACAAAGTGCACTTATCTTGTGTGCTTCGGAATTGCACCATATTTTAAGGAAATTTTCTGTGAGACATTGATCTGTGAGAGCTTGATCAGTTTGTTAGCCAATTTGATGAATCTTACAACCAAGAAAAGTCAGATGGATTTGCATGATGGATTTCGAAAATCTTACTCCAGCTTAGTCTTCAGACTTTGCTCTAAAGCTCTGTAGCCATCGTTGGATTGTAAATGAGAAAGTAGCAAAGAAAGCTATAGAAATGTGGCCCAAGATTATCGTGATTGTTGACTTTTGGAAAATTTACCAAAAAAGCAAGCAACCTGGTCAATGTAAGCAAAATAACAGTTATGAACACCTTTCATCATGCTATAAAGATGTGTTAGTCCCTATAAAAATGCAATTTTTTAAGGAAACTGCAAAATTGTTAAATTCTTACTTGTTAATTTTCCAAACCCACAGTCCTATGACACCTTTTCTTGTGGAAACATTTGAGAACTTACTGATGCTATTTTTATCAAACTTTATCAGTAAAGAAGTTTTGTCTGAAGCATCCTTAACTTTTAAATTATTAAAAGTTGATATCATTGATGTCAAAAATCAAGTGTTGGTCATGAATATTGATCTTGGGTTTGGAATAAAGTATGAGTTGCAGCAACTGAAATCTAGAGAAAAAAAGTTACTGATGCACAAATATATAATTTTAAAACAGAAGTTCAACAGTTTTTAGTTACAATGTGCAAACATATAGTTGAAAAAAGTGCGCTAAACTCATATTTTACCAGATACTTAACGTGTTTATCACCTTTGTACATGGTGGAATCTCATGAGGTGTGTGAACTTTATTTTGACAAGTTGTTGCTGAAATTAGTTGATTATAAAAAGGTAACTTCAGCTGCTGATCAAGCCAAATTGCAGTATTCACAATTTTAAACTACTGTTGCAAAAGTCAACAAGGAGAAATTTTTTGGGTTCAAAAAAGAAAGTGGTAGATTGGATTTTTTTATTGGTTTAATATACAGATGCTTCAAGATTCAAGGACTTAATAAAAGTTGACCTATTGTTACTAATATTGTCCCATGGCCAAGCACAAGTAGTATAAACTTTAGTACAAACGTTCATTTTCTGGATAATAATATGTTGATACTCTTGTTGTACAGAGAACTGTACAACAACTGTATAACTGTATAACCGTATATTTCCACATGTGCTGTGGAAATATAAAATCATCCTAATTGGCTATGACAACTAAACTTATGGGACATGTCAAGGATGCAAGAAAACTATACTTTAGCAGTCAGAAAAAAAAGTCCCGAAAGTCTTGAAAACTGACCGTAATACTAAACTGAAAAATATTAATAAAAAGATTTCAAATTCACACCCTAGAAGGTACCATAATTCAGCTCAGATATGATGCAGATAAGTATGCATTGCAAACCGAAAGCAGAAATCATTGATAGAAATTAAGTCAATCATTCTAAAATCTAATGCACTAAAGAGGGTTGCCTCTGAAAAGCAGTACTTACTAGAAAAAATTACAGCAGCAAAAAAAGTACTTATTGACAAGAAAGCTGAGATTTAGATTTGAATGTTTAAATTTTTTTTTCCATTTTTTTTTTCTGAATAGATTTTTTTTTTTGGCTGGATAATATGAAATATAAAGTTTAGTTTTTGAAATTAGCTGTGTATTTTAATGATTTTTGAATATTTATTGGTTGTTACTTAGTCATAAAGTCATCTATTTAGTGCAATGTTAAATTTGATTAATTTCTACTGCAAGTGTTTAAGCCCTAATTTTATCTTATTTATCTTAGCTAGGCATTCTTACAGTTTTAATATAAAATGAAAATTTTTTAAGATTTTTATCCTTTTTTTTTTTCAAGTTTCCCGATAAATCACCTTAAAAACCTTTAAAAATCTCCTAAATTATCCTAATTTTTTCAGACAAAAAAAGTGTGGCCACCCTGGGAAGGTGTTGCTATTAAAAAGAAATGTCTAGACAAGAAGGGTAAAAAAAAGTTGTTTTTACAAAAATCTTTCTATGGATGATCTCATTAAGTAGTCACATTCAAAATATAAAAATTAAAAAACAATCTGTTTTAAGTCCTTATTTGTATTTTTATTAGGTTAAAGTTTTCGGCAATAGCAATCTGCTCAAATAAACCCATCTCTTGAATCATGTCCATGAAAAGAAGTACAAGCTTTTGTTGTCTGTTTTACAGCTTATTTAATACTTTGTGTGGGGCATGATTTTGAATTAGGAATCATGGGATTTACTTTAAAAATAACAATAGTCTCAATAGTAAAGCTGCATGTTTGAATTGGTTCAAACATACTCAACTATGCAACTTAAATTAATAAGTTTTTGCCCAGACAGTCCGTGAACTGAGACTCAGATTCGTAGCAGTCTATTTGCAGTGGTAAACCATCTGCTGTGATTAACACGACCGCATTCCATCTTCTTAAGATCTATAGGTAAGCTACCTGAACTAATCAGAGCTGATCAGTTAAAAGATCATCAGTCACATATTTAATTCAATCGGTCTTTTACCAATGGTTATTATTGGAAAATCTTGAGCAACTGGAAGTAATGTAGCACAACTTAATACTTTACCCGCAACTCCACTGAATCCATTATTGGAAGTTGTTTTTCCATCAAGATCTTATATAAGATGTCTAACAGGAAGCTCATTTGTATTCATCATACATATAATCCAAGTTAACTTTTTATTAAGAAGATACTTTATTCTTTTTATAGCCCCACCAAATCTACCGGTGTTAGTAGCTGTAGAATCTACTCCAATTTACTGTAAATCTATATTAAATTTTTTACACCAATTTGCTATAGGTTTGACTATCATTAATGCTGGTTTTTCTTCAAGGCTAGGCTTAAGAGGAGAGAAATTATATAAATACATTTTCCTCCTGGTTCACTAGTGACAGTATAGAAGTCCATCTTTATTGTTTTTGAATAGTATTTTAATGCTGTTTCATCTTGTTCATTAATAAGAGTTAAATTTTTTTCCTCATCAAAAAATAATGCTTTTATTTCATCTGACTGATACAAAAGTAAATCATCCTTCTAGAGTTTTTCCATTACTTTATTCTTTTCCCTATGAATCTTGTGGTGGTCAATAATCAGTTTATTGTCTTTTTCATTAACAGTTCCAAGATCTACAAGAACTGCAGAAGAAATAGTAGCAACTTCTCTGTTTCTTTTGCCATATCTCAAAACTCTTTAAGCAAGAAGAAGAAAGTGGTTTGTATTAATGACTGAGTCTTTTATTTTATCATCGATTTTGACATTAATAAATTAATTGGGTGATTCACTTATTTTATCAATAACATATACATCAATTTCTTCATTCAAAAACTGGTTAATACTTAACTCTGCTTTCTTATTCTGCTCCTCATAAAATTTTGTAAACTCTAACTTTTGATTAGCACTCTTAACTATTTTTTCTTTTGTATTAGTTAGTCGAGTATGTTCTTTTTTGTCTATACAATGTATTTGATAAGCACTTTTAATTCCAACTTTAATTCTTTGAGCTCTGATAAACTTTACTCTATTTCAGGAATTTATAAAATTGCAGGATAATTACCGATCGGAGAAATAGAACAATGAGAACAGTTAGATTCAGAGTATGTTGGAACTTCCTTGCATATAATATAAAATTGCATATAATAACGATATTGTGTTTGCAGCGAAGAATATCAAATAATATGTCAATTTATTTCATATTATTGTTGTGAAGCGTTAATATGAAAATTTTAACGCTACACAACAGGACTGTAAATAAACGTCAAAACACGTTTATACAACCCTTATAACTTTAAAACAATACTATGGTAAAAAATGTTGTTTTTTTTTTAACTTTTTTGCTCAAAAGTATTTTAATGTTTAATAAACATATACCCATATATATAAATAATATTACCTCAACTAAAAAAAATGTTTTTAAATATGTTTTTAGGATAAAATCCATCCTTACACCTTTATTCCGTTCGAAATACTACTTATTTTATTTTTCTTGTTTACATATTATTTTGTTCCTGAAACCAAAGGCAGAACAGTAGCAGAGATATCAGCAGTGTTTAGAAACAACTACGCTTCCACTGATGTCGAGAAACACGGTTTGAGTTCTTATTGATATTTATTTCTACTAAATTCGACTAATTCAAAGTTGAGTTATCTTAATGGACTTTAAGTCATAATGACTAATATTTTCTAATAGGTAAATTATTAACTAAACAATTTGTAAATAAATATTTATTATTTTAGTGCAAGAGTTATTTAACTTCTATACTAATGTAGGTCCCGAAACATTTGCAGGACATAAACGCCTCTTTTGTATACTTGACAATTTTTCTAGCAAAACAATTAGCTATCAGTCACTCTAACATAAAAATCTGTCTGACAAAGTGATTAAGGTTTGGTTGCCATTTTCAGTTAAATTGACACGTAGACTTGATGGGCGTCGATGTCCAATACCTATTGTCCACACTAACCGTGCTAGGAATATTACTGTGATTAAAATTTTGCTTTTTGATGCGTAAAAAATAACATTTTTGGACATATCGAATTGCAATGTCCGTTTTTATTAACATCGCTGTTTTATATTTTTTGTGCACTTAGGTAAAATCTCAGAGTGATTTCATTGGATCCCAATATCTGGATAAGTCTTTCATATATTGAATCTTTTGTATTTTATTTTATTGTAATGAATTTATTGAACTGTTTTTTATTTTTGTAAATAGTTTTTTTTTATATATATATATATATATATATATATACATGGAATAGAATTCTTTAAAACTAAAAAAAAGATATTAAATTTTTTTTTTTTTATTTGGTAATATAATCTAAAATAGATAAGAATAAAAAGCCAAAATTTTTTCAAGGTTATTTAAAAAATGAGCTTGAATTTAAGGGCTAATACTATTAAACATTTCTCTGAAAACAAATTTATTTACAAAAGCATGTTATTCTTTACTGTGTTTTTTTTTTTTCCTTTTCCATATTAAATAACTTGATTTGTAAAATGTTTGTAAGATATTTTTTGGAAAAAATTGTTCTTTATGATTCTTAACTTTAAATATTTTTAGTTACGAGTTTTTTTTTATTTATATGACGAATTTTTTATGCATTTTATTGTAATATGAATAAGTACGCTGTTTTTCAAAACTAAAATGTTATTACTCTATTCAACTTTTAAAAGTGTATTAGCTAACATGTAATTATATAAACTTTATAAATAGTTTTATAATGCTCTTCAAATTTTTTCTGTTAATCCTGTCTTTGAAAGATAATCTTTAGCATAATATGATGTTTTCAATTATGTTATTTTAATTTAAACGGTTAATATATGATAAAACTTTATGGATTCTCGCAAACCCCTTGCATCATCGTATAAAAATACTATTTTATGACACTGCGTCACTAAGCGGAAATACGATTTTACTTAAAATCGGGGAAAATCTTCAAGAAATGTAAAACTTTTTAAATATTTTTTTACCGAATTAGTTGTCAATAAAGTACGTACGCTTTAATACGACCTACCCCACCCCCTCCGCATTTTGCCATATGCTTTTTTGAGTATCTTCCACCTCCCTAAATGTATCTACGCTTTTAATCTACCTACTCAATATTTTATGATATTTTTTTTAACTTAGTGACTCCTTACTTTTATAATTGACCCGCTTCCCCCTATCTTATACGCCCAATGTAGACCCCCTCTTCCCCTCCGAGTGTACGTACTTTACAGACAATCCCTAATACCATGTTCACACTAGCGATGTTCGGCGGAATATTATTCCGGAACAAATGTTCCACAAAATGTTACTTGTAGCGTTCACATGTAAAATTGGCTTGACGGTACATAAAAGAAAAAACGAGTAAAAAAACGGTAGGTAAAACTCGAATTAAAATTAGTGACAAACAGTTTGGCAAATACACATTGTTAATATAATTTATTAATTTTTAACATTTAAACATTTATGAGAGGTAAAATACAAATAACGCTGAGGGTTTAGCTAGCTCAGAGTTAGACAATAGAAACCCAACCCAAAATACCCGCCATACAAAAGGTGACGTTGGAATTTTGTTATCCCGTTTTTTGGCTTTTATGGATAGGTCATATCTCCTTTAGTCGCTTTTGACGACACAGAATAGTAGTCCATCAGTGGTATAGTACCGAATAAACATATTATACATTAATATGTTACCCACGACCAGTTAAAACTAATCTCATTTTGTGTTCATACATATTTAATATTTATTTATTTAGACACATTTGATAACCTCAAGGAAAGTAAGTAAATACATAACCACATTACAGCTAAAGCTTTAAATAATAAATAATATTATTACTACTTTACTTGTCCCTTTCATAAAGGTATTTAGCAATTGAGTCGCGAACATTTTTTTCTGGTCCATTGTTCCCAGTTGTAGAAACTGTATTGGGTTGAGCTAGACTGTCATCATGATGATGCATAAGCCATTCTATTATAATAATATCGTCATAATATTCACAAATTTTGTGAAGAGTGACGCAATCATTAACAATTCTTGTAGCCAAGTTAATATCGCATTCCATACGTTTGCAAATTACACGGAATCGAGCTTTAACGCGCCCAAAAGCATTTTCAATACTCTTCTAGCTCCGCAAAGTATTTTATTGAAATCTTTTTGAATTTCACTAAGCTCCAAATTTTCAGGATAAGGTTTTAACAAATGACGCGTTAAAGGAAATGCTGAATTTCTACCATCATTATTTCTACCAGGCGATCCAACACTTGTATAAATGAAACGGTATCGACAGTCTACAACGGAAAAAAGTACAATTGAATACCATTTATAATTATAATAAGAAATTGCTTGATCTTTAGGGGCTAAAATAGGGATGTGGCATTCATCAACAGCTCCAACGCATTGTGGAAAACCAAGAATAGCTTCGAAATCTCTACTATGTTTATTTAAATTTTCCACTGACAATGGAAATTTAACATATTTAGGGAGCAAAATGTCATTAACAGCATTTATAAATTCATGAACAAATAAATTTGCTGTTGACTTTCCTATGCCAAAAAGGCTAGACACAACACAATACTCTTCACATGAAGCTAGGTAATGTAATGCAACTGCAACACGTTTTACTACTGAAATAGGTTCTCGCATAGTTGTGGTAGTTTTGCCTAAATGTGGATGCAATTCATTAACTAGGAAATTAAATGTGTTACGATTTACTCGAAAATGCTCTTTAAATTCACATTCCTCCATTTGATTAAAAATCTCATTAAACCATGGAGAACTTTTCGGCCTAACCCAAACTTTTTTTTCAATCAGATACCCTTGTTGATTTAACTTAAAGGAAGCTAAATCTAAATATGAAAATGGGTGATTGATTCATCATTGATTAATGTTCTACTTCTTGATCGAAGTAGGGCCAAAACGCTTTCCATGTTTTTCCAATAGCTTTTTCCTTTACAGATGTCTCCCTAAAAAGCTATTAAAACTATATAAATATATTAAATAAATATAATACTTATTATATTACAATTCAAGAGAAATTAAAACACATTTTTAAAAACCATTTTGTTAGAATTGATACAGCATGATCTGTTAACAAAAACAAAAATGAAACATCTAATGCAATTTGTATAAATAAAAAAAAAAAAAACACGTCGGCAAAAAACATATCACTATAATTCATATTTATTATATATACTAAATATATATTTATATTTTTATAAATATATATATATATTTTTTTGTATCTCTATAGCATAGAGATACAAAAAAAGGTATTTATAAAATAACATGACAAATTTAAAAAATACCACCAGATATGCATTTTAATGCTTGAAATCACAAAATATTTTTATTTTACATAAAGTAAAAAGTCCTTTGATAATAGTAATATGGTAACATGAAAAAATATATATAAATAAAGCTTCATCTACAAGCTTGTACAATATTTCACTAACCATCTCTTTAGTTAAAACATTGAAAAACCTTATGAAATATATATTGCATAGAATTGTAAACAAGGTATACTGTTGAAAAAATACTGACCAGTTTACGTCTGTAAACTGTATACAGAAACAACTCTCCTAAACCTTTATTTATTGTTATAAAATAATAACATGCTTTAGTGTTCAATAAAAAAAACTATTGGTTTATAACTCTTCATTACCGGTAAACTAAATTAATCTATAAAAGAAGAAAAAAACTCCGTTTTTCTATAAAAAAATTTTGAAATATGGAATATTACTGTGATTAAAATTTTGCTTTTTGATGCGTAAAAAATAACATTTTTGGACATATCGAATTGCAATGTCCGTTTTTATTAACATCGCTGTTTTATATTTTTTGTGCACTTAGGTAAAATCTCAGAGTGATTTCATTGGATCCCAATATCTGGATAAGTCTTTCATATATTGAATCTTTTGTATTTTATGTACTGTGTAAAAAATATTTTTTTAAATTAAATTATTATTGGATTAATAACCTTTTTTTTTTAGTAGGAATGCAACGCTTAGGGCGATGGCAAAAAAGAAGTATTTTTTAAATGGAATTACCACCAAGAACATCAAATTTACCTTTATTCTAAAAATTAATTCTTAAAATAAAATTACTAAAGAATAAATTAATTAGGTAACTTTTAGCGTTACAGCATTTTTTCATCCAAATTTTTATTTAGTATTTTATCGTGACAAATGAATTTATAGTTTTGCAATCATCCTTGTTTATGAGAACCATTTGCATAAACTGCGATAATCTAAGTTAACTGTATCTTGAACTTACTCTAATTGTTCTTTCGGATTTCTTTTGGATCAAATTTTATTTAACTAAAACCGTAATATTCATACGCATTATCTTTGATCAACAAATAAAATAATTCTAATTTAATCAAATAAATAACAAATAAATTAATTCTAATTTAATAATCATAATTTAATTCAAAAAAATATTGGATCGGGTCTCTACATAGAAATGGATATTTGAAAATAGTCAAAATTGAATTTTTACAAGATCCAAACAGTTGCCCCGGTTGAATTACATTGAGAAGTGAACATGCGTGTTCACTTCAGGATTGCGGTTTCAGCGAAATAGGCCAGAATTCAATTTAAGAATTATGGTTTCAATGGTGAATTTTAGGTTGCTATGGATACTTGAATTGCTTAGAAATCGATTTTTTTCGATTCTTCACAAAAACCAATTTTCTAAAATATTCAAGAAAGTTTTGATTACAATGTTACTGCAACAGGAAAAAAAAGTGTTTTTAAAAGTTGTATCACATCTGGATCAAATGTTTTTTTTTTTGTTTTTTTTAATATTATTGAACTTTTTTTCCTAAAAAATGATGAGCAGATCTGAGGAACAAAGAAGCTTTTTTTTAAAAATATCTTTTTGGAACATTTATACAACATTTATATAATGTATTGTATAAATGTTGCAAAAAGTCCTGATCGATTTGCAATCCTAAGATAATGTTTGCAACACAACATAAATCATTTCAATTAGACATTAATCAAACCAGTAATGTTAGATATTATTTGGGCATTTTCAAAATGCCTTCTAATACTTCTATCATTCGATGTACCTGAACCACCCGACTTAAGGACATCAATAGCAAGTCCAAGCTGTTCTTTTATTTGTTCTTATATTTTTTTCTTTCTGATAACTAATTTAATAAAAACCTTGTCCTCTTCTGATCTAATGTTTTCTAATACCTAGTTTGTATGATACGCGCAAGAGGCATTCTAGTTTGTATGATACGCGCAAGAGACATTCTAGTTTGTATGATACGCGCAAGAGACATTCTAGTTTGTATGATACGCGCAAGAGACATTCTATCCAACGTATCAAAGCATGTAATGTTGATAGACCATATTTTAAACCATCGCCAGGAAATACGTTTGTCTGAGTAAGAAGTTAAATGTTATTCATTCGAGTTGGCACCACACACTAAAAAAAAAATAATTTGATTTTTTAGATCAGACAAAGCAGTGAGAATCTTTCCATCCACCATCGCACTAGAATAGAATAAAATTGAAAAGATGCTGTTCACACTTGAGGTGTGTTGAGTCTTAATTACGCAGAATTAAGACTATGACAGCCGATTACAAAAAATAATGTTCAAAAACCAAAATATTTATTGATGCTATTTTTAAAAAGGTTTAAGTTATCTTTATCTATTATCTATTGAGAAAGAGAATTCCAATCGTTTGTAACTCTGTTTTTGAAGAAATGGCGACGAATTCTGGAATCGGTAAATTGTCTGCAAATTCTACAATTGTTACTACTACTTGATTGTTCCAGCTCAAAATTTAATGAATGGTGGTGAAAATTAACAACATCTTTACCTTTTGAGATTTTATCGATTTGAATCAGATCACCTCTTCTTCTATCATACAAAGTTGGCAGTTCAAGTATCTTTATTCTTTCTTCATACAATTTCCCCCTTAAAGATTTGATTTTAGTAGCCCTGTGTTGCACGAGTTCAAGATTGTCAATGTCCTTCTTCCAAAATGGACTCCAAACTGTTTCTCCATACTCCAAATGAGGACGTACTAAAGATTTGTATAGTAACTTTAATGAAATTTATCAAAATACTCGAAAGAGTTTTTGATCATGTCTAATTTTCTGTTTGCGATCTTCTCATGAAGCCCTTTACAATATCAAATATAATAATAATAACAAAATCAAATTAAGCATTAAAAATAAATCAACATAAACTATATATAATTGTGCATTTAAAATATAAATATACTGGATAAATTATATGAAATATCTCAAACAAAAGAACTAAAAACAAGAAAAAATATTTTCTGCAGAAAAGATAACTTCTTTTAATTTTCGTTTAAAAGAAGTTAAAGTCCATTTCAATGACAAATCAAAACTTGGCAAAACTATTTTATTCCATAAATAAGAACCACGATAAGAAATAATTAGTTGTTCAAATCTAGTTTGGCAGAAAGGTTCTTGTAGATTTTTTCCATTGCGAAGATTGTATTTGTTTATGGGTTTTACATTATAAAGGTTTATAAATACATCAGGAGATAAATGATTTTTACATTTAAACATGAAACATAAAATGTTATAAACATTTAGTTCGTATACATTTAAGGCTTTCATTTCTCTCAGAAGTGGTTTTGAATTTGAAAAACGATTTACAGCGAGCTGCATGTTTCTGATGCTGATAAAGAGATTTAAGTTCAGTTTTGTGCGCGCTTTCCCATACAATGTTTGCATAATTTAAATGGCAGTGGATAAACGAACAAATATAGTTGTTTATTTAAAATATGTCGAGCTTTATATATAATTCCAATACTTTTAGCAACTTTCAAAGAGGTATTATTGATTTGTTGTTTCCAGGATAAGTTTTCGTCTACAAGAACTCCGAGAAGTTTTGTAACTTTTTCCCTTTTTAGTATTGCATTATCAATTAAGAGGTCGGGCAGTGTATTTGGTAAACATTTTTTTCTGGAAGTTGGGTAAAAAAGTGTCCATTTTGTTTTATCAATATTGAGGGACAATTTGTTTTTCTTAAACCAATATGAGATTTTATTTAATTCTTGTGTCATATTATCAAAAAGTGTATTTATGTTTTCATGAGATTGGAATAGATTTGTGTCATCAGCAAAAATTATAGTGGTTAAGTTAGAGGCTTTGTTGAGGTCATTTATATATATATATATATATTAAAAAGAATAGGGGCCCAACTATGGATCCCTGTGGGACACCACATGTTACATTCATTAATAAAGGCAAAGAAGAGTCTTGGATATTAACAAACTGCTTACGATTACTAAGATAGCTTTTGAACCAGCTCAGGGATTTATCTTTAATGACATAGAGTTCTAATTTTTTAATAGAATGTCGTGATCAACAGTATCAAAAGCTTTAGACAAATCGATGAATACTCCTAGGGTATAATGAGAATTTTTAAAAGAATCAGAAATGCTGCGTGTTAGTTGAAGTATGGCGTGTTCAGTAGAATAGTTTCTCTGGAAGCTGAATTGATTATTATATAAAAGTTTAGTATCAACAAAATAATTGCAGACTCTGTTATATATTCTTTTTTCTAGTATTTTAGAGAAAACTGGAAAAACTGAAATAGGACGATAATTTGTAATGTTACAATGGTCACCTGATTTATACATAGGAGTAATTTTTGCTACTTTTAGAGAGTCTGGAAAGGATTCTTGAGCAATGGAGGCTTTACAAATTTAAAGAGTATATCTTTCAAAACGTCAAAGGAGTCTATTATAATATTTCCATTGATGCAATCAGCCCCAATTGCCTTATTCCATTTTAATGATGGTTTGAAAAATTTAAAGTTAAATTAGGTGATGCTATAAGCTCATCAATTGATTTGTCATTAAGATAAGGAATTTTATTTGATAAGCTTGTTCCGGTTAAAGAAAAAAATTTATATAATTCAAAAGCAATTTTATTAGAGTCATTAAATAATTTGTTTTTAATTTTTATTGCATTTGGTAATATTGTACTTTTCTTATTTTTTCCGTGATATCTTTCATTAGTTGCCAAATACGCTTTGAATTATGTTTATGTTTTGCAAACAAGTCGGAGTAGTAGCAACATATATATATATATATATATATATATATATATATATATATATATATATATATATATATATATATATATATATATATATATATATATATATATATACCCACTTCAAGAACTAATAAAACCATACATGCATATATTAAACTTATGTATTTAAAGCACGCATAACATTCATTGTAATTTGTTTATAGGTACTGCAATAACCTATATGTTATAATCACTATATATTTTATATACTACTTACTTTATTACATTACAATACAATAAGATTATAAAATACAAAGATAGTAATTAATAACATCAGGCAATTATTTGCCTCAATTTGATTAAATATTTATTCTATTTAAATATAAGTTAATAAAATATAAAATGTAATTCTGTATTGGATAACAACTAAACATTTTAATTAACAAAATAAAAAGTAAGTAAATACAGTATAATAAATTTAAATCTACATCATGTAAATATTAATATTTGCTTTGTTTGTTGTTTTAATGTAAAAAATTAAACAAACATAATATTAGATATCGGCAAAAAAAAATACAAACAGAGTGTCTCGTTTTGCCCCGCATCATGTTGGCATCGAATAGCCTAATTTCCAGACTATTTATTAAAGAAATAAAATACCAAAGAATGGAAATGAAAGAAAAAGGCCTAAAGATTCTAATTAAAAAAAAACTTTAAATAAGAAAAGCTTTTCCACTCAGTGAGATCAAAAAAGGCTAGGAAAAAATTTAAGAGGGATGAAATGATTGCCTTTTTACTCAACTTTTTTATTTCAAAGTGACTCAATATGTTTTTCTTAACACAAAATAGTTTTTGAACACAACTGCACTTTTAAAAATCTTGCAAATAATAATTTGTAGGGCTGGCATCATGTTAAACGCCAACTGTCTCGTATTGCCCCGCTGTCTCATTTTACCCCGCGTTACCCTAATTTCTTTTTGCATTTTTGAGGAGTCTTTTGAAATTATTTTTATAAATTAAGTAGTTATTTTTATGATTGACTGATTTATATTTTAGATATTTAATATACAGTTTTTGTTTCACTTTCGATAATTTTTTAAGTCCTTTAGTTATCGAAGGACATGATACGTCCTTGGCGTTAAGGATTATTTTACGAATAGGAAAGTTTGCGTCATAGATGGATTTGAATGTTTTAAAAAAAGAGTCGTAGATCAGGTTTATATTATCATTGAAGTTAATATTGCTCCAGCTTTGATCCAAAATTTGTTCCTTAAAAGATTTTAAATTATTGTTATTGTATACACATTTTTTTATAGTTGTTTTACTCAGGAGATTTAATTTATAGTTTGCATTTATACAAAAAAAATAAGAAAGTGATCTGAGACATCTGTTTTAACAATACCTTTTTTAAGCAGCATGTAAAACAAAATAATTAGACAAAATTTAAAATTTTTAGACTACGAATATTTACATGGATGACATTAAAATAATCACTATTTTGTTCCATATTAAAATAATTTTTTTTTTAATTTGGATAAAAATAAGAGCATTCAAACTCAGGCGTATTAATTTCGTTAAAATAAGGGAGGATGGGTAGGAGTGAGCCACTTTTTTTTAAATCGATTATATCAAGGAAACCAAAAGTGGAAAAAGTATAGGATAAGAAGCCTAAGGTAGCCTAAGGTATTAGGTTTCTAATAGTAATACATGAAATATCAAAATATCTTCAAATTTTTGATAACTTGAACAATAACGCAGGTGTACCATTTTGCTTGGTTCACTCCTACCCATGCATGGGTAGGAGTGAACAAAGCAAAATGTTAGCAGTGAGTCATTACCTTTGATTACCAGAAAACTAAAATTAGATATTTTCTTTAACTAATTTATTAAAAATTAAGTAACAAAAACTTTATAGTTAAGCATAACATAATTAAGTAGTAATGTAACATAAATAACAATAAACTTAACACAATTTTAAACTCATTTAATGAAATAAACAAAATGTATAAACTACCAGAAAAAATAATTTGTTTTCAGTAACAACTTATTTTGGCAACAAAACAAAAAACTGTCATGAACAAATGATATTTTCCAAATATTATGATATATTAAAAGTATACATATGTAATGAAAGTAGTATACTATATGCTAAGTATATTAGCATATAGTATATTGGCAATAAAAATAATATTTAGCAAATACTGATATAGTCAAAAACAATTTTGAGGCCGAGGTACAAATATAGTCGAACACAAATTTGACAATATTTGTACAAACACACTTTTTTTCTATTTGGATTAAATGTAATGCATCTTTCATATCTCTACTGGAAATTTTAGCTTTCGAAATTGTTCTTTTATAGACTCGAGGCATTATAACATATGGTAAAAATAAATTTAATGTTGCACACAAGTTTTCTAATGATATACTAAGATATAAAAGTCAAACATAAATATATTTTTACGCTGTCAAAACTTATTTAACCTAAAGTGAGCCGCGGTTCACTCCGACCCGTGAAGGAAAGGCTTATTCCTTCCGTAGCTGTACAACTGGATTAAAACATTAAATGTGCAATAAGTACGTGGCTTATGCATGTAAAACACTTTGTTCTAAAAACTACATTGTTTATTAGTAAATTTTGAACCACTATCTAATGTCTCTAAACAACCATTATGCTTTTTAAAGAAGTTTTAAAAAATACAAAAAATTTACTTATGCACAGAAAAGAGTTGATGACAACGTAAATGCAGACATCCGCACCAAGAAGCGGTAAAAAAATTGGATTGTGTTAACAACAATTTGTATGTAACTACTTGGTGAAAATTTTGAGTCTTTTTCATTTCCCGTTTTAGCTGTAGGATCAACGATTTACTCCTACCCTTGGCTCACTCTTACCCATCCTCCCTTAATTCATATTTACATTTATCTAAGTTCAAATAGTTACTTTGAAAAAATTTAAAAGTTTTTTCAAAGTTATTGTTAATAAATTTAGCCATTTTTGTAGCCAATTATTTTGGGAAAAATATGTAAATATGGAGTAAATTCTTTTAGGACTTAGTGATTATTTTATTGTAAACCACTTTAGCGTTTTTACCTGTGGAACAAATTTCTTTGGCTTCGGCGAAGAGTTGCTTACGAATATTTATGGTTCTTTCGCTGAAATCTTCGTTAATGTAGACATATTCGTTCCAGAGTTTTATTTTTTTGTATTTTTCTAGAATTAGTTCACGGTCTTTGAATTTAAGAAATTTTACCACAATAGTTCTTCTCCTTGTAATACTTTTCCCGTTATCTTTCTCCTTGTACGATGTGTTCTTTCGATATACACTTTCTGCTTAATATCAAGTTTTTCTTTCACAAATTTTTTTATTAATTCCTCGCTCTTTTCCGATGTCTCACCTTCAATTTCAATTTTTATTTTTATTCTGCCGAAACTCATAACATTAATTTTTAAATATGACAACTGACAATTGACAATTGTCACTGACAATTGAAATATTTAGTAAAGCTACCAAAAACATAATTGTGAATGTTTTATACAGACCGCCCTCAGGTAATATGAAAATATTTGATAAGCACATAAAAAATTTAATTACAAATAAAGATGTTTTTAGTAATTGCATTTACCTTGTGGGCGATTTGAATTTAAATGCATTAGAATATGACTCAAATAAAAACGTCAGAAACTTTTTTAATTTAGTATTTCAAAATAGATTTATTCCAACCATAAATAAACCAACTAGAATCACCAAAAATAGTGCAACCTCGATTGATCAAATTATAACAAACAAATTTACTGACACAAAAGTTAAAACTGGAATATTTATATCCGATGTATCGGATCATTTTCCAATTTTTATTGCAACTTAAAAATGTAATCTTTCAAAAAACTCACAAAAAGTAAAATAACTAAGCGAATCATTAATGACGTTTCTGTCGAACTTTTTAATAAATCTTTATCTTCTGAAAACTGGGAAAATATTTTACAAATAAAAACCACTAATAAAGCTTATGACAATTTTCTTCAAATATTTCAAAACAAAACAATAATGCATTTCCAGAGATAACAAAAATTATTAAATCTAATATGAATTTGAACCCATGTATAACTACCGGAATATTAAAATCATCAAAAAAACAAACAACGTTTGTAAGAAAAATTTCTTCAATAAAGGACATTTGATAATGAATCCAAGTATAAAAAATATAAAGGTATTTTTGAGCTAGTTATAAATCGTTCAAAGAAAATATATTATTCAAATGAATTACTAAAATTCAAAAATTCAAAGAATTTTTATCCATTGTTATCTCAGTTATGCTAACATTGCTTGGTACAGCACCAATAAAAAAAAACTAAACAAACTATTCAACAAACAAAAACATGCTATAAGAATAATACCCAACGCAGACCGTCTCTCTCATTCACAGCCACTATTTACTAATCTAAAAATTTTAAATATTTATCAAATAATTTTATTTTTATGTATAAAATCCATAACGATACGATGCCAAATATTTTTAAAACGCTATTTAAAAAAATACAACACAAATATCTTACTAGACATGCAAACAATAATTATATTCAAGCTAAAACTCACTTTGAAGCCACTAAGTTTTCTATCACAGCTAGAGGCTATTTGTAATTATTATATTCCAACTATGGAATATAATAATTACAAATGACATCAAAACCCTTGCAAACATAAATATTTTTAAATCAAAACTAAAAGAAATAATTTTCATTAATCAAAACATGAAGGACTTCTTCTAGAGCTATATTTAATTGTTGGCCTTTAAAATATTGTATAGTATACTTTCATTTTATTTGCAAAGGTTTAAAAATTTGGTTCTTTGAAAACTTATTTTTTATTTTCTTATTATGAAAATCTAAAAATTTTTCCTTAAAATTTTAAATTCTTTTCATTATATTTCCTAATTAGGAATTCTTAATCGCAATAATTAAAAACTGTTATATATAGTTTTGAATATATATTTTTTCGTTTGTTTATTTTTTATTTTTGCTTAGTATTCAATTATTACTGAAAATAAATTTTAGAGTTTATTATCTTTATTTAAAATATATATATATATATATATATATATATATATATATTTCTTTTTATGTTTGACAACATTTTTAATGACAAGATTTGATGGCTATATTATTTACGGATTATTGACGGGGCTCGGTGATAAGGCAACCTGTCTTCTTCTTGCTCCGGCCAGGATTTTCTTTTATTGTAATTTCTTTTTTGTAATATTTATCAACGGCAAAATAAATAAATAAATAAAAAAAAGAAAATAATAATTGGGGGCTTGGCGATAAGACTATTTTATCTTCTTCTAACCCCCGCCATGTTTATTCTTTACAAATACGAGAGTTATAATTATTTTAAACGGCAAATTTATAATAATAATAATAATAATAATAATAATAATAATAATAATAATAATAATAATAATAATAATATATATATATGTATATATATATGTATATATATATATATATATATATATATATATATATATATATATATATATATATATATATATATATATATATATATATATATATATAAACTTATTTTAAATTGAAGTATCCAAAAATATTAGTAACTGTTAATCAGCGGTTTCTTGATGACAAGACCATCGGTCTTCTGCAAGTTTCCCGCGTTCTTTAAAGTAATTTTTAATAACTTACAGTTTATTTTATTCATTCTTTGTATAACATAATTATAGAAAGAATGAATAAAATAAACTGTAAGGTATTAACGTTTTTAATTTTACTATACTCTGTAAACAATTATATTATATATTACGAACTTGTAAAGATTAAAGAACAAAAAATTAAAAAAAAAAAATTCATGAAACTGGTCTATAATTTGTTGGATCTAGTTTATTGCCTTTTTGAAAAACAGAACAACGTTTGCACATGACCATAATTTTGGAATAGTTCCTGTACAAAAAGATTTATGATATATTAATGCTAAACAACTCGACAAAGCTTCTAAACATTCCTTTAAACTTTTTGGGTGAACATTTGTACATTTTTAAATTAATCAAATGTTTTTAAATAATATAAATACTAAAATATGGATCAGGACATTTTTTTAAAAGATTGTTGCCTAAAACTTCTTCCGATGAATCATCTTGTATAAAAACAGATGCAAAAAGTTCTTTAAGAGTGTTTACTATCTCTTGATTATCAGTAGTTATAATACCATCATGTAGCTTTATTGCTTTGATAGAGTCTTTAAATCTTGTTTTGTTATTTATATATGCATAGACACTTTTAGGATTGTTTTTTGAATTAAGTGCCAAGTTTCTTTCAAAATTGCAAATACTTTTTTTGACAAGTTTTTTTTTATCTTTATTTAAATTTTTATACTTATTGATTTTTAAAAGACTTTTAAAACCTGACTTTATGTTTCTAAACTAACTTTTTTGTTTTTCTTTACACATACTTTTAAGTTCACTTGTCATCCACAGTGAGTTGTTTTTGTGTTGAAAAGAATTTTTAAAGTTGTTGGGAATATATTGTAAAATTAACAATTAATTACATTAATCAAATGCTAATTTTTTTTCTTTTGTTATTTGGGTACGCCAAGAACACCTAACAGTTTTGTCACAGAGCACCACGGAAGTGCATTTAACCAGGAAGTTCACGGCGTGAACTTCCTGGTTAAATGCACTTCCGTCACGGTTAGGGAACTTCACGCCTCCTTCCCTAACCGTGACGCGAAATATGTCCAGAGGTCGTTTTGAACGCGAAAATATGTCCAGAGGTCGTTTTGAACGCGAAAATATGTCCGAGGTAGTTTTGAACCTGGATCTCCTGCTTCTAAATTAAGCGCTCTAACCACTGCGCCACGTCCGCAATTTTCATTGAGTAGTATGCTCCTATTTTAATGTTTTTTAATAAGTTGTTCTCTCTTGACTGAATGGAAACATTTTTCTTCTTTATCATTGGCATAAATTCTGGCTATATGACAAAACTCGATGCGTTCAAGTTTTAATTTTTCTTAGAGTTTTTTTATCTTACGGAGTGGAAAAAATTTTTATATCCAAAGTTAGTGTTTTATTATCATCTTTAAGCATTACTCTATCATTTCCATATATTGATATTTTATTTCTATGAGAAAATGGCTAGGAAATTACACAATTTTGATGTCAACATGTTGCGGGGCAAAACGAGACGTTTTGTTTTGTTAATATCAGCCATGTTTATTTAGAAAGTTAAGCATGTTATATTAAAATTAAAAGAAATTGTTGAGCAAAGCAGCTTTGGCATTTAACGTAAATAAAGATATTTCAAACAGAAGGATTTAAAGAATATTAAAGAGTTTAGACTATTATTACACATAAAAAATCACTTGGTTCATTTACAAAAGTATTGCCAGATGATACTGAAAGTCAATTAATTAACTACATAAAAGAAATGGATTGTCTATAAGTGACATTCAACGAATTGTCTTCCAGTATGTTGAAAAGTCCAAAATAGTTCATCCATTTCATAAGTATAATGGTGTTGCAGGAAGAAATTTTGTAAATAAAATTTAAAGAGACACCCAGACCTTTGAAGTTGCCTGTTTGGCTTTCGTACATATGTATTGTATCTTTTGTGTCAGGATATAATTCCAGATGTTAAGTTTAATAATGACAAAAGCTCTAATGCCAACTTACATAAAACCTGATTCACAAAATATTGATTTTAATATAGTAATATCCCGCCTTTCTAATATTTTAGCTATGTCAAAGATCACTTTATTACCAAGAATAGCGATTCCACGGCTAAGCGAAAAACATTTGACGTTTGACAAAAAACACGAAATTTTCATGAAGTTTGCTCTCTTATATCTTTTTGTATAGGAAAGCAAGCAACCTCAGGTTTTTTGCATTAATTAGTGTTACTCAACCTCTTTTCAGCCACATATAAAAAATACTATGCTTTATATGGCTTCACTTAAATATTATCCATATCTTGAGACCACTTTTGAGAAAAAATCTTGAAGCGGGAACGTTTTTTTAAAACGAAGCTTTTGGAGGTAAGGATTCCAAAGTACCAAAACAAATCCAATTTTTATAAATCTTAACGTATATATTAAAAAAAGGTTGAGGAATCTAATGGAATGTGAACACTTTTTAACATTTATACATAAATTTTTAGTTCTCAGTGTTTAAAAACTTCAAGGTTAATTATTATAGAAAAAAAAGTGATTTTTGAAAGTGTTCAAGTGGAAATGGCAAATTCGGCCTTTCCTCTATTTAAAACAAGTGTTTAATTATGTTTTCTTAAAAAATAGGTGCTTCGGATTTGTATATTAGAACTATGTATATATACATCTATATTTCTTCGCGTATTTAATGACGTTTTTTGTTTTGATTTTGCAATTCCGAAATTTTAACTACAAATAAAATTGAAAGTGAAAGTATATTCCTTATTAATGACTTAAGTTTTCAAGGCAATAAAAATAAAGATTTTATATTTTTAAATGTATTTTGTTTGGATTGTTTAACTACAAGCTTGATTCTCACTGTTTCTACTACTGTTTTTAGTCTGTAGATTCTCTAAACTGATTTTTTCAAAACAAAAAGAAATAGTAATCAACTAAACTTTTAGTCTAAAGTTTACAAAATGGAAATGTGTAAGAATGTTATCATTTTTTTTTTCATTTTTTTTTTATATTTTTTTATTGGCTAAGTAAAATAACCAATGAACTTTAATTTCAAATTCAAATTCTCTTCTTTAGGCTGTGAACTTAACAATCTACGTGAAATGGTGGTTCAATCTATAAGTCAAAAATGTAAGCCATACTTTGATACAAATCTATAAGTCAAGAATGTAAGTCACACTCTTCATCAAATTCATTGTCGTCTAGAACACTTACCATGGTATGGTAAGTGTTCTAGACGACAATGAATTTGATGAAGAGTGTGAGTTTCAGATACTATATGATGGATATGAAGATAAGTATGATATTGAGTTGGTCAAAGTGGAGGATGAAATGTGTTGTGGTAGAGGGAAAAGCTGATGGTTATGTGGAGGGCGAAGTTTGTAAAAAACAAAAATGCAGTTAATATCATTTTTGACACAATGGGGATTTAATTTATTGTATTTATATTTGTTATTATTCTTATTATTAATAATATTATTGTTATTATTATTTTTATTGTCATTTAATTTAATGTGTTCTTGTTTGTGTTCTGTTTGGTCATCTGGAGCGGTGTTGGCGCACCGACAATTCTTTATATGTATATTTGTTTTCTATTGGACATCTGCCATCATGGTGACATACCTGTAAGTCATGCTTTCTATTTTTGTGCTGACATACCTGTCAATATATGTATCCTTGTGTTTACATTTTTTTGTGTTTGCATGTATGTTTTTGTAGGTGTGTCTGCAATTATTTGCATGTTTGTTTTTACTCACTTGTTAGTCACTACATGCATGTTTGTGTTTATGTATCTGTTAGTCATTATGTGTATGTTTGTGTTCTGTTGGACCTCTGGAGCGGTGTTGGCGCACCCGTAAGTCACTATATGTATGTTTGTGTATATGTATCCGTTAGTCATTATGTGTATATTTGTGTTCTGTCAGACCTCTGGAGCGGTGTTGACACACCCGTAAGTCACTATATGTATGTTTGTGTTTATATACCTGTTACTCTTTATGTGTATGTTTGTGTTCTGTTGGACCTCTGGAGCGGTGTTAACATACCCGTAAGTCACTATATGTATGTTTGTGTTTATGTACCTATCAGTCATTATGTGTATGTTTGTGTTCTGTTGGACCTCTGGAGCGGTGCTGACCAACCCGTAAGTCATTATATGTATGTTTGAATTTATGTAGCCATTAGTCATTATGTATATCTTTGTGTTTATCTACCTGTAAGTCATTATATGTATCTTACTCTTTTGTTGGAACAGTGGAATGACTTTAATTTCGTTTGATAATGCAGGTTAGTCATTTTGATCAAGTTTTTTTTTTATTTATGTTTGTGTCTGTTGGTCTTGTGGCACAGCGTTGAAATAACAGTAAGTTATTGTATGTATATTTGTGAGTTGTTCCAACTAGGCTGCAAGCAATCATTGTAGGAGTCGGAAGTTACTGGAAGAGAAAAGATGAAGTTTGTAGAGTAAGATAACAATTGACAGATGACTTAAAAGATCGCAAATTATATGAAACAGGGAAGCAAGATAAAGGAAGCGAATTCCAAAGAACTGATGTTCGAGGAAAAAAATAGAAGAATAAGAGTTTTTGGAGCACTTAGAAACAGTCAAAAGAGAATGAGTTTTAGTAGATAAACAAGGGACTCTAGCTATTTAGAGCAGTGCCCATATTTGTAGAAAAGAGAAGGAGAAGCACCATTACAACGATGTGATAATGGTTGGAGGTTGGCTGCAAGAGCAGATCCAACTATGTTTACAATGCATTTTTGCTCCTTGTCTTAAAGAGAAAGGGCATCATTAGAATATCTGCCCCAGCATTTTTTGCAGCGTTTAGTGCCACAGGGTCTGTGTCTTTTGTGATTGTGATGTTATTGTTATGATGTTTTGTGTTGATAGACAACTTGGCTTACCTTCTCGCTGGTGTCTATCGTTAAAAATGATTATTAGGTTGTTTCGTTACTGAAACTACTTCTAATCATTCACTAAAAGCCAACAGATAAATTTTAGACAAACAATATTTTTTTGTTTTAATGTTGTTTTCATTTTTTCATTTTAGGTGTTGTCGATAGTTCACAAATCTCAAAAAATAAGTTTCTTATTTTATATTTATTTAGTTTTAGTTGTTAATTTATAACTTTTTTTAATTTTTTATTTTTAAAATGAATTAACAAATATTTTTTTTTAAATTATTGTGTATCTAATGTTATTTGATGTATTATTGTATGTATTTAGATGTATTGTTTTTAATAATAATTTTATTACAATTTTAGGTAGAGTTCTGCTGTTACACCTACTATTATGTTGTAAGTACTCAAAATTTCAGGAAGTTCTGTTGCTGTAAGTTATTTTCATTCAAATTTAAATTTTAGTTTTATTAAAGAATCTTCTGTCTGTTAAATAGGTAATTCTGAATGATTTATTTCAATGCCCTTACGCAGTGATTTACTAATCGGTTTGTAAATAAAGCAATAGTTTTAAACAGATGAATTAATTGGATTCCACGATCCTTTATGCATATAGCATGAAGTTTTATAATATAACCTAAATTTTTTTCTTTTTTTTCTAAAAGATTTAAATCTAAATTCATTTTTAAAAGACTAGGTAAATAAATAAAAACATTTCAGTCTGTAAAATTAACAATTCTGTATAACTTTGACAGATGCAAAAAAAATTATGGCATTTAATATTCTTATAGTATATAAGAAAATTAAATGCCATAATTTTTTTTGTATCTTTATCAAAAACTTCAATTTCAAATTTCTTCAGTCTGTAAAATAGACAATTCTGTATGATCCCAACAGATTCAATAAAAACTGGCACACTATTTAAAATTTCAAGTCAAATATAATAACTGTTCAAATATATCAAATATATTTAAGGTCGATATGCCCAATTAGTTTGTGCATCCCTTTTTCTGTAATTTAATGACCGGTCTGTAATTTATGCAATAATTTTACTGACATGTCTGAAAATTATGCAATAGTTTTTAAATGATGTATTTTTTGGATTCCATGATTCCTTTATGCATATTTTCAAAGTGCAACCATAATTTTTTTCATCATAACACAGTTAAATACGTAGAAACCCTTCAGTCTGTAAAATAAACAATTCTGGATAATCCCAACAGATTTAATAAAAACTGGATCACTATTTAAAGTTTTAAGTCAAATGTAATAACGGTTCGAAAATATTAAAAATTTTAAAAAAATTACAAATTATTTAAAGTTGATATGTTTAATTTGTTTGAACAGCCCATTTTCAGCAATTTACTGACCGAAAGTAATTTATACTGACCGGTCTGTAAATTACGCAATAGTTTTCAAATGCTTTATTTTTTGGATTCCATGATTCTTTTATGCATATTCACATGGTATAATTATAATATCACCCCAACTTTTATTCTCCAAAACTAAGAAAATAATGTAGCTGTAAATTAGATGATTCTAGACAATCGCAACAGATTTTTTAAAATAAAATTTTGTTTTTTTATTTTCTAATAGTTTTTTGATCACTATGAAAAATTTCAAGTTTAAAGTAATAACCATTCAAAAGTTATTCAAAAGTCAGTATGACCCCAAAAATATAGTAATTAGTAATAACTCTCAGTCTGTAAAATAGGTGATCCTGGTAGATCCTGACAGATTTAAAAAAAAAAAATTTTGGTTTTTTATTTTCTTATAGTTGTTGGATTGCTATAGAATGTTTCAATTCAAATGTAATAACGATTCAAAAGTTAGTAAAAAGTCAGTATGACCCTAAAAATGTATAAATTAGTAAAAATTCTGGTCTGTAAAATAGATAATTTCTTGTCAATCCTTACAGATTTCTAAAAAAAAAAATTTGGAATTTTATTTTCTTATAGTTATTTGGTCACTATGGAAAATTTCAAGTCAAATGTATCATCGGTTCAAAAGTTATTTAAATGTCAATAATACTTTCATTTTCGGTGCCATTTCGCAGTAAATTTTCCATACTTAAGCCCTATACCTTTTGTCAAAAAATTACCCGTTTTTTCACTACAAAAAGGTCAATAACTTTTGATCCGCTTAACTTCAAAGGCTAAATGACCCCTCATTTTTTAAGTCAAACCAAGCTCTATACAATGACATTAATTATATTTGAATATTTTAATTATAAAAAAATCGTCTGGAATGGCTACCAAGAAAAAGAGAAGAATCACAGATAATAACAACGTCACATCATAGAAAATCACTATTTAAATCCTCTGAAAAATCAAAAAATTTAAAAGAACAAAAAATAGAAAATAAATGTGCATTAGAAAAGGGTGAAGAAAGATTTGAAAGTCTAAGTGTTGAAAACTGGGAATGTTATTTTTGTAATGGATTATGGTTGCAAAAGTAATGAAGTAAAGTCAATGTTTAAAATGTGCAACTTGGACTCATTCGGATTTTTAAAATACTGGTGAAGCTTTATGCGATTTATGTGACTTGTGACAGTGTGTTTGATTATGTGACTAATGACAGTTTGACTATGTATTTTATTTGTTTGGTTATATATTATGCATTATTATTAGCTGTATTATATTATAAAATGTTTATCTTGCTAAACCTTTTAAGAATCTGTTCTGTCTATCATTATTTATTTTTAACTACTTGAATAAAAAATTTGTCTCATTTTGCCCCAGATAGTGTGGCAAAATGAGACAGAATAGGTGTTGTCAATAAATGATCTCTGGTGACCAAACAACTGCAATTTTGCAACTCATATTTTATAATCTTATAGTAGGATGGTAAAAGATTTGAAAAATATCAAGTTTTTTTTCGAAAGTTCTCAGACGGCCGGATAAATTAGTGCTTAAGGGTAATTTCATGTCAAAACAACAAGTCGAAATAACCCACCATCTCAGAAATACTTGATTTTTGGCACAAATGCAGTTAATAATGTCGTTAGTAATAATCATAAATAATTTGGAGTCAATTTCATTATTTTAAGAGTTATGGGTCTTTGAAGTTTAAGAATTTTAAAATTTTTTTATTCTCCGCTCTCTGAATAAAGAAATCAAAAATCATTACTTAAAGTTATTAGATCTTATATTTGATTAAAAACTTTGCAATGCAAACCGGGTTTTTAACAATAATCTTTTAGTAAACATGTCTAGTTTAAGATTAATTGCAGAAAATTGATCTATTCACTTTAAGTCTTTACAAAAATAGTTTATATATAAATGCCTATAAGAGGCAAAAATTATTTCATTGTTTTTTGATGCACATATCTATTTTATTATTGTTTTATTTTTGCAATTTTATTTTTGCATTTTTATTTACCGTTTTGGTTATAATCTCCATTTAAAGATTATAACTAAAATAATTTCTCACAAAAAAATAATGATTTCTCACATAAGTGTTATACTTAAATGTTAGAACCAGTTGCTCCGTTTAATTAATTAAACAAGAAACCCAGAAATTCATTTTTATTTTAAACTAAATAAGCCTAATCATATGATTACACTTATTTAGTTTAAAATAAAAATGAATTTCTGATTTCTTTTTGTATTAATTAAATGGATCAATTGATTCTAACATTTGAATTTTGATTATAATACTCATGCGAGAATTTATTATTTATTTAATAATAGTTTTAGAAAAATAAAATATGAAAATTAAATATTTTTATAATGGCTGGAACATCTTAATGCTCAGTTGGATTGATTTTAAAATCAAATTGTCACAAGTTAACATTTACAAACCACATTGGAATAAACTTTTTTCAAGAATTAGCTCCAGATGAGCAAAATTTAGTTGCGCTAAGGTCTGGTGTTTCTTCTGTTTTGATTATTGACTTATGTTTTCATCATCAAAAGTTCTATCTTGAGAAGTTCCCTGTGTTTCAGAATAAATGATGTGATCCACTGTTAGTTCACAAAAGACTGTGCAAAGGTTAGTAAAGCTTGTCATAAATTTTATAATAGTAAATTTGTCATAATTTTAAGTTCTTTATTTTTGTTAATAGTAGGCACATTTTACTTTATTAAGTTATATTTTTTAATTTAGCATCTCTCAGAGAAGTCACGTTAAGAACCATAGCTTTAAACAACAGGATCAATATTGTACCTGGTAAAAAAATTTGTACAAATTGCTTAGTCGAATTAAAAGCTTCCACTGAAATTAATACTGATAACATTAATATTGCTGATGATTACACAAATGAAAGTATAGATAAAGAAAACATATTTAGTGTTCAACAAGAAGCTGATATAAATAAAAATAGACAAGAACTTTCTGATTGTCTCAGTATAATTGGTGTGTCACCAGTCAAGCTTCACCGAAAGCCATTTGCAAATCGTATGAGTATTGGGAAAAAAAAAATTTAAACTATTGCAAAGGTTTTCAAAGAAAAGTTATCAAGTTCTTTAAAAATTCCATTGACAGAAGTTGAAGTTTTTTGATAATGGGTATGTTCTTGATTTAAAAAAAAAGTTGTTCAGTTCGAAAAAATGTTAGTTTTGATCAAAGATAAACTTGAAAAATGCAGTTTATTAAGGGACAAAATTCAAGTATTGACTTTGTGCCCACAAGAATGGTCAATTGAAGCAGCTAGTGAGTATTTTAGTGTTTCAAATTATCTAATAATAAAATCTAGATCTTTAGCAAAGAAGGAAGGAGTTCTTGCAGTTCCACAAACTAAGCGAGGTAAAATGCTCCCTGATCAAATAAATACTTTAGTGAAAATTTTTTATGAAAATGATGAAAACTCTCGCCAGATTCCTGGTCAAAAGGATTTTGTAAGTGTTAGTTGGAAAGTCCAAATGCAAAAGCGATTACTTTTCTCAAGCTTAAAAAAGTTATTTGTCTCATTTAAAATTCTATATCCACATGTAAAGTTAGGTTTTTCCAAGTTTTGTATTCTAAGACCTAAATGGTGTGTTTTGCCAAACTCATCAGGAACCCATTCTGTGTGCGTTTGTATCTACCATCAAAACATGAAGTTAATTCTCCTACCCATTAAAATTGAATACCACGAACTATATAAATTTATTGTTTGTGATATGCAAAACAAAGAACGCATGTTACATCGATGCACACAATGTCCGAAAAATACATCTAAATTAGAAGAAAAGCTATTCAAACTAATAGGGCAGTTTGAGGAAGAAGATACTATCGAATTTAACTAATGTGTTACTACTGATAGATCAGATTTAGTTATACAGCTTGTAACCATACCAGATTATGTAAATATGGTGATGGAAAAACTAGTCAAGCTAACAACGCATTCATATATTTCTAAATGCCAATCTAAATATTTAAAAAATCTTAAAGAAGAACTGCCATCAGGTAGCGCAATAATTATAGGAGATTTTGCAGAAAACTATAATTTTGTTGTGCATGATGAAGTACAAGGTTTCCATTGGAATAATCTTCAATGCACACTTCATCCAGTGGTTGTGTACTATAAAGAAAATCAAATTTTGTATTCCACTTCATATTGCATTATATCAGATGATAACACTCATGATGTACCAATGGTTTACGAGGTACAAAAATCAATTATCAATAATCTGAAGCAAAAAATACCCAGCATTGTAAACATGGTCTACTTTTCTGATGGCTGTTCATCTCAATATAAAAACTGCAAAAAAATATTTAACCTATGTCAGCATAAATCAGACTTTGGAATAGATGCAAAATGGGATTTCTTTGCAACCAGCCATGGAAAGCAACCTTGTGACGGTATAGGAGGAACATTTAAACGGCTTGTAGCTAATGCTAGTTTGCAGAGAATTTCTACAAATCAAATGTTAAACTCACGTGATATGTTTACATGTTACACTAACAACATCAAAGTTATAAACTTTATTTTTATTTCAAGTGAAAGTTTGATAGAAACAAGATTATTACAATCTGAACGATTTGCAAAGATTATTACAATCTGAACGATGTAAAAACAATACCAGGAACAAGAGACTTTCATGAATTTATTCCTGTATGTCATAATGAAGTTAAGATAAAATACTGCAGTGATATCCCTATCTTGACCTACAAGTTTAAAAATTGCGAAATGCAAAGTGATGTGCAAAGTTGACATGGAATTATAATTTATGCACCAACATGGCCTTGAATCTTAAAGACATTTTCTTGCTTCCTTTTATCAATTATTACTTCGAATCGACAGTTTACTTATGTCTATGATATGTATATGACAATATTTTGCATTTATTAAAAAATATTACCTAATTTTGTTTTGTTTTACAGTCCAAAGAAAAACAAAGGAATATTTGAAGTTCAATAATTTGTATAGAAATTTATCAATTCATAAAAGCACAAACAATTCAAAGAGTTAATGTGTTTTGATATTTAAAATAGAGTTTATTTATGGACATGTCATGGATATTACAGTTTTATACCTAAGTGAAAATACCTCTTATTTTTTGACTTGCTTTGAGTAAAAACACCTGTTTTTAGTATTTAAATATTTTTAATTGAGTTTATTAAATATGCATATTGTAGTTTTACACGTAAGTAAGAATTCTTACTTTCTGGTTGTGCCTAAACATAAGTACCAATCAATCTTCTGTCTCAATCTCAATATACTTTCAATCAAAAATAAAAATTAAATTGTTTAGATTAGTAAGTCAAAAAACAGCTCAGTTTTTTTTTTTTATTTTTTAGATGTTTATATATACTTTAAGATTATGAAGTTTGGAAATATATAGATCATAACCTTTTCTGTAATTCTTTTTATAGTAAGCATGTTTACTTTTCAATTTTATTAAAAACGCTGATTTACTCTTATTGACTTATTAATAAATAAATGAAAATATTATTTCTTGGTATAATTTTATAGTTTAGCATCTAATAATATGTGGAAAATTTCAAATTATAAAACAATATAGTTAAGGTAACAACGTATGTATTAGCATTTACTTGTTACTAAGGACGTTGCTAGGGGAGCATCGTGAGTAAAAATGTTACTAAGTTTTAAATTTTAAACGAGCATAACTTCTAAAATATTCCGATTTGTTTAAAACAACTTTGGGGAATTCTTTTTAGCCTAGTTAAGTATCTTTGTTGCAAAAATCAAGTCATTTAGAGATAGTGGGTTATTTTTTTGAATTTTTGTTGTTGTTCTGACACGAAATTACCCTTAAGTGTTTCGTTTTGCCCCTCGTTACCCTACAATCTACACAGAATAGTTGTTTAATTAATTCTTCATTTATTTACCCATCAACTTGCGTATTCCTTTTTCAATTAAATAAAGTTTTTTAAAAAACTTTAAATAAATAAAAAAAACATACTTGATTTTAAATATTTATAACAAAAATATACTTGATTTTTCATATTTAAATACACTCAAAATTTCCAACAATTAAAAAAAATAAATTTGCCCCATCTAATCGCTGAACAAATATTTATTCGTAAAAGAATAAACGAGAACAAATATTTTCGTTTAAGAAATATTCTTTAAACATTTATTTGGTGAACGAGTGTTATTCATTTTGTAATTGTTCAACAATTAAAATGAAAACAAACAAATATTTGTATCTGTTTGACGAATATTCGTCAAACGGTTATTAGAAGTCTCTACGGGCTTCGATATGACCGTAAGAACTTCTTGAAGCTTCTACGCTCTAATCAAAGAGCTCGGTGACCACTGCGGAACTCTGACCACTGCGGGATTTATTACCAATAACTCTGAAGAGTGATTAATATATCATGGATTTGCTCCTGGAAAGTGACTAAAAATCATGGATCCGCCCCTGTGAATAAAAAGAATATTTAGCTTCAATTAATTTACCACGTTTACAACTAGATGTAACTTTGTTACAATTACCTCAAAAGTTACTTTAAAAGATAATCTTAGAGTTATGATATTAAAAATTTTTCCTCCTGTTAAATTGTTTTCTACAAATAAAAAAACTTGTTTACAAAAAAAATGTTTACATTTGTACAAAAACTTTTATATTTTAAAATGTTTCCTTTATAAAAAAAACTATATTCAAGAATATTCATCAATTTGAGCATATCTGTTGTATCTCTCTCATATCTGTTTTATCTCTCTCATATTTTTTTAAACTTCTGACTAATACATATTTTTTAATAATCATTTTTCTGACGATTTATTTTTCATCGGAGTTTTCAACCTCTCAAAATAGTCGTCTAATGTAAGAGGGTGATAGTTGAGCGCAATTTTTAAGTCTTCCACTACTTTTTTCCAATCAATAACTTCACGTAAATTTAACCCTTTTTTGGTTTTCCCTTTTTTTGGCTTCACATTATTGTCCACATTTTTTGTAGCCACTTCCTCAAAAACACTCATATTTTGGTATAAATCGCCTATGTTAGCGCGACAGCAACAAAAATAAGTTGAAAAGATAACCTGAACAATAAGTATAAATGTTGTTATCAAGTTCACAGGAATCGGTACCGTATTTGTTTTAGTCATTGCCCAAATATTTTTTCCTCGCGTATATCTCCATTCAATAGTTGATCTTTCTTCAAATCTTGAATATGTACTTCCCATCATCGCGACTAACAAGTTAATAAGTACAACAACAGCAATAATCTGATAAAGTAGATAGCTCACAGCATCAATTGCATAACTCTCTGTAGGACTTTGTAGTTTTTGATCTGATGTCAGTGGCACGGGGGATTGGCCCATTCCAAAGCAAGCATAAACTCTGTCTGAAAAAATGTCCATAATGCCCTTGTTAACGTTGTTAAAATCTAAAAAGGTCATTGGAAAATCAGTCAGAGATTGACTTTTGTTGTATACTGGTTTGTAGATAATAGCACCGTGCATTGTGAAAGCAACTATGCATAATGATAGTATGAACACAAACTTTAAAACGTCTACCACTAAACTTTTTATCATGACAGTCCACGGACCAAAAACTTCGTGCATTGCCAAAAACTCGAGAAAAAACTGAACAAAAAGCATAAGTAAGTTTAAACCTAATACATTATCTCTAGCATACATAACATTTTCTCTAACTCTATTTTCCATAAAGTAAGCTAAAATATTGAGCGAAAGTGCAGAAGCAGCAATCATGCATTGTACTACTTTGAAATAATTGATCTCAATATCAGTTATCGTATTTAAAAACATCGCACAGTGCCAAATCCAAAGCATCCATTCCCAAGGTGGAGGATAAAGCTAAAATAAAGATAAAACTCAATGATTGTATAAGTATTTTCTAACTAAAATAATATTGGTTCGAAAATTACATAAATTATTTTGATAAGAGTGAGAACAGTAATTACATAATTACACATAGTTGAAGTGTATAAACACTTAAAAATATTGAGAAAAATTTGACATTTTTAAGCTTTATTATAAACAATAAACTTTCCAACAATTATCTTGACATTCGCTATAGCAACCATTGGTTATTGATTCTAAATTATTATGTTTTGGAAACGATCACAATGGAACATAAAAACCAAAAATAAAAAAAAAACTCTAAAATCTGACATCAAGAATGAAATTACTTACACTAACAAATATTAAAAAAATATATATTAAAAGTTAAAACTAAAGTGTTTTAAAAACCATTCATAAAAATCTTCTAATACCTGGTGAGCACGGCACAGTGGGCCAAACAGTGGACATGGCTCAAAAATCAATATTACCAAAATAAATTTAAGTTAGTTGTTATTGAAAGCCAAATAAGTTTCCAGTTCATTAAGAAATTTGTAATAGGTATAAATGATACATAAAAGTCATTTTTGGCATTATATAAGAAAAAATGTCACTATAAAAGCAGTGCTAATGTAGTAATTGTATATAAACAATCTTAGACTGCAGTTTATAGAAATGTGAATGTTAACATCATAGATTATTGCACAAAATTTTTTTCTCCATGTTTTACCTTATAAAACAACTAAAATTTAGCAAAATTTTAGTGTTTTTAACTAATTTTTTATCAGAAAAAATAATTTATCTCAAAAAGTGCTAAGTTGGCACTAGTATACCCATACATTTTTAAACTCCTTAATGAAGAGGAATAAGATGCTTTTTAACTAAATTGTGCCGATTTGGCACTTTAAAAATTTTTTACTTTTCACGTAAACTTGTTTATTTTTTGAATTATATTATTTTGAAGTTTAAATTCTTTTGTTTAAATAGTTATTAGAAAAATCAACAAAAATATTTATATCTTAAGTTTAATAACAATGAAGCTTACTGAATTTGAATTATATTTCAATGCTGAGGAAAATAAACAACAGAAAACTATTTCTGCAAATATAATATGTTGTATACTGGTAATTGCTATGGCACTTGGCTCCGAAGAATTGATATTCGTACAAAAAACAATAGTTCAGGATAGCTAGCAAAGATCTGCATCTGAAGGAAAACCAACTTGAAAAAAATGGTCTATGCTGGCATATATTTCAAGGCTGGTAAGGAAACCTTGCTTGAAAAGTATATAAAAGAATGACTCTTTCAACAATGTCAATTTAAACAGTTTTTGCTCTTGGTAGGCATTCATATAAAAACTAAAAATTTTTTTTCCCTGGTTTTAATATATTGTCTAGTTAAAAACATCTCAGAAGAAAACAATCTGAAGTAACACAAATTATTATGAATTATCTTGAACTTTATTTTTATTTTTACTTCAGCCTATTTCAGGCTATTAAACTGACAATGCAAAGGATATTGGAGAACATTTTTTTAGATATAAACATTGAAAATTTACAAATGAAAATAAAATTTCGATTTGATGGTATTGGAAGCCATGCAAATAATTTAATTAAAAAGATAATGTTAATACTAAGACAATGATTTGTTCATTTTTACTTGAAACAGAAGCAGGTTTCTTAATGTGGTTGCAAAAGTTACAAAATACCCCACTGAGTCACAAAGTGGCGAGTCTTTGGGAAAAAAAAGAAGAGAAACCCTTCAATCATTGTCTGTCTAATTCTGACATAGAAGAGTTAAAAATTTCTTTATGTATAAAGAGGGAAAACAATTTAATGTAAATGTGATACTGCAGTCAAATATGATGGGTATGAAAACAGCGGGTCTTTTTTCAGAAGTTGGAGGTGCATATTGTGATCATGTGCAAATGCTCAAAAAATCAGTGTTTGAATATTGAAAGAATTGAAAATGGTTTTGAAATCAATCATGACACTATAACAATGAATAAAATATTTAACCAACTTGAACAGGAATACGTTTCTTTACTTAAAAAAAACCTATTATATCACAAGGGCCGGACAAACCATCAAACCAATTCTAATCTGTGATATAAAGCCAATACAAGTAAATTGGTATCTTGTAATAGTGTTCATATTATTCTATATTTTTAATATGTGAGTATAATAAATATTAAAAATTATTACATTTAGAAATTACCAATATTTTTATAGGTTCTTCATGCTTTATTGGGTATATTTGACCATTTCGTGAAAACTGTTGCACATGTGAAAGCTGGTGTTTTTGATTGGTCTGAGTCCCCTTTCAGTGCTTCAAATAGCTTTCTGAAGCAAGCAGAGACTTCATTACAAACAGAGATATTAAAAAAGCAGGTATAAAATGATTCTACTTTAATGAAATTGGAAAAAGAGGAACAACAACAACAGGTTACAAAGCTAGAGAACTATTGCACAAAAAATCAAACAGGAATTTAATTATTGCACAATTGCCTGTTTAATATCATGCAACATTTCAAAAGTTCGAATTGGTGCTCTCAGTAATTCATTGAATATTTTCCTCAAAAAGAAAAACTTATGTGGATCAATATAATTTAATTTGTATATTTCTATTGTACAGATTTTTATTTATTTCTATTTAACGAGTTTCCACCTATTACAAAAATAAATTTACCTTGATCATGTATCAGTATAACACCATCACGTCAAAAACTGATTAGTCATTCTTGGGCGCTAATTTTAAATAATGAGGAAAGTGGTTTGGGAAATCTTTATAATTCAGGGTTAAAAGGTAATAACAAAATATTAAGATTGATACATATTAGACTTTCAAGAAAATTTTTCACTTTCAAAAAACTCCTAAATTGTCAATTTAACATACACCATTAACTGAATGTGGATATCATCTAATCAAAATTTTTTTGACAAGAGATACAAGTCAAAATCATTTTGCAAATTTTGGTATGAATGAGGAGATTCTGATAAATATTCATATAAAAAAAATGTATATAATAACATTTTGTCTGAAGATGACACATAATTAAAATGTTAACATATGAATAAATTATGTATTTTAGTACTTCTTTTGATAATTTTTATTATTTTTGCCGTTGATGTACATATGTTATATTTGTATTACAAAATATACATACATATTTATAAATATTTATACGTATTTTTGTTATAACCTATAAAAAAGCAAATTTTATGAAATTTTTAATATTTTGTTTTTTTAAATTATGACCTATGACCTAAATATCCTGCAGCAAAATTATTTTTTAGTTTTACCAAAATTTGCACATAGAAACACAAAAAGTTTTTTTATACAGACTCATTTAAGTGAGTCTGTATAAAATCAATAATTACTTATAAAAAGTATATAAACTTGTACAAAAAAAATTCAAAAATTAAAGCGTCTTCTAAAATAAGTCGTTCATAATTATTTTAACCATTCACAATGGTTACCATTCATAATTAGTCGTTCATAATGGTTTCAAAAATTATGATTGAATAAGAGTTAAAACCTGGTGAAAAATTCTGCAGCTATATCGCTACGAGTTGTTGCTAACTAGTTGCTAGCTTATGTAGCCAGCAATCTTCATGCCTAAATCAATTAGCTTGTATCATTTTTTGCTAGTGATGATATCTTATTTTAATTTTTATCATTTTAATTGTTTAATCTAAAACATTGATGTTGATAACTACAAAGCTATGATATGTAGCTATCGAATAGATAAAGTCCTTATTTTACAGTTTTCTACAATGATTTAATTCTACAAGGGTTTAATCTATAATAAACTTATCTATTTAATTTTCTTTTTTAGGATTATTTAGTGTATCAATTATAACATTGTAATTAAATTTGTCATCAAAACTGACTCAGTCAAATAAAAAGATATTACATTTGGGGATCCATAATTTCGTCCGTAAATTACGCAACGCTAAATTTAAGTAAAAGACAAAACAAAAAAGATCTAAAGTTTTCCCTTGCAGATTCTTTAATTAAATCCGTATTAGCTTTTAATAAGCCCATAAAAACTCCCGCGCAAGAGAGCGAAATGATCTCCTACTTCTATTTTTTAAATAAGTTTTGGGTTGTGTAATTTATGGACGACCATATGTATCAAATAACAATCCTTACCTCAAGATAAGAGCGGTTCCAAGGTACAGCAACAACAAGAATTAATATAATGGTAAAGTAAAAGTGAGATATTAAATGACAAATAAACTTTAAAGTGGGAACTTTACTAAACCGATGAAATGGAAGGCAAAGAAAAAACCACAAGGGAGGAAAAAAAAAACATATAACAGCAATTATCAAAAAAGCTGGTGCTTCTATTGCAAATAAGTCACCTAAAATAAAAATAAAAATGATAAAATGAAAAAATAATAATAACAATATTAATAAATAAAATAATAATAATAAAAATAAAAAGAAACAAACAAGAGATTTGCATACCATTCCAAATGTCTGAAAAAAAGCTTTGAATATTGCTTTGAGCAACACAATCTTTAAATTCATTATCAATCAATATATCAAGAAGTGTTTGTTTATAATCATCAACAGCGCATAATAAAGCGTCACATTCAATAGTTGTGGCAATAGAAAGGATTTTGTATGCCATTTTCTAGAAAAAATTAGTTTTTTATAAAAATATTATTGCAGTTTGATATTGTATTAAACATTTATAACATACATATTATACGTGTATACATTTACCCAACCATTAAATTCTTTTTTTTTAGAAAAAAGCCAGAAAACTTTTTCTTTGTTTTGCTAATTATAATTACCATAAAATTTGTCACACATTTTTAGGCATTTTTTTAATTTATAAATAGCATAGCAATTATAGTGTAATTTGAAAATTAATTTTTAAAAAGGTGTTTTAAGGCATAGCTTCAAATCCAAGTAAATTTATTGCTATTTAAAAAAAAAGAACAATGAAGATTGCTGCCCCAAACCAAGTCCTCAAAACTTAGCTAAAAAAACTTTTGATAGTGGCTTTTTGGTTTTTATTTGAACGCATGACTTTCACAATCTATTAAAAACATTTAATAATATTCAAGATATATTCATTACTAGATATTTAAGAGATATTTATGACTAAATATTCAAGAGATTACACTATTTTTTAGTAACTTTAATAAAATTCTAAAAACTTGGAAAATGTTTTAATATTTCACAATAAAAATTCTATGTAATTAAATCTTTGAAAAAAGTAGTTTGAATTTTTGACCTAAATTAGATTTACATTTTATTCATTTTAGTATTTCCAACAAGACCTCAAAAAAATGGAAATTAATTTTTCGTTTTCACAATAAAGGTTTTAAAATTCTTTAAAGTTTTAAAATATAGATGGTAGTCTTTTTGGTTAAGATTTAATTAACATTTATTAAAAATAGTTTACACAAAAATCTTTAGATATGGTGCAAATATAATAATATTATCAATATATAATGTTCTTATTTTTATAATTTTTTTTTTACCTTTGGAAATTATGAACTATCCCAGCAAACATTCTGTAGCGAAATTTCAGTAGACCTTTATAAGCATGCCACTATTGATCCAATCAAAATGTTTATATAGATCCACTGCAAATCTACAACAAAAATGTTTGCTGGGATGTGCGTTCAGCTTGAAGAGACTCAATATTTAAAAGACTTTAGAAATACTTCATTAAGAGCTACAATCTTAATGAAAAATATTTATCTTCTGCAATATGTGCTAGATGAAGACAAATTTTTCAGATTAAAAATGGAAAGAAAACAAATAATGATCTACTTGGCGCTTTGATTTATCCAAACTTGTTTTTACAACTACGACAAGATCAAATTTACTTGTTTTAAGACAATCAGAATATACAGAGGATCAATTAAAGGTTGTCTTTTTCCATTAGTAAAACTTCCTATAGCACCAAAAATAAATTTACTGCCTCATGACTCAGTTATAGTGTATTAAAATGCAAAGAAAAATCTTTAGACAGTTAATGGCCAAATTTTGATGTGTATTTTAAAAACAAGAGGGAATGACTTAATTGTTAAATAAAAGTGCTAATTCTTAAAAAATAAGAATGCTATTGTTTCGATCCATGTAAATCAACTAATTTCAATTTCAATTTATTAATTAACAAATGAAAATTAAATTACAAAATGGAAAAAATTACAAAACATGAGTTGCATGCTGATGCATTAAACGCATCATTAACAAACATAACTTTTTATAGAAAACATATATAAAACCGATAATTAAATTAACATCTGCTTTTTTTTATTGTGCTCGCCATTATCTTACTCCTGATACTCCTGATTCCATTCTCTACCTGTGTAAATCACATATTCGCTGCTGTATGAAATACTATTTTCATATTTGGGCTAGTTCTTCTAATGATGCTCTTTCTCTTCTAGAAATACTAAGATGATTGCTATTTAAAGAAGCTATCACCTCTCGTTCCATCAACCACCTCTCGTTCCACCTCACCTCTCATTCCATCAACCACCTCTCGTTCCACCTCACCTCTCGTTCCATCAACCACCTCTTGTTCCACCTCACCTCTCGTTCCATCAACCACCTCTCGTTCCACCTCACCTCTCGTTCCATCAACCACCTCTCGTTCCACCTCACCTCTCATTCCATCAACCAGCCTCTCGTTCTCTCACCTCTCGTTCCATCAACCACCTCTCGTTCCACCTCACCTCTTGTTCCATCAACCAGAACTCATTTTTACTTGACTTGTCATTCAGCAAAATCTCATTCTTTTACTGTATCTGTCCCTGCATGCTCTAAAAACTTTTATTCATGTAATTTTTTTCCCTGCAACTTATTGGATCTGTCTCCCATCTTCATGTTTTCTTGGCTCATGATCCCATCTTCATGTTTTCTTGGCTCATACAACTCGCAACTTTTCAAGTGAACCAGAATAAAACAAAAAGTTATTTAAAGTTGAGTACATACAGTAGATTAAAATTTATACACACAAAAAAAAAATATTGTAAAAACTAAACAAAAATTAATATTATACAAAGAATTATATATTTCATAAATTATGTACATTATGTACACATCACATGCTGACATTTTTTGACAATTTTTGTAAAAAAGACAAACAAAATCTTAAATACTGTAAAAATAAAAAAGGCTGTAACAATAAATAAATAAATGAGATTTACAAAATTATAAACTATAAAATTATAAATATAAATATATAAACAAAATTTGTAAATTTTGTAAATTTCATAAATCTCATGTTTCCCCATTCTAAGATAAATTTTATTTTAATACCTGAAAATATTTGAGAGCATAGTGAAAATATTTGAGAGCATAGTCTTATTGTCAAGGGAATACCAATATTTTTATAGTAGCATTAATTTATTGCAATATAGAAGTAAAAAAAGGTAAATTTTACTTTATAAATAAACCCCACATAAACGCAGGGGTTTAAACCATTAAGAGATTTAAAAACTCAACTCATAACAACCTCATAAATTTTGTATCTCTCAACCTCTTATTCATACTGTTGACTTGTTTACCACTTAGCTTAATTTTTGTCTTGTCTCTAACCCTAGCTTATGTTCAGTTTAAATTTTTGTGATAATTCAAGTAATTTGACTTTTTACCTAAAAGAGAGTAATTGATTAGATAAATTTTTTGTTTTGTTTGTTTTGCTCAAGCTTGATTGGTTGATTTATCTGAAAAAGAGTTGATTACAAGTTGACATACTCTAGATAAAAGGTCTTTGACTCAAAAAATTAACATTTTAATTGACAGCATATAATACACTATTTAATATTTTTTGTTTATTTTGGAAATTTCATTTGATTGTAAATTTGTCTTAAAAATCTCAAAATTAGATTAACCTGAGTTTATTGGTATCAAACTCATACCTGAGTTTATTGGTATCAAACACATACCTGAGTTTATTGGTATCAAACACATACCTAAGTTTATTGGTATCAAACACATACCTGAGTTTATTGGTATCAAACACATACCTGAGTTTATTGGTATCAAACACATACCTAAGTTTATTGGTATCAAACACATACCTGAGTTTATTGGTATCAAACACATACCTGAGTTTATTGGTATCAAACACATACCTGAGTTTATTGGTATCAAACACATACCTGAGTTTATTGGTATCAAACACATACCTGAGTTTATTGGTATCAAACACATACCTAAGTTTATTGAAAATCAGGCTAAAAAGAAAGTCTAGAGAAAATTTTTCAAGTGTTCTTGGTTTTTAGGAATAAGCAAGCAGATTTTATTGAGCTATAGAAAACAGAATTTGGGTTATCTACAAATACAAACAAAACTTGGGTCATATTGAGTACTGAAAGAAATATTTACCAATTTATATTTTCAAGACATCTCTAGAAGTTAAGAGTTCAAACCAAACAAACCAAGTTCAATTAATCAAGTCAATGATTACAACTTTGTTTAAAAAAAAGAAGCTTTTCTGCATATTCAAGTGTAAATGAATAAATATAAAAAAAAAAACATTTGGGTGTTTTTTTTTTGTTTCAAGAAGTATTGGATTAGAAATTTTTTAGATTGTGATCTGGAAAACTACTAACCCAAAGTTAGTAAGAATAACTTTGTCTGATTTGGTTTATTATTGTAAATTTTTAATTTTGTAAAATTAAAGCAATGTAACATTTGTTATTTTTAGGTACTTTAGATAGACAAAGGTTATTTTTAGGTACTTTAGGTAAGTCAAGGTCATTTTAGGTACTTTATGGTGAGTTGGAATAGCTCAGTTGGTTAGGGTGTTTTTAAAGATCAGAATTATTATTAGCTGTAGCAACAGGATTGCAGGTTCAAATTCGGGATCCGCCTACTCAGCATATGAGTAGTACCTTGGTAAAAAGGGAACGCTTCTCAATTAGTTCTTTCATTACAATGTTTCCTTCTTGAGCAATAAATAAATAATTTAGTCGAGTAAATTAAAATTATTGTTTATCATATGAGCAAAGTGGTACTAAAAAAATGCACCTAAAAGAATTGTCAGACAATGCAATCCTGATTTTACAAAAAATATGTGATTTGATACTAAGGAACATGCCTAGACCAAGCCACAGAGTCTTTGAAAATCAGATAAGAGTCTAAACACAGGGGGCACTGAAATCTAAAAAATTTTGCATTTTATTTTACATTAATCTTACAAAGGGCAAATAGGTCTGTATTATACAAGAGGTAAGGTTCAATGCATGAAAAAGAGATGGAATGATTATTTATATTTGTAAAAGATAGTTTGAAAAGAATTTGATGGTGATTATGGTTTTTTGTGTTTAATACTTTTTGGCACCATAGCCATGACTTGATTATTTAGAAAATTTGATTCAAACAAATATTGTACTTTGTTAAAAAGAACTTGACTCAAACAAATATAGTATTTAAAACTCTAAGCAACAAGCTATATAGTTATCTTATACAGTAGTGGTGTAGAGATAAAGCTCTTGCTTTATAAGAATGAAACTCCAAGTTCAATCCTCACCACTTCCTTAGTAGTACCATGCTTAACTTGTTTCTCTGCATAGTTGTCTTGTTTTTGCATGTACTTTTTTTTAGGTTTGTATTTTAGAGTTTAAGGGCAAAGACATTAAAGAGACATTAACAAAAATTTTTTTTCTTAATTTTTAACACGTAACAATGTTCTACCTCTAATATAAATTTCTACCTAAAAGTAAAATACCTCACAAAAATCTTCTATCTCCATGTAATCATCACTTTTATCTTTTATTCGAATTGCCTCTTTTCGAAAAGCAAGTGTCAACTTTATAGCTGCATATATAGGCGCTGGAGAATTAAGAATTAGATCTTGGGCTGGTAAATTATTGTTTAAATTACAACATACCATAAGATTTGCTAAAAACTAAAATTAAATAAATTCATGAAGTTTGCTGAAAAAACAGTGAAAATGTCGAAGATTTCAGACTAATAAAATTAAAGTGGGCAGTTAAGTAAAAAGTTAATTTTTTAGAGAAAAAAAATAAATATTTAAACACTTATTTTTTTTATATTGTATTTATTTTATGTTATGCTTACCATTTTATCTTTGATCAACATTTCAACATCAAATTTATTTAGCATTAGAAATGATACAACTTCAGTATGACGATTTTTAATAGCATAAAGAAGAGGAATTTGTTGATCCTAAAATCAATCATCAATCGTATTACTACTCCTATGCTATAAAATTAATCATATCATATTACCACTCATAAGCTATAAAAATTTGTGGAAAAATGTAATGATATAACATAAAATATATAACAGCAATTTATTATTTCTTAAATTTTTTGACTTTTCTTTACTATATTTAAATAAAAGATTTGCTTACAACTATATAAAGGGTTGTGCAAAATAAAATTTGAACAACCTACAATTTTTTTCTTTGATTGACACTAGCTGTAATACTTATGTTGTTTGGAATATTGTTTATTTTCAAGGCTGAATGGCATTGGAAATCTCCCTAAAATAAAACTTTAAACTTAATTAAAAATTTTATTTTTGGAAGTCATAACTATGCCTTGTTTGGTACATTTTTATGATGGCTGGTTTTGAAGTAATAAAAGAAACTTTCATTCAGTTTATTTAAACACTTTTTGGAAGCAAGCTATTTTAACAATTTTCTCAAAGAAATTCCCTGAGAAGTTGATACTAATATGTATATGTATATATATATATATATATATATATATATATATATATATATATATATATATATATATATATATATATATATATATATATGTAAGTTTATTTTACCACTTTTTGCAGGCAGCTATTTTAATGATTTTCTCAATATCACTGAGAACTTGAATTAATATATAGGGAGAGCGGGGAGCGGGGTTGGTTGTCACACGGATTACTGATTTAAAAAAAGGAAATATTGCTTGATGTCATGACCCAAAATCCTTTGAGTGTATGATTGCACTATCATTGGTGATTACTGAGAATTGTCCCTAAATTTGGTTACATCGTCTGTAGAAGAAAATCCATTTTCAAATTTTGCATAAAATTGCATTAAATGCATAGTTGATAAGCAACTAACAATGCTGGTTTCAAGAATTTTTATTCATCCCAAAATCATAACAAAAATATTCATTTTTTCTTACTGTGTCAAGGTAAGAGCTGGAAAGAAGAAGTGCTGCTGGGCCAATCTTCAAAACATCCACACTCTTTAAAAGCTTCTTTTACTGATTTCCACCATGAAATGGCTGCTGTTAAATATAAAGTTATCAAGAGCATGTAAACCACTAATTCAAATTCATTGTACTAAGATATCATCATTCATTGAAAAATAGGGATTTTATTTAAAAATATAAGCTAAAATATAGTTTTTTGTATGACTAAATATTACAAAATATTTATTTTTTCAATATAATTTGTATGACTACTACAAATTGTGATTCTATGTTTCAAATGATTGATTGATGATTCTATAGCAGATCTAGTTGTATTGTAGTTTTAAAAGAAAACTAATGTTTTTAATAAATTACAATTTTTTTTAAGTAAACTACAATATATATTAAAATTATTCCCAGATTAAGATTGTTCTATGTTTATGGAAGTATGTTTAGTTTTTGCCAGACTTGTTTGCTCATCAATAGAACATACTGGTTCTGGCTCTATTTTGTGACAATTATCCTGTACCATCTCTAATATGTGTTTAATTTTGAAAAGTTTATCATTCTTATTATCTGCTTCATCTTTTTTGGAATCGTCAACTACATAAAGATATCTTCTTAAGGCTTGATACCTATTAAATGGCATTACATCAGCAATTGTATTAATTCTGATTTCATTCATCCAGTACAAAGGATAGTTTGGCAGCATTAAAATACCCATTACCATTTGCATTCCCATAAACTGATCCATTTCATTAACACTTTTGATAATTGACTTACCAGAAAGTTGGGTACAATAAAGATTTGTTTGTTTTACAAGTAATTCTGTTATATTTTTGGCCAGAACTGGGAATAATAATCAAAAGGTTTAAGTTCAACTTGTTGAACTTAAACTTTTGGGGCTCAACTTGTTTATCTGCGCAGCAACCTTGCTTATCAAGGTTTGTGTTTTGGAGTTGAAGAGTTAAGAGAAGGTTGTATACACAATAAGTAGCCTGCTCAACTATAGTGGCCTTAGAAATTTGTTAGATGCTGTTGATTTCATACAGGTAAGTAAAGATAAAAGCACTTAAAAGTACTGTAAGGTAAAGATAAAACTACTTCACTTTAAAATACTTTTTTTTTTTTTTTTTATTATCTTCGCTTCCAACAAGACTGCAAGCAACCACTAATTAGTGTTGGAAGTTACTGGAAGAGGTTGAAGGTTGGCTGCAAGAGCAGGTCCAACTATATTTACAATGCCTTTTTGAACCTTGTCTAAAAGAGAAAGGGCATCATTAGAAGATCCGCCCCAGATATGGCAACAGTATTCCATACAAGGCCGGATTTGAGATTTATAGAGATAGAGAATAGAATCCAGAGTAAGAAAGTGACAAGCTCGATAAAGAGAAGCAACTTTAGCAGATGCTATAAGATGATATAAGGTTTCCAAGAAAGATCAGAAGTAAGAGTTAATCCTAGAAGATGAAGGGTAGGGGGATTAATTGAGTACATTACCATTCATAAATATAGGAAGGTCTAAATTATTGCGATAACGATTGACCGAAAAAAATTGAGTTTTATCTGAATTAAAGTTCACCAGCCACTGTGAGCCCCATGCTGTTGCAGAAGTGAGATCCTTTTCAAGTTCAGATGCTCCCTGCAAGCAATCAGAGGGAGTTGGCTTCCTATCGAGACAAGAATAAATGGTAGTATCATCAGCGAACAATGCCACCTTAGATGTGAGAATATCTGGAAGATCGTTAATGTAAATTAAAAAGAGTATAGGGCCAAGGATTGAACCTTGGGGAACCCCTGAGGTTACAGAATAAGAAGAAGAGTGCTGTCCATCAAGGACAACTTTTATACTACGATTAGAAAGAAAGGATTCAATAATCTTAAAGATGTTTCCAGATACACCATAAGAAGAAAGCTTATGGAGGAGACCGGCATTCCAAACTTTATCAAACGCTTTAGAAATGTCAAAAGCAATGGCCTTAACCTCTCCACCTTTATCTAATGCACGATAAAACCTATCGGTTATTACTGATAACAAATCAGCCGTAGAACAAAAAGATCGAAATCCATATTGATGATCAGAAAGCAGGTTATGAGATTCGAGACGAAAGATTAAGTGTTTCTTAATTAAAAATTCAAAAACCTTGCTTATGATAGGAAGAAGACTAATGGGACGGTAATTAGACGAATCAGATCGCTCTCCAGAATTTTTAAAAATAGGAATAACAGATGCTGCTTTCCAGCAGGCTGGAAAACAAGACTCTGATAAGCACTTGTTAAATAGTTTTGAAAGGATAGACGACAGCTCCAGAGAACACTTCTGCAAGACTATAACAGGTATGTTGTCCGGACCGCAAGCTGTAGAAGAGTCTAAGCAGAAAATCACTTTAGATACAGAAGCTGGAGTGATACGAATGTCGAGTAATGGATAAACCTGTTTGACGGCTATATCAGGTAGAACGCAACTAGAGGCATCAAGAGATAATATTGATGAAAAGTTCTTGGCAAACAATTCAGCTTTGTCTTTAGGTGAGGTGACAAAGTCTGAACCATACAAAAGAGGTGGAATCACAGACTTGCCCTTATTATAGATACTATTAAAGATTCTCCAGAAACCCAGGGGCTATCACGATAAAAAACACGGAAAGAGTCCTAGTCAGCTTTAAGGTAGTTGTAAGATGTACAATGATAGGAGGATTCTGATGGTAAAAAAGAATGAGATAATAGTTTTAGAGAGACCAAACCATGATCAGAAGCACCTAAAGGTGAGTGTGAAGAAACTGAGCACTGACTAGGATCAGAAACAAGACATAAGTCGAGTAGAGAAGGTAAATGATTCGGGTTGTCTGGAAAACGAGTTGGAAAGTTGACTATTTGAGTTAGGGATTGAGAAAGACAAAAGTTGTGGGCCTTAATGCCTGCAAAGTCACTGACACTAGAGCCAAGCCATTCAGTGTGATGAACATTAAAGTCACCGACAACAACAATATTGGCTGATGGATAAAGAATGAGGGCTTGGTCAATATAATCAGAAATAACATCAAGAAGAGTGCAGTCTTGAGATGAGGGAGAGCGATATAGAACAAAGAGAAAGGTGATAGAGTGAAGTGGTGCTAAACGAAAGCACATAAAAGAGTAGTCTGTGGATTCAAACTTAGTTTCCCGACAAATGGGTGAATTCTTACGAATGTAAATGCCCAGGCCAAGCATGTGACTATTGGAGTCTTTACGAATTAAAGGGAGATAACCATCAACACTAAAATCACAAGATGAGACATCTGAACTCAAATTAGTCTCACAAAGAGGAAGCAGGTCTGGTGAACTTTGCAAGAGATAAGACTCAACAGAAGAAAAGTTACTTCGAAGACCACGAATTTTGATGAATGATAGGTTTAGCGAACTTGGTGATGACTGTGGTGTTTTGTGTTTTATAGTTTTTGTTACTTTATTCATTTTTAAATTTGTTAAAGAACTTGACTTGAAACATAGATAGTACTCAGTGCACTGTTTTATAGCTCAAGAAATTGCCTCATTTCCACTAATAAACCCTAAGCCGTAACAAAGGACTTCAATGTGGCCTTGGCAATGCACACCAAAAGTACAAACAGGGACACCATCCATGCGCAACATAGCACTGTTAGTACTCTGATATTTTTCAGCTGTTGATGGAATCAGCCTCTCTGAGAGCTACCACTGAGTTCGAGAAACCTGACTACCAGCCGGCCTCAGAACCATAAAACTGAGTATCAGAGCTGTACCCTCATTTGGAGATAATAGAATGAGTTGCCTAGTCATAAAAACAGAGACACAAGCAAAACCCATGAATCGAGTCAAGAAGATCCAGCGTTCAACATCTTAAACTGGAAACAATGTATTAAAATACATCTGCGCCAGCGTAATAGATGAAGAAGGGGTGCGAGGCTGGTCAACAGATAGAATCTGTTTGCCCCTTAAGTCTTTGCCTAGGAGGCCTTCTACAAGACAGCAGCCGGATGCATTTAATATCTGCCCAAGATAAGTATTTTTATCGAGACACCATCTCTAGCCTTTATTCAACCAAGAGTCCCAAGGCAGGGGGTGTTTTATGTCGGAGTTTGCATCTCCTAGCCTTTGCCTAAAAAGGCATATCCTACAAGGCAGCAGGACATGGAGCAGATTGTACTGGGTTACATGTTACCAGTAGCAGAATAAACCTGACCTGACAGTTACAAAAACAAAATGCATAAATTTCTAATTTTAAAATTATTTACATTTGTATGTATTTGTAAAAAATAGATACAAATGCGAGAAAAAATTAGACCATTAGATGAAAACTAACAAATATGGAACTGTTTCACATGCCATGAATTTCATAAAACTCAAGTTGCATTACTCTATAATCAGGCAGGCTTTTATTCTGAGTAATAAAATGCTCAAAGAGATCAGTTGAATGGCTGACTAAATCTTCTCTAAGGCATCACAGTTTTTGACCGCGATGCCCTGGAAAGAGAAATGTAGTCTATATAATGTTAAAATAAACTTACATATATATATATATATATATATATATCTTCTATATAATATTGCCAAACTTAATAGTAGTGTCCCTTGGAGCGTATTTGACACGAAACCCTTGGCAGCCATTGCAACCGAGGTATTGGCAAGAAAGAGTCGCAGCACTATAAGAATACGTGAACGAATATCTAACGTACGTAAACTTTAAACTAAGTAAGGTTAAAGCAAATGTTAAAACATACTGAAACATTTATTATGTTTTACAGTTTGATTTTTACTTGAAAATTACATTGTGTCAACCTCTCCTTAATTTTGATCTAACAATTTTTTCCTTAAAAAAATTACTACATTATTATAAAATCTACACATAATGATATGCCGGTGTAGCTCGAGTGGATAAGGCGGCGAACTTCTGAACAAGGAGCTAGAGGTTCGACTCCTACCAATGGCGGCTATTTTTTTTAATTTTTTTAATTATTTTAAAATACAAAATACTTTCGAAGTTTTATAAAGATTATATACAAACATATGTAACGATGTTATGCACTCACAAAAGAAAAGATTTTAAGAAAGCTAAAACTTCATAAAACATTTAAAAAAAAAAAAAAACATCACTAGGAGAAAAAATATGTTGCGTATCTATGATAATTGAGACACTTATGTTATTAATGTGCTCATGTAATTAGTCCTAATAAGCTGCGGATGGTCTGAAAAAAAAGTTGTCTGAAACTTAATAAAGAAAAAACTTAACAAGACAGCCCTGCTACTTCAGAAGATGCTGCTGTGGAGGCAAAAAAAAAAAAAAAAGCCTGTAGCTAGATAAAACTTTAAAACTTTCTTTTGGCAATTAAAAGTTTATTTTGCTACATTAACTTTTTTACTATAAATATATACAGCAACTGTTTTTCAAAACGCCTTAATATGCTTATGACGTAATTAAAAAAAAAACGCAATTAAAAATAAAATTGTTTGGAAAAACTCTTCGTAAAACGTTTTTTGAAACAAGTAACTTTTATTTAGTTTTTTTTTTCTTTTGTGCAACTTTCTTTTCAATAAATTTCTTTACCTTTCAGAATATAACCATTTTTAACAATGCTATAGAAAAAAACAGTAAATTGATTAGTAGTATTTCAATTATATTAATTAGATTAAATTATATATATTAAATTATATATTATATATATATTAAATTAAATAGATAAATAAATTGATATACAGTTAATACATGTGTATTTTTTTTTTTTGAAAAAACTTAGTGACAAAATAGACTAATTAGATAAGTCGTTAAGTAGAATGCTAAGAATATATTTATGGTGGTTATTGTTGTTAAGGGTGATTAATATGCAAATAAATTAAAAGCTAATCAGGGTTTTGAATAAATTATAAACTAATCAGGGAAGTTTTATTTGTAAACCTAATAAATAGGAAGATAACATATAATTCAGGTAGACATTGTTTTCACTTTTTCGCCAAACTTTGATATATTTGATATTAAAAAATATGACCTTTCCAATAATTACAGATGGTAGTGTATTAACCTTTTTTTTCGGAACCACAATCCGTTATGATTTGTTTTTTAACAATGTGAACGAAAGTCTATTCAATTATCTAAATATGTAAACTTTAAGTTCTTTAATTATCAATCAGTATTATTATGAAGTAGATGACATCAAATTCTACCGATTTATTTTTACTTAAAAATTTCATTGCGACAATATCTCTTTATTTTAAAGCATTAAATGTTGTTTTTTAAAGTTTAATAAGTTTTCTGTTTATTAAATAGTGTAAAAAGATGATATAGCATTCCAAAGCGATTGAAGTGCTTCGCTTGGGTTCAAAACCTTTTGCATACACAATTTTTTTTTTAAATCTTATCCTGTTTTCTAGAAAACAAAGAAAAACAAGTTTAAATGCATATAGATGTTATACGCATTACATAAAAATAAAGATATAATATACTATAACAAACCAAACGGAGAGAATTTTTTAAAACGTTTTTTAAAATTTCTAAAAACATAAAAACGCTGTACTTGATTCACGTGTGAATAAAACGATGATTTATTTTAGCCGCTTTTAATTGAAATCAACCAAGATATGCTGCCCTCCCCTAACCCCGTGAATCAAGCACACCACCCTAAAATTTAACTAAAGTTAAAAAATATATAAATTAATTTTTAGAACTTTAAGAGGGTGGACCCAAAACTCAGTTTTTGTTTATTCCGCTATTTTGATTGATGTTTTTGTAAAGCAGTAAACCTTAAAAACACATAGAAGCTTTAAGGTGTTTAAGCTATAATTTTATAAAACGTGTTTAAGCTAAAATAGACTTTTAAGTCTTTTAACTACTAAACTTTCACGTAAAATGAAACTTTATGTCATTTACTGAATGTGTTAAATTATAAAACTGTGCAACAGTTTTATAATTTAAGACAAATCTTATATGTTTAATTGAAAAAGTGAATATTTTAAAAATTAATTATGTCTATATATATATTAGATGTTCAAGAGATCAGAGCCGAAGAGCTCTTGCCAAGTAAGCTAACTTTGTATGAGAAGGATATGTTACAAAGATATATATTTCACCAATTTCAGCAATTTGTTAATTATAACTTTTTTTTAATGTTTAGCGGAAGTAATGGACAAGCTAAGTCAGGAATTTTTTTGTTGTTGTTTTTTTTTTTTTTGTGTGCAAATATAGTTATGCTTTTTTAGTTTTTTTAAAGTTATTTAGCAACTGACTTTTGTCAGTTGTGACAGTTTGTCAGTCAGCAAGTGACTTTTGTAACTTTCAAATTTATTTTATTTAGAAAAATTAGAAGATTCAGTTGAGAATCTATGTAAGCAATTTGTTATTGTTGTTGTCATGCTTTTTATTTTTTTTATTACATATTTATTTAACATAAAGTTATTCTATATATGGCAAGTTAGTTTATTTTAATGTTTATAAGTTTTTCATTTTATTTAGAAAAAGTAGAACATTCAATGGGTAAACAGAATTTGATTATATTTCATTTGTGTATTATAGATAAAGATATAGCATTTTACTTTCAAAAAAAAAAAGGTCTACTCTTTAGTCTTTTAGCTTTTTTGATACAATTTTTAGCATTTTTTTTATAGGGCTTATACTTCAACAGCTAAGTAAATTACTATAATGTTCTTATTTATTTTAATTTTTTCTTTTTTTTTTGGAACTTTTTTCTTTTTTTTTTTTTTGGTTTGTTTTGCTTCGTATATTATATGTATATTATAATATTCTGCATGTTAGTTTCTTTCTTAATGTTAATGAGTTTTTTTTTATTCTATTTAGAAAAATTAGAAAATTCAATTGGTAAGCAAAGTTCACTTATGTTTCATTTTGTTTAATTTTATTACACTTTTTTTGATGTTTGTGTGCGGTTTTATCACTTAAAATAAACTGTTTAATTGATTAGTATATGTTAGTTTATGTAAATATATTTTTTACATCCACTATAGCGTCATCTGCAGTACCATCTGGTAATGTGTTTTGCATTCTTATGCAGTTTTAAGAGTGTTATGTGTGTTAAAACTTAAAGATAGCATATCTTAATTTACAGATTACTTTATTTTTTTTTTTTGTCTCTACATTAACACCTCAAGCAATAATATCAGGTAATCTGTTTAGCATACTTATGCAGTTTTATGGGTTTTATGTGTATTAAAACTTAAATTTTTTTTTTTTTCATGTTTTCATGCAATTACATAAATGTTTAACACATGTTACTTTATACACTTTTTTTTTTACTTTTACAATAGCATCAATATCATCTGCAGTGCCATCAGGTAATG
>NC_061157.1:65659512-65669512 GCF_022113875.1 Hydra vulgaris
TGACAGTTAAACAGATAAATTCATTGTTAAACATTGAAATTACTCTGGCTTCCAATACTAAAAGTAATTCTCAATTAAACACTTCTACAGTTTGTGCTTCAGAATAGATTTCCATCATATACTTTAAAAAGTGTTCTGAAGAACTCTCTTCAAGTTTTGCTAAACTTTTAAAAAGTGCTAAATAAGTGGTTTCAATTTTTCAAAATTCTAGAAAACATATTGACCTCTCCAACTATCCTACGATTAATCTTCACTTTGTTATTAGTTTCTTTATGTAAAAGTTTTGAGGTTATGAACCTATTTCTTACTAACTGCAGATTTTAATTCCTTAGAACAAGCAGTCGATAAAGCAAAACTCATTCTTTTTGGTTTTTTATTATACTTCTTTTTGGTATTTTATTTAAGAAGTTGCATCCTTTTACTGAATCTGTACCTCCATGCTATAAAAACTTTTACTAATCCAGTTTTTTTTCCTTGAATATCAAAAAAACCTTATAACTCTTACCCAGTTTTATGTTTTCCTTTTTTATACAACTTACAACTTTTTAAGTCTTCAGTTAAACATTTCCTAGTATTTTGATTTGTTTTCTATTTTAAAGAAACTCATAACTTAATAGTGATTGCTTGCAAACTTGTTGGAAGTAAATTAGAGTTTAAAAATGTATAAATGTATGCCAGTATTTAATAAATAGTAAATGTAAGCATAAAATTATAATATATAAAGTAATATAAATTTTTTTCTAGGTCCAGCTATCAACCCCTGCTAAATCTTATAATTTTTCAGAGGCCGAGTTTGCAAAAAGTCTTATTTTCAGACAGGGCCAGGGCCCCGGTCACTTACTATGTGATGCTACTTAAATTAAAGACTTGTTAAGTGGTGTTTTAGTAGCACAGTACATATTTGAACAAAATGGCAAATTCACCTACTCGTTTATCAACTTATGCTAATAAAAAACTTTTAAATATTTAATTTTTTTTTTTTATATTATATATGTGGCTTTTATTTAAATTAAATAAACTATTGTAAAAAACATGTTGATCGCATTTGTAAAATAATTAAATTTTATGATTAAAAAAATTAATTTCCTTTTTATTTGCAAACTAATTCATTATTGTAAAAATATTAAGATTTTATAAAAGTCTCCACCATACTAAACGTTGAGATTTTACAAAAAATCTTCATCAAATGCGTAAAAATAACCATTAAACCATTAAATGTTTTAAAAATAACCATTAAACTTTATTTTTTGTTTTAAGAAAAGAGAAGAGTTTTTTTTATGAGAATTTTCCTTAAAGAAAATTTTTTTACTTATGGAATTAAAAACCCAGCCCAAATATGACAACAATTTGCAATATAAATGAATTAGGATAGATAGACGTGTGATTTTAATTTAATGAATATCAGATTTAGTGGAAGATGAAGCTACTGTAATTGATAAGACAAGTTGCAAAAACATTGTTAAAGAGAGACAAAAAGAAAGGTTAATAAATTAACCGACTAGATAAAAGAACTTGATCTGGTTACAGAGAAAAAAACAGTCAAAAAAATTTTAAAGTTTTTTTAAACAAGATTGTTTCCAAGGAAGCCTTCTACTGGGTGTAGTTTAGATCATAACAAAAACAACTTTTCTGGTATGATCTAAACAATATATCATGACACCCTTTCTACTAGGAAGAGAGAGGAAGGGTGTCATGATATATTGTAGAGCTATTAGGCTACTAAACAATATATCACTAAGAGCTACACTAAGGCAGGAAAGCATTTTGTACAAAACATTGTTTTTCTATTGCTTTTTGTTTTACATTTTTTTTATTACTTAACATTTTTTAAGAAACTCTTTTTGTTAATCTACATTAGAATCTTTGTTGTTGAGAAATTTAATAATCCAAAATGGCTGAAACAGAATTTTGTTCTGTAATTATCTTTTTAAAATGTCAAAAATGAGAATCTGAAAAAAAATTACTAAAGCTACAAACAGTAAGAAACATAAAATACTTACATTATCAGGTTCATTTATATCAGCTCCTTGTGCAATAAGAAGTCGTACAAGTTTGAGTTGATAATTTGAAGCTGCATAATGAAGGGCTGTTCTTCCTAAAAAGCATTTGAAATTTATTTGCTCTGCAGAACGACTTAAAAGAAGACTTGCTACATCAATATGACCTCCTGACATTGCCAAATGAAATGGAATTAAACCCTAAATAATAGCAAAAAAATTTTATATAATAAAAGTTGACTAAAAAAAATCCCTTAAACAAACTTTACTTCAGTTTTTACTACTAGTAAAAAAAAGAGCTACTTAGTACTTAGCCATAAAAAAGGGAAGGAAAACTCAGGTAAGAAATAAGGATATGTGTAAAAGTAACTCAAGTAAGAAATAAGGATATGTGTAGAAGTAACTCAGGTAACAAATAAGGATATGTGTAGAAGTAACTCAGGTAAGAAATAAGGAGATGTGTAGAAGTAACTCAGGTAAGAAATAAGGATATGTGTAGAAGTAACTCAGGTAACAAATAAGGATATATGTAGAAGTAACTCAGGTAACAAATAAGGATATGTGTAGAACATCTTTAACTGTAATCTCCAAAAAAGGTACAGAAAAAAAAACTTAACACAACTGTATTTTTATAAAAACTTAACACAACTGTATTTTTATAAAAACTTAACACAACTGTATTTTTATAAAAACTTAACACAACTGTATTTTGAGCAAAATAAAATACTACAATTAATGTGCTATTTGCTTTTACATGAATTGTAAAAGAATATAGCATATTAACTGTCTCCATATACAAAATATATTATTATGTTACTTAATGATGTTTAGTCTTATTCTAAATGGATTTTATTTTTCCATACTCAAACAATCTTTACTTACTCAAACAAAAATGAAACTGAGTGCCTATAATGACAATTCCTACCAATCAATTCCAAAGCAATCAATCAAAAGCACAAGGAAATTGCAACTAATCAAAACTCCAAGAAAATTGCAACTAATCATTTTGATTGTTTATTCAAAAGTTATATGCTAAATAAAATATAAGCTAAATGTACTTAAAAGGCCTGTTTCATATTTTATATGGGAAGCAATACTACTGCTTATTTCCTACTCTATTGCTTATTTCCTACTCTACTGCTTATTTCCTACTCTACTGCTTATTTCCTACTCTACTGCTTATTTCCTACTCTAATATATCTTTTAGGTCCAGGAGTTAATTTTAATTTAACAATTATTAAACTAAATTTTTTTCAATAAATTTAAATTACATAAAAAAATTCAACTAAGTTAAAGTTTAACTAAACAATGGTTAAGTTTGTTCAATAAAAATTACAACAGATAAAACAAAAAACAAAAAAAAAACAGCTCAATTATAAAATGTCTGTCAAAGTCATCTATTACATCTATAATTTTTCATCTATTATATTACATTATACTATTATACATCTATTAAAGAAACGATTAAAATAACAAAAAAAAATTTCTCATAACAATCAACTAAGTTAAAAAAATTCAAAACTATTTACATTTTTTGTGGTTCGCTGTTCAACCACAATCTTTTCAACATTAAGAAGTTGTCTTACAGTTTCTTCATGACCATTTTTGGCTGCCAAATGTAAACAAGTGTAACCAAACTAAAGAATTGATGATTGCAAATTATATGATTTTAATAATAATTGTATATTATATGATGTATTAATATAAAGAATAATATACTATATGATATGCAATAAAATATTGAATTGAAATAAAATATCAAAATATAATAAAAATCAAAATTAATACATCAAAATTATATAAAAAAATTGAAACAACCTGCTAAATAAAATAATTGGATACTAAAAACTTTAAGAGAATAATACCTTGTAGTTTTTTTTATTTAAAAAAATTACAAGGTATTTGTATTAAAAGCATATATACAAAACAATAATAACAAGAGATTAGAAAGGCAATTGTTGTCTAGCAAGGTGGACCTTTATCTCTGTTATTATGTGGATCTTTATCTCTGTTATTATGTGGACCAATATCTCTGTTATTATGTGGACCTTTATCTCTGTTATTATTTTCAATTTATGCCGAAGATTTAATTAAAGATATTAAAAAGAAAAAAAGGAATTCAATTTGGAAAAATAAATATTTGCATAAAACCGTATGCAGATATTATTGTAGTTCAATCAAATAATTTTTTTGGATATCAACGAAATGATTGCAATATGGGATAAATATGGAAAAACTTGGCAAATTGCCTAAAATCTCATTTTGAAATTTTGGAATAAACAGTAAAAAGATAAAAAACGAGAAAAGAAAAGAGACAAATTGATGAAGTTGAGTCTTAACATATTTAGGAATTAAACTTACAAATAATTTTTTTATCTTGATAATTCATCTTAAAAAAAACTTCACTAAAGTAATATGTGCTGCAAGAAATATTGGAAAATTCAGTTAGTTGTACAAATATAAGATAAACTGACGACCAGTTTTATATTATGGAACTGAATGTTTAACTTTATATTTAAAAGAAATAAAAAAAATCTACTAACAACTAAATTGATTTCAATTAAAGGTATTCTTGGTATCAGCAAAACTAAATCGACATTGATATTAAGTACACGTAAAATAGAAAGAACAAAATAAAAAATTGAAACTACAAAATGTCTGTTTTTTCAAAGATTTTAAAAAAACTATACAACAAAATAAATTTTAACAAAATAAATTAAATTTTTTTTTCTGAATATCAAGAAATTCAGAAAAAGTAATTAGTACTATATCTTTTTTTTAATTTTTTTTTTGGTTTCAAAAACTTCTGAAAAAAACTTTCAAATGAAGAGATAATTAAGAATTTTTTTTATCTTCCCCTCAATCTTTTTATCATCCTTGTCCTACTTTTTTTTTGTCCTAATTGGAATACTTTAGACCTATGCATTGTGGAAATTAAAGACACAAAAAGTATTCAAACCATAAGTTAGAGTTACTTTTAACATTTAACTTTAAAGTTACTTTTAACATAAACATTTAACATATATATATATATATATATATATATATATATATATATATATATATATATATATATATATATATATATATATATATATATATATATCTTAATGTTTTATATTTTATTTTCAATCCTTGATTGGATTTAGTGATTATATATATATATATATATATATATATATATATATATATATATATATATATATATATATATATATATATATATATATATATATATATATATATATATATATATATATATATATTAATGTTTTATATTTTATTTCAATCCTAGATTGGATATAGTGAAACAGAAGGTTGTAAAGAAATCGTGGTGATTTTTTCCAAACAAAAAACTTTTAATTATATGTTGCTTTTATACTATTTATTGTATAAACTTCAAATCAAACTTTTTCTAAATCAAAATTCAAATCAAACTTAAATAATAATTTTTTTAAACATACAACATAGTCAAGTTACTGTTAAGTAATTATAAAATTAAAAATGAGTAAATATAAAACCAAGAGTTATGTTTTCACACTTTAATTATAAATTGAACTGAGTTTATTTTGATGATATAATAAATAACAAAGTATAACATTCTCGATAAAAATACTCATCATGGGCATATGTTTACTGCATCCAGCTCAATTTCCCTGTCTTGGGGTTCATGGTTGAATAAAAGCTAGAGATGGTGTCTCAATAAAAATTCATCTTGGGTAGATGTTAACTGAATCCAGCTACTGTCTTGTAGAAAAGCTTATGAGCAAAGACTTTAGGGGTAATCAGAATAATTCTGTTGACCAGCCTTGCACCCCTTCTTCATCTATTAGGCTGGCGCAGATATATTATCAGATACATTGTTTCCAGTTTAGGATGTTAAATGCTGGATCTTTTGACTCAATGCATGGGTTTTGCTTGGGTCTCTGTTTCTATGACTAGACAACTCATTCTATTATCTCCTAATTCGGGATCAATTTTATTTTCAGATTCAACTGAAAATAAAATTGATCCTGAAATAAACGAATTGCTTACCAAAGAAATAATTCTAATTCAAAATGATATTAAATTAAGCTAGCTATCTAATGAGATTGATACTGAGGTTGATGCTACCAGAGTTGATGATGCTGATAATTTTGAATTTTGGGATCATAGTATTAAAGATCAATTAGAGTTTGAACTCGGCAGCAGTTAAGTCCTTTGATTTGCCCAAACCACAAATTTAATATTTCGATACATAATACTATGAGGTCATGCAGACAATTGAAAACGGACTCATTAGAAAATTAAAATTGCTCAAATATTTCAAAAATAACAAAAAAGATTAAGAAGCAAATTTAACTTGTTGGTCATCAAGCTTTTTAATGTTCATTTGTTCTTACAAAGCATATCAAAAAAATTGTTTTAAAACAGTAAGATGTCCAGTTACTCAAGCAGAGATTGAATTTTATTTATCAGTGATGCTCCCAGCATATATATTTACGGTGTACATATTGATGATTTGGTACCAAGTTTACATTTTTTAGAAATGCAATATAAGGAAATGGCTAAAAAAGATGAAAAAAGGAAATTTTTTTGTGAATTATTGATAAAAAATGTTAAAAAACAGTTCTTGATCTTAACTCTGCTGTTTATGCAGCTGCTGCAGTTTTAAATATTTCTAAACTTTACCTCTAGTATTAAAGACTGATAGCTAAAGCCACAGTGAATTTAGGCCTAAGCTCATTAGTAAACTTGGCAATTGAATTTAATAACAAAAATGAAAAAAATTATCTGACTGTAATTGCTAAAAATAGTTTTACTCTAAAGTGTTAGTGTGCCTAACGATGAAGCCTTTGATTAGTTTTATCAAAGCATAGAATTGGATCAGGTAGAATACAACAAAACAAAACTCAGCATTGAGCACTTAGCTGACAAAGAAAAAGATAACTTTATAAATATTTTAGGAAACTATACTTTCACCAACTAAACTCAGTACAACACATTTTGGTTTGATAAAAGAAAAAAATTGTTGCATCTTTCTAATTTGTGTCTTATGTTTTACAATATACCAACATCCTCCGCATATGTTGAAGGTTTTTTAGTGTATGCGGTATAATTAATAGAAAAAGAGCTGGCAAAATGACAGATAAAACATTATTAAATTGTGCATTTCTAAAAATAAATAAAAAATGACTTCAGTTTTTTCAACTAGTAATTTAACAACCAACCTGATAAATTAATAGCTTTACATATAAGAGCTTATCTTCTTATTTCTGTTCTGTAATGTAATTTTTTACTTTTTTTCTCAAATTTTACAAAAAAATCTAATGAAAATTTACCTCAGTTTCAGAAGGCTTTAGTCCAAATGGGCACTAAATAATAAAAATTATATACATTCATACCTATGTAACTAGATACATACATACATACATATATATATACATACATACAAACATACATATATATATATATATATACATATATATATATATATATATATATATATATATATATATATATATATATATATATATATATATATATATATATATATGTGTATATATATATATATATATATATATATATATATATATATATATATATATATATAATATTAGTAGAAGATTAATTTAAATTTTCATAAAATACTTGACTAAGAATATCTCCAGAAATTTTTATCAAAAATTCACCCAAACTTGCGCTTTGACCATACTCTGCTGCTATATGCAATGGAGTAAAACCAGTCTTTATGCAGGCAATGCATATAAATAAATGTTTTATAAAATAAAATGTTCAAAATTAAATTTTCATTAAAATATTTATAATTAAATTTATATAAATTACACTATAAGTTTTATTGCAATAACATTCATACCTTTTGGCTTACGACATCAAAGGGTATTTTTCCCCTAAGAACTTCAATCACTTTTCGAGAGCCATACTGAGCTGCTAAATGAAGTGCAGTCATTCCATTTTTATCTTCATCAAATAATGGTACACCTTTACTAATTAACAACTGTACTATTTCACTTTGGTTGTAGATTGCTGACAAATGTAATGGAGTTTGAAAAGTATTCTATAAGTTAAAAAAAGGTATGAGTGATTTTCTAAAAGAGGCCTAATAAAATGTAAAGGTTTTGTGCCATTTAAACATTGTGTCCCTAAAATTGTCCCTAATAATAAACAATGAGTCCTTAATATTATTAAAAAAAATTTTTTTGAAAGTTTTTATTTTTTATTCTTTTAAATACTGCCTTATTTTAATATACTGAACACATTTAGGTAGTATGTATGGGTATTATAAAAACTTGCTGTTTTTTTAACTGTTTACTGTTGTAGTTTGTGCAAGTTTTAAATTGGAAGATTTGGTTTTTACTTTTGGCCCAACAATTCAAGTAAATAAAACTAATAATACTGATCATAAATAAATAACTTTATTTTTGAGAATGTGCTTTAAAATCAACAGTTACTAAAAATTCATTCATTGAATAAATAAAAAATACTGGTTAACTGGTTATGGTTTACTGGTTATTTGGTCAGTTAAAGTGTAAGTTACACTTTAACTGACCAAATAACAAACTGAAATTTTAATTTCTTAAATTTTAATTGACCAAATAAGAAACTGAAATTTTAACTTACTAAATTTTAGTATTTAATGCTGATTAAGACACTCACTAATGAATTTAGACACCCACTAATGAGTTTACTAAATCAAGGTTACTAAATACAGTAATGAATGCACTAATAAATTTACTAAATGATTATATGCAGATCTAAGATTAGAGCAGAAAAAGCAGAGTTTAAAGCATCATAGTTAATGAGTTATCCAAAAAGTACTCCAATACTCAATATACATCACTATTGTAATAATTTTGTTTGTTAAAACTTTTGAAAAAAAAAATATTACAAGGGACAAAAAAGATTGTAAACTTGAATACTACAAGTTTTACTTAAATGTTAGATTATAATATTATTAAATAAAATATTATTTAATCAATAACCCAGCCTGCAAATATTTATAAAAGTACTTATAAAGTTTTTTTAAAAGTGAAAATATATACAAAACCGCATACAAAATATTAATGTAGCAAGATCATGGTAAAGAACAAAAAAAGAACTGATAAACAATATACAGAGATCATCTAGATCATATTTAAGAAATCTAAACAATTAACAAAAAAAAAATTCAGTAAAATCCGGAGTTTATTTCCCTCATATTTGTCTCAATTTAACTTTAAATTAATGAATTTCCCAATTTCTTTGAATTTGTTTTTTTATGGGTAATTTAAAAAGTTAAAAAACATATATATTGCAAATATATTTATTTAAACTTGTATTAATAGAAGATTCTCTAGAAATCTAGAAAAACTAAAAGTTAAAAAAAAGATCCGGAATTCTGGATATATTTAGAAAAAGATAATCCCTGAATATATCTGTTTAGCCAAAAGTGAAGAGATTAGCAAAGGTTGAAAGGAAAAAACTTTTAGCTGCATAATAAAAAAAAAGGTCTTTAATTTCCGAATTTGGGCAGTGCTCAAATGTCGCCCAAATACGTTTAACACTGTCAAAAAGGGTCTAGAATAGCCCCTGATATATATGTATATATATGTATATATATATATATATATATATATATATATATATATATACATATATATATATATATGCACATATAGATATACATATATACATACATGTTTTATAACTTTTTAATATATATATATATATATATATATATATATATATATATATATATATATATATATATATATATATATATATATATATATATATATATATATATATATATATATGTATATATATATATATGTATATATATATATATATGTATATATATATATATATATATATATATATATATATATACACATATTTATAACAATGTATTAGTCGTGTAGTGGTAGAGGTGGTAATACCATGCTCAACTTGTTTTTCCATACAGCAGCCTTGTTTGCTAAGGTTTGTGTTTCTCATCTTTGTGGAGGTGAATTAAAATGTAT
>NC_061157.1:65672012-65699512 GCF_022113875.1 Hydra vulgaris
TGGTAGCACTGGATTATTGCAACTTATTTTTAATGAGTTCTTTTTGTCTTACCATGTCCACAAGTGAGGGATCAGCACCAAGTTTTAGTAAAGATTTAACAGCATATATATAACCATTTTTTGAAGCCAAGTGAAGTGCAGATTGTTTGTTCTAAAGAAAATTTTTATTTTATGTTTGACTGTGAGTTTTTTTTTTTTTTTTTTGTTATATAATCAAAAGTGAAACTTTAAAAGTTAATCAAAAACAAAATTTCTCACCAAAGCCAAAATACTGTGTGCAGCATGGTATTTGGTAACAAGCATCTCAAAGAGTTGACTGTGACCATTTGCAGCAGCAAGAGACACAGAACTCATACCAAACTAAAATTGTGATTTTTTATAACTGTTTTTTATCTAAATTTGTTTTTAAAATTGAAAGATTTATTCAAATTCAAGTTGATAGATCAATTAGATGAATTAATAAGATGAAAAAATAAAAATTAATAAGTATATAACTGTTTATTGAAATAATTTAAAATTACTATATTAATTTTTCAACATACATTTTAAAAATGCTTTAGTACTGTTATCATTAATTTACACTAATTTATGGATTTGTACTACTGTAAAAATTACCAATAAAATTAGTTCTGTTGTATTATATATTAGTACTGTTTATATATATTAACTACACAACTTAAAGGTACTGTATTAATAGTAATATTATATTTTATTTATTAATAGTATTATTATACTTTATTATTTAAAATATTAAGTATTAATAGGTGTTTGTAAAGTTTTTTTTTTATGTTACTGCTTTTTTGAAAAATAGCAATACAAACCTTGGTCTTGACATCAACATAAGCATTTTTTTCTAACAAAAGCTCAGCACATGAAATATGTCCACTTTGTGATGCAATATGGAGAGCTGTTTTGCCATCCTAACATTAGGTGTTAAGATTCAGTTTAATTTCTGATAAATAAGACACTAAATTATTTGTTAACTCTGGGAACAACAACTAAAAGAAATTGAGACATGAAAACAACACAGTCATATATCCACAAATTGTAATATTTCATTAAATATGTTAATCTAGTCTAATTTTTATAAAGCCCTAATTTTAAGCCAAGACTTAATCTATAGTTGATTTTAAAATAATATTTAAATAACATGACTGTATTTTTCCCATTCGGTAAAACTTTTAATGTAGAACAAAAATGATTTGTTATTCTCAAGTCTCAAAATGTAAATTAAGTAGAAAACAAATACCAAGAACGAAAAAGTAAAAGTAGAAAGCAAATACCAAGAACGAAAAATTAAGTAGAAAACAAATACCAAGAACAAAAAATTAAGTAGAAAACAAATACCAAGAACGAAAAATTAAGTAGAAAACAAATACCAAGAACAAAAAATTAAGTAGAAAACAAATACCAAGAACGAAAAAGTAAAAGTAGAAAACAAATACCAAGAACGAAAAAGTAAAAGCCAAAACATTTTTAAATATAACCAAAATCTAAATATTACTAACTTGATCAAAATAATCTAATCTTGCATCATGTTCCAGTAATGTTCTTACAATTCCCAAGTGACCAAAGTGACATGCAATGAGAAGAGGAGTCCACCCTTTCTAAAAAAAAATATTAAAAAAAATTCAAAACACTTTCTGCATGACAAAAAATTTACAATTATAAGATATTTTACAATTATAATATAAAATCTACAATTATAATATAAAATCTTTACAATAATAATATAAAAAATTTACAATTATAAGATAATTTACAATTATAATATAAAATCTATTTATTTATAAATATTTATCTAAATTTATACTTTTTTTTACTTACAATGTTAGGACAGTTCGATGCTTTAAAAGTTTCTTTTTCAGATATGGATGCAAATATCATCTGTAGCACTTTTGTGTTACCAGTTTCACAGCAATAATGAACAGCAGTTTCAGCTGTCTAAAATTGTTTGTGATTTAGTTCATTCAAATCTCCTTAAAATTTCAATTGGAAACCAAAAAAAAACCATTTTACGAAAATTTATAATTTTTACAATTAAACTTATTTCCTTTAAAATGATGTAAAATGATTTTTGTAAAAATAATTATAAAATTATATTTTATACATATTTATGTATGTTAAATTCTATATTAAATTACATACTATTTTATAAAACATGATAATAGATTCTAATTTTAATTCTATATTAATGGAAAGTTTAAATTTAAAAAAGATATTTAACTATTTATTTTAAAACACAACTTTAATTACATGTAGAGTTTGAAGATTATGCTTTGCAGAATTATCCAAAAGCAGCTTGGTTAGATCCGTGTAAATTGTTTGGGTTTCAGTGTTAGAACTGATTTTGGCACAGTAATGAAGTGCAGTTTCTCCCAACTGAAATATATGTAATAATAATCTTATGTGATAAACTAAATGTCTTACAAAACAATACTCTAAAAAATATGCACTAATAAAAATAATAACAATAATAATCTATAATATACACTATAAATCTCATGTTATTATTATTAAAATTAGAATTATGTAAAACTATGGCAAAGCATATATATATATATATATATATATATATATATATATATATATATATATATATATATATATATATATATATATATAAATATATATATATATATATATAAATATATATATATATATATATATATACATATATATATACATATATATATATATACATATATATATATATATATATATATATATATATATATATATATATATATATATATATATATACACACATATATATGTATATATATATATGATTCAAATATTGACATCTTGTATGAGAGTATATATATATATAAACTACTTTAAATTAACAGATAATATGAATTTTTTCAATACTTAATGATAATATATATATATATATATATATATATATATATATATATATATATATATATATATATATATATATATATATATATATATATATATATATATATATATATCAGGGCTCGAATTGTGCGTATAGCGATCGTGAATCGCAATTGCTTTTCACACCTTCGCGATTAGTTTTTTTGTAAAAAAAATATTTTCGCGATTTGTTTTTTTTTTGGTTGTTCATACTTTTTTTCTAGTTTATGAGCACAATCTAGCATTTTTTTTGGCAATTCTTAAAAGTATTGTTTTTGTTATAAAGTACGTCATGCTAAATTTGTCTTCTGAATTGATGATCATTTGCCTTTTTGCGCGGAGATTTTCATTTGAATTTAAATTACTTTAAATCTCTGCGTGGAAGCCAATAATCTTTAAAGGGTTGTTAAAACGAAAATTGAAAAGGGAAAAGATGTTAAAGCGAATTTATTCTTTATTTTTTTTTTTTAAATCAAAACAGCCTGGTTTATATCTTTGTCTTTCAAAACGTCACACCAAATTAACTTATTATTAATGATTTAAGTTATTATTTTATCAACGATTTTATATTCTTTTATATTATTAATTTTACTACTTTAAGTATATTGAAATATATATTAATTCGTTTTTATTAATTTTTTTTCAAATACTTAATCAATGCCAATAGAAACCAGCAACTTTTTTGCATCAACATTTTTAAGCTTATTCTTTAACTTAATGAAATATAATCTGATTTATTAAATCAAATTTTTTTGTTTCACTTTTTGTTGGAAAACAATTTGAATAAAAAAATTGAAGAAAACATCAATTTAAAAACCATTTAAATGAAAAACTTAATTATAATTTAAACTTTTATAAGTCCTCTAGATCAAGAAACAATAAATTATAAAAAAAGTGATGTCTAACTTTTTTTTTTTAATCTAACTCGTTTGGTCTCTAGATTACTTGTATGGTCTATAGGAATATTTTTGCCCAAATATTAAGTTTCATGAAGATAATTTTTTATTTTATTAAATAGAACAATTTCATTTATTTGTTTTGTTTTATTTTAAATGCATTTTATGTTATTAAAGTTATAATTGTATAAAACAGTAACAAAACAGTGCCACAAAGTTGTTTTACATTAACACAAGCTATTTATATTTTTAAAACAACTTTGCAGATTGTTTTAATGTTGTTTTATAACTTTTAACAATAACAATTAAATACTCTTAAATAACAACAGGTGTTTTATCGTCAGCATGAATGTGTTAAATAATTTTCTATGACTAATTAAAGTGGTTTAAATATTGTAATGTTTGTTTTTTACTCTTAGTTTTTTACTTTTACTTTTTTAAATATCATGTTAAGTAAAAACAATTACTAAAAGTAATATCTTAATAGTATTTAATATGTTACTTGCTCATTACATTATAACTGCAAATTTAACTTTAAGTCAAATTTAATTAAGCTGTAAATTATAACAGTAACCCACGCCATTTTAAACTCCACCAAACAAGAAAATTATAAGATAAATATGAGAGATAATATGTTAAAAAATAACAGTTACATACTAAAGGTACATTTGAGTCATTGAGAGCAAGGGTGGTGTAAGTCAAGAAAAATTGCAATTTGAGTTAAGTCAATGTCCGAATAGTTTATTACTCAAGCAATTATTGGTAAAAGAGGTGTAAGTCATAGTTATCATTTTCAACGCTAGATCGCAGCATGTACTTTATTGTGCTTGAAAGTTTGAAACTAACACCAAACATAAAATATAATTTATCTTTTTAATAAGTACGCTAACGTACAACCCCCCCCCATTACCGAAAAGCGGCGCGAGCTATGAAGGAAGAAGGGAGAGGGTTGTACGTTAGCATATTTTTTCGCGATTTAGCAAATTTTTTTGCGATTACATTTTTTTGCGATAATTGGAGCCCTGTATATATATATATGTATATATATACATATATATATATATATATATATATATATATATATATATATATATATATATATATATATATATATATATATATATATATATATATATATATATATATATATGTATATATATATATTCCTATGTGAACGTTTTAAATTTATGGTAAAAAAATAGCTCTTAACAACTATTTGTGTTTAAAGAAGATAAAATCAAAGCACTTTATGTAAAAACCATTATATTTAATTGAGAAAAATAATTAAGTTTTATCACTTTTTAAAAAACTATAAAAACGCAAATTAATAGACTGAAATGTTTTTAAAAGCATTCAGAATGTTTTCATTATTTGAAAAAAAAATAAAAACATTCTGAATGCTTAATTTTTACTTATTTAATGTTAGCATATGTCGACTGACAAATGGGTAGAACATGCGAGAAGTGCTACTGCATCAAGTGACAGATAAATAGATATAACATGCAAGGAGTGTTGCTGCATTGACTGAAAAAGAAGTAGAACATACGAGGAGTGCTGCTACATAGATGGATTAGGTTAAAAATTAAAGACGATCAATATAAGAAATGATATAAATCAATATGAGAAATATAAACAACATATATAAATAAGACTCACTTTGTTTGTTGCATTGATTTGTTTTTCAAACTCTGCTGCATCTAAAACCTTTTTCATTTCATCAAGAATCAATAGCAAAATTAAAATTGACGAGTTTGAAACAGAAAGGTGTAAAGGTGTCTCTCCATCCTAGATAGTTTTAAAGAATACATTAAAGTATTTTATAAAGTAATTACAATAGATTACAACCAAGCATATCACATATTATCACATACAACAAAAAGTATGAAACAATATGGGAGGGTTGGAACACAATAATAAATTATTATTATTATTGTGTTCCAACCCTCCCATTAGAGAGCAGATAATTTGGTTAGTTATAACACAATAAAAAAATGTAAAATATCACATGTTTGATAACAATCTTTGTACTTATTAGACACAAGTATATCAAGTTAACATTTTAAAAATACATTGTAAATATTTGTGTCCATAAGATAAAAACAAATTTGATGTCTTCATACATCAATGCATAGATCATAAACAAAGTTTTTATCACTTGGATCTGCACTTAAGTAGGGTTTATGAGCTCAAAGGAAACATGCAGAACATTGAAATTTACTGTCTCATAGTTTTGAGTCACTAAAAAAGTTGAAAATAGATTCATCATCAGGTATGATGTGTGCAAACTTTTTTTTTCAGATTTGTCCTTAGCTTTTGCAATACAGTTCTTGTCTCCTGCTTTTTTTAACTGGTAATAGTTTCTCTTTTGAAGTCTCTTACTAAGATATAAAATAAAAAAAACTTTTTTTTCTAAATTAAAAATAAAAATCTTATGATAGATAGCTTATGTTGAAAAATTAACAACTCTATAATTTTTAGTATGCCTTAAAATTTAAAAAAAAGTGATATTTAAAAAATTAGTTATAGTTTTAAACAAAAGTTTCCCTCTCCCTTCTTCCCCAAACAATATGATATGCATTTTGTTAGTATATTTAAGGAGTAGTTTGCAACCAATTAGTAACTTGAAGTTTGCAGCAGACAAAGCTTGCTTATAGTGAAAGCATTTATTCTTCTTCATCAATGCTTATAAACAAATATTTATTCTAGTTAAATAAGTTAATACACATACATACATAAAATAACACATAAAAGTTACAAAGATGTTGTTAATAAGCACCCAGGAACCTAAAAAATTTTGAAATTATTTAACAATGTACCTACAAAAATGTTGTGATTAATCAATCAGGTACCTACAAAAATGTTATTAACTAGTACCCAGGTACCTATAAAATATTTTAAGCTTATATTAATAGAAAAATCTTTGTATCAATTTGAAGCATACTTGTACCTTGTCAGACAAAAAACATATAAAACATCAACATATGAAACATGAACATATAATCATCAACATATAAAACATCAACAAATAATCATCCACATATAATCATCAATATATAATAATCAACATATAAGATTTGTTTTAATACAAGCTTACATTATTTTTTGCAATGACAGATGCTCCATCCTTAATAAGTAACTTTGCAACAGCAGAGTTTTTTAAACGAACAGCAACATGAAGAGAACTTTCACCGTCCTGAAAAATTACCAATATCAAAGCAACAAATAATGTATAAAAAAACGTTAAAAAATAGTAATTGATATACTAAAACTTCAACAAAAGAAAATAAACACCAAGTAAAAACTCACCAAGTTTAAAATAGAACTATCAGCACCGCTTAATAACAAAAGTTCGATTATATGATCTGAATGCCTGTTCAATTTTGATGCAAAATGAAGAGGAGTATCGTTTTTCTAAACAATTGAATTATTATTTCAAAAAACTAAATATTTAAATTATTTAAACATTTGTTCAACCAATTTTGACATAAAACCAAACTTTCTCCACTTGTATTTTACACACAGATTGGTTTTATGTTTATGATTAAAAATGGCTCTAAATTCTACAAAAAAAAAAATGCTTTAGTTAATCCATGCACAAACTTCTGGAGCAATTATTTAACACCAACGTTTTTAAAATTTATGTATTAGAATGTTTTTATATTATTATTTTTATATTATTTATATTATTAAAGTTTTGGTTATGAGAAACTATATCTTTAGTTATATAACAAAATTTTTCTTTAGTTTGCTTTGAACAGTTTTATGTTAAGTTTATTTTTTATATAAATTAATAACACAGACATACAAAAAAAAAAATTCTAAATTTTCTTTAGTGAATGGGTTAATTTTAACATGCCAATTTGTGCTTGTATCACATCAAATTTTTGCTTGTATCACATCAAATTTTTAAGAAAACTTGAATTTAAATATTGACCACTTTAATAAATTAATATACTGATATTTCATATTACTATCAATGAAAATATTTTCCAAAAGTCTACTAAAACTTTTATTATTTAAAATATATCATTTTATTAAAAAAAAAGAAACAAATAGAAAATTTTTTCATTGCTCGTAAACAATTTAATTCTAAACAAATATCAAGTTTATTGATTAGGTTTAAATTTCTTGCATATTTAATTCCAATGGTATTTTACTTCTGGGGCATCCCATTGGAGCAACCAGCAGTAGTCTGCTACATGGCACGACTCCATTGTCCTTGGTATCATGATTCCATCACAGCAGTTTCCTGATGGAAAAGCTTGCCATGCTCATCACTGACCTCGCCAAGATATTCTGGAAAAAAGTTGAGATGGGAATAAAGAAAATGAATTTTAAGAGACATCTTACATCCCATGTTTTGGGAGGCATCTATGCATTGTTTAACCACTTCTATGTAATTGCTAGATTTATTATTTCCCAAAAAGTTGGCAACAAAGTATTTAAAAGCTAGCCATGCCTCAAGATCTTTTCCACTTAGTAGATCTTGAAAATGTTGATCATCTATTACTTTTCTTATCTGTGGGCTCACAAAAATTCTTTCCTTTACTTTAGCATCACTTATTCGTGGAAACATGGAATGAAGATACGCGAAGGCATTGAACCAGTGGTTCATGCAAAACATTTTTTTGACCAGGTTCCATACAATCCCTAACAAGCCAAATTTTTTTTTTATAGTGTCTCTATTTCAGCTATTGCATTCATAGAGGAAGCAGCAAACTTTTGTGTATCTAAGTTGTAGACCCATGAGAATTCCAATAACTTTTAAATATCCACGAACTCTCCATTTGTAATCATTGTATTTTATTTTTATTAAAACATTACTGATGTTGTCATAAGACTTTTTTAACTGTGGGGATTATGCAACTGGAATGGATGGCAACACATTGCCATAATGTAGAAGCACAAACTTAAGGCTAGTTTTTGATGTATCAATGAAAAGACGCCAGTTTTTGACTTCATGCTCATTACCAAGACACTGAGATAGTAGTAGCAGATATTATCATCTGATGTAAAGTACTGCATAAGCTCCTTGTTTCTGAGGCAAAACTTACATATTTTAACATCAGGTGGTAACAAGTTCCACTGTTTTAGTCGGGATCCAAAAAGCTCTGCCTGTCCATTTGTCAAAGAGAGATCACGTATAAGATCTGAAAACTGTGCATTATTTACTAAATGAATTATATTACTTTCAGGAATGTAGTCATTATCAGAACCTTCAATATTTTCAGGACTACCTTGATTGTCATTGTCACTCTGAGAAGAATCATTTGGGTGAAAAGAGTATGAATCAGGGAATTGGAACTGGACAGTTTATAAAGTTGTGAAGCATTGGCTTAGACCCAAATTGAATGTTAGGATATAATACTGATTTACGAGTTTTAAATGAAAATTCTTTTATTACTGTCATGCAAAAGTAACAATCAGTGGCATGATTTGTTGGTTCACACCATATCATTGGAACTCCAAAGGGAATTGACTTGTGTTTTGGTAATTTTCACAATCATCCTGCTAAAGTATTTGCACAAATGGAGCAAATGATATTTTGTTTTCACTGCTTCTCCACATCATCAACTTTGGAGTTGAAATAAAGTTCATAGGCTTTTTTTAATAAAGGGGTCATCGTTTTCTGGTGGTCAACATCAGTAAAAAATCCACAAACGTAGCAAAACAAATCAGAAGAATTGAAACATTTTTGAGAAGCCATGTCAATAATATTTATCATGAAAACAAAGTATGAAAACAAAGATCAACAAAGTTATAGCATAGAATATACTATTGTTAAAGGCTTATTTTGAAAAAATGTTTAATAGCTGGTTTTTTTGGAACGCAATGTGATAGAGCAAAATGGTTTTCAGAAATCAGCGTAAAAAACTTATATAAATACACTTATTGTTGTATGGGGAAAAAAAATGTTTATGTCAGTGTAATTAATAGTGCCTTTGATAATTCAGTAGAGTAATATTTTATAATCTAATCACAAAATATAATCACATTGCTTTGTTTGTAAATTTGCTTTTAACATATTAAATATCTTTGTAAGTCTATAAACATGCTTTTTAACATATTTAATATTTTAGATTAGATTTATTAAAATATTGCTTATCTTTCTATAATAAACCATTTTGTTGTGTTTTATTAACGTAATTTGATTGTAATTTTTTTTAAATTAATTAAAATGGCACTTAAAAGCGTAATCTGATAAAAGTTTTAAGAACTTTTGTTTTAATTTATTTTTTTAAATTTAAAATGAGGTGGTTTTTTTTGAAATATTTAAAACAATGGAAAGAAACTACTCTAGTTTTTTATATATTCAAACTGAAATTTGTTTGTTTCAGATGTTAGAATAACTTGTACCTGATGTAAGAAAAAATAAAATTAATTATAATAATTATAGATTGCTAATATTTAACTTTTCATACTGTTCCTCCAGCAGCATTCACATCTGCTCCATATCCAATGAGAATTTGTGCAGCATTATACTTTCCATGGAGAACAGCATAATGTAGAGGTGTGTATAAATCCTGAAAGTTATTATTTTCTAAATATTTTATTTGTAAAAAAAATTTTAAATTTAAGAGAGCTATTGTATCTAAAAATGATTTTAAATAAATTTTTATTTTTTTGTAAAAAAAATGAATGAAAAAGTATGAATACTTTTGTATATTTTTCTATTTGAGCTCCATGTTCTATAAGTAGCTTCACAATGACACTAAAACCTCGTTTGCAAGCTTCGTGCAATGCCTCTATACCATTCTATGACAAAATTTCAAGAGATAGTTTCTTCAAAAAATATAAAAATGAATTTTCAATTACATATAATTTTAAATTACAAATAAAAACCCACAGTTTTATTCTTAAAACAACAAAAGTTTTTAAAACTTTTCATTATTATGAAAGTTTTTGTTAAATTATATAGTTATTTTATATAACTTCAAAATATATACTAAAGGTAATATAAATATAATTTATCATATAATACAAATTTGTATATTTCATCAAAGCAAAAACAAAATAATTTGTGAAGCTCATAATTCAACTTCCACTAATCAAAGTTGCGAGCTGTTGTAACTTTGAACCCTATCTAGGCTCTCTTTGAAGCTAAAAGTCACTTTCAGAGCTGGTTGTTTTCAATGTAGTTTAAGACATTATTTGAATTCTAAGTTAACTTTTTTAGATAACTTAAAATTTAAAATTTTGGTCACAGATGATAAGACCAATAGTATTTTTCATGTTGCAATGAGCAGTTTTAAAAGTTAGGACAAGGACAATTTAATGAAGATGAAAACAAATAATTAACTAAGACTAATTTGGGTGGAGAAGACCACATAATTAAATTTGGGTGAGGAGATGACAGAGCTAGAAGTCAAAGCAATCTCTGGAAAATTGAAATCACCAGCAATGATGTCATTGCATTCATATGTAAAATCACCAGCAATGATGCTATTGCATTTTTTGGTTAATAAAATTGTTTTGGTGTATCACTGGAAATCTCTGGTTTTTGTACCAGAAAATGGAGACCTGTGAATATAGTCTAAAAGTCGAGTTTCCTTTGAAAGCTTAAGTAGAATCCATAATTTTTCTGTAAAGTAGCAATTAAAATCATTGTGAAATTGGAAATCTTCGAGTTGGCTTGAGAGCAGCTCGAAGAATCCTAACTACATTTTTGTGGTTAGGATTATTCAAGTACAAGTTTGTCATTTATGTAACAACTTGATTGGTAAGGTTTTAACCTAATTGGTCTTGAAGATGACTAAGAGAGGTGGTGTTCATGTAGAAGCATGAGTTAGCAGTGCTGAAGGAGACTGAACAAGATGGTACTAAAAGCCACTTAATTGCTTCAGCTACATTTGAAAAATGGATTCCTCTCTCCTTCATTAATGTAGACTGTTTTGTGTCAATGCATTTGATTCTTTTACTGCAGATGACAAGTCTTTTGCCAATAATTTTGTGTTTTTGGTGGCATACTTCTTGTTTAGGCTGTTGAATGTTTTTGTTAGTAAGATGTACAGCCTGGATGGATGTAGACAGATTTTAATTCATCTACTAAGGTGAGTCTTTTAGCATTAAATAAGAGATCTTTTCAACACTCATTTGTATCTAACTTTATAATGATTAGTTTATGAACTAATTTGAACTGGTGGTATTGGTGATTTTTTGCTAAAGGAGTTAAATTTTGGTGTCTTGAGACACCAAAATTTAACTCCTTTAGCAAGTTGAGAGTTGTGGTCAAACTCAGAGAAGCAAAACTTCTTTACTGAGGCACTTGTAGCTGCAAAAATAGGCTTAAGATATTGTTCTATTAATATGCTTTGTGGGTTGTATGAAAAAAAGTGCATTAGATTGTATTTTGAGGATGAACTTGAGACCTACATTATCTTTTGAGATTGAACTCACATTGAGTCAAGCTGTCAAGCTCAAAAATGGAATATCTTCATTAACTTACTCAGCAAATAAATAATATTTTGTACTTTTGATGTAAGAGTGGGAAAAAAATATGCAATATTGTTTTTCACATAATTCTTTTTGATTGATGTAATAATAGAAAGAAAATCAGCTTCAGATTTGAGGTGAATGATTTTGAATCCAATAAAACTGTGAACAGATAATTTAATATTATTGGGAGTTGTCAATCTAATAGAATTCTTGTCATACTGAAAGTATAATGTTACATCCATAATCCCTTGCAAAACTATATCAAGTCTTCAGAATTATGTCCATATTTGAGTTTTAAATTAGTCATCAGTAAACTGCTGAACTTTAATGATGGAAACCATGTTTGTTCTGTTTTTTAACCAAGTCATCCAGATTTTTTAATGTAATTATTATTTTTTATACTAATTTATCATAAATAAGATTATCATATTCTATCCTAGGTAATATTAGTAATAATTTAATAATTTTATACTGTTTATAGAAGCTTTGCTGAATTTTCAATGAGTTAATTTTTCTAAAAAATTTTTCTAACCGTTAACTTTTTGTTTACTTTTTTTCTTTTGAGTCAAGGTGCTATTATGTATGTATATTTTGAAAGTATTATCCTGCAACATCAAGCATGAACTTTTTACATATTTACATAATAGTTGACAAAAATTATTTACTTTTGAAACTAGTTCAAAAAATATATTAAAAAAAACATTTTTTAAAAAACAAGGCAATGCAGCATTCCTCACACCATCATATAAAGATGATTCAATTATTGATTTCTGATACAGTTTTACACCTATTTTCAGATTAAGTTTCATTTGGTTTATCTTAAAACTTTTGCATTTTAACTTAAAAAACTTTATATATTGATCAAAACTTGTTATTGAGACATAAGAATGGATTCAATAAATGTATGAATCCATTATTGATTTGCAAAAGATGCTGTCTATCACTAGATATAATTTGATTAAGTCAATCAAAATAGTTACAAATTGATCTGCAAAATTTATAAAACACCATAAGTCATTTCTTATTATATTTTTTGTAATATTTCTCTACAAATGTTGATGATTGAGAGATATTTTAGTAACAAGACATTCTGAAATAATTACAACTATAAATGCACAAATATATACTGATAGAAATCATAAGACAAATAAAGTAAAATAAAGGGCTCTGATTCAACTTTTTTTTTGAATTTGTTGATGACAAGTTTAACAGTTTACATATGTTAAAGAGATTTTAACATATATTAACAGTTTTAAATATGTTAAAGAGATACTAACATATGTTAAATAGTTTAACAATTTACATATGTTAAAGAGATATTAACATATGTTCAATAAACAGCTTAAAAAATAAGTTTAACAGTTTATATATGTTAAGTTAAGATAAGTTTAAGGCAAGAAAAGACTTAAAAACATTTAGATCATAGAAATATTTGTTGAACCAACTTTTCATAAATTAAATTACTATACCTACACTAAATTCCAAACTATTTTTTGATATTTTAAGAAGATATAGTATGAAACTTACAAATGTGCATTATAAAAAAAACTTACACGATTAGGAGTTCTTACAGAAACTTTATGTTTTAAAAAAAATGACAAAACTTCAACATGTCCAGACTTTGCTGCCAAATGCATGAGAGTACTTCCATCCTAATTAAAAACCAGTAATATTTTATGTCTTAAAAAAAATTAACAAAAAAATTTATTTATTTAATTAAGTTAAAAAAAAACAACCTTTGAGCGCTCATTTAGATTTGCATGACATTTTTCAATTAACAATTGCACTATTTTAATGCTTCCTGCTTTGGTTGCAATATGTAATGGAGTACAATTTTGCTAAAAGATTATTAATTGTTAATATTTCTTTATTTACAAAAGATTAAAATATATTTTAAAATTAAATATTTAAAAATAATGTTCATGCATATTCTTTATATTTTATAAATATTATAAAATAATGTTCATTTAAATTTTATAAATGTTATAAAATAATGTTCATTTATATTTTATAAATGTTATAAAATACTGTTCATTTATATTTTATAAATATAATAAAATACTGCTCATTTATATCTAATAAATTTTATATAATATTGTTGATTTATATTTTATAATAATAAAATATAAAGAATATAAAAATATATTAAATAATATAACAATAATAAAATAAATATAAATTAAAATATCAAAATAATCTTTTAAAAAACATTCATAAATAACCTTATCAGCTATGACACCTGATGCATTCTGGCTTATCAGATACTCAACAGATTCAACATCAGATTCTGCAGCAAGTATGTGAAGTGGGGTTTTGCCTTCATGCTAAATTTGAAATATTTAAATAAATCAGAATAAAAACATTAATAAAATAAATTCAAAAATAATAACTTACATTGGTTTGGTTAATATTAGCATGCTCTTGTATTAGCAGTTTTAAAATATCCAAATCCTTTTTTTTAGCAGCTAAATGAAGAGCTGCATCCTTGTAATACCTAGTAACTGAACAAAGTTGCTCATCTCGATGAGTAGAAAGTAGCTCTTTGCAAACGTCTCGTTCTCCAACAAATATAGCTAAATGTAGAGGTAAAAGTCCAGCCTGTATTTAAGAATAAAGAGTTTTTTCAATCAAATTAAAAACATAAAAAAAAATTACATTAATTTTTATTAATCGCAAGAATTTTCAAGTCAAACAAGGTTTAAAAAAGAACTGAAAGAACAGAATTAAAAACTAAATTTGCCTTGTCTTGCTCTAATTTTGCTACTTCACCCATTGTGTTGACTATTAGTCTAACGACTTCAATTGATTTCTTTGCTCTTGAGCATGCTTGATGCAAACAGTTTCTTTCATATTGCTACAAATAAAAATGAAAATACAAAACTGTACAACAAACTGTAGAACTGTGTTGATGTACTTTTTTTTTATTTTTAAAATAAAAAAAGATATATTAACTTTAGCAATGAAGTAACTTTGACAATGATCAGATAACAATAATAATGATAAATATTTGACTGAGTTAAATAAGAAGAAAATGCAGAGAGTGCACTTTTTTTTTATTCTGATTCACTCCCAACAAGGCTGCAAGCAACTACTGTCAAGTTGGGAGTTACTAGAAAAAAAGAATAGAGCAATAGAGCAAGGAAACGATTGACAGAAGACTTAAAAAGTTGAAGGTTGTATGAGTCAGGAATACATAAAGATGGGGGGGGGGGGAGTTCCAAAACGTTAAAGTGAAGGAAAAAAACTAGACAAATAAAAGTTTATATTGCATGCAGGGACAGATACAGTAAAAGAATAAGACTTTGCTAAATGACAAGTCAAACAAGTTTTAGTTGATGGAACTAGAGATGATATTTCCTTTGAGAAGTAACCATGATAGTATTTGTAGAAAAGAAAAAGAGATGCAACTTTACGATGATGGGAAAGAAGCTCAAGTTTAGCAGATTGAGCAGGTTCAACTATGTGTACATGGCAGTTTTGGACCTTGTCTAGAAGAGAAAAAGCATCATTAAAAGAACCAGTCCAAATATGACAACAGTATTCTGTACAGGAAAGAAGAAGAGATTTTTAGAGGTAGAGAATGGAATCAGGAGAAAATGGTGAGCATGATAAAGAAAAGCAACCTTTATTGTGCTCACTATATTCTGAAGAGAAAAGTTCTTTGTAAATAGTTACATACATTAATTGACTTGAATAGGGAATGCATATAAATCGACTAAAATTTTTATTTAACAGGTAACCAATCATTTTAAAATGATTTACAGTGTGCACTCGCATGCCATTTCTGTCCAAGCCTATGTATGTATATATATATATATATATGTATATATATATATATATATATATATATATATATATATATATATATATATATATATATATATATATATATATATATATATTTATATATATATATATATATATATATACATACATATATATATATATACATACATGTATATATATATATATATATATATATATATATATATATATATATATATATATATATATATATATATTATATATATATATATATATTTACATATACATACATAGGCTTGGAAAGAAATGGCATGCAAGCGCACACTGTAACTGATCACGTTTATAATTTTTTTCTTTACAATTTGAACACAGCTATTGTGATGTTTTAACATTTTCATCGCAATAAAAAAATTGTTATGTTATGAATAATTTTTGACCGTTGATCATTTTCAAAGTTTTTTATTATAACAAAGGCTACAAAAAGGAAATAAAAATAAAAAAATTAATTACAATGGTTGTTTAAAATAAACACAATTTGTTTAAATTAAATTTTTTAGTAGGCATGTGTTTTTTATGATAAATTAAAAAATTTTAAAACTAATCTTTCAAGTCTTTCTAAAAATTTTTCAAAAGATTTTTATAAAGTTTATAAAGCTGACCATTTATAGACAACAAGAACCGAAAGTGGACCACCTAATGTACAATATTGTCAAAGTCAGGACGGTTTGATTCTATCTGATTTTTTGACTGGTTTGTTATTGTTCTTTATAAAATTGCAGAAACATTTTATGGACCTCTTAAAAATATTGGAGGAAAATACTAAATCAATCAAAAACTCTTGTTCAAAAAAGCACAGACAGTTACAGAAAACTAATCTTATTTGTCCTAATTTTATTTACTTATAAACAGCTTTATAAACATTTTTTTAAGTTACTTTAAATTATGAATAAAATTAAATCTTCCCACTCAAATGGAATTATCAAACTACTTTTGGTTTTTGCTTCATAACAATTTTTTTAATGCGCCTTTTTTTTAGACGATTGGTTCAATTTGTAGAATAAATTTATACCCACAATTTTTTTGTAAGAAATTGTTTTCTTTTTTTTCTGAAATGTTTACATCATTAAAACATCTAAACAGTTGTAGTCAAGTAGTCGTAGTCAAGTATATATATATATATATATATATATATATATATATATATATATATATATATATATATATATATATATATATATATATATATATATATATATATATATATATATATATATATATGTATATATATATATATATATATATATATATATATATATATATATATATATATATATATATATATATATATATATATATATATATATATATATATATATATATATATATATATATATATATATATATATATTATGGTCAGGTCAGGTTTATCCTGCTACTGGTAACATGTAACCCAGTACAATCTGCTTCATGTCCTGCTGCCTTGTAGGATATGCCTTTTTAGGCAAAGGCTAGGAGATGCAAACTCCGACATAAAACACCCCCTGCCTTGGGGCTCTTGGTTTAGTAAAGGCTAAAGATGGTGTCTCGATAAAAATACTCATTTTGGGCAGATGTTAAATGCATCCGGCTGCTGTATTATAGAAGGCCTCCGAGACAAAGACTTAAGGGGTAAACAGATTCTATCTGTTGACCAGCCTCGCACCCCTTCTTCATCTATTAGGCTGGCGCAGATGTGTTTTTAATACATTGTTTCCAGTTTAGGATGTTGAACGCTGGATCTTCTTGACTCAATTTGCTTTTTTTTTATGACTAGGCAACTCATTCTATTATCTCCAAATGAGGGTACAGCTCTAAAACTCAGTTTTATGGTTCTGAAGCCGGCTGGTAGTCAGGTTTCCCGAACTCTGTGGTAGCTCTCAGAGAGGCTGATTCCATCAACAGCTGAAAAATATCAGAGTACTAATAGTGCCATGTTGCACATGGATGGTGTCCCTGTTTGTACTTTTGGTGTGCATTGCCAAGGGCACATTGGAGCTCTTTGTTACGGCTTATGGTTTATTAATGGAAATGAGGCAATTGCTTGGGCTATAAAACAGTGTATTGAGTACTATCTATGTTTCGTCTCAAGTTCTTTAATAAATTTAAAAATGAATAAAGTAACAAAAACTATCAAAACACAAAAAACCACAGTTATCACCAAGTTTGCTAAACCATCATTCATCAAAATTCGTGGTCTTCGAAGTAACTTTTCTTCTGTTGAGTCTTATCTCTTGCAAAGTTTACAAGACCTACTTGCTCTTTGTAAGACTAATTTGAGTTCAGCTGTCTCATCTTGTGATCTTAGTGTTGATGGTTATCTTCCTTTAATTCGTAAAAACTCCAATAGTCACATGCTTGGCCTAGGCATATACATTCGTAAGAACTCACCCATTTGTCGGGAAACTAGGTTTGAATCCACAGACTACTCTTTTATGTGCTTTCATTTAGCACCACTTCACTCTATCACCTTTCTCTTTGTTCTATATCACTCTCCCTCATCTCAAGACTGCAGTCTTCTTGATGTTATTTCTGATTATATTGACCAAGCCCTCTCTCTTTATCCATCAACCAATATTGTTGTTGTCGGTGACTTTAATGTTCATCACACTGAATCGCTTGGCTCTAGTGTCAGTGACTCTGCAAGCATTAAAGCCCACAACCTTTGTCTTTCTCAATCTCTAACTCAAGTAGTCAATTTTCCAACTCGCTTTCCAGACAACCAAAATCATTTACCTTCTCTACTCGACTTATGTCTTGTTTCTGATCCTAGTCAGTGCTCAGTTTCTTCACACTCACCCTTAGGTGCTTCTGATCATGGTTTGGTCTCTCTAAAACTATTATCTCATTCTTCTTTACCATCAGAATCCCCTATTATCGTACATCTTACAACTACCTTAAAGCTGACTGGGACTCTTTCCGTGATTTTCTTTGTGATGGCCCCTGGGTAGAAATCTTTCGTCTCCCTGTTGACAAATGTGCTTCTTACATAACTTCGTGGATTCAGGCTGGCATGGAATCTTTTATTCCCTCTCAACGATTCCAGGTCAAGCCTCACTCTTCTCCATGGTTTTCCTCACATTGTGATGCTGCAATAGCCAATCGAAACCATTACTTCTATATCTATCAGCAAAACAATTCTCTAGAAAACAGACGTCTGTTTATTACTGCTAGGAACCATTGTAAAAAGGTTTTGTCTAATGCCAAAGCCCGCTATTTTCAGATCATGAAATCTCGTATTTCATCACAAAAATTAGGCTCTCGTGACTTCATGAGAATCTTTAATAGTATCAATAATAAGAGCAAGTGATTCCACCTCTTTTGTATGGTTCAGACTTTGTCACCTCACCTAAAGACAAAGCTGAATTGTTTGCCAAGAACTTTTCATCAATATCAACTCTTGATGCCACTAGTTGCATTCTACCTGACATAGCCGTCAAACAGGTTGATCCGTTGCTCGACATTCCTATCACTCCAGCTTCTGTATCTAAAGTGATTTCCCGCTTAGACTCTTCTACAGCTTGCGGCCCAGACAACATACCTGTTATAGTCTTGCAGAAGTGTTCTCTGGAGCTGTCGTCTATACTTTCAAAACTATTTAACAAGTGCTTATCAGAGTCTTGTTTTCCAGCCTGCTGGAAAGCAGCATCTGTTATCCCTATTTTTAAAAATTCTGGAGAGCGATCTGATTTGTCTAACCATCGTCCCATTAGTCTTCTTCCTATCATAAGCAAGGTTTTTGAATCTTAAATTAACAAACACTTAATCTCGAATCTCGAATCTCATAACCTACTTTCTGATCATCAATATGGATTTTGATCATCTCGTTCTACGGCTGATTTGCTATCAGTAATAACCGATAGGCTTTATCGCGCATTAGATAAAGGTGGAGAGGTTAAGGCCATTGCTCTTGACATTTCTAAAGCATTTGATAAAGTTTGGCATGCTGGTCTTCTCCATAAACTTTCTTCTTACGGTGTATCTGGAAACATTTTTAAGATTATTGAATCCTTCCTTTCCAATCGTAGTATAAAAGTTGTCCTTGATGGACAGCACTCTTCTTCTTATTTTGTAACCTCAGGGGTTCCTCAAGGTTCAATCCTTGGCCCTATACTCTTTTTAATTTACATTAACGATCTTCCAGATATTCTCACATCTAAAATGGCATTGTTCGCTGATGATACTACCATTTATTCTTGTCACAATAGGAAGCCAACTCCCTCTGATTGCTTGCAGGGGGCATCTGAGCTTGAAAAGGATCTCACTTCTGCTACAGCATGGGGCTCACAGTGGCTGGTGAACTTTAATTCAGATAAAACTCAATTTTTTTCGGCCAATCGTTATCGCAATAGTTTAGACCTTCCTATATTTATGAACGGTAATGTACTTGAAGAGTCTCCTACCCTTCATCTTCTAGGATTAACTCTTACTTCTGATCTTTCTTGGAAACCTTATATCAAATCCCTTGCAAAATTAGTCAAAATTAATCTGCTAAAGTTGCTTCTCTTTATCGAGCTCGTCACTTTCTTACTCTGGATTCTATTCTCTATTTCTATAAATCTCAAATCTGGCCTTGTATGGAATACTGTTGCCATATCTGGGGCGGATCTTCTAATGATGCCCTTTCTATTTTAGACAAGGTGCAAAAATGCATTGTAAACATAGTTGGACCTGCTCTTACAGCCAACCTTCAACCTCTGTCACATCATCGTAATGTTGCTTCTCTTTCTCTTTTCTACAAATACTATAATGGGCACTGCTTGAAAGAGCTTGCGCCTCTCGTGCCATCTACTAAAACTCATTCATGTGTTACTCGTCATTCAATTAAGTCTCATCCTTTTTCTGTTACTGTTCCTAAGTGCTCCAAAAACTCTTATTCGTCTAGTTTTTTTCCTCAAACATCAGTTCTTTGGAATTCGCTTCCTTCATCTTGCTTTCTGATTCATATAATTTGCAATCTTTTAAGTTGTCTGTCAATCGTTATCTTGCTCAACGATCTTCATCGTTTCTCTTCCAGTAACTTCCAACACTAATTAGTGGTTGCTTGCAGCCTTGTTGGAAGCAAAGATAATTAAAAATATATATATATATATATATATATATATATATATATATATATAACATATATATATATAACATATATATATATATATATATATATATATATATATATATATATATATATATATATATATATATATATATATATTTATATATAACATATTTTAACATTTTTTAACATAAGGATTTCAGTACATATATTAACTGATCTAGGGAAAACATGCAAGAGTGTCAAGGAAGGAGGGGACAGGAACACTATTGTATTAATGTTGGATTTATTTTAGAGTTCTAACTAACAACAAAAGTTTTAACTGAAATAAGTCTTACTCAAAAAAATAAAAATATGAACAATGAAAGGAAAAGTTTACTGTATAAATTAACACAAAGAAGCTGCTGTTTCTCCTGAAGTACTCAATCAATAAGCTTCCAACTAACCATCAAAAAGGTATACGCAGTTTCTAAAAAGCTCTCATGTAGAAAAAATAAATATAACTTTTTAATAAACATACTAAAAAATATGACAAAAAAATATGAATATTATTAACAATGACTCTGTGCAATACAAATCTGATCAAATCTCTTCCACTTCTCAGTGTTTAAAGCTAATCTAAAATGAAGAATGCATTTTTGGTGGAGTTGTACACTTGTTGATTTAAAATATTTCAATATTTCAAATATTTCAGTCACATATTAATCAAGTTAATCAATATATAATATTTTTCAAGTAGTGTTTATTATCTGTTACACTAACAGTTTCTTGTACTACATTAATGTGAACACTGACTATTAACCAGAAGTGCTAGAAAAAGTGTTTGATATATGAATATTTTCTAAAGCCAACAAAAAAAGAAAAATTAGTTTAGATATGTTTCTTATAATGCAGAAAAAGAGATGCATTGTTTTAATTACTACAATTAAAAAAAAGAGGCTTAATTAGGCTGTAACATTAACTGCAAGCTAATATCAACTGATTATGCATCTGCAATAATAATATAATTCAAACATTATTGTGAACAATATTTCCAACAAATATAGATGTTCAAGGACATTACTCTCTTTAAAAATATCATCAACACTGATTATAACAAATTTACCAAATTAGTCATGAACGCAATCTGTTTTACTCCCATTAAATAGTATAATTCATCACTAACCTTTAATTGACCAATTGTCAGTACGGTTTTTTTGCTTGCTCATTAAAATGTTTCACTAGATGTACTACACAGGCAGCTTGAGTTATATTGATGAGGTAGCTTGAAAAGCTACCTCATCAATATAACTCAAGCCTTGAGGTAGGCATGGAAACTTTCCACACCTGCATAAAGATATGCAAATTACATTATGTCAGTTTTCAAATCAATCCTTGCTCAATCTAATTTTCTGTGTAGATGTTATTTCCTGTCTTAAGGTTAAGGCAGAGCTCTTTGCAGAAAACTTCTCCACTAATTCAACTTTTGAATCTTTAACTTTTCCTAGAAATTTCAGTTGAACAGGCTAACCTATTGTTAGACATTCAAATAACTTTACCTTTCATTGTCAAAATTATATCTTAATTAAATTCTCCTACGACTTGTAGCCCAGATATATTTTCTGTAATTATCTTACAGAAATGTTTTCTAAAACTTTCTTTGTTTCTCTATATTATTGTTTAAGTGCTTGACTGAATCTTGTTTCTGCGTTCTGGAAAATTCTCTATTAATAGCAAGATCTTTGAGTCTTTAATTAACAAATTTCTAACATCTTACCTCTTTGACTACCTCTCTGACAATCAATACATATTTTGATCTTCTTATTCAAGGGCTGACTTGCTATCTGCTGCAAAAACATTCCTAGCAACTGAAAGATTCTTATAAGCATTAGATGGAAGCAGCATGACAAGGGCTCTTTACATATTAAAAGCTTTGGCAAGTTGGTCTTTTTATATGGTGCATCTAGGAATGTTTTTGAAATTATTAAATCGTTTCTTTCTATCCACAGTATTAAAGTCATCTTTGAAGGCTTTTTGAAAATCTTCATTTGTAGCTATTTGTGAGGTACAGCAATGTTTTATTGTTTAATTTCAAGATTGACAGCCTGTTTCTAAACTACATTAATGATCTTTTAAAAATCTTACATCTAAAGTAGCAACTCGATTTAATTATTAAAATAAAAATTGACTGGCAACTCAACTTTATATGTCTGTCTTGACAAAAAGTCTTCTCTTTTTAATCGCTTAGAACAGGCTGTCAATCTTGAAATTGATCTCACTTTTGTAACAGATTGGGGCTCACAGTGGCTTGTAAATTTTAACTCCAACAAAACTCAGTTATTTACTGCAAACAATTTTCGCAGTACTGTTGGCATTCCTATACTAATGAATAGTACCCCTCTCACTGAGTCCTCTTTTTATCTCTTTTTTAATTATTGTTCACTACTGATCTTTCATTGAAACAATATATACAACCAATTGCTAAATTAGCACTTGCTAAGGTTGCTTCTGTTTATCATGCTAGTCATTTTCTTACCTCTGATTTCATTCTTTTCCTCTACAAATCTCTTATTGGTCATAAATATGACAACAGTATTCCTGTATTGAATACTGTTGTCATATTTAGGCTAGTTCTTCTAATCAAGCTCTTTCTCTTCCAGACAAAGTCCAAAAATGCATTCTAATTATAGTTGGAATTATAGTTGCATCAAAAAAAGTCCAAAAATGCATTGTAATTATAGTTGTAATTACAGTTGCATCTCTTGCTCAAAGAAGCTATCTTCTTTAGTTCCACCAGCTAAAACTCATTCTCACTTGACTCATCATTCAGCAAAGTCTCATTCTCAGAAACTCTCATACTCAGAAACTCTCCCATCTTCACGTTTTTCTGACTCATACAACCTACAGGTTTTCAAGTCTTTTGTCAACTGTTTTTTTGCCCTAATTTCTTAACTCTATAACTTCTTTTTTTTTCTTCTAGTATCTCCCAACTCAATAGTGGTTGCTTGCAGCTTTGTTGGGAGTGAATTAGAATTTAAAAAAAAAACAACCTATAATTTGGTCTCTACAAATACAATTATGGTCTCTGCTTAAAGGGGCATCATCATCTTACAAATCTCATTCTCGATTGACTTTTCAGTCAGCAAAAAATTCACTGTATCTGTCCTTTCATGTTGTCTTTTCAGTCGGCAAATTTTTTTACTGTATCTGTCCTTTCATGCTCTAAAAACTTTGATTTACCTAATTTTTATCTACGCACCTCAATACTTTGAAATTTTTACCCATCATTATGTTTTCCTGATCTTTATGCTAATTTTTAAATGTTCTTTCATTTTATTATATAGAACACATATATGAATGTGATGCACACTTTTTAAATATAAAAGTGTGCATAGTGTACACACATGTAAAATATATGTATGTATATAGTAGAAACTAAATAAGATATATTTCAATTACATAACTAGAAGTTTCACATGATAGCAATCATCAGATGTAACAACAACAAAAAAGTAACGACAAGAATTATATACAAAAAATGGTATGGAGTGTCCGCTTTGATGACATTAAAGTTCTTTATTAGAAATTTATTTTTATTATTTATGTAGATCATTATTTCCACTGCTCATTATATCATTATTTCAACTACTCATATTATGACAATTTTAAACTTAACATCACTATCAGACCAAACTTAAAAATCGTAAATTTTCTTGATATCACATTTAACCTTTCTGAGAACTCTTTTAAACCTTGTAGAAAACCAAGAGATAATCCTTTATATATTAATATCAATTCTAATCATCCACCAAGCATTATTAAATCGATACTAAAAATGATCTCTAATCGCATCAGTAGTATATCTTCAAGCAAAGAAGCTTTTAATGAGCCACACCTTTTTATAATAACATTCTTAGTTCTTGTGGATTCAAAGATAAGATCAATTTCATTCCAAATATCCAGAAATATAATACAAAATCTCAAAAAAGAAACATTATCTGGTTTAACCCACCTTATTCACTCAACGTCAGAACAAACACAGCAAAAATATTTTTGAATGCAATTTTTGATAAATGTTTCCCTAAAGGCCACCCTATGCCCACTCAATGGGCATAAGGTGGTTTGTCTTCAAAAATCTTATTTATATTTGAAATGTAAAAACTCACCAAGAAAAAGAAGGATATTATTACATTGGGCTTACTGAGAATACTTTCAAAGAGAATACTTTCAAACTTGGTGGTAAATTTTGCAATTTAAGCTTGACAGAAAAATAAAACATTATTACATCACCATTAAATTTGCTTAACAAAAGAACCGAGCATGTGTCAAGCAATGTCGCTATGAAAATTAATTTCTAATAAAGAACTTTAATGTCATCAAAGCAGACACTACATACCATTTTTTGAATATAATTTTTGTCATTACTTTTTTGTTGTTGTAGAAATTTCACGCAATAGCAATCTGATGATTGCTATTGCGTGAAACTTCTAGTTATGTAATTTAAATATATCTTAACAATTACTTAGTTTTCAGTATATTATTTGCTCTACCAATTAAATAACACAATGTATTAAGCACTTTTACTGGAATTATTAACACAATTCCTACAATATACATATATATACACATATATATATATATATATATACACATATATATATATATATATACACATATATATATATATATATATACACATATATATATATACACACACATATATATATATATATATATATATATATATATATATATATATATATATATATATATATATATATATATATATATATATATATATATATATATATATATGTATGTATGTATGCATGTATGCATGTATGTATATGTATACATATACAAAATCCAACAAGATTATATATTTCAACATACTAAAAAATTAAAAAAAAAAAAACTTACTCCAGCTACAATGAAAGGATCAGCTTTTGCAGCAAGTAAAGAACTGATAATGTTTATTGAAGAAAACGTAACTGCATAAAACAAAGCTGTTCTGCCATCCTAAGCAAAAGTTTATACATATATATATATATATATATATATATATATATATATATATATATATATATATATATATATATATATATATATATATATATATATATATATATATATATATATATATATATATATATATATTTAGTGTGTACACGAAATAAATGTGAAAGTAGAAAAGCAACTAAAAAAAGTACTCTTCAATTTTTTTTAACATAAAAAAAATTGAAGAGTACTTTTTTTAACATAAAAAATTTAAATTATTCTTGTGGGAATCTAATAAAATTTCATACTTTTCATTTGAATGGTATCCATAAGCTTGCACACAGAATAAGAGTCAAAACTATTTGAAGCTTTTTTAAATGATAATTTAGTATCTTCAATGTTTCTGCAAAGTTTTTTTGTTTTTTTTTCATTTTTTGCCAAAACTGCAAATAGCTTGCCAAATCATGACTCTTTTAGCAAAAATTTTCTTCAATAATACAGAAATATTTAGAAAACTTTCATACAATTTTCTGCAGCGGGTGCTTGCACTTTTTTGTTGAGTTTCAGATTGGTTGGGCACTTTTTGTGTTTTGAAAAAATGAAAACCATGTTTATTTCGAACTTTTAAAACAAAACTATTAGAAAGTACATAAATTTTTGTTCCCTCAGTGAAAGAGTTGGATTAATCTTAAAACTTTTAATCACTTTTCTAGTTTATTTATATAGTTTTATTTCTTTAAAACCCTACTTTCTTCCATCACCAGATTTGTTTGATTAATTTTGTTTGAGAAAAATGTTAAATTACACGATTAACAGTGTATGAATGTATTTGCAACGCTTTTGCTATCGAATTGTAGCTATTTGGATTTTCCAAATATACAATTTTTTAAAACCATAACATGTTGTAAACAAAATACAAAACTATTAAAAAGCTTTCTACCACAGAAAAAAAATGATGTACTTATTCTTTTATACTTATTTCATGTACACCCATTATATAAATTACTAAACATAAAACTTATTGAGTATGGGTTTGATGTAACATTATTCACTTAGATTTCTGATTTTTTAAAAAGTAGATGACAACAAGTAGTCTTACATAGTGTGTATTCTGACTGGGCAAAAGTAATAAGTGGGGTGCCACAAGAATCAGTTCTTGTTTTTGATATACATAAATAGTATGCCAGAAATAATCAAAAATTTTGTAAGCATTACGCAGATGGTAGCCAGCTCATTGCAATAATTAAAAACAATATTGATATCATATCAGTTCAAAATGACCTTTATGCCCTCATAGTCTGGTCTGAGCTATGGGAGATGTGTTACTTATTGTCTCATTTATTGTTGAATATTACACCTTGTGTAATTTTCAGCAATAAATTAAAATGGAGTTATGACACCAGACATGCAATAAATAAAGCAAATATAGCCCTAGCCATGCTTAATAGAACATT
>NC_061157.1:65702012-65707012 GCF_022113875.1 Hydra vulgaris
CATACATACATACATACATACATACATACATACATACATACATACATACATACATACATACATACATACATACATACATACATACATACATACATACATACATACATACATACATACATACATACATACATACATACATACATACATACATACATACATACATACATACATACATACATACATACATACATACATACATACATACATACATACATACATACATACATACATACATACATACATACATACATACATACATACATACATACATACATACATACATACATACATACATACATACATACATACATACATACATACATACATACATACATACATACATACATACATACATACATACATACATACATACATACATACATACATACATACATACATACATACATACATACATACATACATACATACATACATACATACATACATACATACATACATACATACATACATACATAATATATTTTAAACAACATATCGAGTCATATCTTTTAAATATCGATTCAAGTTAAATAAAATATTTAATAAAAAAAAAAAAATGGATATGGAAATATTTGTATTAATTTCTTTAATTATAGATTTAAAATTTGGGGCATACTTATAAATTTAAAAATCATTTTTGACTATTGTAAGCTAATTATTTGTAAACAAAAGCACGTGGTTAAACCTTGAACCTTGAACTATTTTTGAGACCAAATTTGCGGCGATGCAAAAAAAAAAAAAAATTGTGATTTTAATTTGCTGGCTTAAAAAGGGTTTTTTCTTTTTTTAATGAAGTTAGATCCGACGCTCCGCTTACTGATCTTCTTAAATAATATATTTTGGTTTTTTAGCGAAAGCTTTTTGATTCATTTTTATTTTTTAATTCATTGATATTTTTTTTGTTGTTGTTATCGACTTCGACTAAATTGAATTAAAGTTGAAATCGACTATGGATTTCTTACTAATCGGCAAAAAGTCGATTTAGTCGAGAAATAATCTTATAACTTTAATATCTTTTTATTCAAATTAATTTTTGTTCGTTCAATGATAATAACAGCATGTACTATTACAACTATAATATACTGTTTTTTTTTTACTCTCTTAAAGCTTTATTTAACTTATTCAATTCATAGCGTGCTCGCAATACGTAATTAAACTTTCGCTTATATGTTTCATTAAATTTTTTTTTGTTTACTCTAAGCTTGTGATATAATTAATACTTTCATACTGGTCTGTTCCAATCTAGCTCGGTGTTCTGGGGTAAAATTACATCGGGAGGCTCCAAAATCTAAACGCCGTATACAAAAACATCGTAAATATGGTTATATAGACTTTTTGAAATTTAGCAAGAATTTAAGGTGGTCGCTAAATCATGGGGATCTAGGAATAAATTGTCCCGTTGCCAAAGCGGGTCTGTTCTCATTTTATTATGCTTTATTATTATTTAAGTATAAATTACTTTACTATTTTTATTAAAATTTAACTCTGGAAAAACATTTTTTCCCGATATTTCGACTAAATCAACTTTTAGTCAACTTAGTTGGTTTCAAAAATGTCGACAGTCGAACTATTTATAAGTTGTAACAACTTTTTATTACAACTTATAAATATTTATAAGTTGTAATAACACTATTTTTTTCTTAATACCTTTTAACAAAGCTCCATTATTGATTTCTTTATTAAATTACCTTTTCTTACTAAACTGAACTAATTTCTGAATGAGATTACTGGCAAGATTTCTTTTTATTTTAATCACAAACTTATTATCTTAATTTAAAAAAATTTAATTTTTGGTTTATTAAAGTACTGTTTCTTCTTTCTAAGGTTCTTTTTTCAAAAATTTTTTCACGATGGCTATTTATTTTATCAATATTATTTTTGGAAAGAGACAATCAATGTTTTTTATCAAATAAAACTATTTATATTTCTTTTTGAACTTTTAAAAAACGTTCTAACATGATGATTTCATAGTTTTATTTTTTTCCTTTTGTCATTACCATTTGAATAATTAAAATTACGTCATTATCATCAGGGTGATTAAAATTGACACACTATAAGTGTCTCAATTTTAATTATTCTAATGTCATTTTCATTAAGATGATCAAATTTTTAACTGATGTGCGCTCATCAAAAGTGAGGTCAAATTTTCCATGAGTTAGAATAATTAGTTTTGATGAACTAACTTGTTTCTTCGATGAACCACCAACTTGTTTCTTGACTCGAAAGGTTTTATTACTAGTTTAAAAACAGTTTGGTGACTTTTAAGAATAGTACATTCTTGATCATTATTTTCATTGATTGTAAATTTATTCAATTATTCAAGAAAGTTACTTTTATAATGAATGCAACTTGAAAATGGTACTTAAATTCATACTCTTTATGACTAAAAAAAAAATTCTGTTAGAACTATAGAGCTTAAAAAGTAAAAACAGAGGTAGCTAGCCCCAGTCCATTTAAATAAGACATTTAAACAAAAATTTAACCGGGGTTCACATGAATTAAATTGTGGGCCATTTCATGTGACAAATAGAGTTGCATCATTTAAAAGAAAAATGGATTAAAATAGATTTTAAATTAAAATATAGCAATATTTTTGCTTTTGTTTTGATTATTTGACAATCTGCGGTATAACGTTAATGAAATATGATAACAATCTCAACCAAGTTCTTTTAGCTGCTTAAACAAACAATTTAACTAGATGGATAGATATCTTTTTCGTCAATATAAATTTTTTACAAAATTGTTAACGTAACAAATTAACTGAAGCAAGCAGAAGACCATGGTCTTATTATCTTACCCCGTTAATTTCAGTTAAATTTTACAATCAATATCAATTAATATATAAAATAAACATAAATTATAAGATGTTTGTAGAACATAAATAAAAATAGATATAAATATAAAAACTCTTATAATTAAAATAGCCAAGTAAATGTATCTTTATAAATATAAATACAATTAAATGCATTTTTATAAATATCTCAGAATATATCAGATCTCAAATTGTCTCAATCAATGACTCAAAATCTACTCAAATAAATTGTTTCAACGCTGTCCCTCAAAGCTCAGTATTAGGAACACAACTTTTTCTTCTTTACATTAATAACTTTAATAACTCAATTAAGTTTGCAATTTCTAATCACTTTGCTAATGATACTAAATTGCTCATTATCAACAAATCTTTAAAAAAAAATTAAACACATTAACCATGATCTTGCCAATCTAGTTCAGTGGCTTCGCTCAAAGCTTTCTCTCAACTGTAGCAAAACTGAACTAGTCATATTCAAATCCAATAAAACAATAACCAATAAAAACTTAAACTTTAGATTAAGTGGCCAAAAAATCGTTCCTTTAAACTTAATCAAATATCTTGGAATTATAATTGATTCCAACCTATCGTTTGTATCCCATCTTAAAGACTTTGCCATAAAATTAAGTAGATCAATTGGAATGTTGGCTAAAATTTGCCATTATGTCAATCTGAAAGCACTATTAAATATGTATCAAGCCATTTTGGCTCATATATACGATATGTTTGTCGAATATGAGGACAATCTCAACAGCAAGCAGTTTTAATGATATCCCATCTTCAAAACTTATTTATTTCTAGAATTATAAATTCAATACTATTGTGTCTTACCTTACTTCTAAGATCCTTAAATAATGTAATTCATAAATTGCCAGTTCGTCTGGAACCAACACAAAAATCTACTTCTTACCTTCAACAATTTTTCCCCCAAAAATGCAAATAACCAATACTATAATTGATCAATTGATAATCTGAACATAAGGATATAATTCCATAAAAAACTAAAGTATAAAATTTTGGAATAACTTTCCCTATGACCTAAAATCTCTCTCTCTCTCTCTCTCTCTCTCTCTCTCTCTCTCTCTCATATATATATATATATATATATATATATATATATATATATATATATATATATATATATATATATATATATATATATATATATGTGTGTGTGTATATATATATATATATACATATATATATATATATATATATATATATATATATATATATATACATATATATATATATATATATATATATATATATATATATATATATATATATATATATATATATATATATATATATATGTATGTATATATTGTATATTTGTGTGTATGAATATGTATGAGTGTATATTATGTATGTACACAATACAGGGGGATATAAGTATATGTGTTTATATGTATTTGTGAATTTAAATGTGTATGTGTGTTTGTAAATATGTATTTGTATGTATCTATATATGTTTGTATGTATGGGACTAATACTAAACTACTTCCCATACAGTTTTTTTCCTTAAAGGTATAATTTTTTACTTTAAAAAGTAGAAAATCATAGTTTACTTAGGATATATCACGTATCTAAGGTACGTGATATACCCTAAGGTAGAAATTTCTTTCTTTTTTTTTAGTGTGTATGCATGTATGTATGTATGCATGTATATATATATATATATATATATATATATTATATATATATATATATATATATATATATATATATATATATATATATATATATATATTGGTCAACGTTTAACCGATGATGGAACAACGTTAAGATTACGTTGGACAAACAAATATATAAATCGTTGTTCCAACATTAAAACGACGTTAATCCGATGTTTGCAAAATATGTTATAACAACGTCTAAACAATCGTTGGGCTTGACGTTGCGCCGATTTTCAAGTTAAGGCTTTGCCAACGTCAGTTTGCGATAGTCGGCCAATCTTATTCCCGATGATGTTTCAATTTTGGCCTGACGTAGCTGTGCTATCTGGGTATGGGTCTAAGCCATTATATCTATGGTTAAGCCATTAGAATATTACAGGAAGAGCACACATCCATAAATCTAACGAGTCTGAGTCCGACGATTCTAAACATAAAAATTGTTGAAGACACCCACTCTGAGTCCGACGATTCTAAACATAAATGTCAAAGATACCCATTCTTTTCTTGACTCA
>NC_061157.1:65712012-65737012 GCF_022113875.1 Hydra vulgaris
CACCCAGATGTCACAAGATGTCACTTTTTACAAAAGTTGCTTGTTACAAGTTTTTCTTGACTTTTACAAAAGTCAAGAAAAACTTGTAACAAGCAACTGTGAAATATGATAAAACAACGCAAAACATGTTTCTGTACTCCACCAAAGTCACAACTTATCAAAGTAACTCACTTGTTTAAAAGACTAAAATGTAATTTCAAAAGTCCTACCCTGGGAAAAAAAAAACTGTATAAGATTTACATAAGTTTTCAAAACATATGAAGTTCTTTTAAATTTCTTACAGAAATAAAATAGAACTTCTATAAAAGCTTTATTAATTTCTATAGAAATTAATATAAAGTTTTTTTCAATATATATTTATATAGAAAAAAATGTATTCGATAAGAAATTCCAGAGAAATTATCTAATTTAATAACAATTAAAGTAAAAAAATGTTCTAAAATTTTTTTAATTAGTTTCGATAGAAATTCTATTTGAATTAAAAATAAAACAAAAGTTTTAAATTTTAGGTTTGGACTACTCAAGACTCTCCATCCTCCCTTTACCATCATAATGCAAAATAATTTGTTATCCAACACCGTTACTAAACTGATTTTTAATATCTATTAAAATGTATTACTAAAATAACAATTGAGAAAATAAAAGACAAATAAAACGATTGCTAATTAATGAAAAAAAGTTTTGTACAAAACTTACACTATCTATAGCATCAACAGGAAAACCTTCAATTAACAACTTTTCAACTTCAGATTGGTTGTCTTGTCGACATGCCAGCATTAGCTGCGTAAGATTTGAGTCCTAAATATATATTTATATAAATATATATATATATATATATATATATATATATATATATATATATATATATATATATATATATATATATATATTTATATAAATAAATATATATATATATATATATATATATATATATATATATATATATATATATATATATATATATATATATATATATATATATATATATATATATATATATATATATATATATATATATATATATATATATATATATATATATATATATATAACAAAAGCTTTTATGATGAGGTTCTCACTATTCTGCAGTAGTAGCAATAAAGAGTATTGTTGTTTACAAATAACAAGATTAAGTGAATGGGCACCATGCTTCACAAATAATGAACAAGGTTATACAAAACCATTAAATACAATTTACAAAGATATCAATGAATCCGAAAATCCTCAGTCAAAGTTAAACGAAGGAGAATTGTACTCTGTCAATGCTAAACAGATATCTAACGACGGACTTGAGAACTTCGAGGTAACGATTAACATAGAAAATATACCAATAACCATTTTAATTGACACCGGAGCTTCGATAAACATTCTAAACTTTAAAACATTTGAAAAGATAAACAACTTCCTTAAAAGACCACTTCGACTACAAAAATCTAAAACACAGAATATTACTTACGGGGATAACAATCCAAAACTCAAAATAGAAGGACAGATCAATGTCGTGATAGAAAGACAAACCAAATTTCGTCAGTCCACATTCCACGTGGTTAAAACACACCACAATAATCTGTTATCTGGAAATGAGCTAAGTACTCTCCAACTACCAAGTAAAATTGAAAATTAATGAAAGTATACTACCAGTCGCACAAGAAGAAAAAAGAATTCCTTTTGCACTTAGAGAAAAGGTTAAAGTTGAACTTGCAAAACTTGAAGCAGAAGGAATAATTGAAACGGCAACAGACGAAGCGACACCCTGGATAAGTCCAATGGTAATTGTGCCAAAAAATGACGACAACCTAAGAATTTGCGTAGACATGCGAGCAGCTAACAAAGCTATTGGAAGAACACGTTTTCCAACTCCAACCCTGAACGATGTTATTATAAAACTAAAAGACTCCGCCGTTTTCTCGAAACTAGATTTAATGAAGGCATTTCACCAGCTCAAACTTGCACCGGAATCAAGATCAATAACTACTTTTCAATCCGAAACTCAAATTAATCGTTTTAAAAGACTTAATTTTGGAGTAAACTCCGCGCAGGAGGAACTACAAAACGCTTTACGAGAAGTTTTAAAAGATATAGAAGGTAGTTATTGAACATTGAACATATATATATATATATATAACATATATATGAACATATATATTTATATATATATGAACATATATATATATATATATATATATATATATATATATATATATATATAATATATATATATATATATATATATATATATATATATATATATATATATATATGTTCAAATAACAATGAACATTGAACATATATATATATATATATATATATATATATATATATATATATATATATATATATATATATATATATATATATATATATATATATATATATATATATATATATATTTGAACATTGCCGACGAAGTTCTAATTTTCGCTTCGAATACAAAAGAGCACGATTTAATATTACATAAAGTCTTAGAAAAATTTAAACAGAGAGGTTTAACTCTAAATTTTGAAAAATGCTTATTTGGAAAAGAAAAAGTCAAATTTTATGGATTTATATTTTCAAAAGAAGGAACGCAACCAGATCCGGAAAAACTTTATAATATCAAGAACATGCCAACACCAGAAAACACTAAAGCTCTCCAAAGTTTTCTCGGGCTTATGAACTTTTTTAAACATTTCATTCTACACTACAGTACAATTACTTATCCATTGAGAAACCTTCTGCATAAAGATTCCTTATGGAACTGGGACCTTGAGTGTCAGCATGCATTTGACAAACTAAAAAACGCTATAACATTGGACTCATGTGTCGGATACTTCGATCCCAACAAAGAGACTACTGTTTTCACCGATGCAAGTCTTTTAGGTATATCGGCAGTCATTGTTCAAAACACTCCAAATAAACAAGATTTTAAACTAATATCTTATAATTCGAAAGCGCTATCGTCAGTACAACAATGCTACTCTACGCTCGAAAGAGAACGTTTAGCTATAGTATACGCCTGCGAGCATAACAAAACATACCTATTTGGACACCCTTTTAAAATGTACAGCGACCATGAAGCTATTGTAAAGATTTTAAACGCTACAGTACCACTTCGCATTGACTTAACGATTACAGGGATATTCTTTTGATTTACACTACGTAAAAGGAAAAAATAATATATCTGATTATTCTAGTCGACACCCTGTAGATCCTTGTAAGGACGAAGGGCTAGAAAAATATGTCAATTTTACAGCTGAATACGCATGCCCTAAAGCCCTTTCACTACTGGATATTCAAAGAGAAACTAAAGCCGATCCTATTCTACAAATACTTACAGAGTTAATTACTACTAATACCTGGCATAAACTATTACACCCGAATTGTCCGCCAGAACTAAAAAAATTTTAAAAAGACTTACTTGCTTACCGTAATATACGCCAAGAACTTACAGTAAATCAGACTTCAGACCTTGTTCTAAAAGCAAATCGAATGTACTTCCACATTCTCTGGAAATTACGGTTATTCAGCTTGCTCATAATAGTCACATGGGACTTGAGAAAACCAAATCATTACTTAGAGAAAAAGTTTACTTTCCTGGTCTAGACACTAAAGTAGACGAATATATAAAACGATGTGCAATTTGTCAAGCCCTTAGTAAACAAAATGTACCAGCCGAACTATTAATCACACCAACACCAGAGGAAGTTTGGGAAAACTTTTATATAGATTACCTCGGTCCTTTACCTAATGTATTTTATTTGGTAGTCCTTATAGACCAAACATCAAAATTTCCGGTTATCGATATTATACATAATACATCAGCTGACCTCCTCATTGATTTTCTACAGAAAAAAGTTGCAGTATATGGAATACCGAAAATAATTGTCAGAGATAATGGACCACCTTTTACTTCATTCAAAATAAAGATTTTTTGAACAAACTGAATATTTAACATAAACGAATCACCCCGCTTTGGCCGCAAGCAAACTCACAAGCCGAATCCTTTTGCAACCACTGATTAAAACAATACGAGCAGCACAGATTGAACGGAAAGTCTAGAAAAAGCAATTATACAATTTCCTGTTCTCCTACCGTACCACACCCCATTGCACAACCCGAATACCACCACCTACACTCATGTTTAATCGCGTTACAGGTTTTACAATACCTTCATTCCAAACAAGGGTCGATACAAATATCAATGATCAAGCCAAAAAGAGATAAGAAAATGCAGAATTAGTTATACAGAAAAAAATATCGGGGATACAGTACTGATAAAACAAAAAAAATATATAACAAAATTACGGCACCATTCGAGTTCAAACCCTACACAATTACTGTAAAGAATGGTACAATGATCACTGCAAAATCTCCCGTCGACAATTCTCAAAAAACTCGAAATGCTTCACACATGAAGAAAGTACCAACGGATATACAATTTAATCCGATGCCAATTAAAGAAGAGAAAGATGAAGAATACCTCCAGAACGAATCAATTTTGCCAGAAAAGGAAATAACAGCTACTATGCCGACACAACTAAGAAGCTATCATCAAGAACCGATTCTGAAGACATATCCTAAAAGAGAAAGACGTCTTATAGAATTATGGAGGAAGTATTAAAACATTATAAAACACAAACAATAAAATTTCATTTACAGAAGAAGGGGAAGATGTAAGAATGTGCTCCGAGATCTTAATTAAAACTATATTTACGTTATTGTAACTTTATGAAGGCATGATATAGAAAATAAGTAATAAGAAATGCTGTAGTTTATCATTAAAGTATCTTAATTGTTTTGTCATCTAAATCAAATATTTTTAAACTCTTCTTATAAAAATCACTATTTCAAATGTACGTAAGTATTTTTCTCCATCGCATCATTCGTAGGTTCATCTTGAGGACCACCGATTTTACCTCCAGTGGTTGGTCTCAAGAAGGAATTATAACTGTTATGGTGCTTAGCGTCAGCAGCAACTAAATCATATTAATTCTTAATGCGAGCAGTAACATTTTTTACTCCGTCATTAGACCGACTTCGAGCGGCCTTCAGAATTTTTTGAATTCAAGATTAGCAACTTTATAAATTTTACTTCTGACATTTTTTTCTAACAATATTTTTTTCAAAAAAAACATCGACAAAAAATAAACAATATTTTTAAGCAAAAATTGGATTCACTTAAGCGAGCTCTGGTATGAGGTGGACTAATTTTGTTATTGGCATTATCCATGTGTTGCTGTCTTTTAAATGCGGCAATAGTACTCTAACGAACAAAAAATTTTACGGCATTTGCACAAAAATTGTCACAGACTTCTGACCATTCAGGTACTTAAGGTATCCGTTATTTCTACAAAAAATAATCAAAGTCGTCAATCTACAATCAACAACAACTGTTTCACTTGCTGTTAATAGGGTTGTTAATGGGAAAGGGGGAGTTTGGAATGTAATAAAGAAACTCTGACCCAATTCGAACGGGTGGGGTCTGGGATTATCTTATTACTAATAAGAAATATTGTTAATAACCACACGAATTCACTGCATAAGACATTTATAAAAAGTCAGACAAATTATAGTCTAAAACAAACAGAACGCGCTTATCCACTTTAAAAGTATTTTATCTCAGTATACTAAATAACGCACATTCAGTTTGTCTCAGACGGTATTTTGTTTGACTTTTCGCTTGACAAACCGAACGCACGTTGTTTAGTACACTGCAGCATATTAAACAACGCGCGTTGCTAAAAGTAGATGACTTTTTGTACTCTTTTTCAAAAAAAAAAAACGCATACTTGTAGGCAGAAAAAACAAATATTTAGAAATTTTCCAGTAAAAACATTGTGATATTTGTATGTTCTGTTAGAAAATTAATTCACTGTTTTATTTTTTAACAAGAATTTAAATATTTCAACAAGTTGTTGTGTAGCTAGTTACTTATGTAACTAGCTACACAACAACTTGAAATTATGTGAAAACTAATGTGGATTTAAAAGAAACTCTATAAATAAAGTTTATAGAGTTTCTTTTGTAAAATCAATTTTTAAAAATAGAAGACGTAAAAAGTGGATTAAAGCGAAGAGATAAAGCCTAATCCATCTGATTTTATAACTCCAATTACTATTTCGATCTAAAAAAGAGAAGAAAAATGTATTCTATGAAGCTTTATGTAATAAACAACAATCATTTGACTACCAATACTTTCATCTGTGATATAGAGCTTGATAACTATACTGAGAAAATACATTATGACACCAAACAACCTAATAATAAGTCTACTATTTCTTGATATTATCAATACAATATTTATAAAGAAAAATTTTAAACTTTTTACTTTCAATTAATGCAGCACAAACTTAATTGAAATATTAAATTTGAAAAATAAGCTTGACTTGAACAAACATATGACACATAGTAAACTTTATACTAAAATCTAACATCAGACAAATAATTTTTTTTTTGTCTTATCTTAAAGAATGTTAATGCCCCTTTTCAAAAGATTTAAAACTTGGTTCACTTGTGATTGTTGTTATAAACATTTTAGTTTTAATACAAAAAAGTATTGATTTTATATATATATATATATATATATATATATATATATATATATATATATATATATATATATATATATATATATATATATATATATATATATATATATATATATATATATATTCTTTAAACAAAATGCGGCAGTACTTAGAAACATCATAGAAAACCTTTTTTTTTTATTAATAATTTTTATATGGTAAGGAACAACTTTCTTTGCAGCCACGTGTAATTTTCTGATTTTTCAGATTTTGCCCAACCCTTATACCCTTATATATATATATATATATATATATATATATATATATATATATATATATATATATATATATATATATATATATATATATATATATATATTTATAGGAATCTTTCTCATTTTTAATTCGTATAAAAATTAAGTAAAAAACTTACGTCATAGTTATCAGGAATTGCATCATAATGATTTTTTAAATCCTCTGTTTGATTAGAGCTTGTTTCAGCTAATGAATTCTCAAAACCATTAATAAAAGTTGTGTTTTTGTTCTTTTGAGAAATTAACTTTTGTGATATTCTATTCCACATTATGGTTATCAAGTTGGTTATCAATTTATCAAATTATTCAAGTTTTTTGTATAAATGATTGTTATTTTCTAATCCTAAAAAGAGCCTGAAAACGTAATTTATGACAAAAAAAAAAAACAACACATGTAAGTTAATGTTTTATTTTTTGCGCATTGGTTTAAAAACTATTGAATGGAATACTTTAATTCTTTCAGTATTCAAGTTATTGATTTGTAAGATATTCAACTTATGTACAAACGAAAGTGACGCCTAAATATTAACATAAAATATAAAACAAACGACATTTCATTTATGCTCATATATGTCAGTTTGCATTTTCTAAACATACTTTTAACTTTATTTATTTGAAAAGATGCATTTGTTTTGAGTGATTTATTGGTATTATGGATTGAATTATTGAGTACTTTAATATACACTATAACATAAGCCATGTATGGGAGTTAAGGGAGCCTACATTTGTTTCAATCAGCTAGCGAATAGCTAGCTATAATCGTACGATAAAGACAGCAATTTGGCCATGAGGATCGCTAGCTTTTTTAAGTTAGCAAAAGCTATGATATTTGTAAAGATAAAGACTGCAATTTGGCTAGGAGGACAGCTACCTTAATAAGCTAAAAACCCAGTGGCTATAGTAGCAAGCGTCATATCGTAATAAAATCTATAGATTTGTAGATGATTTGTAGCTTGCTACAATGGTACGATATGTAGTTAGCAACGCATTGCTTCAAAATTGTAATGTTTAAATTTCAATTATTTTCATAATTATAATTGACTTCACATTATATATGGAATTTTTAAAGATGTTAAAGACATTAGGAAAAAATAAAATAAGAAAAAAAATTACTTGAAAATCGCTTTAAAGCTAGCTTGTCGCTTGCTAGTCGCTAGCTCATTTCCCACCGGGTTACTTGTATGAAATTTTCATTTTCTTATACAAATGATGAGAGGTCTAGAACATTACTTTTCTTATACAAATGATGAGAGGTCTAGAACATTACTTTTCTTATACAAATGATGAGAGGTCTGGAACATTACTTTTCTTATACAAATGATGAGAGGTCTGGAACATTACTTTTCTTATACAAATGATGAGAGGTCTAGAACATTACTTTTCTTATACAAATGATGAGAGGTCTGGAACATTACTTTTCTTATACAAATGATGAGAGGTCTAGAACATTACTTTTCTTATACAAATGATGAGAGGTCTAGAACATTACTTTTCTTATACAAATGATGAGAGGTCTAGAACATTACTTTTCTTATACAAATGATGAGAGGTCTAGAACATTACTTTTCTTATACAAATGATGAGAGGTCTGGAACATTACTTTTCTTATACAAATGATGAGAGGTCTGGAACATTACTTTTCTTATACAAATGATGAGAGGTCTGGAACATTACTTTTCTTATACAAATGATGAGAGGTCTAGAACATTACTTTTCTTATACAAATGATGAGAGGTCTGGAACATTACTTTTCTTATACAAATGATGAGAGGTCTGGAACATTACTTTTCTTATACAAATGATGAGAGGTCTAGAACATTACTTTTCTTATACAAATGATGAGAGGTCTGGAACATTACTTTTCTTATACAAATGATGAGAGGTCTAGAACATTACTTTTCTTATACAAATGATGAGAGGTCTAGAACATTACTTTTCTTATACAAATGATGAGAGGTCTAGAACATTACTTTTCTTATACAAATGATGAGAGGTCTAGAACATTACTTTTCTTATACAAATGATGAGAGGTCTGGAACATTACTTTTCTTATACAAATGATGAGAGGTCTAGAACATTACTTTTCTTATACAAATGATGAGAGGTCTGGAACATTACTTTTCTTATACAAATGATGAGAGGTCTAGAACATTACTTTTCTTATACAAATGATGAGAGGTCTGGAACATTACTTTTCTTATACAAATGATGAGAGGTCTAGAACATTACTTTTCTTATACAAATGATGAGAGGTCTAGAACATTACTTTTCTTATACAAATGATGAGAGGTCTAGAACATTACTTTTCTTATACAAATGATGAGAGGTCTGGAACATTACTTTGATTAAAATCGTATTTTTGATCTTATATTCTTAATAAAAATTAAAAAAGAAATGTTTGGTTACTAGAGTTTTTTGAGCTTTTTATAATAATAACAAAATTTTTTTTTTTAGAACAAAACAGTTCTTTGTAATTAAATAAATGTATAAATAAATCATTTTAAATCTCATTGTTTAGTTTGTTGATATAAAATAAAAATTTATTAATACTTACTAAAAAATGTTTACTATAAAAGTTTAGCAATGATGATATCGTGATATTCTTGGCCTTCGGCGTTTATAAAGAAATAGACTAAAATAATATCTGAAAACGCTTCTTCAATCCTGATAGCTAGATTACTAATCAGGATTACAAGAGCACTTATGTTAATAAATTTTTTTTATACTAAATGTTAAAGAATAAAAAGGGTATTTTTTAAAAATATGTTCAAGACTAATAATTCCTTTTTTTCGGAAAATTTTCAATACTGTATGATAACATTTTAACAATAAAATTAAAGAACTTGTCTACAGGCTTGACAACGTTAAAGTACTGGCTGTAAAAGTAACAAAGTACCAGTAAACCAAAATATTTAAGTTAAAGTAAAAAATTACAGTATGTCAAAAGTACAGTATGTCCAAAGTACAGTATGTCCAAAGTACAGTATGTCGAAAGTACAGTACGCCGAAAGTACAGTATGTCGAAAGTACAGTATATCGAAAGTATTTTTTAGTTACAAAGTAAAGAGTACATTTGCACGTCGCAAAATGTAATACATTTAACATTACGTACAAGAAATAAGTTTTTAGACCATCATTAAATAAAACGTAATATATATTATATCTGTCAACGTAAATATGATTATTACAACAAGTGTGTTTTTACGGTTGTTTATATTAATGTTTGTAGATTGTTGCATTATAAAAATTTATATGAAAAGGTGTAAAAAAAAAAAAGATCTATTTTATCTCCATAGAAGGGAGTATAGAGTATAGCTCTCTATACTCCCCTTTTTATTAGAAGAAATGAAACACAAAACAAAAGGCACGTTTAAGGATTCAACCCGGTACTAGAGTACAGGATTACTCTTCCAGATCACAATGAATCGTGGCGACTAAATACAAGCTTATACTATCTGTATACGCTGGAATTACTAAAAAAGAGATAGTCTTGGAATAACAGATACTGTTACCTATTCTTGACGTACCTACATTACAGGAAATTACGCATACGCAGTGTATTTAACCGAGCAGAGCAACGAGTGGCACCTCCTAGTAGAAAATTATTAATCTCATCTTGGTTCTCATGGTAATTATAAATGTTCACTGATAAAAAAAAATTGTTAAATATAAAAGACAACTTAGGCAATTTTAATAGAATTAATTTGTAAAATATAGAATTATTTTAAATTTATAATTAAGTGATATATCTTTTTAAATCAGGCAAGGTAGTAGATTAAGATTGAGAAAAGCAAAAAAAAAATTTTATCCTGGTTTTAGTAGTTGTTTGGTCTGACCTACAAATTGACGGTTACCCGACCGTTGCAGAGTAAATTGATCCAGAACAATTAGAGCTAAATTAAAGGAGTTTTTTTTATCACAAGATTTTTTTTTTTTTTTTAATTTTACATTTGATGGTCGTATTACAACTATATATTGCCAACAACAACAAAAATAATGATAATAATAATAAATTATCACAAATATAAAATAAGGTATCTGAAAGAAGATCAAAGGATCTTGTCGTCAGAACCTTAAATAAATTCCAACAAGCATTAACGTATCAAATTTTTACAAATTTCATAAGTATATATTATATAATCCAAAGAGAGATCACGCCGATCTACTCACCAATATTTTATATTCAATAAGACAAAATATGTCTTTTTCTTTCTCCGGCCATCTTTATTTTTTCTCCGGCAATCTATTTTTTTTTTATCCGCTCATCGGTATATTTTTATAATATCTATTGTATTTATATATTTATACACCAAAAAAACTATCTAGGTTGTCTATTGTTTCTCAGTTCAGTCTGTGGTAATTGATAGAACCTGTAAAAATGAAATATCTACTTTGACTCTCAAGCCATGCCTAAAAAAAACTTTTCTATCTATTCTTCCGCTTCAACACTCCCTCTTACTTTAGCGATGCGATCAGTTTGCATTTTTACCAATTGTCAGAGACAATTTTTAAAAGAAAAATCCTTCCATTTTTTCTTTCAAAAAGAATTTGAATAAATTTCCAAACTCTTCATCCTGAAAAAGAGTTTAGAAACTGTTGAATTGTTAGATGAAAATGAAGTTAACGCAACAAAAGTGATTTTGGAAACCATCGGATCCATAGGGATCAATTGCCCCATCTTTTCATTCCCCCCTCTTTTTTTTTTAATTTTTTTTTGTAAATTTATATAGTTAACAAAATATGTTTTTTTTTAAAATGGAAGTAAATTAGGTTTTGTTTAAAAGTTATAAGAAAAAAGTTGGACTGTTGCCAATCAAAATGACGTAATTTAATAGTTACAAACTAAAAAAGTAACAAAAAAAGTTTTATGGTTTAAAACTGAAAATTTCCTCCTTTCCCTTACTTTACTATAGTCTTGATCCACCGATTTAAAAAAACTTCAAAAATCACCTTTCTACCTTAAAAGGTCAGTTTTTATTATAACCAGGGGCGGATACAGACCATCAAGTGGGAGGGGGGCGTTCCAACTTGATGGTCTGTATCCGCCCCTGGTTATAATAAAAACTGACCTTTTATGAGAAAGAGAAGAGGGGGCGGGAATTTGGTGATAAATTGAAAAATGGACGAAGGGGCAGGGGGTCCAAAAATCGGAAAAAATCACGGACAATCGTTTATCAACGACCGTTTATAAGATGCTAAGATCTAGTTTTAAACTCTAAAAAAAAATTATACATTTTCAATAAAAGTTTTCAGTCGCTGTGAGCTCATATCTAATTTTGATTAGGGAAGCAACAACCTCAAGCCCAATTGACATACACCAAAACGACATGAATGACGTTATCTTATCCTGTGGTGCAAATCACTAATCTTTGAAAAGAATATTTAAAGCTCATTATATATTTAAATAGATAGTTGTTTAACAAAAATTAACCCTGTATTATTAATGTTGAAATAAACGGGAAAGACGTTTAAAAGTGTTTTTTTAATGTTGTAAATGTCACAAATCCGTGTTTAAACTTAATATAAACTCTAATCCTGTTTTTTATTATTTGCTAAACTTCCGTGCTAATATTGCGGTAGAATTATTTAACCGCAGTTTCACCTACTTGGTTGAAACAACAAATCTCGAGTAAACTCGCCATACTAAAAAAGTGTATAAATATAAATAAGATTATTTAAAAACTATACAAAGTTATATTGTTAAATTATTATAGACACGAAAATTATAAGTATTTGTCTAATATTAAAACTTTATATTATACGGACATATCGTTATCGTTATCGTAATTTAAATTAATTTAAAGAGTCAAAGGTTAAGAATTAGAGTATTTTGTTATGTAAACGTAATCATCCATAACGTCTGAAATCTACTTTAAGACATTGATCTAATGGATCAAAATGATGTTACTTTTAATCTTCGAGAATCTGTTTATACCAGTAATGATGATGATGGTGGTGGGGAAATGTCTGAGAGGGTATCTAGCCTTGCAAGTTGCATATATGCAGAATTCGAGAGAATGATGCAGAAATACGGTTCCAATGTGGTCGAAATGCTTATGCCAATGGTTATAAATGTTTTAGAGCAATTAGAAACTGCCTATAATGAAAATAATGAGCAAAATGTTGAGTTAGAATTACTTGCTGAGGATAATGAGCAACTCATGACACAATATGAGCGTGAAAAACAGTTAAGGAAGTTAGCAGAAACTGTAAGGAAAGTTTAATATTTTTAAAAACTTAAATAAAAATTTAAAAAGTACAAAAAAATCAAAAGAGAGTTCAAAAAATATATGTAATATATTATATTGACTGCATTAAAGTATCAGATTCAATTTGATATCAAAAAATAGGTGTAAGGGTAGGGATATAAAATGAAATTTTTAAGTTCATAAAATACTAGAATGTTTTATATCATTAGAAAGCCCTTCAATACAGTGTTTTAAATGTTATAATTATCAAAGTTGAACAATTATACAAAAAGTTATGTTGTTTTTAGTAGCTAATTTCTGATATATGGATATCAAAATTTTCTTTTCTTTCACCTAAATTGTTATAAATTAAAACAATTATTATCTAAATCTGTAGTACTTGGTATTAAAAGATAGTTGTAACAGTGGGCTATGAATTTACAATAGCTTCTACCCACTGGGTGTATCCTGGGACTAGAGGGAGTGCTAAACCACCATCTTAACCAACAAAAAAGCATATTTTCTCTCTAGTAGAATGTCTTTTTTGTAAAATTTGGAATTTAAAAAAAAAATTATTGTACTTTGATTTTAGAGCACTGCCAAATTTGAAAAGTTTTTTTTTTATATGAGGTTGGATATGGAGGTGTGAGGTGGAGGTGGATAATTTTATTCTTTTATCTCTCCTCTTCTACCTTCCACCATTGCTAAAATTAGGTACCTAAAGTGCTGAGTAGAGTATGTTCTTGAAATAAACTTTGCAATGAAATTTGGCAGGGTTATAGAAAATGTGTAAACTTAAATGAAAGAATAGATTAGAAAAATAAAAAATCATTTTTTCAACATTAAGTGAATGCTTCAAGTACAAGTAAGTATTATTTATCAATAAAACCACTTATCAAATTCTTCATTTTAAACAAAAGATACATAATAGTAATGTTTAATTACTCTAGTTTTAAAAATTTCTATGATATTATTATCTTTTTTTTTAAAAAAAAAACAGATATTTTTTGAGAATATGAAACTCTAAAAAATAAAACAACTAAGCACATTTCTTATAGTGTTTTTCAGTTTCACACATAACTGTTTTATTCACTTTAAGAAAATGATATGACCCAGCATATCTAAACTTTTTTTAAGAAGTAATAACACTAATGGATCCTATAAGTGATAATAAACTTAACCTAACATTACGGTACATCACATTTTCAAGTTATGAAATCAACAAATACAATATAGGCTCTAAGCTCTAAATTTTTCATGTGATAAACAACAGTTTCTGAATCTGTTTTCAAATTGGCCCATCTATAATGGCAACCTAAAAAACCTTAAAAATTGATTTTAGATAGTTTAACATGTTATAGTTAAAAACGAGTCATTGGAGTGATACCTTAATAAAATAAACAAATAAAGAAAAAAACAAACCAATAAAAAAAGTAATACAGGTAATAAAAATAAAAAAAAAATCAATAAAAAGACAAAGCAAACAAGCAAAACAAATAACACAAAAAAGGGAAAAAATGAATGAGCTGACATGAGAGATAATGAATTAATGAGATAACACAACGTTTAACGATCAGAAGGATGATAGAGAAAAAATAAAACAAAGGACATTTTAAATATTATTATGAGACAAGAATATGAAATAACTTGAATAATAACAATAAATTTGCATAAAAATTACATTTGATATTCGTGCTATTTACAAATGTAATAAGTTAAAAAAAAAAAAGTTAAAGGTGCTTAAAAAAAGAAATCATAAAAGAAACATAAAATAAAACTTTTATTTATCATCTTACAATAGCAAGAATATTTATTTAGGCAATTTTTCATAACAAACAATAACAAATACAATTACGGAATTTTTTTAAAAAATTAAATGACAAAACAAAAAATTATTAGCTAAAAAATTAAGTTCATGCTAAATTTTATTTTATATTAGCGTCACTTTTGATATTTTAGTTTTCTTTTAGTTAGTTTGTTTAGTTATAATATTTTTATCAAAAAAAAAAATGAAAAAGCATTATTACAAACTTTAAACAACATCTTTTTTTTTATATAATTAAAAAAAAAAAATTCTTTTATGGATATAGCTCTATTATTAATTTTTTTGCTTGAATTAACGCTTAAAACAGTATAACTCTTGCAATGCCTTCTTTTATATTTATTTTGCAAAAAATAGTAGTTTAGAAAAATAATATTTTATAAGCTTTATATAATTAACAGATTGTGCAGTATCAATACATTGAAAACAGACATTTCCTTATAATCTAGAAAGGATTTTGAATAAAAAAGTTGTTTAAAAAAAAATTCAGATTTTTTTTTTCGTTTTTTTTTCCTCCTTTTCTACTTTTTATAAAAAATTCCTCGTAAGCATGTTATAACTTATAACACTGCATGAAAAATATTCATAAAAAGCGCATTAAACTTTGCATTAAAGCAAGTGAAAGCACAAAAGCATATATTTTTTAATTAATGGTACTTGGAAACTTAAATCTTTGTTTTTCACAACAACAAAAAAAGCGCTAGTAAAGTAATTAACTTGATTTTTTTCCTTTGCAACAAGTAACATTTGTTTGTTAATAATTTTTTAAAAGTAAAAAATCATCATTTGCAAAGTTGCAATTTTAAGAAGTAATGAAAAAAAAAAAGTTTAGATATTTTAATTCATTTATGCAAATGTTGAAAAAAGAAAGAAATTAATTAATGTTAAATGTTAATAAAAAATTTAATATTAAATTTAATTATTTAAATTAAAAAAAAAATTGAAACAAAATGGACATTCCACAATATGTACATTTAGAAAATAACAATTCATTTTGTTTTTTCTTATTTAGTAAAATAAACTTGTTTTTATTGCATCAAAAAAGTTGATGTCCTTGAATAAAAAAAAAAATAATTTTATGACAACTAGTGAAAAGCTAATGAGCCAACATTTTTTTAAAATTTAAAACAAGGTCTCTCCATCTATATATATATATATATATATATATATATATATATATATATATATATATATATATATATATATATATATATATATATATATATATATATATATATATATATATATATATATATATATATATATATATATATATATATATATATATATATATATATATATATATAATATATTATATATATATAATATATTATATATATATATATATTTTTTTATATATATATTATATTATATTATATATATATATATATATATATATATATATATATATATATATATATATATATATATATATATATATATATTATATATATATATTATATATATATATATATATATATATATATATATATATATATATATATATATATATATATATATATATATATATATATATATATATAGTGATAAAAAATATTAAACTTTAATACAATTTAACTCATTATAAAGTTTAATTTTTTGTAAATTTTTTGTTTGAAAAATAAAAGATACTCCATATATTGTTTATTTGTTTAACAAACAATAATATTACCTAATTTATATTTGACCTAGAAGTGTTTGAAGGGATCCCCAACTCCCAACACATGCTGTGTTCATATTAAAGATAATGTTGAAAAAAAGGATATGGAGAAAAACTAATCTTGTCATTTTAGTCGAAGCTCACCTTCTCCATTTTACTCAAAAAATCAAGTCTTCAAATTATATGTCGCAATCTACAGACTGAGGTGATTCCTTTGAAGCGCATTCATAAAAGTTTTAGTATTTGATGTCATGGTAGACTTTTGACAAATGAAATTCTGGAAAATTTTTATTTTTTTTATTCATAAATTTTTCTTTATTTTTTTGGTTATTTTTTTTCTAATTTTAACATTTAAAAAAACATTAAAAACTTCAAATATTTTATGCTTGTTTGTTGCTATAAATTGTTATTGCGCTATATTTAATGTTAATTAAATATTCAATCGAGATTCTGATAAAAAATTGTTTTATATTAATTACCCGTACAAAATTAGTAACATCATTTTTATTTGGTTAGACAATATTTTGTCTGAATTTGTTTTGCATGAAGTTCGAATTTTTTTATAACAAAAGTTGGTAAAAAATAAGTAACTAAATAAAAAGTTCAATGACTAAAGGTTGTAAAATTGTGTTGCTACATTTATTGGAAAACTTGTATTTGTCGATTTTGTTAGTTTTTTAATTTTCTATGTTAAGAGACAAATGCCAAATACAACACATAAATTAGGAAATTAATATAATGTTTTTTAACGCTCGTTACGACATTTTGACAATATAAATTAAATCAGCATAATTAAAATTTTTTATAATAAAAAAATTTAACAGTTCATCAAATCTATAATTAATACAGTCAGTATTATCTAATATCTATAATTAATACAGTCAGTTAATGAAATTAATTGTTTATAAATCCGTTTTTTTGACTGGAGAACAAAAAACATTATATTATACATAAATGACCAGAGAAGTTAGAAAGAAGTTCCTATTGTTTAAATGAAATTAAGTAAGGGCATTTCCATTTCTGTGCATGATTTTTTATTTTTCTTTGTTTTAGCAATTAAAAGCTGGGACTTTATGCAATATGCATACTATTTTGATTTTCTTAAAGAACAATTATAACTAAAGTATTTTAATCATATTTTAGGCTATCGGAATAAATTAAATATACACATTTTTACAATTTTATTTTTTTGAGTAATAATATCGCAACATTTTGAAAAATATACAATAATTTTCAAAATGCCATACTCTAGCTTGAAATAATTGATGACTGCGGTTTCTCATCGAAAATATATAAAATATGAGTCCCAGAAGTATAATATTTCACTTGAAATACTCACTAGCAATTTATTTTCATAAAAATAACTACATGAAATTGACAAATTTGCAACATCGGTGCGTGACTTTCGTGCGTGATCATTCATAAACTGCATTTAAATGATTGCTGTGACTCTATGATTCATAGTGCAATCCTGTAACTTTCTGGAAATCTTTACTAATGTTTAAAATATTATTTAAAAAAAAAAGTATACCGGTGAAACTTATATTGTCCGAGGAATTAAAGTTTATTTATCTAGTAACTAAAATAGAAGTTTTTCTGTTCCGTGCGTGATTCCATTTCAAACTTTATTTATTCTTTGTTAACATTACTAATTCTTTCTATTTTTTGTTTACAAAATATTTATATTGATTAGAATTAAATGAGAGTAAATTGGAGATCGCTAGTTTTATTTTTATGAAAATAAAAGTAAAAACATATATGTGTTTCCGTGCGTGATTTTTTGGAAATGCCCAGAATGTATTATACTGCGCTCTCTTGTACAAAAACGAGAGTCTTTATATATAACATTCTATATAATGTAAAATACTAAAAATCATAAGATTGGTAATTAAAGCTTTAATATTTGATTTAATTTAAAAACAAAAGAAATATGAGATATACATAAATCTAAAAATTATAAATATATCTGTAAAAAATAAGTTGTTCCTATTAAATAAAAATAATTTATTATTTTTACTTTTTACAATTTTTTTTTGCGATGTTTGGAAAAATAATACAAATAAATTTGTTTTGCTGTGCTTTGCTGCAAAAATAGAAAAGCTTTGTTTAATACATTTTTCATTTGTCAAAAGTGTCGTGACGCCAAATACTAAAACTTTTATAAATTAAACGCGCTTTGAAGGAATTAAACAAAGTCTGTAGATTGCAACGTATAATTTAAAGACTCGATTTTATGAGTAAAATGGAGAAGACAAACTTAGACTAAAATGGCAAGATTAGTTTTTCTCGGTATGCATTCATTATTTATTTATAATGAAAAAACTTGGTTCAAAAATTTTTTTTTCAACATTATCTTTAATATGAATACGACATGTGTTGGGGGTTTCCTTTGAGGTCAGCATTTAATGCCAATCTAACTGCAGACCTAGAAGTGCTGTCTCTCTCTCTCTATATATATATATATATACAGGCCTCGCCAAGAGTAAATTAGTGCGAGAGGGAAGAAAAGCAAAAACAAACATAACATCTCCTAAAACAAACATGGCAAGCTATGCGAGCTGCTTGTCTAAACTGCTTTTAACAAGAGCTTTTGGTTTTTTCACAATCTATCTATTTATTTATATAATAATTTTTTATTAAATACAAAGTTTGGTTTTATACTTGGTTCAATTGTATATATATATATATATATATATATATATATATATATATATATATATATATATATATATATATATATATATATATATATTATATATATATATATATATATATATATATATATATATATTGTATATATATACAAATATATATATATATATATATATATATATATATATATATATATATATATATATATATATATATATATAATATATATATATATATATATATATTATATATATATATATATATATATATATTTATATATATATATATATTTGTATATATATACAATATATATATATATATATATATATATATATATATATATATATATATATAATATATATATATATATATATATATATATATATATATATATATATATATATATATATATATATATAGACAGTATGTGCCAAAATTGTCAACATGTTTGTTCAAAAATATATTTTATATATATTTTATTAGAAAAGCTGTGAAGAAAAATGAAATTTTAGTTTTATTAATTAAATTTAAGACTTGGCTAACTGAAAATATTGCTTTTTGTTAAATTTAGATGATATTGAATTTTTTTAAAATTTTTATCTGAAGAGCTAATGGTGACAATTTTGTTGCAAATGAAAGCAAATAACATATTGTAGTAAATTAATATCGAGTGTATCCTCCCTTAGATTTAATTACAGGCTAAATTTTTTCAGGAACACTAGCAACCAATTTGCGGCATTCCTCAGTTGTAATTAAGTACCAAACCTCTTGTACAAGAGCCCAAAGTTCATCCTTATTATTAGGTGGAGTAAGAAAGTTGTAGACCTGTTATTTAGCTATTGCCCATAAATTTTCGAGTTGGTTAAGATCAGGGTTTTATGCTGGCCAGTTAACGACTTTAAATTTCTTCTTGTGAAGGAATTTAATGGTCTTATCAGCCTTATGCTTAGTGTTGTTGTCTTGCATGAACATCGTGTTACATACACTTCTGCCCCATTTTCAAAGGGACTTGAAATATCCGACCTTAAAAATGTTGATATCAGGCCTTGTTTTAAATAAAAAAGTGCTTAATGCATTAGCTTAACGCGATATTTGACATCATAAAATTATCTTTATTTTTTTTATAGACGTTAAGTGTTTTAACTACCGCAATAAATAAATAACCGCTAACTAGGTTTTTGTAATCCTTTTTTTTGAAAAATGTCCTGAGGTTTTACAACAACACCATTTTTCTTTCCGGTATTGACATTTGTAGTATCTGTCACAATCATTTTAATTGAATTCCATAGTTTAAATTCATCTATAATATCAGCTATGGCATTAATAATAGTGATAGATTTTCCATCTATTAACTTCAGTGCGCCCAACTTTATTTCGCTTCTTTCATTTTTAAGAACGACAACCTGATACTCCCATTGGTCTATATGCTTTCCATCGAAGTGTAGACTCCAATTCTCATTCTTTAAATCTTGAATTAAAGTTTCTTTAAATTGTTTTGCTTCATTAAAAAGAGCCTTGTATATTCCAGACTGTGATGGCGCTGGAACATGTATGCCTTCTGAGGACAGTATTTTACCTATTTTAGAAGCTTTCTTAGTTGATACCTTAGCACAAACCACTAACTTTGTTGCTATTTTACAACTACTATATTTTTTACGTCTTTTCTTCAAATTATTATATTCTTCATCTGTAATTTCATTATCTATCTCAAATTGTTCATCAGTTTCTTCAAATTCGGAACTAGAGTTGTCTCTTTCTATTTTACTACTTTCAGTAAATGAAGAAAAACTTTTAGATGCTGAAGGTTGGCTGGAAAGTTTTTGCACAATTGATGGATGAATAGTCTTCTTTCCTGCCAGCTTTGAAGTAGCATATCCAATTTCTCCTTTGCTTTGTAACTGAATTTCATAAAATCTTTTATCTTTAGATGATAACCATTTTGATTTGTTATATCAAAAATCTCTTTTCGCAGAAGGTCGGCATTCCCTTTTTTTCTGAGATATTTTTTCTATAACATCATTAATCTTTCATTTCACTGACTGCTCTGTCAGACATGGGAAATTTAATTGTTCTTTCCACAAACTTATAACTTCTTCTGAAATAAGATCTATCTTTTGCTTTTTGGCTTTCACATCAGTACTAGACAAATACTTAAACCTGCTAACAATATCACTTTTTAATGGCATTTTATAATATTCTTGAAAAGATGTTTCTAACATTGGAAACTGTCTACTTTTATGCGAATCTTGAAATTTCACAAGATTTTTTTTATAAGTCTCTTTATTTTTTTCAACACTTGATTGGCAGTATTTGTATGCCATTTTAATTAAAAGCAGCACAAAAAAATCTGAAACTAATTAATAAACAATTAAGCACGGCAGTGAAAAACTAGAAATTATAAAGTGGTAACGCATACGTCTGGTATGTATTTAAAACTATATATATAATATATATTAACTGTCTATATATATTTTATTATATATAATATAATAATATAATATAATAAAATATATATAGAGGGTTATGACTTCTTTAACTTATCTTTTCTGGCCCATATGTAATATGTATAGTATATTATATTCCTATCTATATTGTATTAAAAAACATTTCGAGGGCCGTGACATTTTTTTACACTTGAAAGAAAATAAACATTTCTTCATTGTTTTTATAGCAAAAACTCATCCAAAAATAATATGGGGTTGTCCAAATTGTATAAAAAGTTGAAAAAGTCATATCCCTAATATATATATATGTATATATATACATTTATATATATATATATATATGTATATATATACATATATATATATATATCAGGCCTTGCAATGAATAAGAACTGCGCGACGCATAAGCACGCTTGATTTTTGACGTCATTAAATTCTTTTTATTTACTTTTCATATTTATCAACATTAACTTCACCAATTTACTTAATTACTGCAAAACTACTTTAAATCGTTTATGTTATTATTTAAAAATGTTTTGGAATGTTTCGTTTTTTAAAATGTAAAAACATTTGTTTATTTTCTCGACGTTTGTCACGTTTTGTCTATACTAAACGAATAAAAAACATTTTAACTTAAATTTAAAAAAGATTATAAAATATGCTAATATTTGATTTTTTTTTTCTTAAATATGTAATTTAAAGTTTTTCAAATAATTATTTTTTCTTTTTAAAAAGTCAGCGAGTAATAAACTTAATTTTAATATTAAAAACTGATATTTTTACAAGCGATTTTATATAATATTTATTTATTTTTATTTATTTTCATAAAGCGGTTGATAAGCACAATCACTCGTATTAATAAAAAACTTAAACGAACGTTTTGAATAGATTTTTAATGTTAACAAGGAATTTTATTTCTAGTAAAATAAAATAAAATGTTAGAATAAAAATCTTATAGGTATAAAAGAAATATTTCAGCGAAAAAATTATTCTTAAAAAATATTATTAAAAATTATTCGAAAAACTATTGACGTTTTATTTTTCAGCAGCAGTTCTTGAGCACGCTTCGTTGAGTTTCATTAACTTTTAACATAAAAGCGATCGTTATTATTTAAGTAATTTTTTTGAGTTACTTTTTACAAAAATTTTAATAACAGTACTTTTTTATTGAATCAAGTAGAATACGTTTTAATATTAATCCTTTTTTTTTTTATTTATTTGCGCTCACCAATTTTTAAAATGTTTCCTCGAAATTACTCTTAAATACTTTAAATACGTTTAACAGTTAATAAATATTTTTAAATCTATTGAATAATTTTAAAACCTAACAAACCCCCGTAAAATAATTATTTAAGTTTAAAATCTAAAACAAAAAGAAAGTATTTTTGTTCAATTTTATCGACAACTTTGCTATTGCTGAATAATTTTATTAAAATGTTAGCTTAAAATATTTAAACTTGTTTTTTAATCTGAATTTTTTCTACTTGTAAATAAAGAGCATATTTAATTTTTTTTAATTCAAACTTTTATTTCAACTGCGTGCGGTTTTTAAAATACTTTATTAAATGTTAAAATAATCGTAAATTACTACATTAAAATTCCGCTCAAAAATATCTTTAAATATACTCAAACAAAAAATTTTTTGCTCGACGCAAATAGCCCTAGCTACACGCAAAATCTCTCTTAGACGGCGTAAAATTCACATCGCCCGACGCTTTATCGCAAGGCCTGATATATATATATATATATATATATATATATATATATATATATATATATATATATATATATATATATAGTTGTATACATATATGTATGTATATATATATACATACATACATACATACATATAAAACTTGAATGAATAAGTTCAATACTTTAAAAAATTTTTACGTTACGTAATTCAAATTTAAGCTAACAAATTTTTATTATTGTTTAATAAAAAAGATTTAATTTTTTTTATGATTGTGTAATTATGTAATACTTAAACCATATTTTATTTTAAATGTGCTAGATATTTTTTACATTTTTTGTTTACGTAAATAAGATACGACTCAACATAAAAGACATTAAGTTTTGTTGTTTAAAATAAAATTGTTTATTTGCATGAGCTATACTTTGCCCATGTAAACTGACTTACACAGGTGTGCAGGCAAGCATAGATAATCGCCTGCTATTTATGCTGAGGTCTTTATACATATATCTGTGTGTGTGTGTGTGTGTGTGTGTGTGTGTGTGTGTGTGTGTGTGTGTGTCTGTGTATGTATATTTACTTATCCAGTAAAAAACAAAATCTATCATTTTGTCTGACCTATATTTTGTGAACATTTATTTATAATCATTTTAGTTCTTCCTAAGTTGTTAATAAATTTAGTAATATATATGAATTTCATTTTTTGAACTTTTTATTTTTTTATACAAAACAGAAAATGAAGTTAAACACACAGCTACGCTAATAAGATACATAATTTTTTGATCTAATTCATTTTTTAAAAGAAGCTTAAAAGATAGTCGATAGATTAGGCAATGCTAAATTCCTCTTTATTGTACAAAAATAATTTATAATATTAAAAGAAATTAAACTTTTATACACAAGAATATGGCATTATAATGACATATATTAGAGTATAATAAAAATAAACGAGAATATAAACATCGCACAAGACAATATAACCAATAGGGTTGTACCGGATTTAATTTTTCCAAATTCGGCCGGAGCTGGATTTGCCGGATTTCTGCTAACAGATCCGGCTGGAATTGGAGCTGGAGCCGGATTTCGAAGCAAAACTACAGGAGCCAAAATCCTGTACATCCCTACTTGGTGCTAAAAATGGTCAACTATGTTGGCTATTCAGAAGTGACAGTTATTTTCTGTTAAACTTCATTTTTGTTGTTAAAAAGTTTTATAACAACTTCTATAGAAATTAATAGACATTTTAAATAAATTCTATAGAGTTTCTATAGGCCATATGTTTCAAAAATTTAGAGAAATTCTATAGAACTTTTTTTTCCGGGATGTTGTCACTCCGGCACTGTAGTGAATTAGAGTTTCTATATATTTCTGATTCTTCCAGATATTGGCTTAGCTGAGTATCAATGCCTATTGGTAATTGTTGTTTATGTGATGTGCCACAAGTGGGCGTAGACTGAATAATTTCATCTATATATATTGCCATTGTAATGATGATAATGTAAAAGAATTATCCAGCCGGACTTGTTTTGCTGGATTTTCTTTAGCTTGGTCAATCTACTGCTCAGCATGATCAGATTGACTTCAATCTTGCTTTTTCACCTGTCAATGTTGCCTGTAATGAGAAGAGTTTAGTTTGAAGTTATGGATCAATCAGTTTCATCACTATATAAAAAAGTTTCTCCTCAATGCCTTTAAAACGCTCATCCAATGACTTGATTAGG
>NC_061157.1:65742012-65777012 GCF_022113875.1 Hydra vulgaris
CTTCCTTTTCTGATATAAATTTTATTATTTAGTTTAAAATTATATGTAGTATAACAAAAATCAATCAAACTTACCATTTTTTTAACACTTGTAAATTAAAAATTTAATGTTTAAATTAAATAATTTTTTTTTTTTAAATATTTTATTGGTAATTTTTATAGTAATGAGTTCAATTTTATAGGTATTAGTAATTAATTTATTAAGTGTTATTTTCTGAATATACTAATTGTATCAAAGAAGTTTAATTTCTTCAGCATTTTTCAGTTATGGAATTTTTATGTTTAAGTATATTTCTAGCTACTAAAAAATATCTTTTGAAAATTGAAATTATTTACTACAAAAAAATCTAATAAAAAAAATATATATCACAAATGTTTTTTACCACAATTATTTATTGCTTAATGTTTTCCACATAAACTATTTTAAAAGACTTTTACTACATAACATGGTATATATACTTATTAGGTAAATATGTAGTAAATGGTACTTATTAATATATAAAAAATGGTACTATATGTTTGTCTTGTATGCCTACGCGTGAGAATTTTATTTTAGACAACTTGGTCACAGCCATTTGCAGTTTTACAGCGTTGCGGAAATATCAAAATAGGAAATTAAAATAAATTTAAATAGAAAAGATATTAAAAAAAAAAAAGTAATTTTAATAATTGTTGTTTTTAACAAAGAAACTGGATAAGGCTAAGCAAAAAAAAAAAAAAGTTTAAAGTTGACATAAAAAAGAATGATTTTTCTATTAATACTTTTTTTTTAAAAAAAAGGAAAGGGAAAATATGAATAGCTATCTGTTTGTAAAATATATTTGTATAATTTTAATGTAATAAGTAATTGTTCTTATATATGAATACATCTATGTAATTATATTTATTTGTTTTTATAATTTTAATTATATTATTTTTTATTTTTTATTATATTTAATTTTATATTTTTAACTATATTATTATTGTTTTTATAATTTTAATGTAATAAGTTTTTTGAATGTAATATTGTTCTAATATATGAAAACATCTATGCATGTCTATACTGTATAATCTTTTTATTATATAATTACGTTTATTGTTTTAAAGTATGTTTAGTTTATTTGAATAAAGCATTACATTGTACACGGAATGTCCGTGGATTGAATCCTAAAGTGATCCATTATTTGAATTGATTATCTTTTAAATACCACTACTCATATATTAACTCTGTAACCATTTATGTATTCATTTTTGAAATAAAAAATCCTTTTGTTGTATTTTTTTGAATGATACAGATCCCCCCCCCCCCCCCCCCCACATTCAGACTTCTTATACCATTTAAGACTTTCAGTGTATTTTTTAAGAAAGGCACACACATATATACATAGCTTTTATGCTTTAATTAGGCCATGCAGCCTACACATTTTTCACTTAGCCTTAATTGTTTCATATTACCTTTCTATTCCTGTACCTTTTTTATCTGCAATCTCTAAGCGCTTTGTAATTTTGGATTAATTTTGGATTTTTTTTTTAATATGGCTCTGTGCACATAGTTCTTTCTGCCTCCGGTTATTTGTGAACAATTGTTAATAATAATAATGAATTATTATGCAATTATTAATAATAATTATTAATAATTGTTTACATATATTTCACCAATAACATAGTAGACCAAAAAAAAGGAGGCAGTTAAAAAAACTGAAATATTTGAGAAGTGGTGGGATTTGAACCACGGATATTTTAAGCACAAAGTAAACACTTATCCAAATAAGGTAAGCGAGCACATACGTAGACACAAATAAATTTAATTGTATAATAAAAAAAGTTATACATAAAAGTATACGCATGGATTACATAGACACATTCATATAGGGATAATATATACTTGTTGCATTAAAGTTATACAAATAAATTTTACAAACAGATAGCAATTTATATTTTAGCTTTTCTCTTTAAAAAAAAAAAATTATATATATATATATTTTTTTTTATCTATTTTAATTTATTTTAATTTCTATTTTGTTAGTTTTGTTTTCTTTGTATTTGAAACTTAGTTTTTTCCGCAATGCTTAATATTAAAAAAACTTTCAAACGGCCATGACCAAGTTGTCTAAAATATAATACTCATGCCTGGACATACAAGACAAAAAAACGCACATGTTTCCTGGGGAGGCTTGAATATATATAGTAAAGTAACTAATATAAAAAATATTGGTAGTATATTTCCTACATGGCAATATTTAAAATACAAAATCATAACACACAGGTAAGGGGCAGAGGCATGTCCTACCTGCTGAATAGGGCCTTAAACAGAAAAAGCAGTGGATGTCCAGTTAGTATGATTAGCAATATATCTAGTACAGAAAAACATTAACACATTTTCCCTCTCAGGGAAAGTGTGTTAGTTTTTGTAAGGATGGGTGTTGGTAGGAACAGTGTGAAGAGTTCTCTATTGTTGTAGATCAAGTGCCACTTATTTAGAATAATGTTATTGTTTTGTTTTCTTTGTTCAATTTAAGATGTGGTTGTCATCATGTATTTTGGTTTTGTTGACTAGGTCTTTCTGTGTATGTTGTAGGGCTTTAGAAATGTTTCTATTGATGATGTAAAGATGGTACCCCTTTAGGACCAATTGGTGCGCTAATGTGCGGAGTTGCCTGGATAGGTGGCGAGAGTTGGATATAAGCTTATTGTATCTCATCACTTAGCTATGGATGAGGTCTGATGTTGTGTGATGTGGGTGGTACGAACTGAAATGTATGAGGCTCATTCTCTCAGTGAGTTTTTGGTCTTGTGGATTCCGTATTTATCCAAGATCGTTTTTGTAGAGTTTCCATAATATCAATGGAGGTATCTGAGTGGTTGAATGTGAATTTATTAGTGGGATGTAGAGTAATATTATTTATCTATGAATTTTTAGTAGGTGATGCTATGTTCAAATTATCTAGTAGTGCGTGTACCCATCTGGGATCCTGTCATTTGTAGATAGTTACCACTGTCAAATCAGAATGTTGCGTTTGTAAGAAGTGTCAATCATAATCTGTATATATGCTGAAGATGGTGAATCAGATGGCTGTAGGTCATGTGGTGTGTTGTAAAAAATGACAACTTTTAACCATCATGTTATGTATAGGGAGGTAATGTCCATGGTGATGAGGATGTAATTATCAGGCAGTATTTGATGATTTTAGAACATGCAGAGATACCAGGCTATAGGTATCACATGTAATCCTATTTGATGGCCGAGATGAAATAAAATAGACAGTTCATCTCGAATCCTCAAAGCTGTGTTGCTTCACAATGTAAAAACTACCCGCCTCTCCTGATGGCCCACTCTGTGCATATCAAAAAGGACTACACCAGTGTGAAAAATGTTGCTGAGTGCATTAAAATATGACAACTACGGATGAGAGGTTATCAGTAACATCGAAATGGTATCATTCTTCATGGGTCTTCACGAAGGTTTCACGAAATTTCCTTGTTTCCTCTGTCTCTAGGACAGCCATGACACTATGGCTCATTATTGCACAAAGGACTGGCCACAATGGACCAAGTTTTCTCTTGGGAAGAGCAATATGAAGTGGTAGAACCTCATAAAGTGCTTATGCTACCACTGCATATCAAGTTATTCTTTATTAAGTAATTTGTCACTGCTCTTGACTTGATTCACATCTTGACAATTTCAAGGAGAACATGGGTGCTTACTCCGAAGAGTAAGTCGAGCATTTTTATCATAAGTCCAATATGGACTTTGAACGTTGTTACCAAGCATTAGTTACCAACGACAGTATAATGAAAACATGATGGGGGACTACATTTAGGGGCTACTTCGAGATAGTGATTCACAGTACAATAAATCTAGAAAATCTAAAAGTTTCTGAACCTTCTTGAGTAGTTTCTGACTGTCTATTCCTTGTGCAATTTTTGTTTTTACCAGATCATAATAATAAAAATAAAAAAATTGTTCTTCTTTCACAAAAAAATGACTTTTCTTTGTGCTGTTGTCCTATAAGCAAAGTTTGTGCATAATGAAATCATTTTTTCACATACTTTAGACATAAGCAATTGAAATATAACACTTAGAAGCCAGGAACAAAAATTGTGTTACATAGTGTTATCTTTTAATATCTAGTAAATAATACTTTGTGTGATATTTATTCAGAAAATTTTAGGTCAAAAAAAGCATTTAGCCGCAACTGAATTTTTTAAAGAAAAGTAATTTTTTTTTATAAAAAGTTTTTTTTAGTTAAAAGACTTTAATTTAATGATTTTAAAAATTAAAATTTAATTTTGAAGGAATGTAAAATAATAAAACGTAGAATGTAAAATTTAGTTTCAAAGGAATGTAAAATAGTTTTGCAATACTTATTAAAGAAGTTTTTCCCTTATTATCTGTTGACTAATTCATTATGTAAAACATCATAGATTAAATGAGAAAGGAAATAAAAAATTTTCTGTTTGCTTTTTTTTTCTTATAAGTGAGAAATGTATTTTTGTTTAAGTGAATTCTTTTCCCAAATGTATTTAAAATTTTTTGTTTCTTATCAATTCAATATTGCGTACTTTTGACAATTTAATTATGAACATAAATTATATTTTAAGAATATTTTATTGGTAACTGATAAAATCTATCTATAAATTGTTTATAATCTTTATTTAAAATATTACATTAATTACCTAAAAAATATAATAATTCAATTGTGATAAACAAGCAAAAGAATATGTTAAGTATAGGATTGCTTTAAGAAATAAATTATAAAGAAATATCTTTTTCAAATACCAAATTTAGATTTTATTAGTTTTATTTATTTATTAGTTTAATTGATTTTTAACGCAGTTTAAAATTAAATTTAATTACAACATGGTACTTTTAAATATGTTAGTGAAGCAATTTAACTTTTAATGATTTTTAAATATCTTATAATTATAAATATCTTATAATTATAGTTTAAACTTTTAAATATCAATGCTATCTTTAAGTTACATTTATTAGGGTTACATGTTTTTGTTATATTATTCTTATGACAAGACCTGTGGTATGGTCTCTTTATGTTTCGGTCTACTTTCAAATCAGATGAATAAAAATTAAACACACTCACTTATTGCGTTTACTGTCAAGCACAACAGAACCAGAAATCAGTTACTATAGGTCACATGCCATGCCACTTTTATCCAAATGATCTAGGACCCCATACTGGTCTGGAATGATGTGCTATAAAGGGAGATTTTAAATCCGAGCGCATAATCAATGAGTGCTGATCTCATGTTTATTGTGGAGCTTCAGGTCTGTGTGTGTCAGTATACTTATTGAGTTTTTGAATGCTAAAATCACATCCCTCTGGATGGACCACATCCAGCTGGATGTGGTTTCCTGATTTCCATTTTGTTATTGTGGTGTACATTAGAAAGATCAAATCACACAGTTTAAATATTCTTTAGTTTTTTTTATTAACTGAGTTATTATTATACTATATTTTATTTATTTATATATTTTATGTTTGAAAATGAATTGTAAAATATAACATTTTGCTATTTTTTTTTTTTTAATTTAATTATTTTTTCTTATTTTTAATTACATGACCAGGGTTTAAATTTAAATGAATTTGAATAGTAAATTTTACTAAGGGATCGTCCATAAATTACGCAACGCAAAAAATATTTTAAGAACAGAAGTAGGAGATATTAAACTCTTACGCGGCGATTTTCATTTAACTTCCTTTTTTGATTATTTATTTAAATTAAGACTCTGCAAGGGAAAACTTTTGAATTTTTTTTTTTGTTCATTGTAAAATTTTGCGTTACATAATTTATGGACAATCCCTAATAACACTAATGTTAAATTTTTAATTACAAACATAATTGGAAATAGTTGGCTCAAAATTGGCACTTGTAGATTTATGTTATAAACCTACATATTTATGTCATTTTGTCAGACTAAAAACTTGTTTGGTTGAGGTGTGATATATTTCATTTTATCAAACTAAAAGCCAGTCCTGATGTGTTGGGATTGGTTATTGTCTATATTTTATCCATTATAACTTTTTAAAATTACTTTTCTTATCTTAGGTTTTAAAAGCTTACATTTTGTTTTAAATATAAATAAACAGAATAAATTAAAAAACAAAGTATAGTAACAAAATTATTTGGAAAAATTGTTTTTTTTTCTTTAATTCTTTAAAAAGTTTGAATCTGTTTTAATATCTTTGATATATATATTTAATTTTCTTAAAAGGTTCACTCCACCATCCCAAAACATTGCACCAGTTACACATTCCCAAGATAGTACTGTGTATAATGAAGATCCTAAATCAAACTTAAATAGTTCATCCGAAGGAAGTTTACCCACAGTAGAACACCATTATGTAGAGAATTTTAATGATACTTCGTTAGAAGATGAGATTACAGAAACTGATACTGGTATTTTTCATTTTAAGATGTTTTATTGATAAAAATGCAACTGAAAAAATAAGATAATAAATTTTTCTTTAGAAGCTTCTCAGTTAAGCATTACTCCAAAGAAAAAACTTGTTGTGAGTGATTTAAACAACCAAATAGTTGATCACAACCATGATGAGGATAAAATCAACAATTCAAATACTTTTGTAACTGCTGAAATGACGCTTAGTCCTGGAGCCTTGGCAATATTGCAGAGCACTCCTGAGCTCTACAGAAATCAATCAAGACCTGATGAAGAATCTGTATATGAGACTCCTAGAATTGATATATTAAGTGCTCAGAAGTTTAGAGAACAATCATTAGATTCACTTGCAAGTTCTGCTCCTAAAAGTAGTGATATTTTTGATTTAATGAATGATCAAAGTGGATGGAAGGAAATGGATCATTTATTGAATGAAAACAAAGATCTTATTGATATAAGGTTTAGCTTCTTGTTTATTGACTTGATTTATGCGAACATATTTTGTCTAAGTTTAGCTATTCTAATATTTTTTTTAAGGTTTTGAAAATATTGTTAATAATAATAGTTTTCTAATGATAATTATCATAGTAACAATTTAGTCTGATTTAGAAAGATATTTCTTGATTTTATTTTAGGAACAAGCTTCAGACGCAAAAAAATGACTTGATTAGGAGAGTTGAAGATATTACTAAGTATACATTTTCCAAATATGAATGTCCTAATATATTTATTTTTAGTTTTAATTACTTTTTAAAATATTTACAGCAAAAAAGATTTGCAGGATGAAGAAATAAGTGGTTTACAAACTACAGTGTCAAGAATGAAGATGAAAATTGCAGAGTTGGAACAAAGCAATAAAAAGTAACCTTATATAAAACTTAATGTTTTGTAAAGTGTTTAGTGGTGTGTTATAAAAAAATTATTTTCACAAATGTTCAGTGATTTGTTGATATATTTTTTACAATGCTCTCATATTTTGTATTCATTAGGATGCGACTTGAATATGAAAAGGCTCAACTTCAATTGAAAAACAAAATGGCTGAAGTAAAGCTTGATTTGTTTTAATTTAGTTCTTTTTTTTTAATAATATTTAATGTTTTAATATTTTATATGTAATATTTATGCATGTGTCTAAGCATGTAAAAATATTTTTTAAAGCCACTATTTTAGTAGTAAGTGTTTTAAATAATATTTTAAGGATTATATATATAATTATCAGAGTTGTTTTCCAGCCTGCTGTGAAAGTGGCATCTATTATCCCTATTTTTCAAAGATTCTGGCTTCCATTTTGTTTATTCCTATCATAAGCAAGGTTTTTGAGTCTTTTTTTTAACAATCAGTTAATCTCTCATCTTGAATCTAATAACTTATTTTCTGATCTGATATGGATTTTGATATTCTCATTCTACTGCTGATTTGTTATTGGTAATAAATGATAGGTTTTATTGTGCATTAGATAGATGTGGAGAGTTTAAGGCTACCGCTTTTGATATCTCTAAAGCCTTTGATAAAGTTTAGCATGCTAGTCATCTCAATAAGGTCTCTTCTTACAGTATATAAGGTAAGGTTTTCAAGATTATTGAACCCTTCTTTACCAATAATAGTATAAAAGTTGCCCTTGATGGACAGCACTCTTCTTCATTTTCCTGTAATTTGATGAGTCATCTACTCTTCCTCATCTAGAGTTAACCTTTACTTCCGATTTTTCTTGGAAACTATATATCAAATCCATTGCATAATTAGCATCTGCTAAGGTTGCATCTCTTTATTGCGCTCGCCACTTTCTTACTCCAGATTCTATTCTTTTTCTCTATAAATCTCAAATGTACTTGTATGGAATACTGTTGCTATATATGGAGCGGATGTTGGAATGATGCCCTTTCTCTTTTAGGCAAGGTACAAAAATGCATAGTAAACATAGTTAGAAACATACCTGCTCTTGCAGCTGACCTTTATCTGTTGTCACATTGTTGTTATGTTGCTTTTCTTTCTTTTTTCTATAAATACTATAATAGGCGCTGCTCTAAAGAGCTAGCGTCTTATGTGCCATCTACTAAAATTCATTCTCGTGTTACTTGTCATTTAGTTAAGTCTCATCCTTTTACTGTGACTGTTCCTAAGTGCTCCAAAAAATTTTATTCATTTAGTTTTTTCCCTCAATTATCTGTTCTGTGCAAATTGTTCCCATTATCTTGTTTTCCTGAGTCGTCTGCTAATTCTTATCTTGCTTTACATACTTCATCTTTTTTCTTCCAGTAACTTCCAACTCTAATAGTGGTTGCTTGCAGCCTTGTTGGAAGTGAAGATGTTTGGAAAAAAATTTGTCTTTTTAGATGCGCAGATTTACCTTTTTAATAATCTAATCATGTTAATAACATAAGCATCTCTAACCAAAACACTGTGTTTTTTGAAGTTCAAGGCTCTTACAATAAATTTAGCCATTTCCATTAAATCTTTTTCTCTCCTCTTGTGCTTAGGGAGCAGGCAAGAAAAATAATTTTAGTTAAAAGTAATTAAGGGTTATTACAGTAATTAAAATTGAAAAATTCATTTTTTCAAAAATTCATTTTTTGACTGAAATTTGTTCTGGTTTTACAAAAAAAACCTTGGTATCCACTTTTAATATTTGTTTTAAATTATTCGATGCAATGCTTTGTTTATTCTGTTGCTACAGGCTTTTACAAAAAAAAAAAAAAAAAAATTATAGTATACTGTACAAAAAGCAATATAATTATCTCTCTGCCAAAGGTAAAATATGAACATTGTAATCCAGCTACTGCTTCTTGTTTATTGACTCGATTTATGCGAACATGTTTTGTCTAAGTTTTTGTTACTTTTTATGCTCTTAACAAACTTTACAGCAGTCAATTATTATAATATTTTATTAAAATAAAAATACTATGGGGGTTCGAAAAAAAAAGAATTATCAAAAAAATTATACCAAAATAAAAAATCAAAGTTTAATGGAAACAAATATAAAAAAGTTTGTCATTTCAATGAAACCACTGCTGTACCTTTAGTTGACAGCGTTCCATGTTCATCATCTTTCAAGAAGTTGTTCAACAATGCAATTATATAGAATCCTCAAAATATAATTGAAGACTTAAACTTTATTATAAGCTTTAATTTACTAAAAAAAGCAATAATGCTTCTTAAATGTCCAGAATGTGATGAGTTAGTTAATTTGCAGTTTTATTCTTCCGAAGAATATGGTCTAAGTATTGGACTAAAAATTTGTTGCAATGGTTGCGAAATGGAAAAAAAAATATTTCATCTTCTATTAATAAAAAGAACTAAAATGCCAAACAAAATAATTTTGTTAAACATAATTGTGTTGGACGTCATTTGACATTAATACTCGTGTAGTAGTTGCATTTTGTGAAATGGGTAAGGAATTGTCAGCATTAGAAAAATTTTGTGGAATTATGAATATGTATTCGCCAATGAATAAAAATAGTTATAATGATACATTGCACATACTGTTAGATGTTTATCAAAGTTTGGTTGATAAAAGCATTAAAAATGCAGCTGAAGAATTAAAACCTGAGGATATTATATGTGGGTTTGATGGATCATGGCAGAAATGTGGATATACCTCAAACAATATAGTAATAACAGCTGCTGCAGTAGAAAATGTATTGACTATGAAATAGAAACAAAAACTTGTAAGTTGTGTTTAATGTGGAACTTAAAGAAATACTCACATCCTAAAGAATATAATGACTTTTATTCCTTACATTATCAAAAATGTAAAATCAGTCATACTGGTTCAGCTTCTTCTATGTAATTAAGTGGTGTAATAAAAATATTTTTGCATTTTGGAAAAAAAAATAATTTAAGATATACAACATTTCTAGGTGATGGAGATACCAGTTCATATGTTACTGAAAACCTTATGGAGATTTGGGCATATTCAAAAATTTGTTGGTACTCGTCTAAGAAATTAAAAAAAAATAGTGAAGAAAATTTTATGTGCTGGAAAAAAGTTAGGAGAGCAGGTCGCTTAACTAAAAATGTTATCAATACATTGCAAAACTATTATGGCAAGGCATTAAGGCAAAACGTTGGAAATTTATATGTAATGAAAAAGAGTGTTGCAGCTGTACTTTTTCACTGTTCTGAAAATTGTGAAAAATGTCATCAGTTTTGTTAGCACTCTCAAGATTCATGGTGCAAGTTCCTGGCTGACAAACTGACTGGAAAAATGACATATAACAAAAATATTTGTATTTCTGTAGCTGTCTGTGATGCCATCAAACCAATATTTAAAGATATTAGTTCTGATGAATTTCTTGAAAAATTTTTACACAGTAAAATGTAAACTCCCAATGAGTCATTAAATCAATTAATATGGAAGCAATGTCTAAAAGATGCGTTTATTGAAAGAACTGCTTTAAGTATTGGAGTAGCCTCATTTGTGGTAAATTTTAATGATGGGCAACAATTTTTAGATTAGTTGTTTATTGAACTTGGAATGACATTTGGTATAAATGCGCAAAATTATTGAATACATAAGGACACTAAACGAGTCGTTAAAGTTGAAGAACAAAAACCTAAAGCAAAATAAAGAAGTTAAAAGCAACACATAAAGATTTTTGTGACCAAAATAAAACATTGGAAGGTGTAACATATAAAAATGAATTTTGAATTATCTTTATTTAGTATTTATTTAAGTTTAGTATTTATTTAAGATTTTGTGTCCTGAAATACCCCTGATTTGCCCTGAATGTACAAAAATGGTAATATTTTTTGATTTTTTAGACCTTAATTAATTATTTTAATCCACAATGTAATGCCACATGTAATATATCACTAGCCAAAATTTCAATTAAAAAGCTATAATGGTTGCTGAAAAATCTCCGTCGCCCTTTACCCCAGTTTTGTACCTTAATCAATTAATAAGTAAAAGATTATAAATCTTTTTATTACACATTTAAATATATATATATATATATATATATATATATATATATATATATATATATATATATATATATATATATATATATATATATATATATATATATATATATATATATGTATATATAAATTAGTAGAAAATCACTTAGCAAAATTTTTTCTCATTTCAAAATGAGAAAAAATTTTGCTAAGTGATTTTCTACTAATTTGTAATTGCTCTGTTCTTTTAAGAACATTGAGCACTCTTTTTGTAGAATACATTTTAAATTGTTTAAATATATATATATATATATATATATATATATATATATATATATATATATATATATATATATATATATATATATATATATATATATATATATATATACGACTTGTAAAGGTTTATTAGCTCGAGCATACAAAATTTGTTCAGAACATTACATTCAGGATGAAATTAATTTTCTTATTAAGATTTTTACTGAAAATGGACATTCCTATAAACAGTATTTAGATATTGCTAAAAATTATAAATACTCCACAAATCCATCTTGTTCTCAAAAGTTTGATACCAAAAATCTAGTTATTTTACCATGGGTCCCAAAGTTAGACCTTGTGTTTAGAAGAGAATTTCATAAAGTTGGCGTTAAAACAGTCTTCCGTTTTGGTAATCCCTTAATCAATTTACTTTACCGTTACAAGTCTAAACTGCCTTCAAATAGTCATCCAGGAGTGTACCAACTTAATTGCACATGTGGTGCATGTTATATTGGTTAAACAAGAAAAAAAATTTCCACACGAATTCAAGAACATAAAAATAATGTTACAAAAGCCAACTGGAAAACATCATTAATAATAGAACACTCAACATTTTAATTGCAAAATAAACTGGGAGAACCCTAAAATGCTTTCTATTATTTCAAACAACTACACCAGAAAAATTCGTGAGGCTATTCAAATACAATGTGTACAATGTTCAAAACCTAAAGAAAATGTTTTAAATCACGACAATGGCAATTTGGTGATGACTCACCATTGGAAACCATTTTTTCTAAAATTAAAAAATGTTGAAATCTGACGTTGCAATGACATCATTTGTTTACGTTTATTATAATTTTCTAAACGTTTTTTTTTCAACCGTTTGATAATGGCTCTCACTATATGAGCCGAAATATCACTTATAGAAAAAAGAAATAAATAGTATGATACCGTATATGATGTTTTAATGCTTATAATTACACATACTATTAAAGATATCACTTAAATTTTATATAACTTCTTCCTACAGTGGGAAGCTTTACAAGAATACCGTTCAATTACAAGTAGAAAAGACCAAGAACGCTGCTAGCAAAAACCAATGGATATTTTCAGAGAGATGTATAAAAAATAATATCATACTTAAATCTTTTTGCATTCATTGTCCAGTTAAAACAAAAAATGGTTACAATCTAATGGTCGAATATAGAAAAAAACTATTAGTTATTGCAAAAAATGGCGCTAAAAAAAGATTTAACCAGAGCAAACAGTAGGGTCATCGAACTATCGAATGCAATTAAAAATATTATGAAACCTGAGGATATGTTAAACATAGAACACATAACTGATAAATCAAGAGAAATTAAATTTGAACAAACAAAACAACACCTTATACATAAGTTCAATTTTCTTATCAATTCTAAAAAGAACAATAATTAAAAAAATTTAATCCTTTGAATATTATTTCAATACCACCTACTAACCTTATAAAAAATCCAATATTAAATCTTTCGAATGTATCAATCTCACGTGAACAGGAAAGTTTATTAAGTCTTGGACTGCAATTTATTCCAACACAAAATAAAATACCATTTATTGATATTATAACATCGACTGAGGAATGCGCTTTAAATATTGAAAAAAATGTGAACGTAGAAAAAGCAGAATTTTTAAAACAAAATGTCAGCAAAACATTAACCAAATATTTAAGAATGAAAATTGATAGTAATATTTCTAAAAATCAACGTCTAGCTATCAATGAACTCAAAAATTCAACCAACATAAAGTTATATCCTTTTGATAAAGGTAATGGGTTTGCTATTTTAAATTCAGACTTAGCAATACAAAAAATAAAAGAACAACTTGGTAATTCCGCAATATCTGCAGTTGATCCAACGCAGAAGTTTCTTATTCAACGTACCCATAGTAAATTAAAAAAAGATAAAAAATTAGATAAAAAAACATATGGCAAAATATATCCTTCAGATGCAATTCCGCCCTGTTTGTATGGTTGTATTAAAGCACACAAAAGTGAAAAAGGTTATCCAATGCGAATAATAGTCTCAACAATCAGCACACCACCTCATAAACTTTTGCAACATCTTGTTGAGATCACACAACCAACTGTAAATAAAAATGAATGCCGTGTTAAAAATTCATCTTCATTTGTATCAACAGCAAAAGAATGGTTTATTAATGACGAAGTTCAATTATCATTTGATGTTATTAATTTATCCCCATCAGTACCACTTGATAAAGCAACTATTACAATTATTGATATGCTTAAGAAAGATAGGGATAATTTAATACAACAAACTAAGTTATCTTTAGTAGACATTCATAAACTAATTAATCTCTGCATTAGTAAATGTTATTTTTTATGGGAAGACAAAATATGTATTTTAAAAAACTCTGGTCAAATAGGTCTATCTATAATGATATATATAAAGTTATATATATATATATAAAGTTATATATATATATATATATATATATATATATATATATATATATATATATATATATATATATATATATATATATATATATATATATATATATATATATATATATATATATATATATATATATATATATATATATATATATATATATATATATATATATATATATATATATATATATATGAAAAAGTTGATTTATTATTTTTTTTTTTTTTAATTACTATACTACCACTTTAAGATTTTAAATCAAAAGAAACTTTTACCAAACTAATAAAATACGAAATAAAAGTATATATTTACTTAAAGGAGAGTGACACACCATAATATATATTTGGGTTTTCATTAGTTTAATTTGTAGAATAAATATATACCTACAAAATGAAATTTATAACTTGCCAAAATATAACAGCTAAACCTGTGAGACTATATAAAGTAAAATTAGTTTGTGTCAAGTTTGTGTCAAGGCACCCCACCAATAGGGTACATATATATATATATATATATATATATATATATATATATATATATATATATATATATATATATATATATATATATATATATATATATATATATATAATGTATGTATTTTAAAACATTTTATTAGGAGAGAATATCCTCAGCAAATCGGAAACGTTTCACACGTGTTGAAATGGCAAAAGTTTTAATGGAAAGAAACCAATATAAAGAGAGGTTGATGGAACTACAAGAAGCAGTACGCTGGACAGAAATGATTCGGTGTTTTTATTCATAATATAATTTTAATAAGTTAATGTTAAGATAAAGTATAAGCTTGCACTTAATATAAAATTTAAATTTACTTTTTAAGTTATTAATGTATAATTTTTTTTTTTTTTTTTCTGTTTGTTTTTGTTTTGTTTTGTTAATTTTAATTTCATTAAAATTTAAATTTTAAAATAATTTCGTTTGTTGATTTTTTTAGAGCATCTAAAGAAAATCATATTGCTGCATTACAACAAAAAAAGAAATCATCTATATGGAAGTTGTATGTCTATTTAAATTTATACCAAATTATATATATATATATTATTAATTTTTTACTTTAAAGAGTGCACAATAAGGTAATAAACTAATATTAGTGTTTTGAGTTTTTTTTTTTTATGTGCATCATAGGAGCAAAAACACAAAAATTTTCAGCAAATATATATCAAGCATTCTTAAAGTAGTGTAGGCTACAAGTGTTATTAGTTGTGTGACAGGGGAAAAGATATTATTTGGTGTATGACAGGGGAAAAGATAATGTTTGATGTATAACAAGGGAAAAGATGTTTATTAGTTGTATAACCAGGGAAAATTGTGTTGTAAACAAAAAAAAAAAAAGGTTTTACTAATTTATAACAGAACTGATCTATGTGCTTGTTTGTGTTGCGTAAACTAAAACCATCTACAACACCTAACTGCAAATTAGGTGTTGTCATATGTATGTTTGCATTAAATGCAAGTATTCTAGTGACAACATCTGTCTGTTTTAAAAATTTGTTAAATGTTGTTTGTTAAAAAGTTGTGTTGTGTTGTTTACTAATAAGTTATTGGGTATTTTATAATAGGAATTTATGTGTATTTTATCTCTGTATTTGTGTTTTATGCCTTATACAAAGTCATAACAAAGTATATTTTATATAATTAAATTTTTTTTGTTTTAGTGTAGAGACTTTATTTTATTGTTTTCTTATTTTGAGTACATATTTTTAAATAGGTTTAGTAATTTGTTTACTGGTCCAAATCCAACAAGTTCAGCACAAAAAAAGTTATCTATCAGTCAACCTATTCCTCATTCAAAGTCATGGTTCGGAAGTGATGATGAAGTATCAATTTCAAGAAAAAACAGTACAGTTAGTACTACAGGATCATTTTCAGTTGCATCAAAGTTTCAACCTGAACTTGCATATGAAGGGTGAGTATTAGTATATTTCTCAAACCTACTAATATATCTCTCAAGCTTACCAAAATATTATTCTGAAATTTAGTTATTTATTTTTAACCATCAAACTTGAAGATTTTTTCTCCTACCCAAAATTTTAAATTTTCCTATGTATTCACATACATCTATCTCAACTTCATTTGCTATCACTCTGGTTCTTCATTTACTCTCATTCTGGTTCTTCATTTATTCTTACTCAGGTTCTTCATTTACTCTCATTTATTCTTACTCAGGTTCTTCATTTATTCTCACTCTGATTCCCTCTTACACCCTCTGGTTTTTTATAAGTAATTGATTTTGATAAAGCTTCATGAATTGTATATTTATATTATATATAATGATTTAAAGGTCATGTTGCTGGGAAAAAAAAAAAGCCCCTCAAAATCATGTTTCCTCAATGTAATGGAGTTTTCTAAAAGCAGACTGCTCAAAAATAGTTGCAGTGTAGAACAGCAATGATTAATTGTTAAAAAAAGACCAGCATTAGTTACCGTCAAATAAAAAGAATACCAGTGCAAAATTATGACCAGCAAAAAAGACTTTGCAAAATATGTGATAGATTAGAATTTGAAAGGAAAATTGTTCATTTTTATGATGAATCTTTTTTCACTTTGGCTCACAGCACAATCAATACCAATATTATTAATTAATAATTTTAAATTTTTAAAAAATTAAAATTTATTTAACAAACTCCGAATAAAATATAGAAAAACTGCAAAATTTTTCCAAAAAATAATTTTGGATTTTTGAGAAGGGGGTGTCAAAACCGCATTTTTTCCCGAGTGGTTTTAGCAGTTAACCAACATTTTAACTTAAAACATTACATCAAGAAGTGATTAGTGTCTTTATTAAAGAATATCATAAAGATGATCCATACTTATTTTGACCTGACCTACTTTTTCACATTAATCCAAAACTGATGCTGTTCTTTAAAAAAAATTCCATAAAATATGTGGCAAAGGTTGATAACCTATCAAACATACCAGAATGTTGTCCAATTGATGTTTTTTGGGGTATTCTAAAAGGAATGGTCTATGGTAAGATCTGGTAGTCAAGAAATCTGAAACAATTTCATATTAGAATAAAGTCCTGTCTCAAGAAAGTTGAGACCTCTTAAAAGATCTAGCCAACTTTTCTTTGAACTAAAAAAATCAGAAAAAATAGATTTATAGAATAAGTTTAATATTAAAACTAATAAAGGACTCTATATAAACTCTATATAAATAAAATATAAAATAAAATATAAATATAAATATAATATAAATATAAAATAAAATATAAATATAAAACTCTATATAAATAAAATCTTAAAGAGCAGTTTATAAATTTTAGGGATTTTTATTGAACATTTATTACATGTATATTTCATATGAGATTTTAAGTGTGTGTACTATAATGTATATGCACTATTTGCATGGCGGCACAGGAGAAAAAGTATTGTGTTATAAATTTTTCTTTTTTGTTGTTCTTGCAGTTAATTAAAAATAAATTTTGTTTTTTCTTTCTTATGATTGAGTTTATAATAGTTTTTCACCTTTAAAAAAAAGTTATTATTATGAAACTTTTATTAAAGCGAAATCTCTTACCATTTATGGCTATCTAAGAATTAAATTTTTTTCTCAAAAATGCAAAACTAAAGAATGAGACTGCTTTCTCATTATAGCTATTGAGTTCTTATTAAAATCTAGTTGTAAAATCCTGTATTAAAAAAATATTCACATTTTATTATATTAATTTTATGATAGTATACTTGAGAATGAGTTAGTCAAAATATTGAAAACAAAATTATAAATATAACAAATTACTTAGATTCTTACATGACTTAGATCTTCTCTTGAAATTGTAGATAGTATGAGGTTATTGAGGTATTTTTTAAAAAAAGAAAGAAATACAACATACGATGAGATAGAGGCTCAAGCTTGACAACTGGATCAGATCCAACAGCATTTACAATGCGTTTTTGGAACTTGTTTAAAAGAGAGAGGGTATCATTAGAAGTATCAGCTTAAATATGACAATAATATTTTGTTAAGTGGAATAAAACACTTATAAAGAGTGGGATTATAGAGGTGAAATATGGAATCATAGTGGTAAAGTATGGAGTCATAGTGGTAAAGTATGGAGTCATAGAGGTAAAGTATGGAATCATAGTGGTAAAGTATGGAGTCATAGTGGTAAAGTATGGAGTCATAGAGGTGAAATATGGAATCATAGTGGTAAAGTATGGAGTCATAGTGGTAAAGTATGGAGTCATAGAGGTAAAGTATGGAATCATAGTGGTAAAGTATGAAGTCATAGTGGTAAAGTATGGAGTCATAGAGGTAAAGTATGGAATCATAGGGGTAAAGTATGGAGTCATAGTGGTAAAGTGTGGAGTCATAGAGGTAAAGTATGGAATCATAGGGGTAAAGTATGGAGTCATAGTGGTAAAGTGTGGAGTCATAGAGGTAAAGTATGGAATCATAGTGGTAAAGTATGGAGTCATAGTGGTAAAGTATGGAATCATAGAGGTGAAGTATGGAATCATAGTGGTAAAGTATGGAGTCATAGTGGTAAAGTATGGAATCATAGTGGTAAAGTATGGAGTCATAGAGGTGAAGTATGGAATCATAGTGGTAAAGTATGGAATCATAGTGGTAAAGTATGGAGTCATAGTGGTAAAGTATGGAGTCATAGTGGTAAAGTATGGAATCATAGTGGTAAAGTATGGAGTCATAGTGGTAAAGTATGGAATCATAGTGGTAAAGTATGGAGTCATAGTGGTAAAGTATGGAATCATAGAGGTGAAGTATGGAATCATAGTGGTAAAGTATGGAGTCATAGTGGTAAAGTATGGAATCATAGTGGTAAAGTATGGAGTCATAGAGGTGAAGTATGGAATCATAGTGGTAAAGTATGGAATCATAGTGGTAAAGTATGGAATCATAGTGGTAAAGTATGGAGTCATAGTGGTAAAGTATGGAATCATAGTGGTAAAGTATGGAGTCATAGTGGTAAAGTATGGAATCATAGTGGTAAAGTATGGAGTCATAGTGGTAAAGTATGGAATCATAGAGGTAAAATATGGAATCAAAATAAGAGTTTCTTTACATGCATAAAAAAAAATTTTGGGAATTACTTTGGCTTATTTAACAAAAGCCAAAGAATAGTATAATAAAATCATATCTTTATTGTCACCAATCAAGTTTAAAGATTTTTAATAGAAAGGTAGAAAAAATTTAAAGATATGACTTTTAACTGGTGTAGAAAAGGGTTATTCTTTATACCACTATTTTTTATGCCTGTATGGCAGCTAAGTTAGAATTAAGACTTCAGATGTCAAGGTGCATGTGCGACAAGAACTACCAGAGATTGTTGTATTGCCATCACAACATATTAGCTTTGAATTTTCCGAAATTCGAAGTGACAATTGTAGTTAATTTTTTTAAAAGGTATTTTTCCTCTACTAATTATCTAAAATCTCTAATATAATTGTTGAAGAAGGACCAGACATTTTAAAATTGTTAAAAAATGAATTGCCGTTACTGTTATATCTACTATAAATTTTTATTTTTAAATCTTTACATTTATCATAAGTGGTCGTCCATAAAGTACGTGCGCTTTTTTTTCGCTACTTCCCCCCCCCCCCTCCCGCAATTTCCCGTACCCTTTTTTATGAGTACTCTCTACCTCCCTAAAAGTATCTACGCTTTTAACCTACTAACCCAACATTTTATGATATTTTTTTAAATTTAGTGTCACCATACTTTTATAATTGACCTACTGCCTAAAGAAATTAACTGAAAAAATGGTCCTCAGAACTATTTCGGGGTAATACTGCCCCCCCCCCCCCCCCCATATAGTTTTTGTTTCTACAGGTCTGCAACATACACAAAATGTTTAGATCGTTATCTTCTTAATAATTTGAATATATAAAACGTATCTTCTTAATAACTTGAATATATCATGCGCTAAATAATAATTTGAATATATCAGACGTACTCTTTCACCTCAATTAATAAAGGTTCATCACATCATATGGTTTTATGATGTTTGTAAAAAGTTATCTACATGTTTTTTCAAAATATTTTTATAAAGTTTTCTTCACTTTGCGCTTTAGATTTTTATAAAGTTTTTTATGCGCTTTAGATTTTTTTCACTTTCTAATTAGTACTTATCTTAATACTAATAAAAGTTAATCTTAAGACTCTCGTTGTAAAAGTACTTGTTATAATTATTAAAAGATTCTTAATCCCCTCCTCTTGCCCCTATTTACTAGGACACTATCTTGTACGTCTCATAATTCACACAGTTCCTACGCCTTGTCTTTAAAGCCCGTTCTCCATTCAGAACTTTTTGCGCTTTGGAGGAGCGGAAAAGTTATTTGAGCATGCGCAAAAAGATCTGATTGGAGAACGGGTTTAAAAAAACTCTTTGCGCATGCTCAAATAACTTTTCCGCTTCCCCAAAGCGCAAAAAGTTCTGAATGGAAAACGGGCTTAAATGATTTTCAAGACAACTCTTTACCATAGTTGCTATTATCACTAAAACTAATATGGAAAAGTACAAATATAACTGTGTTGCTATCGTTTTATTGAAAAGTCTGAGTCGTTTTTATTATTATTTTTTTGAAAATATGATTTTCGACTCCAATGCAACAATTCGCATGAGAATTATCTGATGTTTTTTACGTTGTGAGAATTTAACTTTCGATATTTTATAGTTAAAATGTTTTACTGTTGGACCTGATCCATCAACATATAATTATAAATTGTATATTGTTGTTATTCTTTATATACAAGGCCGGCGCGATAGGGGGGTTCAAATAACGTAATGATCGTCCATAAATTACGTAACGCAAAATTTCACAATAAACAAAACAAAAAAAGATCAAAAGTTTTCCCTCGCAGAGTCTTAATTTAAATAAATAATCAAAATAGGAAATTAAGTTATATGAAAATCGCCGCATAAAAGAGTTTAATATCTCCTACTTCTGTTCTTAAAATGTTTTTTGCGTTGCGTAATTTATGGACGATCCCTTAACAGTTTTTCCTGGTTTTAGACAGTTTATAGTTTTATTTTTATAACTCCGCGTAATTTAAAATTTTTAATTCTTAGTTTAATTGTATAACTTTAATTTTATAAGTTTAATTGTATAACTTATTTACTATTACACTCATACTGAACTGTTAATACTGAAAACACAACACGCTTCATTTTAAACCCGTTTTATATTTTTAGTGTTAAAAACTGTATAAAACAACATTAAAACAACGTCAGTTGATTTGGTAATATTAAAAGATTTATATTAAATATTAAAATAAAAAAATAAAAAAAAACTCGCTTTTTTGTTTTATTGTTGTTTTACGAATTTAAAATATATAGAATAAATGGCTTTAATAACCAGCATGAACGATTTTTTAGTTTATATTACGTAACTTTGTTGTGCGAATTCTGATTTTAGAACATTAAGGTTATGTAACTTATGTTTAAACCGTTTGTATTTATGAATATGAGTTATTTAAAACATGGATTGTAATGGTTAAAGTATGAATTTTATTTAAACTAAATACTAATTTAAAAATAATTATTAAAGTATTAATTTTAAAGTTAAAGTATTAATTTATTAAAACTGAATATAAATTCCAATAATAAATACATAAAAGTAACTTTCAAAGTTAACGTTTAAAAAAATTAAAACGAGTGTTTCGTACAATTTAATCACTAAAGTCATTTTGCACTGAATTGCATTGCGAAACGTTTCGTGCTTTTTATTTTTCAAGCTAATTGTTTTACGCTGATTATTTTTTGAGAAAAACGCCATAAGTGGACATTTGTAATTCTATTTTCATTGGTTTTTTTTGATTTTTGCGACTTTAACTTTTTTGATGTGTTTTCACATTTGCGATGTTTTTTAGATTTTTTTTCAGTATAAAGAACAAACGTCTCAAAGTTTTATCCATCATTAAAGCACTAATTTAAAAAAGTAAAAGTGGTTCCGAGTTTTTATTTTTATAAGAAAAAAAATTATGATTTAAAAACGTTTTTTTTTTTTTTTTTTTTTTTTTTGATCGTTTTTTATTTAAAAAAAGAAACTTTTTTTTTTAAAAGTTTGTCTATCAAAGTTTGAAAAGTTTGAATCATGCTTAACAAGATAATTGAAAAACTTGTAAACGTTTAAAGTTACGCAAATTAAAAGAAGGAAAGCAAAAAATTCTAACGCGTCTTAAAAACTTTTTATATGAAGTTTTTAAACTTTTTTTTAATCTTTAAACTAAAAAACTTTTTTTTAAACTCAAGTTTAATAATCATGTAAAGCATTTAGAAAATACTAAATGATATTATTAAGGGTTCCCAAATATTTCAAGAAATCTGGATGGTTGTAGTTTTTAACAATGTTGACATGTAGTAAACATTTCTTATACTATTTATGTTAAACTAAATAATTAGCTTAAATAATTAAAAAACAAATTTCAAAATTTTTTTGATAAAATTTAAATCTTAAAGTAGGTCATAAATTAAAACCATCCCGGTTTTCTGCGACAGCTTAAGCTATGGGTAGCTTTGCAGTCATGAGATATTTCTAAACAGTATTAAGAAAAAAAAAATTTAAATAAAATAATATATTTATATTAAAACAAATATATATATTCTGTTATTTTTTATTTTAAACAATTTGTTTTTACTATTATCAAAAAAACCATTAATAAAAAACATTTTCATCTTTGATAAAATTCGAGTTTCATTTTAAAATCATTTAAAATTTAGTAGTGGCCATGTTAAATTTATAACTTATGAATTTGAGTAGATGCCCAATTGGTCAGAACATGCTAAAATTGTATAGAATTTTTACATAAACATTATACATCAAGATAGTAGGATTTGGGGTTAAAAAACTTTTTTTTTTCTTTTGAGTATTTAAATTCTAAAAAAAAAAAATTCTAAAAGTTTTTTAAAATTCTGTTTTTATTACATCTGGAGTAAATTATGTAAGTTGGAACAAAAGTTTTTGTTTTTTTTCTAAGCTCTAATTACCAAGATTTTTCTGGTAAAACATCCTTAAATACGACCACAAAAAAGTTTGGTGTTTGCACCATGTCTAGAAAAAATATTTCAGATACAAAATATATTGTTCTGGGTAGGTTTCTTTTCTTAATATATATATATATGTTCTATGTTTCTTTACAAATTATGTGTGTGTATATATATATATATATATATATATATATATATATATATATACACACACACATAATTTGTAAAGAAACATAGAACACCAAACTAATAGCATGAATGGCAATTGACATGTTTCTCGAGCAACTGAATATAACAAAATATGCCATATCTGACTAGCTGCATCCAAAAACTTTTTCTATTAATGACAACTATCATAAAAGAAAAATAATGAAATTGCTTGAAATTAATTATGAACCAACATATTAGTAGATTAAACAATCCCCTTTACTATGAACAGAGATAACAGGGTAAAAGTTGCTTCAAATAGTTGGAGATATTTATATTTTCTTTTTTAATGGTTTTAAATTGGCATTTTAGGTCTGATGACGATCTTTTCAAATCAGACTAAAACATCACTAGAAAATATCTGATTTTGAAACAATATTAAACAAGAAATTGTGCTCCACTTGTTTCAAGTGTGAAATTAATTTGTATACTATTGTTATCAAAAAAAATCTGAGCCTGGAATATTAAATAATACAAAATTTGGTTTTTCATGTTTTCAATTTTGTTTCAAATGTTATCGCAAAATATTTCCTTTTAAAAAATGTTTATTAATATTATATAAATATATATTTATAAGTATTTAAAAAATTATTATTTATATTATATAACGATAATTATTATATAAATAACGATGATTATATTATATAAATATTATACAAGTACATATTTATTAATAATTAAAAAATGATTAATATTATATAAGTATTTAAAAAAATAATAATACTTTGATTATGTACTTCATTAAGTAAAAACTAATTATCAGATTGAAAATTTCATAAAAATTTTTTATGTTAATAAGTTAATATAATACTTCTTTATTCCCTAATTAACTCCAATAATTAAACTTTATATGTTTATAATTTTTAAACTAAAAAATCTATTTATTATTATTATATATAATTTTTTTTATGTTATTTGTCTTGTCAAAATGAGGTTCTTTTTTTTTTTTTTTTAATAATGTTTAGATCCAGGGCAGGATTTACACTTCTCCTTGGATGGGTTATGTTTTGGGGCCCTTTTTATAGCTAAAATTTTCTGTTTTTATGACATTTTATATTGGGACTGAGAATGTGTGAAAAAGACAACTATGTAAAGCATGATATAAAAATAATTAGTATATTTTTATTTCCATTTTTAGTTAATTTTTACAATAATTTCAAAAAATTCTGAAATTTTTCAACATATTGGGGCCCCTATAATCACGGGGTTCTAGGACGTGGCCTAGTCAGCCTATTGATAAATCCGGCCCTGGTTACAACCCTCTCTCAAGTCATTAATTTGGAAACAAGAAGCTTGATGAACAAGGCTGCTGAGAAAAGAAGCAAGTTGACAATATAACAAAATTAAGGCTAGTTATGTAAAATATCTCTAAAAAGTTTAATTTTTTAAAAAAATTTTTTTTTCTGTTTATTAATTTTCTTTTAATAAAAAGAACATTCTTTTTTTTTTTTTTTTTTTTTTTTTTGTATTGAAGTGATTTGAGCCAACTCTACAGAAACTCTAGATAAACACTTTTAAAAACTCTAGATTAACACTTCTAAATTCGCTTGTTAGCTATTTTAAATAATTTAATATTTAAAAAAACTGAAGTTTATTGACAGGTTATAAATTTACAAAAAAAAAACTTACAATTAAAATTTAATAATTTTCATTTATTTTTTTTAGTCTTACCATCAGACAAAGACAAGAAAGAAGAGAAAGATATAAGTATGTCAAAGAACACATTGTTTCAGGTATTCTTTATTTTCTTTCTCAAGGGAGTTATTGCTTCAATTTTTTGACACAAAAATATATTTGTTAGTGTTTAATATTTATTTTAATAGAGGGTAGACATCAAGCTTATGGTTGGAGTCTACCTGGTACAACTGAACCTGAAGATAAAGATGATCTTGCATCTATTCCAATTCCTGTTTATTGCAGACCCCTAAACACTGAAGCATCTATGAAGGTTTTTTAAGAAAAATTTAAGTTTTTTAAACTGTTTTCAAGCAAACTTTTAAATGATTTGATCTATGAAGGATTTTTTTTAAAAATAATATCTATAACTTGTTTTTTAAGATTTGGTGTGCCTGTGGTATTTCTTTACATGGTGGTCGAACACCTGCTGGTAATTTTATAGGCCTACCTGCTGATTTCAAAGAACCTTCAATATCAACAGTTTGGATTGGTACAAGCACTCATTCATGTAGTAAAATTACAATAATCGATGCCAATAACCCTTCAATTGCTCTTGATCAATTTATAGTCTCATCATCTCATCTTTTATGTATGGTTGCTGTAGATGGTTTAAATGATGATGAGCTGATGTCTGAAAAAAACTCTCCAGGTTCTTTAAATTTTTATCTGTTTTTATCTTTTCTACTTTTTTAAAAATAGTTTTATTAATTTGCTATCCCAAGAAAACACATTTTTTACTAAGGAACTTCTGTATTCTCATAATACCATTATATAACATATACTATATACCATTATATTAAATAGCACATCATTTTTTTTTTTAACATCTTCACTTCCAACAAGGCTGCAAGCAACCACTATTAGAGGTGGAAGTTATTGGAAGAGAAAAGATGAAGTTTATAAAGCAAGATAATTATTAATAAATAACTTAAAAGATTGCAAGTTATATGAATCAGAAAAACAAAAAGAAGGGAGTGAATTCCAAAGAACTAATGTTCGATTGAAAAAACTAGACAAAAAAGAATTTTGGAGCACTTAGGAACAGTCACAGTAAAAGAATGAGACTTAATTGAATGACCAGTAACACAATAATAAATTTTAGTAGATGGTATCATTCGAAGATCCACTCCAAGGACTGATTTGAGAGTATATAGAGATAAAGAATAAAATCCAGTGTAAGAAAGTGGGGAGCACAATAAAGAGATGCTAATTTTGCAATGGATATATAGTTTCTAAGATAGATCAGAAGTAAGAGTTAATCCTAGAAGAGGAAAAGTTAAATGACTCATTGAGTACGTTACTGTTCATAAATATAGGAAATTTGTTGCAATAACAATTAGCTGAAAAAATTGAAATTTATATGAGTTAAAGTTCGCCAGCCACTGAGAGCCCCATGTTGTTGCAGAAGTGAGATCTTTTTCAAGCTCATATATCCCCTTCAAGCAGGCTTGTGGAGGCGAAGCTGTGGAGCCAAGAAGCTGCTGTTTTTTGGTAAAGCCGTAGCCGCAAAAATTGAGCGGCTCTCAGCTCGTGTTTTGTTTTAAAGGAATAGAGTGTTTGTGAATGTTTTTTATTTTTTTTTACTGTAGACAAAATTTATTCATTTATAGTTTAACTAATTTGTTGAATGAATTATTTATTGAACTTCTATTTTTTGAAAATATTTTTTCTAACAGTTACAGTCATGCTAAAACATAATAAAAATAAATATTTTCACAATTTTGAGCTTAACAAAATACTATCCTTTAATAGCTTTTCTTAATATGCTTTATCAAAAAAAAAAAATTAAATTATATATGGAAACATTACAGTGATGCATAAGCATAAAGCAATATGCTTTATATTATATTTTTATACTGATACTATGCTGTTAAATATTTGATGCGCAATTTAATGATCAAAGGTTATTCATATCTACTAAGGCATGCAATTGTTAAATTTTGAACAATGAATTTCATTTTAAAACTTGTCACTAACACATTATTAAATTTTTTTTTTTTTTGCGTAATTACATTAAGTAATTATAGTATTAGTTAAAAACATCAACAAACGAGTCAAAATGTTTCTCTTAATTAAAATGCCATTGAAACATTTAAAAAAAAAAAAAATTCTGCGCAACTATTTACAAAATCCTTCTGCATCATTACTTTCAATCTGTTTGTAAGGTCATTAAAGTATCTGAATGTAGCAAAGCTACTGTTTGTAAGGTCATAAAACAATACAAGAGCTCTCTATCGAGCAAAAGGATCTTAAAGAAAGAGTGGTTTTTAGGATAAGAAAGCAGCAATTAGTATTTGACGATCATTCACGCAAAACCCTGGCTTATCAAACAGAGAATTAGCCAAAAGATATAAAGTTTCAGAGTTTTTTAAAGATTAAAATTTGGCAAGCAATATGCAGCTGTGGTTTGAGATCTCAAGCTTTTGTCACATAGTCAACTTTTAACTTGGATATTTACATCAAAGAATACTTGCAAGCTAGATTTTCAAAATTTTATCCAAGTCACAATGTTCCCTGTTGGTTCTGGCCTAATCTTGCTTCTTGTCATTATTCTAAGAAGAGTGATACAATTCAAGAAACATCAAGTTCATACCAAAAAGGTTGAATCCGTCAGTTGAGTTCTGTCTTATTAAGAAATTTTTGGGAAATGGCAAAAGATGTTTGCGTAAAAATGACAAAACAATAAATACAGCTAAAGATTTGATTAGAGAGTGGATATTAGTAGGTAAAAAAATCTCCAAAGACAGAAATTGATGTTGTTGATTAATGTAAAAAATATTAAAATAAAAAGCACTATTATAATCTTCAAGTTCCTTAGATTAAAATAGATATTTTTTGTAGTTTTTGCATTAGTTGAACTATTTTTCATTTTTTTGAATTTTTTATGGTTTTGAATTTAACGATCGCATGTTTTACCCAATGGGCACAGGACATACAAAAGAGGTCTTTTAAACGTCTTTGGAGTGTTTTGAACTTCTTTTGAATGTTTTGGACATTTTTTTAATGTTCAAAATACGTCTTTTTTAGGTCCCATGCCCACTGGGTAGTGGTTACGGGACTCAGTGAGGATGTAAGAAAGACATCTTTTGAACGCTTTGAACGTCTTTGGGACATTCAAAAGACGTCTTTTTTAGATACTGTGCCACCTGTGTAAAATTAGAACTAAGATTTGAACTAAATACTCTAGTTTTATGTAAATAATATTTAGAAAAATATGTTTATATACCCAAAAAAATTTCCTTTTCAAATGTAATATCCTTTAGTAGAGTATTAATAGTAATAACCTTGTAATCATGAAAGTTAGTTAAAAATTAATTGCTGTAATCTGTATAGTTTTGGGTTGGAAAATGTGATCAAAAAAAAATTTCAAAACTTGCGATTTTTGTTCATAAAGTTATGGGTGCCGAGCCAGGAGCCGATCTAGAGCAGGATTTCTTAAGAGCCAGAGCTGAGCCATAAAAAAAACAATCGGCTCCACAAGGCTGCCTTCAAGCAGTCATAGAGTGTTGGCTTCTTATCAAGACAAGAAAAAATGGTAGTATCATCAGCAAACAATGCCACCTTAAATGTGAGAATTTCAGAAAGATCGTTAATATAAATTAAAAAGTATAGGGCCAAGGATAAAACCTTGAGGAACCCCTGAAGTTACAGGAAATGAAGAGGAATGTTTTCCATCAAGGACAACTTTTATACTTTGATTGGTAAGAAAGGATTCAATTCTTACCTGATACGGTGTATCAGGTAAAAATTTTAATCTTAAAAATGTTACCTGATACACCATAAGAAGAGAGCTTGTGTAAAAGACCAGCATGCAAACCTTATCAAAGGCTTTAGAAATGTTGAGAGTGATAGCCTTAGTCTTTCCACATCTATCTAACATACGATAAAACCTATTAGTTATTACCATTAATAAATCAGCAGTAGAACAAGAAGATTAATCTCCATATTGATGATCAGAAAGTAAGTTATTAGATTCATCGGACGGTAGTTGGACAAGTCAGATCGCTCTGCAGAGTTTTGAAAGTAAAGACGACAGCTCAGGAGAACACTTCTGCAAGACAGGTATGTTGTCCAAAGTACAAGCTGTAGAACAGTCTAAGCAGGTAATCACTTTAGATACAGAAACTTGAATGATACAAATGTCAAGCAATGGGTCAACCTGTTTGTTGGCTATATTAGGTAGGATGTGATTAGTGGAATCAAGAGATAAGATTGATAAAAAGTTCTTAGCAAACAATTCAGCTTTATATTTAGTTAAGGTAACAAAATCTGAACAATGCAAAAAGGAGGAATAACAGATTTGCCCTTATTATAGATACTGTTAAAGATTCTCACTGAGCAGATCATCTGGGTGTCACCTAGTGATTTCTATTGAGCAGCCTGCCTCTTCTGAGGTTATTAGATCGAGTGTGCTGCTAAAAGGATTATCCCTGAGTGGTAGTGGTATGTATGTTTTCAAAAAATTTTTAAAAATTCTTATTGACTTATGCTTCTTTAACAGAAAGTGTAGACATTTGCTAGTTTATTGTGTCGTTATGGATAGTTAGAAACTTCCTGCTAACATAAATCATTGAGTCTATCTTCAAAAAATAAAAAACCGTATAAAATTCATTTAGATAAAATACTTGACCAGCGCTCGAAATAACGGCCGATCAACGATCAATGATTGGCTATTTTTAGGGAAATTTCGAAAAATTCAAGGAAAAATAGCATTTTTTTTAAAAAAAAAATACATTTGATCGGCAAGCTTTGAAAAACTATTTCGAACGCTGCTTGACTTACGCCCTTTTAACTAAAAGCAATTCATATATAAACAAAGCATATATTGAAAAGTAGTAAATAAGACTATAAATAAAGCAGTGATCAGCCATTAGATTTGTTAATAAGGCCAAAAATAGCAAGGTCAAGGCCATAAGTTTCAGGACCAAAGCCTACACAAAGATTCTTAAGACCAAAGATCTAAATTTTGGCCTTATATCAATGCCAATTGCTAACAAAACTGCAGGTAGCAGGGCTATGACAATAAAACTACATGTTTTGAAATTAGACTAAGGATATGTACAGAAATTGACAAAGTCAATAAAAAAATATATTTAGAGATAAAATATATCATATATATGTGTGTGTGTGTCTATATATATATATATATATATATATATATATATATATATATATATATATATATATATATATATATATATAGAGAGAGAGAGAGAGAGAGAGAGAGAGAGAGAGAGAGATTTCACTGACTAGAAAATGAGATTTTTTTTCTACGTTTTTTATAAAACAATGATTATTTTTGAAGTTTTTATATAATTTTGTCTCTTTTGAGACCCAACATGATATGCTTTTGAAGAACTATTTTTTTGATAATTATAAAGACCCATCTATTGTTTAAGGGTCTTGAGCTACCCATGAAAATTTTTTTTTTTTTTTTGAAAATTTTTTAATTCTTGTATTATTTTATTATATAGAACACATTTTGAGTGGTTGAGCAGACATTTTTTTAAAAAGTTGTTTTAAGGACCACCCTAATATATATATGCATACTATTATGATTTTCTCAAAGAACTTTTTTTCAAATTTTAAGCTAAATGTTTATTTTTTTATCATTTTATTTTTTGTTTGTGTTAATTTTGCAATATTTTGAAAAATATACATTAATTTTCAAAAATTAATGTATATTTGTCAAAATATTGCAAAATTAACATCAAACAATTTAACTATACCCTAGCTAAAACTATTCGATGACTGCTGATTCTCATCAAAAATATAATATTTCATTTGAAATACTCACAAGCAATTTATTTTCATAAAATTAACTATACGAAATTAATAAATTTGCAACTTCTATGGGCGACTTCTGTGCTTGACCATACATAAACTGCATTTAAAGGATGGTTGTGACTTTATGATGCATAGTACAATCCTGAAATTTTCTGAAAATCTTTACTAATCTAAAATATTTTGAAAAAATCCAAAATATTTTGAAAAAAAAGTATACAACTGAACTCAAAGATGCAATGAAGTCGGATATGTACATTGATATTTTGAATAATAATTTGACTTCATCAGCATGTAAATTGAGATTAGGTAGAAATTTCAACATGACAATGATCCTAAACATAAGTTTACAAGTCAAATCCATAAATGTTCTTGAATGGCCAACACAAAGTCCAGATATAAATCCTATCAAAAATTTATGGTCGATTTTATATAAACAAATAGGTAATTGTCACTTAAAGTGAAAGGAAAAATGAGAAACAATGCTGTTACAAGGTTTGGGATGGAATAAGTTCTAATATTACAAAAAAGTGATATGCTCACTTATTATTAAATATGATTTTTGAAAAATCTAAAAATACTCTAAATTTAAATTACTCTCAAATAAAAACAATACTAACAACTATCTTTTAGTACTAAAAAGTCATTTTTATGCTTCCGAAAGTTTTTCTCATTGTTGCATGATAAAAGAAGTATCATAGTAAAATGTTATTTTAACCAATTTATTTGGATAATCTCAATTAATTTAATGTGAAAATGGAGCTAACATGTTCAATTTGTAGTTGGTTATATTTTATACTTTAAAAAATATATATATTTAAAAAAATATATATTATAACAACTTTTGCAATTTTCATGTAACCTAAGTTAACAAAAGTATGATAAAGATTTTTTTCTAAAATTTAGTTGAAAAACCGAATCTAATTTAGTTAAAAATCCTAACCTAAAATCTAAAATTTAGTTGAAAAAGTTTTATAATTAAGTTTAAAATCATTTAAATATATATTTTTTGGGGTATATATATTTTTTTGAATATATATATACCCAAAAAAATATATACAGGTCTTGTTTTGAATAAAAAATGCTTAACCCAAAAGTCTAATGTGAATTTGACATCATGAAGTTCTCTTGATTTTTTTATTTTTTGAAGACATTAACTTTTTTAAATTACTGCAATAATGTTAATTACCGCTAAACGCGTTTAATATTATTTAACTTTTTTTTTATTATTACTTTAAGGGAATATTTATTTTATTTTATATTTTTTAATATCAAATAATTAAATTTAATATTACATTTTTAAAAATGTTTGATATTAACAAATTTCTTTCTTTTCTCGACATTTGCATAATGAATTAAAATATGTTAATTTTTGAATTTTTAAATGATAATTTCTTAAATTTCCAATTTTTTTTTGCAACTACAAATGATTTTTTATTTTAAAAAAATTAGAGAGTAAAAAATAAAAGAATTTCTTTAATTTATTTACTTTATTTATTAAAAGTTTATTATTTTATTAACAATTTTGTTTTGAAAGCAAAGATTTTTTTTCCAAACATCATTTATTAAAATTATATTGCTGTATATTAAATTAATTTAAAATAATCACTGCTATTTAACTTGTGTTATAAAAAAAAATGTCTAACTTACATTTTGTGAAAATTTTTTGATTATGCCTTTTATTTAAAATTTTGAGTAAAAAAAAAAATGATTAGGAAGGAAAATAAAACAATAATTGCGATAAAAATGAACTAATTTTTTTTTAAGAATAAGTAAAATTTAAATATTGAACAATATTTAGTAATATTTTTAAATAAATTTGACATTTAATTTAAACCCAAGCATTTACTTTAATTTTAATAAACTTATTGTATTTTTTAAATCTAAATTAATTTTTTTTTTATCAGAATAAAATTTTTATATTTTTATTAAATAAGTTTTAAATTAAATCATATATTATTTATCAGAATTATATTATTATGATCTTTGCTTCTAGCTTAAAGTATAAGTGTTATTCAAGCGAAAAAATCAATCATTACAATAACAACTAAATGAAAAGAATTTTTATTATATTGTAATGATTGATTAAAATCTAAAATCGCTTAAGGAATATGTAAATCGCTCTACATGTAACACTTTAAAAAAAAGGCCTGATATACCTAATTTATTTGCTTACTGGATAATTTTATGATGTTGCCCTGCAAATATCACAAAATATCCAGCAAGCAAAAAAAAGTGAAATTCACACTAATGGCTAGATCAAAATGTAAACAACTTCACTGTAATACATTTGAAACTAATTTTAATTATTTTAAACTAAGTTTAAAATAATTTTTATTATAATTAAATTATAATCTTATTTGCTTAATATTTTTCGTTTAGTAAAACAATTCAATTGTAAATGCAATTCAGGTGCATTGTCCATAAAGTACCTCAGCCTTTAAATTTTTTTTTTTAATTTTTAACCCCTTTCCTCCTGTCACAAAAGGTCACATATATCTTCCTCATATATTATCTGCCTCCTAAGCTGTGTTAAGAGTTTTTGCATCAAAAAAGATTTTAAAAGATTTTAATGTAAATACGTTGCACCATTTTAAAAATTCAACGTAATGAAAATATGGCAATACACATAAACATAAGAAGTGTAAGTAAAATTTCTGACAAACTAAAACACTTTCTTACTTGAATGACTCAATAAGTATTAATATAATTGTCTAAAGTAAGTTTCTCTTGCTCTTGTGGAAAAAACTGTTATCAATTTCATAGATGTTTTATATGTTTTTAAAAATTATGAAAAATAACTCAGGAAGAGTGTCACCAGTTATTTAAATATATATATATATATATATATATATATATATATATATATATATATATATATATATATATATATATATATAAGTAAACACTAGGTATCACCATAGAATACAATTATAATATTGCTACCTCTTAGCAATATTATTAAAACTGTTGCCTTTTTTTTAAAATTAGTTTTAGGTGTCCCAAGAAGTTCTTATAGTCTTATCACAGAGCACCGTGGAAGAGCGTTTAATAGGAAGTTCAGGCATTCTTCCTAAGCGATGTTGCAAAACTTGCCCAGATGTGGGGTTCGAACCACAGATCCTTTGTTTCTGAGGCAAGTGCACTACCACTGCGCCACGATTGCTTAGAAATTGTAGGTATGGTAAAGTTGTGACTTTTTATAATGAAGCTGGTTGTTGAACTTTGTAGGTAGTTCTACATTTGTGTAGAATGATGAGGAACACTTTAGAAATGTGTAGCTTGTTCTAGAACTACTAATGTAGCTATATAAGCGATTTCTGCACTATTTTTTGTTGTTGATTTTGAATTACTAATTGATAAGGTTAAGAATGTGATATAGAGACAGAAATAAATTTTTAATTAGGACTGACAAATTAATTAAGCAGATTTTACTGGACTTATGCACCTGCTTTACAGAAATATGTAAAAATATTAGCATTTCAAAAGTTAAATTAAATTACATATAACATTAAAAGCAATTAGTATTCATTTATATACTTTTGATTTTTATCTTTAGAACTAATATAACTTTATAGACAATGTCGCATAAGAAATGTAGATAAGAACTGAAACATTTGGGTTAAAAATCTGATGAAATTTCAGCAGTCACATAAAAGAAGGGACGCCGTGCCTTCACAAGAATTTTTACTCAAAGAAAAATGTAGAATATCACTCAAAAAGCAAGTAGTTTGGCGATATCAGTTTCTTGGAGCTGAAATTAAAGGTTGAAAAGAAAAAATATTGAAATTTCCAAAGAAGTTCAAAGTTTATGAAAGAATAAATTAAATTTTCCTTAGGTATTCGATCAAGCAATACTAGCAAAAAATTTATGCGTATTAAAAACTTATGATGAATGCGTTAGACAAGGAAAGTATGACACTGGAAAATATGGTTGCCATAAGATGACAGCCATATTCCATTAGATGATTAAAAACTATTATCTACAAGTAGAAACTCAAGGAAAAGTTTGATATGCCACCTGTTAAGAAGCGGGCAAGGAAACAATTAATTCTTCTAAGAGAAAAAAATTATCAGACAAACCATCTACATCAGTTTCATCTCTCATCTAATGATAATGATAAGGATTTGGATAAGTCTGAGGTTATAGAATGTATAATTATAAGGATTTGGATAAGTCTGAGGTTATAGAATATTATTGTGAATATGAAAATGATGATGATGAATATACTTGTCCACCAAAAAAGAAACATAACAAGAGTAAAGTTGCTGTGCACATAGAAATAGTATCAACAAGAAAAGCTGCCAAAATTTACAAGCAATTGGCATTCAATGGGGTTAACATTCCAACACCCAGTCAA
>NC_061157.1:65782012-65809512 GCF_022113875.1 Hydra vulgaris
ATATATATATATATATATATATATATATATATATATATATATATATATATATATATATATATATATATATATATATATATATATATATATATATATATATATATATATATATATATATATATATATAAAACAATTTTTTTCTGGTAATCCTTTAAAATGAACTTCATTCAATCTTCTTTTAGTCGAGCTTGCAAACTGCTGTACTACCTCGCTCTTTTCCTTGCAAATAAATTTTTCAAATACTTTTACTGTCTAGCAAAGCAATGACATTTTTGGCATAGTAAGCTGAAGCTCAGACAAAAAAGTCAGGCCAAAAATGTAATTGTCATCAGAATATTGTTCACGTATAAATAGAATCAAAATATTTTTTTCTATGTATATTTGTTAAGAGAATAGATAGGTTGCTTAATTACTGGTCTTTGTACTTGAGGGCTGGAGAGGCATTCTTGGTGTGACTGGAGTAATTCCCATCATTCCCAACAACTGTGAAATTTGACAAAGTAAAATAAGATTCGTCATCCAAAACAAAAATATTTGTTAAAAAAAAACATTTTATACAATCTTTTTATAAAGCATCCGCATTTAAAGTGACAGCTCTTTGTTGTTCAGATCATTTGCTATTGATTCGTGGTAACGATATTTTATGATTGAAATTTTTAATTTTTTGGCTTCTTTTCTTATGGTTTCATTGGGATTATTGGCAAAATAAGCAGCAAGCTGGTTGCGTTTACTTTTTGTATGTTTTGTGCCATTTCTTTTTTTTTTATTATTATTACTAATTTTTTCTGCACTTAGTCCACTTTCATATTTTTTAATGCATTTGTTTTTGGAATATTTTCCGCTTTAAAATGATTATAAGTAAACAGTTTTCCTCGTGTAATGTTTTTGTAGAACTAGTACACGCGCTTTCTTAAATCTTCTTTTTTTAAGCTCGCTTTTAACACGCGCTTTCTTAAATCTTCTTTTTTTAAGCTCACTTTTAACTAAAGAAAAATTACTTTTGAATAATACATTTTTTTGTGTTGTTGTTGTTGAGATATTTCAAGCCTTGTTTTAAATAAAAAATGCTTAACGCGTTAGCCTAAAGATGATGTCATAAAATTTACTATTAGAAAATGTTTATTTTCTGTCATTTTTTTTTTTAATATTAAATAATTAAATTTAATAATACATTTTAAAATTTTTTTTAAATAAACAAATTGTTTTTCTCAACATTTTTTAAATTAATTAAAATATGTTAAATTTCTAAAATAATTATCTTAAAAAATTTGCAACTAAAAATGATTTTTTATTTTTAAAAAATCAGCAATTTACCAATAAAAAAAGTTACGTTAATTTATCTACTTTATTTATTAAAAGTTTATTATTTTATTAGCGATTTTGCTCTAAAAGCAAAGCTTATTTTTCTAAACAACATTTGTTATAATTATATTGTTCTATATATCTTTATTAAAAAATAATTTCTGCTCTCTGCTTGCATTATAAAAAAAAGTTTTACTTATGTTTTGTGCAAATTTTTGATACAGCCTCGGAACACGTTTATTTAAAATTTAATTTTGATTAAAAAAAAAAATGGTAGGAAGGAAAACCGAAAAAACAATTGTGATAAAAATGAGCTAATTTTTTTTTTAAGATAAATAAAATATAAATATTGAACTATATTTAGCAATATTTTTAATTATTTGACAATTAACTTAAACCCAAGCATTAACTTTATTTTCAATAAACTTAAATATATTTTTTTAAATTAGAATTAATATATATATATTTTTTAAATCAAAATTAAGCTATATATTTTTTATCAGAATAAAATTATATATTTTTATTAAATTAGTTTTAGATAATATTGTATATTTTTTATCGGAATTAAATTATATTATAATCTTTGCTTTAAACTGAAAGTATTAGCATTTTCCAAGCGAAAAAATCGATCATCACAAATAAAATAAAATAAAAAATTATTTATTGTTATAGAAAAATTTAATTAATTTTTTATCGCAATCAAAAGTTGTATTCTTGTGCTGGCAAGATGATAAATAAAAGAGTTTTTATTTCATATATTTCTTTTATGTTTTTTTTTTTTTTTTTTTTTACATTCCACATTGTCATATTATATTTGAAAACTGGTGTCACTCTTTTGATCAGAATTCTCTTTGAGTGGCACCATCCTTATCAATCATTTAGTTATTATTATTAAATACTTAAAATTAATTTACTCATTACATTATTTTATATTATTATTATAATATATATATATATATATATATATATATATATATATATATATATTTATTTATTTATTTATTTATTAATCAATTACTTTTACTTACTACGATTAATAGTATGATTTTTTTATTATTATTATTATTATTATTATTATATTTATTATTATTATAATATTATTGTATGGTTTAAAAAGGAGAATAAATATTTTGTTGTTGTTGTTATTGTTAACAACAAACAATTTCAACGCTTGAAAAAAAGGCCTGATATTTTCTAGTTTTCATAAACATTAAGTCAGGGATGGATCCAGGATTTTTTGGTATTTGAGTTATATAACTTCCAGGTAAGTTCTAAACTCCAAATTTTTGTATTTTTATACTTTAGTCATTTAAGGATGATCTGTCGAAAATTCCACTGATTAGAGCCTGGGAATAAAAAAACCCTAAAAAGTAGACATCACCCGCCCAAATGTGGGAGGAATCGGTTTTTCTAAATGTAAATTTTAATATCTTAAATTAGGTGGTAATATTGTTAAGGTTCTGAATTTTTTTTGAAAAATATTATGTTGTTTAGAAATTATGCCCAGTTTAAATTTACAACCCCCTCATTTTGAGGGGGTTGTAAACTTTAAATTAACTTTTGAACGCTAGATGATTTTTTGATCAAACTTTAAATATAAATACACATTTGAGTTTTATTAAAGGAAGTAACTCTTTTTTTTTTCAAAAAATCATTTGCCCTACCATTTGGGCGGGTGATGCCTACTATTTAGGTTATTTTTGTTCCTAGGCTCTAATCAATTCAATTTTTGGCAAAGCATTTTTAAATGACATAAGTATGAACATAAAAAAGTATGGAGTTTAGAACTAACCTGAAAATTATTTAACTCAAACACCAAAAAATCCTGGTTCTGTTCTGTAATCATATGTTATTATATTAACATTAGCACATAAGCCATTGTATTTTGTGGAGTTCCATTTTTAAGAGAACACCTGTTATTTAATTTTTTAAATCTTTTTTTTTTTTTTTTTTTTTTTTTTTTTATAGTTTGTTTTTATTTACAAAATTTGAAAAGCATAAAAATGTATTTTTTGTTGCACCGGAAACTCCATTTCTGGACTATTTTTATTTATATATATTTTTTTATAAAATAAGGCATTTTCTGTTTTTCAATAACTATAGTTAAAATTACTTTAACTTGAAAATAAATAGTTTTAAATGTAAAAAGAATAGTTGATATATTGAGGACCGTAAAATAAATAAAATATTGATCTTGACTTAACAAAAAATTAAGGTCAACCATTGGTCCAATAATGTTCTATGATTTTGGTCATTTAACTTTAATTATTATCATAAATTTAGTTATCCAGGCATTCTAAATGGTTTTTTTGAAAACAATTAGACGCAACTAATATGGTTTTTAGAGTTTTTATAGAGTTACATCTACATGAGTGAAACAATTTTTGCTTCTATTATGTAAATGGTAAATAATGACATGTGTGATTTTAATTTAAGTTAAGTTCTAAATTATTATAGAAATCTTTTGATGCACATCCTCGTCGTGAGAGTCAAGTTCGTCAACTTGCTTGTTTTGGTGATGGTGTTTGGGTGTCTATAAGATTAGATAGCACGTTAAGGTTGTATAATGCTCAGACTTTTCATCATTTGCAAGATGTAGATATTGAACCATATGTCAGTAAAGTTTTAGGTAAAATTATTTTTGGGGGCATTTTTTATTTTTGCTTATTAGTGTTAGTTTATATATACATCATTCCATGATGTTTATTCTATAATGTGTAACGTTCTGTAATGTTTAATTATACAAAATGTTCTTTACTAATTTTTGGTCATTATTAATATTTGTTATCTTTGTTTATTATTTATATTTTTTATATTGAATTTGAATTTAGTTATTACTTATTTCAGCAATCTAAATATCATTTAGGAACTGGTAAGTTTGGATTTTCATTTGTACGCATTACAGCATTACTCATAACAAATGATCGACTATGGGTAGGTACTGGAAATGGAATTATTCTATCAATCCCTTTAATTTCTGCCCAGCTTGGCAATGAAAAGGAAACAGAAAATATAATCGAAACAGTAGATTCTTCTGATTCAAAGAGTTACAAATCTACTGGAACTGTTTTTATGCCTTACTGTTCGATGGTAGGATTTCAAAATTGGTATTTATTAGACGTTAAAAAAATTTAGTTTTTAACTATATAAAAAATTTAATATATAATTAATACATAAATGTATATTATTCTGCAAAAAATAAAATATATAAAAAATGTTTTTTGTGTTCAAGGTTAACGCTCAACTTTCATTTCACGGACATAGAGATTCTGTTAAATTTTTTGTGGCTGTTCCAGGAGCAGCTTTAAATATTGAAGCTGCTAAAGCCTATTCAAATGCAGGTGCTAGGCCTCCCAGTCCATTAAACTCAACTGCAAAAAAATCTCTTCCAAACAGCAGTTTGCTTGTCATGAGCGGCGGAGAAGGTAAATATATTTAGTTTTTATTTATTAACATATTTAACATTTATTTATTAACGTATTTAATATGTAAAGTTGATTTCTTTACATTTAATACTCTGAATTTACTAATTTTAGAATTTTTATGTGTAATCAAATTTTTATAGGCTATATTGACTTTCGTGTTGGAGACGAAGAATTTGATGAAAATCAGTCATCTAATGACGGAATGATCATGTCTTCCAAGGTTATTACCGTTGAGAGAAGTCATTTGTTAGTATGGCAAGTTAGTAAATAGGTTGAATGTACTGCTATCTTAATAGTCTATCATAATTTTAAAAGAAAAAATTATTCAAACATGTTTTGCATGTTTTAATTAAATCATGCAATAATCATCGACTTATGTTGTGCAAAAATTTTAAGTTTCAAATGTACTTACAAACTTGTACTTTTATTAATCTGTATTTAGTTCTCTATAATCTTTTTGCTCTTATTGATGTAAAAATGTGAAAATTTGAGTATATAATTAAGCTAATGAATATAATAGAGCTAGATTATTATAGCAAATAAATAATCTGTATTTAGTTTTTACTACTGTAATTTTTTTTATGTCGAAGTTTAAAATTTCAATGTAAATTCGTAGTTTTTTTAGGAATGTAATCTTAAAATTATATATATATATATATATATATATATATATATATATATATATATATATATATATATATATATATATATATATATATATATATGTGTGTGTGTGTGTGTGTCTTTTTACTTTTTTATTTAACGTAGTTTTTTTTTTCTTTTTTTGAGTTTTTAAAGTAATTTTTAAATATTTAAAGTAATTTTTACATTTGTTATGCTTTGCAAAATGCTGTTTTAAAATTCCAACGTTTTTATTTATATTTTTTAAGTCGGCTTTCTGCTTAGTCCGTTTTAAAATGCAATTTTTATTTTCTTGTGAAATTGAAATTTTAATATAAATAAAAATTATGTTTACTATGTTTTACTTTTAAGTAGAGATTTGATGGATGTAACAAAATCACAGAGTTATTCTTTTTTTTTTGATTTTACTAATTTTTAATAATAATTTCTTTTCACAATTTTTATTAAGTAAAAATCATGCGAAGTTCGCACGGCATCCTGGTCTGTTACATCTCTACTTTTAACTTATTGATTTGATTATAAAAAATGTTTTGATTATAAAAAATGTCAGTTTTACCTATTTCATTTAAGTTCAAGTTTATTTTTAAAAAATTTAATTTTTAAAATAATTTGGTAAACTTGGTAAATTTTGTTTTACAAAAATGTTTAATCTTTTTTTGTATGTTTTGATTATTAAAAATTTTAGTTTACCGATTACATTTAGTGAAAGGCAAAAAAAATTTCGTTTAAAAATCATGGGTAACTTCTTTTCTCAATTGGATCGAAATATATTGGCAAAAGCTGCAGTTGCTGATTTAGGTATCCAATGGGTTGGTTGCGCGGCGGCTTTATTGTTTAAAACAGAGAGGTTTTATGATTTAACAGGATCTTCGACGTTTCTTTACATGACGTGGGTCACTTTAACATGGGCTAAAAGAGGATCAAAACTACCAATTTTTCCCCGTCAAATAATACAAAACGCATGCGTTTCAATTTGGGCTATACGATTAGGAACTTATCTTTTTTCTCGTATTCTACATGACGGCGAAGACAGGCGTTTTCGTAAAGCTAAAGAAAGCCCAATGTTGTTTTGGACATTTTGGACAATTCAAGCTTTATGGATATGGACGACTCTCTTACCTACAATGATGCTTAACATAAAAAGTCACGATAAACCATTAGGTATGCGTGATTATATCGGTTGGGGAATATTTGCAGCGGGCTTTTTAATAGAAACAGTTGCTGATAATCAAAAATCTCGTTTTCGTGCTGATCCTGAAAATCGCGGAAAATTTATAGATAGCGGTTTATGGAGCTTATGTCGGCATCCAAATTATCTTGGTGAAATTTTGCTATGGAGCGGATTATTTTTACCAGCATCTTCTGTACTTCGAGGAAAAGAGTTACTCAGCATTATATCTCCAATTTTCGTTACCTTTTTACTTACTAATGTTAGTGGTATTCCGATACTTGAACAATACGCTGACAAAAAGTGGGGAAATCTAGTTGAATATCAAACTTACAAAGCCAAAACAGCCAAACTAATTCCATACGTTTGGTAATGTAATTAACATTTATTGTTTTGCTTGTTTATTTTTGTTATAGGTTTTTTTCCGTTGTATGAAATGCGTTTTTTATATGAAACTTATTTTTTAATAAATTGACAGAAAATATCCTTTTAAATTTGCTTGAATATTTTTTCTTACAAATAATTAATTTTTTTCTTTCAGAATTTTTTTTTTTTAATAAAAAAGTTTGATTGTTTAGTGAAACAACAAATATATTCAGAAATAAAAATATTTTTTTTTCAAGAAAAGTTAGATAGAAGTTTTTTTTTTTTCTTTTAAAGTTTTTCCTGATCCAGATTCCATAAAAAATACCGTTAAAAATTAAACACTTCTTAGTGCGTATATGAATATAACTATTAATTTTTTATTCCATGGAGACTGAATAATATTTAAAGTTGAAAATTTTGAGAAAAAAATTTTTTCGCTTAAGATATGTCTTTTTCGACTTGGTTTATATCGTGTTTTCTTCTCTTCTTTTATACTAAAGCATTTGGAGGTAAGCGCAGTTTTAATGTTTGATAATTACGTTTTTAATATGTGCTATATAACTATATTTCTTTTTGCTTATTAAATCTATCAGATATTTCTTTTTATTTTTGATACTTTTAGATGTGAATGATGATATTCGTAAAGTCGGCATTCCTTACATTCAATTTGTAAGAGCACCTATTATTCAAAATTTGATTGAATTTATTAAAAATGTTGATCCCAAAATATCTTCGAATATAATTCCTGCGGATGCTGCGTTTGTTCAAACTATTGCATCAGTTGAAGATTCTTTACTACAATTAGCTAAATTTTTTGAAAATCAAACGGCGTTTCCAGATATATCTGATATATCAACATATAATGGCGGACTGGGTAATAGTTTTTAAGTATCTTTTTAAAAGGGTTAAAAAGTATCATAAATAGAAGAATATTTTTATGATACTTTTATGAAAAAGTATCATAAAAATACACAAGTAGAAATTATTTTAAACTAAAAGTAAAAAGTAAAAAAAATTATGCACTAGTAAAAATTTAAAATAAATTTCAATACTTATTCTATACTTTACTTACTTATCTCACATTTAATTATTTGGCTGTATATTAAGTAATATATAATTTTAATATCTTTTATATATATAAAGGCAAATGCGTAGCTACCGCGGAGCAGTTGGAGCAAATGTTCCAAGCATACATTAATTAAAAATTAGTGCGCATATTTTTTTTTTTTATTTGTACTGTTTTTAGATTACCTTGGAAAAATATACAAGGATCTTGTCATTTCACAAGCAAATGCAATCAGAAAGTCTGCTAGCAACCCTAATCTAATTTATGTAATGACTTAAGTTGCATAAGTACCGTGCGAGAGTTTCCTCTACGCAGGAGAACATAGTTTTTAACTTAGACCATTAAAACTGAGTTTTAATGGCCTAAGGTTTTTAATGAAATGCCGCACAAATATCTTAACTTTATCACATTTCACTTAAAATATCTAATGATTTTATAAAAACGTCACGTCAAAAACATCAAACATTTCAAATAAAAGAAAAAAAGTTCTAAAAAATTAGTAAGTTTTATTTATAGTTAGTTTATAGTTATTTTCTAATGTTGTGTTTTTTGAAGCAACTGTTTAGATTAGAATTGAATTAATAAATGTCTAGATTAGATTAACAGTTGTTAGTATATTTGCCGGATTTACAAACAGATATTTTATATTCTTATATTTAAAATATTGCTGCAACAAGCAGATAATCTGTTATCCGCAAAAATACTTAATCAATTAAATGATATCTTTAAAGTTTTCAATAAGTTCCTGGTCAAAATAACGTTTTTAGAAACGTAATAAATCTATAGCTTAAGAAATAAGGGGAGAAAAAAAAAAAGACTAAAATAGAAATTAAACTTATGCAACTTAAGTAAGATGTATATGTATATACATAATATAAATATTCAGCAGATAGTTTTATGAACTTCTCTTGATACTTTCATTTTGGGTTGTATTATTGTTAATATTTTTGCAATTGAAGAGTTTTTTTCTAAACAAATCTAGATCTAATTTTTGTGAAATTAGGTTTGAGTAACTTTAACTTAAGTTAGGAAAAACAAGTAAAGGATCAGATTGTGAAAGTTTACCTAAATATATTGGAAGAAACCTTGTTAATACTGAGGTATGCAAGAAACCTTGTTAATACTGAGGTATGCAAGAAACCTTGTTAATACTGAGGTATGCAAGAAACCTTGTTAATACTGAGGTATGCAAGAAACGATTATTTTACCTTAATCATGATTTTTGTTGTGGTTATTTTTTGGGAGTTTAAACAGTTGCTAGAAATTAATCGAATCAAATTTTAAGAAAGTAATTTATTAATTTACAGCTTTTAAAAGCTTTCAAAGCACATTTTAAAGCTTACTATTTTCAAGCCGCTATTTTAACTTACATTTTATATTAACTTACTATTGGAATAAATATACTAGAAACACTGTAACACTATTTAAAACTATTTTCGGCTTCGTATTCGTTTTCCAGCTTGTCTAACATACCTCTTTGAATAAATGCCATTCTCTTTTTGATTAGTCTGTTGGCATAGTAATTAAAATGACATTTTTTGAATGTTTAAAAGAAGTTTAAAAAAATGTCTTTATTGTGTAAATTAGGTTTTTTCGATTTTTGTGTAAATTGGGTCTTTATTGTGTAAATACTGCGTTGGGTAAATTAAATGAATTACAAGTAGATAAGCGCAATCAAAAAAGCCAACAACGTTTCAAAGTTGAGGTGTAATGGACATAATTATAAAGTAATGGGCATAATGATAATCAATTAACCTTTAGAGTTAAATCCAACTTTTTAAGAGCCTATTATCTATTATATATATCTTATTTTTAAGTGCCTACCTACCTATTTTTAAGTGCCTAACCTACATATCTTGTGATATCATCTGAAGGAATCGGAGGTGTTACTATTGGAATACTCCTCCGACATTTAATCTAGTTTTTGGCCTCAACTGTTTTGATTTTAAATTTGTTTCAATGATTGATTAAATTCAGCCAAATTGCTGAACTACTTCTGCTAGAAATTAAAAATGTCTATAAATTTTTAATAAGTTTAATTTTAAATAAATGGTTATTTCTAAAAAATATATTTTGAACAATAAAATATTTATTTTATTGTCCAGATTAGAAGAATGTAAAAATATATGGAAACACCAAGATGACTAAACGCATGACTCTTTCCTAAGAAAGACGTGAAATGTTAAATAATATTTTGAAACAAAATTGCTAACCTAAATCTTTACTTTATTTCTGCTGGATTATTAGTATCAGGATTGCCAACTATAACGATTTTAGTATCTTCAACTTTGACATTAGGAACATGAGGTTTTTCTATTCCATATTGTATATAACCCCTATGATTTAAACTCAAATATATTTGAATTGTTTTCAACCAACTTCGAAAAAAGAGGGGGCGCACCAATTTAACTTGCTCTAAGCGCTAAATATGTAACTACGCCACTGTATCAAAAAAGATACTTTCATACGTAGACCACACGGGTAAAACCACAGATTTTTCTTATTTTGAGGAAAATGAAATTTAGTGTTTAGTGACATTAGATATCTATTTATTGATAATATATTTAATTAAAAGTATATTTTTATGACATTTTAGTTATTACACAATATATGAATGCAGTTTTTGTACTAAATATAAAAATTATTGATTCACAGTGTTCTTTTGACATTCATTTTAGACATTCGTGATTTTTCCGTTGTAAATTCATCAACTCATAAACCACGTTAGCTTGTAACCTTTTAGAGCACTAATGTTTTTAAATGTAGGTGGTAACACATTGTAATTTAAAACCATAACGTAATAAGTGTGTGATGGGATAATGTCGTCCTCATCTCTTTTCTTTTCATAAAAAATCAAATATAACATTATATACAAGTTTTTTTTTTTTTCTTTATACAAAATAGCATTGCAACCTTATCTCTTCCCCAACCTCATCTATTTACCATAGATGCTTCCTGGTGTCTGTATTCCATCACTTTATATCAAGTTTGTATAAACCATACAAAAACCAATTGTGAACACAACGTTAATAAAAATGTGTTATTTTTTTTTCAAAGAAAAATAAATTTTTCAAAAATAAGATAAAATAATATCAAATAATGTCTTATTTTGTCTTCTCAGAAAATTATTAGCTTTAGTGAGTCTTTAAATTTTTAACAATAAAAAAGTCAACAGAGCTATGTATGCTTGTTTTAGCTTATCAGGCACTTCGATCTTTGATCTAAACATATGAGATGTAACACATAAAATTAAATATTTCCAATTTTGCATATAATTAAACTTTTAACTAACTTTAAATATTTCAATTTCTTTAAGTGAACGTAAGAAGTTTGGTTTTGAAACTCTGCAAATTTCAGAAATTTTTCTTGTATTATATTTATATATAATATTGAATTGTTATGGTTTTTTGTGAGATTGTGTAGTGTTTCTGCAAAAACTTTAGATTTGCAATGGCCATGTTTCTGTCACATTCTATAGGGGTGTCATGCCTATACAGAATGTTACAGAGTACACCTTCTGATAATATGAATACGCTAATTTAATATTAGTCGAGTTACGTCATTTTCTAGGCTTTTCTATTTTAAAGTAGTTTCTAGGCTTTTCTATACGCGTTTTTTTTTAATTTTATTTACTAACAACGCGTATTACGGGTTGCTTACTGCTAGTATGAATTAAAACAAAAGTTGAAATAATTCAAGAGAAATCTTTTGTCATTATAAATAAAAACTTTATATATATATATATATATATATATATATATATATATATATATATATATATATATATATATATATATATATATATATATATATATATATATATATATATATATATATATATTGTTTTTTTTAATGTTTTTCTGTGAACGTAATGTCGTTTACTTCATCCGACGTATTTTTCTAAGGACAAAAGTTAGTCATGCGACTTACGCTTTTATCATCATTGGTCTAGTTATAAATAATTCGGACAACTGTGTTTTTTACCAGGTATACATTGGACAACAGTGGTTGTTTTAAAGTTGCCTTTTTTTTTTTAATGACCATAGAAGCTTAAAACACAATTTTTTTATTATGAATTTTTAAATAAAAATGACTCAGTACTCAAATATCATTAAAAATAATAAAAATATTCTTTCATTTAAACTAAAGAGATGAAGATCTGTTTCAAAAACAACAAGCTCGTACAAATTCGTAGAATCGAATTTGTTTAACTTTTCGTCATTAGTTTGTTTATACATTTTTAATAATTTAATCTATTTTAAGTAGAACAACGTCTGTTTTGATTAGCGCAATTATTAGTAATTATTAAATGGTGATAACTATAAAATAAAAAAAGCTTTTTAATTCAAATTTTTTTAAATTCATTTTGTTTTCATATAGGGTAGATTACGGTAATATGATCACCTTAAGCTAAAATTTGAATATTATCAAAAATAATTATGCTGGATCCAAAATTTTTGCAAATAAACAATATTTAAGGATCACTACTCATGATCCACTTAGATATTTGGACAACTGAAAGTTTTTCTTAAAAACACAAAGGTTTTAAAAAAGTTACACAATTGCTCATATTACCCCGACCCCTTGGTAATACGAGCACTTTAAATTAGCGAAAAAAAAGTAAGATTAATTAAGTGAAAAAATACCAACCTGACAATTAGAACTAATTTTCGGAATTTAATGATTCGTTATTAACAAAACTTATCATTAAAAAATCAAAATTTAAGCTACTTTTTATTAAAATAATACTATTTTGTTTTCCGCAAAATAAAAAAAGACTAGTTTGTTGTTTCTTCTTATTAACTCAAACATTTGAACAATAAAAATTCAAATTTTTTGAATTTAAATTACAGACAAAAATTTAGTATTGTTAAAATATTAAAATTTTTTAATGTTTTATTTTATTCAAAAAGCAATTAAAACCACTACAATTTTAGGACTTTATACTAGGTAATTTCAATGAAAAACTGGGTGCTCATATTACACAAAAAAAGTATCTTTAAATAAAGTCAAAACTAAATGCTTCTATGCATTGTTTTTCTAACAAAAATGGAACATTTAGCATTTTAATTAGATAATAGCCGCTAATTACTACGTATAAATTTAGGCTAATTATACTGATTTCTGTTATCACCACATTAAATCAATTCAAAAAATACAACTATAACTTCACAGCTTACATCTAAGAAATTTGTAAGTATGCTCATATTAACAAGGTGCTCATATTACCCTAATCTACTCTACATTAATGCATTTGTATGACAATAAATTATGTGTGCTTTAGTAAATCACACACAAGAAAACACCATTAGATGGCTTTTATATAATTTCAGAAGAATCCTCCGTTTGGTTTTACTTTAAAAAGGTTTTTTTAACAACGTTTATGATTTTTGGTTATATAAAAGTATATAAAAGTACTTTTTCACAGAAATGTTTCCCATAAACAACTTGATGACAATGACTGTGTCAAAGAACAATGTCTCAACATTTTTATATGTGTTTTTTTCATATATGAAAATTAGCTTTTTCCTAGTTACCATGAATAATTTTGATCTGAAAAACTTCTAATAAACAATCTTTATCATTGACATCCTTGAACCAGTGGCGGATTAAGACTTCTTGGGGCCCGGGGCTATTTTTGTTTTTGGAGGCCTTTTTATGGGTCAGAGCCTAAAAATGACTTTAAAAAAAAAAAAAAGGTCCTCTAAAATTTTTAGAGGACCTAAAAATTTTAGAGGACTAGGGGAGACTATAGCCCGGGGCTATAGTCCCCCCTAGCCCCCTTGATCCGGCACTACTTTGAACCCTATGCCTTATTACAACTAACAACTTTTTTCTTAAAGAACAAAAACTGTATAGCTTATTTATGTTAAAAGCGTTCAGTTGTCTAAAGTGAAATAGGCAATCTAATCTAAAATAAAAAACAGATCGATTCTCCCCCATTATTTGTTATGTTCCTGAACCTCAGTTAAGAAATTAATTTTAATAAACTGCTTATGTTATAAACTCCATCGACTTGCCTTACCAACTGATTGTGGTTCATAATAGTTAGTAATTATTTGAACATACCTACTATTAAGCCACAGAGATCTGTTAAGCTACTCTTAGCATCAGCTTAAAAACTTGAGGTACCGAAAACATTTTTTTAAGATCTTTTTTATCTGGCAGTTGACAACTTTTTATAAGGTTTGATCAAGGATAACTGTTACTAAAAACCCTTTTTCTTTTAAAGAAAGAAACAATAGTATGAAAGAAAACCAGTTATCAAAAAAAAACTTTTACATCTTGGTAAAAAAAAAAAAAAGTTTCATGATAGTGTTTTAACCCACATAAGAACCAGAACATTCTTTGAGACAGAATTTAAAAAGCAAACAGTGATCTAGAACGTACAATGTTTTTTAACTCTAGTTTACATTTTTATTGGTACTGTACTGATAAATTATGTTTTATTTTTGAAGGAATCTGATAATATCTGATAATATGAATACGCTAATTTAATATTAGTCGAGTTACGTCATTTTATAGGCTTTTCTATTTAAAGTAGTTTCTAGGCTTTTCTATACACGTTTTTTTTTTTTTTATTTTATTTACTAACAACGCGTATTACGGGTTGCTAACTGCTAGTAATCTATTAATCAATTAAGTGTTCAATATCAGGTTCAAATAAAATAAATTTTTTCCAACATGATTGGCTGGATTTTAAAAAGTTGTTTTGATTTGTATTTTAATGTAGCATTAGAACTTTAATTCCATAACACTCAATTTTTTTAAATAGAATTTTTGTGGTCAATTGTATCAAAGGCTTTTGATAGAACTTTTTTTATATTGAGAGGAGTGTGTTATAAGTATTAACTTGTTACAGTGACAGATTACTCGCTAAAACGCGCTTAATTAAACTCCTTAGTTCCAATATTGAACATATATTTTATAATGCTTAAATAATGGGTAGGATCTCTAGTCTACACAGTAAATAAAATACCCGTTATATTTTTAAAAAACATAACGGGAGTTTTCCTCGCACATAACGGGTAATTGCCGTTATGTTTAATACTTAACATGTATGAAAATAACATAACGGTTTTAGCGTTATGTTTAGTCATAGCAAAATTGCCTTAAACATAACGGTTACATAACGCTAATTTACCGTTATGTGCGAGGAAAACTCCCGTTATATAACGGGTAATTACCCGTTATGTTACCGTTATGTTGAAAACCTAACATAACGGGTAATTACCCGTTATGTTACCGTTATGTAAAATGAAAATTATCTTTTTAAAGAAACGCATATTCTGCATGACTATTCGCACAAAGTACTTAACAAAAAAACATTTTTTTGTCAATAAAAGTTGTAATAAGAAAATAAAAATTATCCATAAAATATATTTCATATCATAATATATTTATATTATACTATTTATAATATAATTATTTACAAAATAATTGAATAAATTATTTACAAAATAATTGAATAAATTATTTACAAAACAATTGAATAAATTATTTACAAAATAATTGAATAAAATAACTTATTAAAATTTATAAATTCAAAAGTAATTTGCATTGCTTTGAAAAGATTGCAGAAGAAAAATGCATTTTTTAGATAATAAAGCCAATTGCAAAAAGTCTCAAATATCTTGCTAACATCTCAGAAGCCGCCCAAAACAAGAATATGTTAAATCTAGCAAATAGTAAACAAATGTACTGATCAAGAGTTGAACATCCATTTCGATACCTCTTCAACTCCTTACATCATATTCTGTTTTATTAAAGATAACTTGTGGACCATATAAACTTTAGCATAAGTATTCATGTAGTGAATCACACTAAAATTTTATAAATAAAAAATAATTATCACAATCATAAAATAAAAAATTATTATTAATACATTAAATGGAAAAAAAGAAAAAAGAATGTGAACCATTGCAATACAAAATATGCTTACCATTAGTTAAAATGTCAGCAATATTACAAGCAATAACAATTTTCTTTCCCCAAGAAATTTGACAACAACAGCCTTTATTATTTTCAACTATTAACTATTGAAGAAATAAGTAAAGCAGTTATTATTAGTTTATACTACTTTAATTTTACAAATAGTATATTTAACATTTTTTAATACTTGCAATACAAAATTAATGTTAAAAACAGTAATAATAAACAGACAGGTCAGACGGTAAGAGGTAAACACCATTATTACACAAGTATTAAACAACATTATTAAACAACATTATTTAGCACAATTTAATTAGTTTAATAATACTACACTAATTTATATTATATTACTAGAAAAAATTTATTATAAAAATATCATATAATATATTTCTTCAGAATTTCAACTTAACAATAAATAATTTTTTCTTTCAAAATAATTTCAAATATTAAAGACTTAGTCTATTTCAGGGAACTTATTGGTCAATTTACGGACCGAAAATTGGCACAATATACAGTAAATTAAAATTTTGAAATTTTTAGGAATGCATCTTCAATACAAGAAGTATAAATGCAGCATAAACAAATTAAATGTTTTTTCCATTTTTCCGATTTCCAAATAATTCCTCAAACTAACCTTGAACATTTTTATGATAATAAAAGTTTAATTAAACAAAAAAAATTCATGCAGTTTAATACCTTAATATATTTATATTAAATCATTTTTCATAACCAAGAAAATAATTAAACAAATTAACTTTGGTAAAAATTAACATTAATAAAGTCAAAAGTACTTTGCATTGCTATGAAAAGACTGCAGAACTAAAATGAATTTTTTAAATAATAAAACTTATTGCCCAAATCCACAAATATCTTGGAAACATCCCAGAAGCTGCCCAAAACAAGGATACGTTAAATCTAAAAAATAAACAGCCATCAAAACGACATTATATATATTATAATTATATATATATATATATATATATATATATATATATATATATATATATATATATATATATATATATATATTATACATATGATATATATATATATATATTTAATATATATATACATATATATATATATATATATATATATATATATATATATATTTATACATATATATATATTTATACATATATATATATATATATATATATATATATATATATATATATATATATATATATATATATTTATACATATATATATATATATATATATATATATATATATATATATATATATATATATATATATATATATATATATATGTATATATATATGTATATATATACATATATATTAACAATAGATGCCATGACATTTATTGTGAGCAATCAAAATATACCAATCAGTTATGGGCTTCAGAACCAAATATACAATAAATATATATTAATTAACAACCAAAATGCTGTTTTATAGCTAAGTTACTTAGTAAATGGTAAATACCGTACGTAAATAAATAAGTAAATCAAAATAGTAGAGACATTATAAACAAAAAATCTAATTGCAAAAATCCTTTAGATTCGCGCCATTTTGTAAACATAACGGTTAAACATAACGCTTTACAAATATCATACAAATAGTTTTGGGCATAAAGCTTTAAACTTAACATAACGCTAACATAACGGTGAACATAACGCCAAAATTTTCAATTACCGTTATGTAATTGTTATTTTAGCGTTATGTTTTTTGCTGTGTAACACTCGCACTCCAACGGTCTCCTTTACGTGCGCAAATATAAAGATAACATTCTTTTATTTGTAAGACTCCCTACCCAAAAAAAAACCTTCAGTCAGTGTATGTACACTTATTGCACATACTCCTATTTAACCAGTCAATATATGTACTTTCCGCTGCGTCTATCTCTAGAGTGTTAATGACATAACTAACCAACATTTCGGCATTGTTGTCACGATAAATAGTTAAATAAATACTTCCGTTAAACAAGCGCTTGTGCAGAACTCTTTGTTTTCTTGTGTAAGAGCATTTTTCTGCAAAGCTCAGGCTAAAATACAAATTTTTAATAGCAACCTCTTCAAAATTTATAAGTTTTCAATATGCTGTAACTGTTCATACTAAAAGCTTAATTCCATTTTAAAAAAAAAAAAAAAAAATAATTGGTTCTCTAAATATTGGACTTTAATTTTTGACAAAATTAAAGTTTAACAAATTTTAAAATTATTGACCAAATGGTGTCAAAGTTAAGTATCTAAAATTATAAAAATACCCATAAGGAAGAAATTTCTTAGCTGTTTATAAATTACATCACGCTGTACAAAGATAAGGGAGGGGGAGAGAGAAGTATGGATTTTTATTTTACCTTTATAGGTACTTAATTAGATAAAGATTTACTTTACTAGAACTTAATGTAGCGGTTCTCATTCAAAAATGACTAAATATCTGTGCACTAAATATCTTTTTTTTTTTTTTTTCATTTAGGTGCCCTAAGAAGACCTAACGGTCTTGTCACAGAGCACCGCGGAAGTGCATTTAATCAGGAAGTTCACGCCTCTTTCCTTACCGTGACGCGAAAATATGTTCAGAGCTCGTTTCGAACCTGGATCTTCTGCTTATAAGGCATACACTGTAACCACTGCACCACAGCCGCTCATATCTTATCGGTGCAATAAATATCTTTCATCGCTCATTAGAATTGTATGAACTTAAATCTAAATACTTTTCTTCGAGATGGGGACTCTTTTTTTTTTCACTTATTCTAAAAATTACTTAGAAATGGGTGGTACACAAAAGATATACCAAATGAAAAAGAATCTCAGAGCAGTACTTTTTTACTGTACCAATTTCCACAGTCAATCTCAATTTCATGTATTATGTCCTGTAGGACCTCAAAGTTGGTGTAAGTGAGAAAAAATCAGAAGGTGGCCAGGGAAATGACAACTACAAACCAAACGTTTATTATAAAGTAATAAAAGTTAATGAAAGTTGAACATCATTTTAGTTTAGGAACTAGATAATATAAGCAAGATCATCTGTAAATTTCGAGAGATTTTTTTTTTAGTTTTCTTATTTCAACCATAAGTAAAGTTTTAAACATTTTTCAGCTTAAAAATTACTGTTTTTTTATAAACATTTTTACGATAACTAGTAACTGAAATTCGTTATTGGAACTATTTTATTTAATATTCTGAAAAACGAAAAATCAATTTGACAAAAAATTTTATTTCTTGATAAACCATCTTAAACTAGTTTAAAAAACATATATTAAGGAATCATTACAAAAAAGTAACAGAAAAAGGAAGCAATGAAGATGTTTCATTTCTTGGATATAGCCAGAATTGTAAACAAACCAAAAAAAAAAGAGAGAAAAGGAAAAAAAAGAAAATTATTTTAAAGAAAAAAAAATTATTTTAAATAAATTAAAGTAAGAAAAATATTGAGAGGTGTAAACGAACGAAAAGATTGCAAAAATAAAATAAGAAAATGAATAAAAGAATAAAACGAACAAATAGATTTAATGAAACAAATAAAAAAAATCAATTAAAAGCAAAGTACCGAATTAAAAGAAAAAGTTCGAAAATATTCGAAATAATAATAAAAAGAACTAATTAAAACATAAAAATAAATTGCTACCAACTTTTTTTACGCCTTTCTTTTTTCACCAAAAAATATCAAAAGAATATTACTATTATTTTATTTTATTTCGTAGAAGTTTTTGTTTGCCTTTTGTTTTTGTAGTTTTTGTTTTCGTTTTGTAGTTTCTGTGTTTTGCCTTTTTGTTTGCGTAAAGTTAGTTATTATTTGTGTTGTTGTTGTTAATTATTTTTATTGTTGTTCGCTGTTGTTATTAATTGGATTGAAGTTCGTTGTTATTAATTGGAGAGAAGTGTTTTCATATTTTTTTGTCTTATTATTTAATTTATTATAGCTTAATCGTTACTTTTTTTTTAATTAATTTGATTTGTGCATGCTTTTATTTATTACTATTGCTGTTGATTTTTTCTTATTTCTTAATTTTATTTAGATGTAACTCCAATGACTTGTTTTTAACTATATATGAGTGACACCTAACCTAGTTTTGTAAAACTATAAAATTTTGTAATTTTTCAATTTTTCGTTGAATAAAAAAAAGTAAGCACAAAGCCACATGTTCCAAGATCAAGGATAAATGTTGCAAGTTCAAGCCATGTGGTATTATACCACATGTTGCAAAAGTAAAATACAATTGGATATAGATATGATTAACCAAAATAACTTATATACATATGAGTCAGACATAAACTTTACAAAGATGTATTAATAACCCAATCTGAGAGAAGATATTTTCAGCAGGAGGGTAATTCAATATCAAATGAGAAAATTTTAAATATATCACCCTATATCTCAGATTTTGCTGATTTTTACACAGTTGAGAGTACTTAGAAAAATAAAAATTCCTTGAAAATTTTAGATTTAATTGGAGCTAGAGCTCCAAGAAAATCCTGAAATATGACCATTTTACTTTTAACAGATTTGAGCAGATGTTAAATGCATTTTCATCTTGGGTAGATGTTAAATGGTTTATTAATAGTAATGAGGCAGTTGCTTGGGCTATTAAACAGTGTACTGAGCACTATCTATGTTTCGAATCAAGTTGTTTTACAAATTTAAAAATGAATAAAGTAACAAAAACTATAAAACACAAAAAACCACCATCATCACCAAGTTTGCTAAACCTAACATTCACTAATATTCGTAGTCTTTAAAGTAACTTTTCTACTGTTGAGTCTTATCTCTTGCAAAGTTCACCAGACCTACTTGCTCTTTGCGAGGCTAATTTGAGTTCAGCTGTTTTATCTTGTGATCTTAGTACTGATGGTTATCTTCCATCAGGGTGTCTGCCAGATCAGGGAAATCAATGAAAACAGGAAAAAGTCAGAGAATTCAGATATCAGCAAAAAAATCAGGGAATTATCAGGGAAATTAGGTTAAACTTAAGAAAAATCAGGGGGAAATCAGGGAAAATGGCTCTTCATCAAATTTACATAACTTAAATAAGATGTATATGGTACACATAGTATAAAAGTTTACTTGATAAATAGTCTTATAAACTTCTCTTGATACATTTAATGTATTATTGTTTATATTTTTGATGTTGAAGAGTATTTTTCTAGACAAATCTAGGTCAATTTTTGTAAAGTTGAGTTTAGGTAACTTAGTTTAGGTAAATTAAATCAGGGAAAACAGGTAGAAGATCAAGGAAATATCAGGGAAAAGTCAGGGAAATCCACCTTGATGTAATGGCAGACACCCTGTCTTGCTTTAATTCGTAAAGACTCCAATAGTCACATGCTTAGCCTGGGCATTTACATTCGTAAGAATTCACTCATTTGTAGGGAAACTAGGTTTGAATCCACAAACTACTCTTTTATGTACTTTTGTTTAACACCATTTCACTCTATCACATTTCTCTTTGCTCTTTATCGCTATCCTTCATTTCAAGACTGCACTCTTCTTGATGTTATTTCTGATCATATTGACCAAGCCCTCTCTCTTTATCCATCAGTCAATATTGTTGTTGTCGGTGACTTTAATGTTCATCACACTGAATGGCTTGGCTGTAACTCTGGCAGTGACTCTGCAGGCATTAAAGCCCACAACTTTTGCCTTTCTCAATCAGGCTTGGTCGGGAAGCGGGAGCGATCGCTCTCGAATACTGACCACGGAAATTATATTTAGTTGCGTAAAACTGGCCAGGTTTTTTAGTCGTTTTGAGAACATTTAAGTTTATGTACGAAACAAAAAATTTTTATTTTACGGACATACATGGAAACATAAAAAAACTTTAATGTTCTTAAAACATCTTTGTGCGAAAGAATAAAAAGAATATTTGCGAACACTAAAAATCCGCCAAATTAACAAACAAACTAATTCTATTGGTTCAAAAAATACGCTGTTTAAGCGAAATAAAGTTCTAGAGTATTCTGTTAAAATGTTTTAAAAAATTGTATTACACACGATTTGTTACGTTTTGAGATTTCTAGCATTGTTTTAAGAATATATATTATTTGTTTACGAAAATAAATGTTTTAAATATAATTGATTAAATTGTTAAAATTTTAAAAGTTTATTATAAATCATAGATTTTATTAGTATATTCTTATTTTTTATTTTAAAAGAGATTGTATTCTTTATGTAAATGTAATTTTGTGTATTTGTTTTTTATCGTAATGTATCTTTTAAAGCAATTTTTATGATTTAAACAAAGACTTACAAAAATAATTGCGTTTTCAATGAAGTTATAATCGTTAAAGTTAATAAAACTAATTATGCAACAAACATATAAGTAGTTTCTGGTTACTAAACACAAAAAACGCATACAAAGTAACTCGCGGATGAACAAGCATCGCGCCTAAGGTCACGACTAATATACTTTTTTCTGCTTTAAATACTAATTAAAATTAAAAAGCCCACTCACTAAACATCATCAGCGATATTGCGAAGCAGTTTCGCTTCCTGGTCATTAAGTATTTTTAACCTTTTTAGTTGATTTCTATCTTGATTATTTAATTCCTATAGTAATTCGATGATTTAATTTTTTCATTTGTTTATCTTACTAAGAAGAATCGCTTCAAATATGTTAAACTTTTCAAACTACTCGAAACATAAAATAGGTATTAAAAAATTAACTTTTTTATTTATAAAAAAATTTAGCTTAAGTAAAACTAAAACTTGCAAACTTAGTTAAATAAAGAATATTTATTTCCCTTTTAAACGATCGTAAGTTGTTACTTTATATAAAAAACATCGCTTAATTTTATTTTTTTTGTAATTGTCTCTCATCGGTCCAATTAATCTTTTTTTTTTTTTGCTTTTTAAAATGTTCTCAAAACGACTAAAAATCTCGCAACTAAATATTATTTACGTGGTCAGCAATCGAGAGCGATCGCTCCCGCTTCCCGACCAAGCCTGTTCTCAATCCCTAACTCAAATAGTCAACTTTCCAACTCGCTTTCCAGACAACCCAAATCATTTATCTTCTCTACTTGACTTATGTTTGTTTCTGATCCTAGTCAGTGCTCAGTTTCTCCACATTCACCCTTAGGTGCCTCTGATTACAGTTTGATCTTTCTAAAACTATCATCTCATTCTTCTTTATCATCAGAATCCCCCTATCATTGTACATCTTACAACTACCTTAAAGCTGACTGGGACTCTTTCCGTGATTTTTTTCATGATGGCCTTTGGGTAGAAATCTTTTGTCTTCCTGTTGACAAATGTGCTTCTTACATAACTTCATGGATTCAGGCTGGCATGCAATCCTTTATTCCCTCTCCAATTCCAGGTCAAGCCTCACTCTTTTCCATGGGTTTCCTTACATGGTGATGCTGCAATTGCCAATTGAAACCATTACTTCCATATCTATCAGCAAGACATCAGCAAAACAATTCTCCAGAAAAAAGGTGTCTGTTTATTACTGTTAAGAACCATTGTAAAAAGGTTTTGTCTAATGCCAAAGCCCGCTATTCTCAGGTCATGAAATCTCGTATTTCATCACAAAAATTAGGCTCTCGTGACTTCTGAAGAATCTTTAATAGTATCAATAATAAGAGCAAGTCTGTAATTCCACCTCTTTTGTATGGTTCAGACTTTGTCATCTCACCCAAAGACAAAGCTGGATTATTTGCTAAGAATTTTTTATAAATATCTCTTGATTCCACTAGTTGCGTTCTACCTCATATAGCCGTCAAACAGGTTGATCCATTGTCTGACATTCGTCTCACTCCAGCTTCTGTATCTAAAGTGATTTCTCTTTCTCTTTTCTACAAATACTTTAATGGGCACTGCTCTAAAGAGCTAGCATCTCTTGTGCCATCTACTAAAATTCACTCTCATGTTACTTGTCATTCAATTAAGTCTCATCCTTTTTCTGTTACTGTTCCTAAGTGCTCCAAAAACGTTTTTTTCTTCCAACATCAGTTCTTTGGAATTCGTTTCCTTCATCTTGCTTTCATGATTCATATGACTTGCAATCTTTTAAGTCGTCTGTCAATCGTTATCTTGCTCTACAATCTTCATCTTTTCTCTTCCACTAACTTCCAACGCTAATTAGTGGTTGCTTGCAGCCTTTTTGGAAGCGAAGATGTTAAAAAAAAAATGTTTGTTTTACTACAAAAATGTTTGCTTCCAGACAACTTGGAAAGTTGTCTGGAAGCAAATAAAATATATCGGGACTACACAAATGCTGAAACTTTCAGCATTTGTGTAGTCCTGATGAACAAGTGTTAAAATTGTTTCCACGGCAGATAACCAGAGGGCTGAGCACTTGGAACATGCCCCACTTTTCTCAACAACAAAAAAAATTTTTCATTTTTATCAAAGTAAATACAACTTTGAAAATATTATTTTCAAAATTTTTTTTTGGTTTATATTTGTTCCATTTGTTTTTTGATCATTCTGTATTCAATGATCTTTCTTAATGTGGTTTTTCAAATTTATTTTTACATTATTGAAAATGCAAAAAAAAAAGAAATTAAATTTTTTGAAAAAATAAGTGGACCATAGTCCCAGTGCCCCAGGCCACGGACCCTCTGGTCATCTAATCCCCAGTTTTGCCTAATGTCTTGAGGCCCTGAAAACAATTTTTAAATGCACATTTTAGATTTGCCAATAAATGATTTATTGGCACTACAAAAATGCCATAATTTTCAGAGCTCCAGCTAGTCTAGTAGGTAGTGAAAAATCAATTGCAATATTCTGCTACAAAAAAGTGGGGTGCCCCTTTATATATATATGGAAATCCATATACTTACAGACCAAAATCTTTATATTTTTTGAAAGATCAAAAATATAGAATAATGTCTACTTTTATTTATTTTATTTTTTTTGATATCTTCAAGGCATCATGGGTTTCTTGAGCATTATAAACAGGTATATACAAAATTTGCTAAATTTATTTAAATTGATAATTACAGGTACTTAATAATAATTTTTTACATTTCCGATCATTCTATTGGATGGATTCCGATCTATTTTCGGATTCCATTCTATTGGACGGATTCCGATCATTCTATTGGACCCACAAAAATAGCTAATTACAATTTTTTAGTAAAAAAATCTAGTATTTTTAAAGTTATGTGACTTGAAACCTGCAAATAAACATTAGAATTCTGAGAGGACAAGAGGGGCCAGACCAATTTTTTGTTAAAAGTAAAATGGTCATATTTCAGGAGCCAGAGGTTAAAATTTTTGAAGAATTCATATTTTACTAAACACTCAGCTGTACAAAAATTAGCAAAATCTGAAAAGTATGGTGACATGACCTAGGTCATTTGACATGGAATTACCCAGGAGCTTTTGCTGGAACATTAAAGAATTGAACTGTTATTTTTTTTAAATTAAATTTTTAAACTTTTAAATTGAACTGTAATTTTAACATTTATCTTTTTTTTTTCAACAAAACTTTTCTTGATTTCAATCTTGTAAGTTTTTTTTTTTTTTTAAGGAAGTTTGGATATTTTAAAAATAATCTTATTTAATACAAACTTATTTGCACAACATAAAAAAGAATACAAACTTATTTGCACAATATAGTATAATAATTGAAAGAGTGCCTGCTTAAACCAAAACCCTCAGTCAATATATTTACATTGCTGTGCCTATTTCTAAATCAGCTGATGTATGTAAACACTGCACCTATCCCTAGTCAAGTAGATTTATGTATACTTTGATGCACCTAATAAATAATCAACTAAAAGCCTGCTATTACCAATAAGTTACTTTCATTATTGCTAAAGAAGCTTTGCTTCCTTGTCATCCCAATTATAGGATCAGTTCAACATTGTGGTCACACGTTAAGTACTGTTTATAACTTTGGTTTCACATGTGTTAAACTTTTTTTTTACTGGTAAAAACCCTTTAAAACCAAATTTGTCTAAGTTTTTAAATTTGAAGAAAAACCCGGAAAAATTACAAAACACAAACCTTTATGAACAATATTGCTGTGTGGAGAGACAAAGTTTAGTACTACCAGTTGCATGATAATTACCTTTTTAACATTAACTGAATATAAAATTAAACATTTAATGGAGATAAATTTAATGGAGATAAAATAAATTAAATTTTATTTTATATTCAGTTAATGTTAAAATTTTATTAATATTGATTTAAAATAAAGTTTAAATCTAATTAAACTTTATTTTCAAATTTTAAATTTTTACTCATTTAGGTTTCGAATTCAGCAAGATTACTTGCAAAAATAGTTACAGTCTTAAATTTCCTCGAAAAAGAAATAGTGACTTGGATCCACCTTGGCAGTTTTACGGAGATACAGTGTATGCAAAAGTTTCATGTCAAACATCAAAAAATAACGAAAACCAACACAGAAAAAAAAGAGATTTGAATATCTTTGTCAATGAAAAAAGCAAAAAAAAGAGGCTAAAGAGAGATATAAGTGAGTATCTTTATGCACAAATGCATTTAAATAAAGTTATCTAATGATGTTAGGTACAAAACAAGTATGCAGCATTAGTTTTTTTTATTGTCACATTAGTTAAAATTTATTAGACTAGATAAAAATTTACTTAGGGATTTAAAGTTTCATTAAAAAAAATATTATTATGTTTAGAAATAGCATCCCTTAAAATTTATTTAAAATTTACACCCAACCAATTCAAAATAAGGGGTTTTGAGGAGGTTGTTAACTTTTTCATATAATAACTTTTGAACACTAAATCATTTTTATAAATAATGCAAAATTTTTATGTTACTTTTGTTCTCAGGCTCTTATCAGCTCAATTTTGGGCAATTTTGGGCTTACATGACTCAAGTATAAACATACAAATGTTTAAAGTTTAGAACTTACTAAGAAATTATATAAGTCAAATACCAAAAAATTATGGATCTACCCTTGGTAGATAAATGTGGTAATGTTTGATCAAAAAAGAAAACCAGATAAATAGAGAATTTTATTTGTTTACTTCAACATTGACAAATCCATAAAAAGGACGAATTTAACATGTGACACTTCAACATTGACAAATCCATTAAAGGACTAATTTAACATGTGGCAAAAACAATTATCATTGTTAGAATGAATTTTTGAGCATTTTTTTTGGTCATTGAGCATTTTAAAAAATTGATTAAAGTTTAGTAATTTAATAATAAAAAGTAAATAATGAAATAATAAATTAGCATATATTATGTAAAAAAATGTTTAATAAATAAATAAAAGCAAATTCAAACAAAATATTATGTAGAGTATTTGTGGAGTTTAGATTAAGCCCTGTGAACATTTAAAGTTGTAACTTACAAACTTACAAAATTTTTTGAAAAAACTCAAACCTTATTAGCTATAGAAAAACTTTAAAGTCAATGAGAAACCTCTAGATATAGTCTGATTTTTTATCTAAAGGAAATAAAAAATGTTGGCAAGTTGAACATTTTGATTTTTAAATATTTTACAATGTCTGTAAGAACCACCCTTTTATTACCACCCCATGCACAATTCAAGTGGTGTTAACAGTATTAGAATAATCTAGAACTTAAAATAAAAGCAAAAAGGAGGTGTTTAAAATGATTATTTTTCTCAACTTGATCATTTAATGATCTAAAAATAAGAAAATTCACTTGAACATAAAAATATAGATTTTGTAGA
>NC_061157.1:65817012-65914512 GCF_022113875.1 Hydra vulgaris
AGTGCAGACACATCAGAGATCATACCGTTTCTTGACTATGCTTAGGGCAAATCAACTGAAATCAAAACTGTTGTTGATGAGCTTAAAACTGATTTTAAAAATTACTTTCATAAATACTAAGGTATTTTTCGTCTAAAAATTGATATGATACTCAAATCCTGTTTTACATAAATTTTTTAAAGAAACAGACCATAGTATGTTTAATTATGTAAAGTATATAATTTTATAGCATGTAATATTATATCATGGGTATTACCGCTTTCATTTGGAGTATCAAAACTCTAAATAAAAGCGGTTAAAAGCGGTTGTACCCTTGATATAAAATTTGCTTGCTTGTTAAATAATCATTTACAACAAGCAAAAGAAGTTGATTTCGTTAAAGACTCTGATTGTGATGGTCAAATCAAAAAAGAAAACAAAAAAGCATGGTTGTATTCAGCTTTTTTGATCAAATGGGTATAAATGAAAATGCTTCACAGAAATGTGAAAACACTGACGGAAGGGAAAAAAAGTATAATAGCAAAAATCCTTGAGGAAAAACTCAAAATTTAAAAGAAAAATAGTACAAATAAAAAATATCTTAAATAATAATTTTTAATAATAAATTTAAAAAAATAACAATTTTATGAATAAAATTGTTATTTTTTTAAACTAATTACAAATTTAATTAAAAATTGAGATTAATTTTCAAATTAATTATTTTGTTGGATTCAGTTACAAAAAATTTATTTACAGGTTTAATATTACTGCAAGCCTAACCCTGGAAGGCACAAACTATATACATGCAGGCTGTATCTACCAGTAGTTATGGGTCTTTTTGCATTTAATATTTTTAATTTTTCATGCACAACATAATTACATATGAACTATAAATGTTTATTCGTTACTATATATAAGTTGAACAATAGTATTCTGTTTTCCTTACTTGTTTAAAGATATAAAATATTAGTTTAAACTTTCAATTGATTCATCAATTGATTCACTTCTACTTTAGCCTATCAAACAAATAATAATTGTTCTTATAAGTGGTGGGGTGTTTACAATTAAACCAGCTCTGTGCGGCCATGGTGCAGTGATTACAGCGCTTGCTTTATATGCAGGAGATTCAGGTTCAAAACAAGCTCTGAACATATTTTCGCGTCATGGTAAGGAAAGAGGCGTGAACTTCCTGGTTAAATGCACTTCCGCGGTGCTTTGTGACAAGATCGTTAGGTCTTCTTGGTACACCTAAATAACGAAAAGCAAAAAAACAAAATAAAATAAGTTCCGATAAAGACACTAATAAGTGGGATTTGGCAAGGTTCTCAATGAAAATTTTGTGTGCACCTCCTTCATCCATTAAGAGAACCTCTCTTTTAGCACAACAGGAAACATATTTTAAGCCAAAAGAAACAGGGTGTTGCCCGAGCATGGAGAACAGGCTACATTTTTAAATTATAATTTGCCTAATTTATATAATAACAATAGATAAATAATTTAAATGTAATAAACTAATAAGTATAATAAAAATAACTTTCCTCACTTGTAATTAGTAATTACTAAATGGTAATTTTATTATACTTCAAAGTACAAACTAATGTAAACTAAACATTGTTTATAATATAATTTTAAAATTTAGACTTGGTTAATCTAACAAGAAGCCAAATTAGTTTTATAAATCATACCCTAGTTCAACTATTAATTTGTATTTAGTAATTACTAATTAGCATGTCATTTTTTTTCCAGATAACATTAAACTTGTTCAAACAAGGCATAGATACATCATAAAATCCTATAACATCGTGTAATTAAAAAAAACCTTGATGATTTGTTATAGTTAAATACCTTATTTGCTAAAATACTTATCATTACAGTACATATATTTTGCAATATGCAGTATATAATAATTGCAGTAAAATGTTAAAAAATGTTTTTTAGCAACTAATATTATCCCTAGATAGCTAGATCTGTGAGATAGCAAATTTTATCTATAGAAGTGCAAAAGTTTTGGCAGAGTGACTATTGTTCTTGACATATCTAAGGCTTTCGACAAAGTTTGGCATGCTAAACTTTTTTTATATGGTGTATCTGGGAAAGTTTTTTGAGATTATCAAATGGTTTCTTTTTAACCGCTTTATTATTTCTTATCTACATTAATGATCTTCGCAACAATCTTACATCTAAAGTAGCTCTTTTTGCTGATGACTCAACTTTATACTCCTGCCTTGACTGATGACTCAAATTTATACTTCTGTCTCTGCCTCCTGACAAAAAGTCTTCTCTTTTTTATTGTTTAGAATAGACAGCTGATCTTGAATCTGATCTCACTTCTGTAACATATTGGGGCTCAAATTGGCTCATAAATTTTAACTCCAACATACTCAGTTATTTACTGCAAACAATTATTGCAGTACTGTTGATATTCTTATTTTAATGAATGGCAACCCTCTCACTGAGTCTTCTTCTTTACGTCTTCTTGGATAATTGTTTACTACTGACCTTTCATGGAAACCATATATACAATTGATTACTAAGTTAGCATCTGCCAAATTTGCTTCTCTTTATCGTGCTCACCATTTTCTTTCTCCTGATTCCATTCCTACCTCTACAAATCTCTTATTGGTCCTTGCATGGAATACTGTTGTCATATCTGGGCTAGTTCTTCTAATGATACTCTTTCTCTTCTAGACAAGGTCTAAAAATACATTGTAAATGTAGTGGACCTGCTCTATTTGCTAAGGTTAAAAAAATTCTCCTATCGTCTCCTATCGTTTTAAAGTTGCATCTCTTTCTCTTTTCTACAAGTACTATCATTGTTGCTGCTCAAAGGAGCTGTCATCTCTAGTTTCATCAACTAAACCCTATTCTCGCTTACTCTTTATTATTGCATTTTTCTAATTGCAAATAATTTTAATACTTTTCTAATTGCAAATATTTTTGAAATTATTCTCATTGCAAATAAATTTGACATTTTTTTAATTTAAAATAATTTTACCATTTTTCTAATTGCAAATAGTTTTTGACATTTTTCTAATTGCTATTCTTCATATTCTCAAACTCTTTAAGCATTCTTGCTTGACTCATCATTCAGCAAAGTCTCATTCTTTTACTATGTATTGGTCCCTGCATGCTCTAAAAACTTTTATTATAACTTTTATTTTCCACGCACTTCAACTTTTTTAAACTCCCTTCCATTTTCATATTTTCCTGACCCATACAACCTTCAACTTTATAAGTCTTCTGTCAACGGTTTCCTTACTAATAAAATAATTCTATTCTTTTTTTCTAGTAACTCCCAACTTAATAGTGGTTGCTTGCATTGTTGTTAAGAGTGAATCAGAATTTAAAAAAAAATCCATTTATATCTCTGATAAAAAAGGAAAAGAAAGAATCTTATATGACTGGAAAAAAGCATACAATCTGGTATTAGGTAGTGGAACATCTAAGCAACTTTCTAATCATAAATTTATCTACATTTTCATTCATTTAGATTAAACTTTAAATTTAAACTTTTTGACATAGCTAGGTGTAAATGTTCAATAAAATCATGCAAAGAATCTGATGGTAATGACTGCGACTAGATTTTTCATATTTTTTGCAAATGCATTCAGCAAATTAAAATTCCTATTATTGAATTTAAATTTTTAAAGTCGCAAAGGATAAAGTTGGTTCTAAAAGTGGAATGCAAATAGGTTCAGTTAATAGACAACAAGTATCAAGACAAAAAAAATATTATCACAGAAAGCAAAAGTACAAATTATCACAGAAAGCAAAAGTACAGTATTCTGATGTATTATTTCAAAATGATGTGGAATCAGACCATGTTGAGAATGATTATAATGACAATGTTTATTTACCAGACATACAAAACGTTTTTCAGCTGTTAACCATAAATGTAAATCACATTACTTTGTAAGCATTAAAATTTGGTAAAAGTGCTAAAGCAACTGCATCAATTGGCACTGCAACATTAAATATGTCAGGTCAGGAGTATGGTCTTCATGATCATCGTGCTACTGGTAACATGTAACCCAGTGCAACCTGTTCCATGTTCTGCTGCCTTGCAGGATTTGCTTTCTAAGCAAAGGCTGGAAGGAGTGTGCTTCCTGTCATCAGTACTATCTTATATCAGTCATGCCTATAGTAATATATATATTTTTTTATATAGTTGGAGGTGCCTTAGTTACTGTATTAGCTCACCTGTAATCTACTTTATATGTATGTTTGTGTTCTGTCTGAACCTCTGGCGCTGTGTTTGCTCACCCGTAAGTTACTTTATGTTTTTTATGTATATCTGTGTTCTGTCTGAACCTCTGGCGCGGTGTTGACTCACCCGTAAGTTTATTTATGTTTGTTTATGTTCTGTTTATTCTCTGATGCAGCCTGAGCTCAGTAACTAGCTACTTACTCCAACTACAAGACCTACACTAACGTTAAACTCCTGTATTTTGTTAGATGCAGTGTTTTTCCTAATGCACTTCCAAAATGTCATGCCTGGTTTTCTCAAAGAACTGTTGCAGGAAGTAACTCCTTTCAACTACTCCAGGTCAGGTCAGGATAATCAAGATCAATCTTACTACTGGTATCATGTAACCCAGTACCACCTGCCACAAGCCCTGTTGCCTTGCAGAGTGTGCTCTTCTTAGTCAAAGGCTAGGAGAAATAAACTTCGACAAAAAATTCCCCTGCCTTAGGGCTCTTGGTTGAGTAAAGGCTAGAGATGGTGTCTCGATAAAAACACTCATCTTGGGTAGATGTTAACTGCATCCAGCTAAACATCCCCTTCCTTGGGGCTCTTGGTTGAGTAAAGACTAGAGATGGTGTCTCGATAAAAATACTCATCTTGGGCAGATGTTAACTGCATCCAGCTACTGTCTTGTAGAAGCCTCCTAGGTTCGAGGCTGGTTAGCAGAAAAATTCTGCTAACCAGCCTCGAACCCCTTCTTCGTCTATTAGGCTGGTGTAGATGTAACCTGTGTTACATTGTTTCCTGCCTAGGATGATGAATGCTGGATCTCCTTGACTCTACTCATAGAATTTTGCTTATGCCTCCTTGATAATGGCTATGCAACTCTTCCTGTTATCTCCATATGAGGGTACAGCTCTAGAACTCAGTTTAATGGTTCTGAGGCCAGCTGGTAGTAAGGTTTCCCGAACTCTGTGGTTGCTCTCAGAGAGGCTAATTCCATCAACAGCTGCAAAATATCAGAGTATTAACAGTGCCATGTTGCGCATTGATGGTGTCCCTGTTAATGCTTTTGGTGTGCATTGTCAAGGCCACATAAGGAGCCCTATGTCACGGCTTAGGGTTAATTAACAGGACTGAGACAACTGCATAGCTCATTGATTAGGAGGCTGCGCTCTATCTATGAATGAGTCAAGTTATCATTAAACCCAAATCATGACCAAAGTAACCAAAAATTTTAAACCTATAAAACCATCCCCACCACCTAAATGTTTTAATATATCTTTTACAAATATTTGCGGTCTGCGAAGCAACTTTCCGTCAGTTGAGTCTTACCTCCTGCAAAATTCACCAGACTTGCTTGCACTCACTGAAACAAATTTAAATTCTGCAATTCCTTCTTCAGATGTCAGTGTTGATGGGTACTATCCTTTGATTCGTAAAGACTCCAATAGTCACATGCTAGGTTTAGGGGTATACATACGCATTAATTCCCCTATTTGTTGTGAAATCAGGTTCGAATCCTGTGACCATTCTTTGATCAAATTGACCATGCCCTCTCTCTTTACCCCTCTGCCAATATTGTTGTTGTTGGTGATTTTAATGCCCATCACACTGAATGGCTTGGCTCTAACACCACTGATCCTGCTGGCACTTAAAGTCTTTAACTTCTGCGTTTCTCAATCTCTTACTCAGATAGTTAACTTTGTGACTCGTTTTCCTGACAACCCTAATCATTTACCTTCACTCCTTGACTTATGTCTTGTCTCTGACCCTAGCTGATAAATGCGCCTCCTACGTATCTTCCTGGATTCAGGCTGGAGTGGAAGCTTTTATTTCTTCTCGTCGGTTTCAAGTCAAGCCTCATTCTACTCCATGGTTTTCTCCTTCTTGTGCGACTGCTATATCCAATTGTAATCATTTTTTTCATCTTTTTCAAAAGAACAACTCTCTTGAGAACAAATGGCTATTTATTATTGCAAAAATCGATGTAAAAAGGTGCTTTCTAATGCTAAACTCCATTATTCTCAGTTCACTAAATCTCGCATCTTATCACAGAAATTAGGCTCTAAAGACTTTTGGAAAATCTTCAACAGCATTATTAACAAAGGTAGATCTAACATTCCATCTCTCATTCATGGGACTGATCTTTTTACCTCTCCCAAGGATAAGGCAGAACTATTTCTTCTAATTCCATTCTTGAATCTTATGGACATTCTCTTCCTTCCATTCCAGTCAAACAGGTTGACCCATTGTTAGACATTCAAATCGCTTCGGCTTCTGTTGCTAAAGTCATATCTCAATTAAACTCGTCTACAGCTTGTGGTCCAGACAACATTCCTGTCACAGTCTTGCAGAATTGTTCTCCAGAACTTTCTTCAATTCTCTCTAAACTATTTAACAAGTGTTTGACTGAGTCTTGTTTTCCTGCTTGTTGGAAAATGGCATCTGTGGTTCCAATATTCAAAAACTCTGGACAAAATTCTGACCCCTCCAATTATCGTCTGATCAGTCTTCTTTCTGTTATTAGCAAGGTCTTTGAGTCTTTGATCAACATCACATCTCATCTTGAGTCAAATAAACTGCTGTCAGACAATCAATACGGTTTTCGATCCTCTCGCTCTATGGCTGACTTGCTAACTGCTGTAACTGAAAGATTTTATCGTGCATTAGATGGAGGCGGTGAGGCTAGGGCTATTGCTCTCAACATATCTAAAGCTTTCAACAAAGTTTGGCATGCTGGTTTTCTCCATAAGCTTGCTTCATATAGTGTTTCTGGGAAAGTTTTTGAGATTATCAAAAACTTTCCCAGAAACACCATATGAAGCAAGGATGCAGTTTTTTTAAAAGATCATGAACTCTGTTTTGAACACCTGATAAAAGCCTAGCTCTAAATTATAAAAAAATTGAAAGATTAAAGCAAAATAATGTAGTAAGTAGTAAGTAATGGAGTAAAGAGAAGCATAACAGTCAAGTTAAGGAAGAGGGCATACAATGTATAATGTTTGATGGTCCAAAGGACCTTACAAAAACAGTTGTATATGGTAAGAATGGTAAATTTAACCCAAGAGAGATCAAAGAAGATCATTATAGTGTCTGTAGTGTCTGAGCCTGGTAGAAAATATTTATTCCACTTTATAAATAATTCAGAGGAAAGAGCTGGTTGAACACCTGCTGAATATATTGCTGAACAACTGTATGATTGGATAATATCACATGGTATTGAGAACCAATTAGTTGCAATTGGTAGAGATTCAACCAACCTTAACACAGTTTTTATCTTAATTTCTTTTAATGGTAGTTTAAACTTCTTATATTATTTTCTACAGATCAGAAATATTTATACAGAATATATAATGCAATAGCATCAGGTGTTTTCTTTGACGATTTAAAGGAAATTTAAATTGGCCCACACAATCATTCAAGATGCTTGAATCTTGCAAAAAAACTGCTTCAAATCTGCTGCAACATGGTTAAGAAAACAAAGATCTAAAAAACTTGAAATTGTTAGCAGAGTTCATCATGGGTGTTTGTTCAGTTATGTGGTTTGACATTAGGGTGATAAACTTAGTAAGATAGAAGCAATAATTTACTTAAATACTATAATTTACTTTAATAATTGTAATACAATTGTAATTATGCTAAAGAAAAGTAATCAATTTTAGACTAAACATAGCTGGATTTAGAGTCCACGTCATATCCTTAAGCAACTAACCTTGGTAAAAAAACAGAACAAGCTTGTGGAGGATATTGTATTATCACATATCTGATCCTCTGCCTGGAATGCACACAGTAAATAAATTCTTCAGACAATGTTCTGTTGTTTAGATAAAGGAGAAAGGATACTATCCTTGCAGAAAAAAATTGATGTAGGAAAAAATAAGAACATCAGAGACAGAAAATGCAGAAATAGAAAAATACCAGCAATAAACACTGAATCAAATAGTCTAATAGATTTAATCAATTGGGAAACAGAGGAGATCAGTGAATTATATCAGAGATATAATCAGTTAACCAGTTATTACACGTTTTTTGATGAAAGATGATGTTATATATTTTATTAATAGTTTAAAGATTGTACCAAACTTTCCTATTCATGGTCAATCTATTGAACACATTGTGAAAGAGGTCGGCAGGGCTTCAATGTTAGTGTATGGGGCTGAGAAAAGAGATGTTTCATAAGGTTCATAAGGCTCATAGAGAGTTGATGCCTGTGTGCCAATGAAATAAAAAGATCTGATGAAAATTTTGCATTCAGTATTTTAAGTTTATAATATGAGTAAACAATTTATTTTAAAGAGATATGCTGAAAATGCTGTTATCAATATTTTAATGTTCTATTACATGTAATAATATACCATAAAATTGTAATTTAAAATGTAACTTTAATATGTTATTGATCTAACTAGGTTAACTAAAGCTAAGGAAACTGTTTAGACTATTTTGTTGAGTAGTAGCAAAGCATTTTGCATGACTTTGCGTAAACGATATATTTATAAAATTACCTGATTAACATTAAGCGCAAAAAAAAAAAGAAATCAGTTCTCATTATCATTTGCTTAAAGACATAAGATAATTGCCGAACCTAAATTCAAAACTTTTTCAAAAGTGACCCACCCTAGTACGTATATATGTATGTATGTATGTATGTATGTATGTATGTATGTATGTATGTATGTATGTATGTATGTATGTATGTATGTATGTATGTATGTATGTATGTATGTATGTATGTATGTATGTATGTATGAATGCATTTATGCATTCATTCAAGCATTCATACATGCATGCATGCATGCATGCATGCATACATACATACATACATACATACATACATTACATACATACATACATACATACATACATACATACATTACATACATACATACATACATACATACATACATACATATATGCATGTTTGATGAATTTTAAAATATTTTATTTAGATCCTTTCTTTTTCATATCCACGACTGTTGTTGATCAAGTTGGAGATTTAAACATTGATCAATATCAATTTGATCAACTGGTTGGTAGTACATTTGAGGCAACAGTAGGTTTCATGGCTATCGATGATTTTACACTCAAAATAAATAATCCAACCACTTGCCCCTTAGAAAGGTTTTTTTGAATTTAATATTTTTATTCTGTATTTAATAGTTTCCAAAGTTGTAACTTTTTCTAATTTCATTAATTCATTAATGTTGGCTCTAATAAATCTTTGATTTTTTCTAAAAATATTTTTTTAATGTAATAAAATACAACTTTGACCTTTTTTTAAATTTTACTTAAATAAAATACTTAAAATAAGACAAATGAATAAAATTAAGATAAGAAATATAACAATAAAATATAAGATATGTAATAAGAAAAAAGTCTTACTAAGCAGCAGGACATGTGGCAGGGTTGGTACATGTGGTACTGGATTAAATGTTATCAATAGTAGAGTAATCATGATGATTATAATGGAAAAAATTAAAACTGAAATTAAACTGAAATTTCTAAAAGATTTGAGAAAAAAAAAGATGAACTATATTTTTTGATCATGAAGGAACATTTACAATTAAAAAAAAACAACATTTTTTTGCAGCAAAAGATGCAACCTTATGACAATGCGACAGAGGCTCAAGCTCAGCAGCACCAGGTCTAAATCTTACTACATTTAAAATGTGTTTTGGACCTTGTCTTAAAGAGAAAGAACATCATTAGAAAAATCAGTTTAAGTATGAAAACAGTGTTTCATATAAGAACAGATAAGCAATTTATTGAGGTAAAGAATGGAATTAGGAGTAAGGAAATGGTGAGCACAATAAACAAAGTTCGCACATACTAACTTTGCGATATATTCTATATATGGTTTCCATAGAGTTCAGTATTGAAAGACAATCCATGAAATATTGCCACTTTTTTATATAAAAGTACCAACAATCCTGTAATAATTATTATCAGTAAACAACTGAATTTTGTTTGGCTCAAATTTTACTATTCACTAGAAGTCCTAAGCTGTCAAAGAAGAGAAATCATATTAATGATTATGTTAGCAAGATTTATGTTATATAAAACAATATAGTTAAGAAATAGCATGGGACCAAAAATGTTGTAATATTCCAGAGGTTTGGAAATGAAGTTCATTAATGAGGATTTTAATACTACGTTTTTAATACTACTAGAAAGAAATAATTCAATATTTTAAAAATTTTCCCCCGACACCATATGAAAATAGCTTATGAAAAAGACCAGCATGCTAAACTTAATTGAAAGCCTTCAATTAAGTTTAGTTAGCCTTTACCCTTCCCAGCCAACCAATAAGAATGGGTCCCATAAGGGACCCATACGGGCGTACATAAGGGACCCTTACGGGTATCCCTAAGGGATCCCAGCGGGAGTTGTCCCGGGGTCCCATCTGGGAACCACAAGGGTTGCCCCCTGGGATGCCCATAAGGGTCCCATATATTTACCGTTTTTTTTCCCTTATGGTTCCCATATAGGCTATCTGGTATTATACACGTTTGCGTTCTGGGATGCCCATAAGGGTCCCATATATGATATTTCACAGGGATGCCCATGACGGTCTCGTAAGTTTTCTAGTTTATTTTTCTCTACAAACGGATGTAAGTAAATTGCTTATATTAAAAATGTTAATTACGCAATTTAGCAGGATATTTGAAAGACTTTATAAAAAAAGGAATTTTTACATAAAAAACTACCAATTTTGGTGAATTTTGTTCTTTATTTAAAAAATTGAGTAAACAAAACAATTCTTGAAAGACGTTAAATGTTTTTTTTGTCCATTAATCTGAACTGGGAGTCGTCGTTGTAGCTTTTGTAATTGAATATCGGTGACCGTCAGTACCACGATCTCTTGCGTTTGAAAACCATTTTGATAACTCTATTTTAATATCTTTATTATTGCATTGATTAGTATTTGGGTTTAGTTTCACAGCGCCTATAATTGCAATAAAACTACACTGTATTAAAGAAAACTTACTTTAGTAATATTACTAAAGTAAAAAAATTCTTACTCAAAAAAACTTGACAAAGCAATAGTGGTTTAAACAATTTTTTTCCCTTCTGTCCTGTCAAATTGAATTGACGAGCAAGCTGATCATCTAGTAAAACTGGCATCGCTCTCATGACAAAATTTCGTAGATCCTCACCACCAATGTCTGATATATGTTTTGCCTAAAAAAATGACATTCAATGAAAAGACATAATCGTCATTCTTAATCATGTAAAGTCAGGTTTAAAACATTTCCTTTAAACAAGTCACCCTCACTCAAACACAGCAACCACCTAATCGAAAAAGTTTAATGTAACATTAAATATATGCAATTTAAGTAAAGTTTAAAAAGGTTTAACAATTTAATATCGTGTAGTAAGTATTGAGACTCAGGAAGCAAAATTATTATGTTTTAAATGATATGATTACTCCACCATCAGATTTCAACCCCCCCCCCCCCACCCCTCATAGCTTTTATAATGATATCATGGCATCCAGTTTTATACCTAAATTATTTTACGCAATTATTCCTTTCTAAACTTGAGTTTAGTATTTGTAAATATTGAGTTGAATTTATAAATAATTTTGAACTTACAAGAATTTTTTTTTCTCTACGCAAAACAACTTTTTTTCTAATGTTTCTACTTCTGCTATAAACGTCAGTGGCAACTTTATATCTTCAGGTAAATCAAATAATAATTCTTCAGTAACTAGCATTTTTTGCTTAATAGAATGCAATAGTGATGTATGCACCTTTAGAGTTTTTTTAATTTCCTCAACATTGCTAACCAAAGTTGCTATTAAATTAAATACTGTTTGCAGGTTAGCAGTTTGACTTAAACTGGAGCCTAAATAAAAAAAGTGATTACAACCTTTAACCACGTAATAACTCAGTTAAAGATTTGTAATTTGTAGGTTTACAGGGATGCCACAGAAAAAATATATCAAAATTCCAAGACATTCCAGGAAAATTCCTGGACAATTTTTAAATTTTTCCTGGATATTTGACAAAAAATTTCCAGGACTGTGGAAACCCTGGGTTTAACAATAAATAACTCAGAGCAAAAAGATAAATTTATTAATAATTTTTAAAAGGTTTGTAAATAGCCCATTCAAGAAATGGCTCATATTAAAAAAAATTATAAATACAGGACAAATACTGATATAAAAAAATTACATTAGAATACAACAATATTTAACAGTTAAATTTTTACTATAGAGAATTACCTGCAGAAGAAGAACTTAACATTGACAGCGATGTTGCCCTTTCAGCAGTTGAAGCAATATGAGGTGAAAATTCTTCACTATTCCATATGTTGAAGTCATTAGAATTTTCATCGCTAATCGAAATAGTAATAAAAGCTAATTACACATATATTTTTTCTAGTTATCAGCATATCACTTTTTTATTTAATTAACATACACTTGATAATTTTTTTCAACACAGGCTAAAAAAACAGTAATCATTTTGACAATTGAATATTTGAGTTTATTTTACAGTGTAACGTGCACGACTCCATGCATGCAGTTTTTCATAACTTTTTTAATGAAAATTATTTAATAAAAAAAACAAATATTTAAAAAATTTTATAAAATATATTATTAAAAATTTTTCCAAACATTATAGTAAACTATATACATAGCAGCCACAAAATTTTAAAAGTTAAATTCCAGGGCATTCTAGGACTTTTTGTTGCATTTTCCAGGACATTTTATATGATATTAAACAAATATTGTCATAACTTTTACCAGTTTAACAATAAGTGTGTCTGATGGTAAATAGTTAGCCTAAAGGGAGGTACTGGTCAAAAGTTTATAATTGGTCAGTGGCAAGTATGTTACTGAAACCAGGTTGGTTCTAACACCAGTTGATTACCCTTTAAAGAAACTGGTAAGTGTTGGTTGGTGTTGATGAAAGGTGTAAGATATAAGACAAAAACAAAGATAAAAAAAGATATAAGGCAAAAATAAAGGTAAAAACAAAATATAAAAAGAATAATAGTTTTGAAGTTACGATTGGGTGTATCAGGGTTTGGTGCTTTAGTACTGTGCCTGCGCCATGTTTCAGAAAATTATCTTAAAGCAAGAATTAAAGAATAAATGAAATATATACAACACATGTGTCCAGAGTGATTTGATGTATGGCGGTCAGACATGTAAGAACAATAAAGCTTGTTGATTTCCATTATTTGGTTAATATCATTTGCAAAATAAAATAATTATTATTTTAAAAAGTTCTATGAACTTTCCATGACTTTCCCAGAAAATTTATAAAATCCTTGACTTTTGCAATTACGTTTCTTTGATCTGTGGCTGCCCTGTATTATGCTAACATTAGAGTTGCTACAAGTTAGAAATAATTTGGCTGTTAACTAAATTGAATAATATATTTTCAAAGTCAACCAAAATTAAATAATACATACTAAATAGCAGATAATTCTATCTTGTTAAAAATTTATTCAAAAACATTAAAATTAATTTTTTTATAGTGTAAAAATATTTAATTTTACTTGAATATTATTTCATTTTTTAATTTTATTTGGTAAAAAAAAACTTTCAAGGGCATTGCAGGACATTTTTGAAAAAAATTTTCCAGAACACTTATAAAATACATTCAGGACATTCCAGGATACTTATAAAAATCCAGGACATTCCAGGACTGTGGCCACCATGTATATATAAATAAATCCTCGTGTACACGCAAATAATGAAACTCACTGTTGCAACTGATCGCCAACTCTGGATTTATTGTTTGATGGGAGCTTGCAGGGTTGCTGTGGCTTTTGAACAAGAGCAGAATTTACCAACATCTTCTATCTTTTAAAATACAAAATAATCTTGAATATGTCCAAAGGTAAAATAAATATAACATAAATTTCTATAAAATTCAAATTAATTTTGTAAAAAAAAATTACTTTGGTTCTACACTATACAATTGATCATTTTCAAATTCCTCATTTTCTGTTTCTCTCTCGTAACTGATCTTTGTCACTCTAAAATAAGCAATATAAAAATGACAAAAATTTAAGACTTCAAAAAAAAAAAACTTAAGCGCTTCTTTAATATATTATTAACTTCAACACATAATTATTTAATGTGTATATAATTATAATATTGTGTGCATTTGTATTGTATTTGTAAGATAATTGTCTACATATTTAAATAAACAAATATTATAATATGATTATATAGATATTATAGTAAAATATAGATACATATTTGACTATAATACATAATATAATATTTACATAATACATATTTGACTACTAGATTTATACTTGATAATATAAATACAGTTATAAATATAAATAGAAGGTTATTAGCTGTGTCTGCCATGGGCCATTTACAAACCATTCTTTATTTAAATATGAAATGGAGTCAAAGTAAATTTGCAACTGGACGCCCTTCTTGGCATTACCCTGCTCTCCAGATCAGGAGAATATGTGTTATGATACTACTAAATTTATTACCATACATGATTTATGAGTTCCTTTCATTTTACCCACAACTAAAGAAGATATTTTTGAATTAGAGTTTGCTTTCTTCAATTTTCTAATTCAACTTCAAGAGCTAGTTTCTCTTGTGCTAACTACTAAAATTCATTATTGTGTTACACGTCATTTAATTAAGTCTCATCATTTCACTGTGACTGTTCCTAAGTGCTCAAAAAATTCTTTTTCCACTAGTTTTTCCCCTCAAACAGTTCTTTGAAATTCGATCCCTTTCTCTTTTTTTCCTGATTCATATAGTTTGCAATCTTTTAAGTCGCCTATTAATCGTTATCTTGCTCTATCCCTAGTCTTTCCACTTCCAGTAACTTCCAACTCGTGGTTGTTGCAGCCTTGTTGGTAGTTAATATGTTTGAAAATAAATAATAATAAAAGACTTATTGAAATTTTAAAATAATAAATTTAATTATTTAAGTAAAATTACGGAGCAAAATTTTTACGAAACAAAAACGTCATTAAATGCCTACTGTCTTCTTTTGTTTTCTTGAAAAGTCTTGGAATTTCTTCTATTCTCTCTTCAAATACATTTTCTAAACTGGATGTGTCTTCTGCCATTTTTTCTTTTTGACGAGCATTGTTCAAGCAGTCTAAAAATTTGTCTCCAAATAAAAACGGGTAAAAAAAAAAGTCACATAAATTTAGAAAATAAATAAAATGCAAAATAAATTTACCAGCTAATCCCAGCACTCTTGCCTTATATATCGGCCAATTTATCTCTGCATCATGGCTGTTATTTTTTGCTTTAGAGACAGTGTTTGGATATTTGAATGGTGGCCAATGGCATTTTACTGATGTACGATTTGTAATCATTAACTGGATACTATTAGCATCCACTCCCTCAAGCCATTTCAACGGAACATAATCTGTTTCGCAAGTGTTTTCAAAAGCAACAATTGCAAACATATTTAAATACTAAATAAATGTTTTATAACTTATGACATAAGAAATGTTTTAAAACTTTTTATTATACTATAATATAGTAACTATGTATTTTTTATTTAATACTAATTTTATAATAATAGTTTTTAAAAGTAAACTTTTTAGTAATAAATACTTTAAAATAAAATTTTTTTTAAAATAATTTAAACTATTTCAAAAAAAAAGAAAAAGCAGATAACTTGAAAATAGAAAAAGAGAAGCACATTATTCACAAAAACAATAAAATAAAATATGCAATTGCAAATGTAATAATAGCAAATAGAACATGATTATTATTAAGTACTATATAAATGTAAAACTGTTTAAATTAATACATAAGACATTTGTAATTGTAAACCAAGATTTCATCAAATATATTAACTTTAGGAAAAGTGCATCTGAGGGATTACAACAAACCCATTTTTATGTGGCAGCAGAAAATATTTAGTTCTTAATTTTCTCAACAAATAAATCTTTACAAGGTTTGAAAGTTTTTCGACATAGAAAATAAACAGTAAAGATGAGTCAAGTGGATCTATAAAAAATGGCTCCTTACAATCAAACTCTACATAAACAACAAAAGCATCAGAGTCATCTGAATCATTTCTGGCAAGAATATTTTTAACTAAACAAACTTTGTTGTCTATTGCAAAGCAGTTGTTTCCATTTTCATTACAAACTAGAAACTGAGAACCAAAATATTGTTTAAATTGTGAGAGGTGACGCAATGGCAATGGAACTGGACCATGGAAATGTTTTTTTTTTAATTTAGAAGTTGAATCAGCAACATTTGTTTCAGAGTATTGTAAGTTACCCTCTGATAATCTACATACAATTTGTGTAACAGGGGACTGTGGACTACGGATTAACTTCTTAAGTCTTCCTAAATAACTTTCAAAAGGAAACGAAGATACGTTGTCTAGCGCTCCAAATCTCCGAACATCATCTGGCAAGTGTATCAGTGAATGGACATTATATACACACTGGTCATTTCCATATAACATGCAAAAATTTGACACAAAATACTTTAACAGTTGTTCTGAATATTTTAAATAGATGTTACATAAAGATGGGCTGATAAGTATTCTAATAGCTACTGACAGACACAGAAAATTAATATACAATTCTTTAGGCAAATTGCCTTTTAAAACAACCACACCAGAATATAAAAGAAATTGCCTAAGTTCAGTAGCCTTCCAATGTTTATATTCAGAGAGTGATCTAGGCTTTCGTGCAAATTCTCGAGGAGTATACAATTTAACTGCAACAAGTCTATCCGATATCAAATCTATTGCTACCCTTGATAACCTATAAACAGACAAGCCGTGTATCCATTGATTTATAAGTCTTTGTCCAACTCCTAAACACACTAGATGCATATAATCTAGAGGAAATCCACTTACCAAGCCGATATTTAAACGTAAAAGAGGAGATATGAACGAGATACTATGATGATCAGGGTCTTTTATATTTCGGAAATCACTGTCAGTTCTCAAAACAGCAAATAGATTAGGCATAACAACTTTTCCGAGCCATTCTCCAGTTTGTACACACCTTTAACAGAAATTATAAGCGTTGTGAGGTTTGATGCATTTTATAAAAGCTTGTGCTGGTGCATCACAAATAACTGCTTTTAATTTGATAGAGTAACATTTGTCATTTTTTCTAAACCCTGTCTTCTCTAGTATAATCATTTCTGAAACAAAATCTTCCATATAATCATCAAGAGAAGTTGGTTTGCTTTTACTAAAATATAGCGCAATTGGAAATGGACACCATCCAGAATTTTTAACCAAGCAAAGTATAGGCCACAAACTATTTGTTGAGCTTTTAAAAATTGGCAAACCGTCTATATTAATATGCAAATCTAATTCATTTATATCATTGTTGAGAGGATACTTTTCAGTAAAAATAAAAAGCCAATACTCTAGGCTAAAATAGAAATATACCCCACCAGCAACATCTTGAATGTTAATACTTCTAGCAGTACTAAGTAACGATCTTGCATCTTTTGGCAAATCAGGATGTAGCTTGTTCAAAAAACCAAGCAAGTTGCTACATGCTGTCTGGGAAATGTTAAATTTTACTACCCAAGATACTAACTTATCCTTTAAAGTTTCACTTTCACTGAGTTCAGTAAAATCATTTTTCTCCCCATCACTGTCATCATCATCACTGTCATAGTTAATTCGAGAAGCACATTCTGGAAAGTCATTATACTTTTCATTATTATATAAATCATCAAGCTAACTATTGAGGTTATCATTAGAACTTGTCACATCAGATATTGGTAAACTAATTAGATCAGTTGAACTTGACATTTTTACCATATTTATTGGCAAATAATCATTATTCACTTAAGAAATATGTGAGGTTGATACATGCAAGTTAGGTGTATTTACACATGCACTACTCAATATTTCTGCAACCACAGTAGCTATCTTTCGGTTTTTTGTACATTTTGAATAAAAATGATGCATTCCAAATAAATAAACTATGAAATTACTACACTTTAGATCTAAATTTCTAAATGAAAAAAATTATAGCTAAATACACAATAGGGTAAATTAAACTTTCAACATTTTGTAATTTTTTTTTTATGGTGCCACTATATGTGAATAATAAATTATGAAAGTTATGGGAAATTTGTTTAATAATTTTTTTTTGTCTTGAGGGATAATACTCATATTGAAAAAGTTAAATTCCTGATTTATAAAGCAAAGGTGGGTCATACTTTTTAAATCATTGAAATCTGAAACTGGGTAAACTGAAAAATATATATTTACTAAATATTAATATGTAGTAAATATTTTTTTGTTTTACAATATATTATGAAATGTAAATGCTTTTAAAAAAAATTATCTTAGCTGGGCTAAAGGTGTTAAATGATTGGCATGTTGTTCAGATTTACTAGTAAATCTGCACAACATGCTAATCATTTAACACCTTTAAATGCTCATAGAATCAAGTATACTTGATTCATCAATAGTATATAAATATTACTTTTAAACTATTTATATATACTATTTTATATATACAAATATTTAAAAACCAACATATATTTGGTTTATATGTATTTATTTTTTGGTATCAACAGTTTCCTGAATACTAAATAAATAGACTAACGTTATCATATTAATTTTATATTGTTATTAAATAATAGTTATCAAAATTAAATTGCATTGATACTTTACAACTTCTATTAAAACAAAGCAATAACTCAAATATAATATATATTTATATATATATTATTATATATTTGATATCAAATATATACTCTAATAATATATATTTGATTCCAAATGTTATTTTATATTTAATATAATATATTTTTTGATACCAAAAATATATTTTTAGCAAAATATTTAACAATGTAAAAGAAAAGAATTAATGAAATCATGAATAACTACATAAGCTTTTATGAACTTCATAAATTTAAACAAAATACAACAAATAAAAAAATACGTTTAGGCGCATTGAGCGCCGAACCATTTTGATTTAAAATTGTTCAAATCTGCCTCGATATCAATTATTCATTTTTTTTCCATACGGGTCCCAGATAGATCCCACAAAAAAAGCCCTTATGAATCCCATACCAGATTACTGGACAAATCCCATACGGTACCCATATATGTTGCAGGCTTCGGCAGGAATGACGGGCTATAGCCCGTGTCCGTCTCCGCACCCGTCTAAGTCAATTTAGACGGGCGAAATAAAGCCCGTCTGAAACATAAGTTTTGTGTAAAAAAAAAAGATGAATATTTTGATGTTTTTTTATTAAGATACTCTTTTAAAACTTCTCTCATGACATAATTTTAATATGGATAGCAAACTCCAACTTATAATTGTTTATATTTAAATATAAAAATTAAACAATTTAATCATTATTGTATAACATGATGTAGAAAATAATATAACTAAATCTTACAGTTTTTTAAACGACGATAACTGTTTGACGTAATACCAAACAGTTACCATATTATGTTCAAAATTTAATAACTATTATATTAAATAGGGAAATATACACATGTGATACACAAGAAGTATCATGTTGTTTTTTTGGTTTTTCAATGTTTATAATAATAACGATAATAAACTAATTATCCATGTATTTCGCTTTTTTCCGATAAACTAGTTTGTCTTACTTTAAAGACATTTAAAGTGATATTTCCGCGTTAACTTCCGCTTTAACTTCACGTTTTTTCTTAAAGAGATGGCAGTTTATTTAATATGCAATTATATAACTCGTTATTGAAAATGAAATATCTCATTAAAAATCAACAAACGTCTAATCAATTTTTGTAGATAATATAAATAGTGTTGCTTTATAGTTATGAAGTTATTCAAGTTATCCAGTCATTCAAGTTTTTCAAGTTATTCAAGTTTTTCAGTAAAGATAGTAATGGCATCATCTGGTAGAAGAGTTACATTAGCAACATTTTTGAGTTGGGGTAAAGATGGAGTCTGTGGAAAAGAAACTGAGGTGGAGAATGGAACAATTTTTGTTGTGAAGATATAGTGTATGGTTTGTATAAAATATAAAAAAGAATTGCTTCGCAAGTTAAAAGGTCTGGCAAAATCAAAAGCATTAGCATTTATAGAGGGCACTACGAACGTTAAAGCTAGCAACATACATACGCTTATATACATGCTTATATTGTATATAAAGTAACGGAAGCCCCGGTATCTTAAGAAATTATTAGTACTTCTAAATAAAAACTTATTTTATTAAAAGAAATTAGATTTCAAATTTTTTATTCACGTATCAGAATAACTATTTCCGATCAGGATAGGCATAGGTAAAGCAAAGTTATAAAAATATAAATAACAGTTTAAGTTTTTAATTTGCACGCCCAATAGAATGCAAGAGTATATAAATAATTGAATTTGAAAAATAACATAGTTACGTATCATATTACCAAGCTAACACCAAACAATTCTAAAACTATCGAGCTCATTGATTCAAGGTTAAAAAAAAAAAAAGATTTCAAACTATTTGCTGAATAATTAAAAAAATTAGATTTTGAAAATATTATGTAATATTTTTATTCACAAAGAATAAGAGAAACGAATGAACTAAAAAAGCACGATAAAAACCTGTATAATTTAATCGAATACTTAAATAAAACAATAATATATAAATATACTCAAAAAGACTTCGGTAAAAAAACACGTTAGGATGCTTGAATAAGGAAACGTGATGTTGTTGGTTGTTTCGAGGATTTTTCCCGTCGTTTTCACGTTCATTCGTTTGACTATATCTGCCAGATATTATCTGGAATAAAGATTAAAAAAAAACAACATAAAAAACTGAATAAAGTTCCTTCGAGTAAGAAATTTAAACAAAAGCAACCATAAAACAACTAACCCACGTGAAACGAAATTAGATCTGTGCAAGTGAAAACTTTGAAAAACAATTATTGAAATCTTAGTTTTAAGTATTATCCAACTCATTTACGGCAGTGTTTTAATTACTTAAGTAATTAAGCATTTTAAACAGTTAATCGCTTTCTAACATATTATTTTAGTGCAATTCACAAAATGTTTAATATTCAATGACATTTTCATTCAAAAAGAGAAATTAACAAATTTAAAAAAAAAAAAGTTCTAACTTTAGAATTTTTTTTAAAGCTTAAAAAAGCCCGTGCAAGACCATCTAGACGGGCGGCCCTCATAGCCCGTCAAGTCTATTTAAGACGGGCTTTTCATAGCCCGTACGGTTTTTATTCCTGCCGAAGCCTGTGTTGGTTGGCTGGGTTACCTTTACCCTTGGGCTCAAGATGAGAAATAATAGTTTTTTTTGATTAAAGACATTACTAATAATAGTAAGTAGACTGATTAGTTAGTGAAGTCAGAGAGATCTCCTAAGATTTTAAAAATTAGAACTACAAATGCCATTTTTTAGCAAGCAAAAAAAATAAGACTCAGTTAGCCACTTGTAATATTGTTTAAGACAATAAACCTTTGCAACAATTTCTTGCCATGATAAAATTAGCTGCACAAGAATAAGAAAATCATGGCAACCAGTGCAAGGCTTGATTTGAAACCAATGAGAGGAAATAAAAGTTTTCATGCCTGTCTGAATCCAGAATTTTATAGCAGAGATACTATTGATACAGCATTGATACTAATGACATTAGCCCAAGGACCAGTAAAATTCAGACTTAAGTTATAAGTACTTGAAGGTTTAGTTGTAGACTTGAAAGCAAATTTTTGCTGGTTAAATGTCATGTTTTTCAGACTCTTCAACCAGTACAACAACGACATAAAAACAAAAATTTGAACTTTTTTACTTTTTTTAATTATCATTTGGTAAACCAAAACTTTCTAGTTTTAAATAACTGTAAAAAAAAATTGTAATCTCTTGTTGCTAAAATAAACATCAGAAATGAAAATTCCTGTTGCACAGGAAACTTTGCTAATAAACAGTTATAAATTTAAATTTGCTTTTCCTCAACCATTTGGCTGCCAACAGTGCTACACATTTTAACTGAGCCAAAAGCCTAAAAAATCTTTGCTGCATAAAAATATTTTTGCTGCTACTAGAGATCTTCCTAATGGGAACCAGTATTATTTGGTCTTCATTATTATCTGATCTTCATTATTATCTGGTCTTCATTATTATCTGATCTTCATTATTATCTAATCTTCAATTTGTTCAGATTGAATTGAAATGAGAAACTTCGCAAATAAAGCAAAAGCAAAAAAAGTTTAATCTTTTAACTGTTATTAATTTATTTCAGACATTGTAGGAAAAAATTTTTATTTTATAAACATTTTAGTGGAAGAATTTTTTTTCTAATAAAAAGTCTTTTCTATTTGCATTATTTTTTATTATGCGCTTGGTAAAAACAGAGTAAAAAAACAATATCCTGGGTTTTTAAGGTTTAAAAAAAAAATACTAAAATGTGTAAAGCTTTCTTGGATTTTAATGTTTGTAGAGATTTCTAAATATAATCTTTTTATAAAAATCAAAAACCAGGAAATAACATTTTTGAGCAACCTTTTTTTGCTCTGTAATTCTAAATTAGTTGAACAAAGAGAGAATAGGTCTGCTGAATTTTGCTAGAGGCTTCTACATATGAAAAGTTATATTTGCTTATTTTCTATGATTTTAATCTTGTTGTATTTAATAATCTTTATATTTTATATTGATGTATGTTTCCTAGCAGCGAACTAACTAAGTGTGATGTAAATCTTGTGTAAGACTCTGAATAGACCTAGTCATTGAATATATTCACTTTATGTATATAATCATTAAAAATTTTAAAAATGTATTTGTAAATGTGTATGTGGGATATTATAGAAAGGTGTTAAAGAAATTGTGATAATCATGCAAAGTTGTTTACCAAAACCAGCAGTTAACAGAACATGTTGTTAAAACCTATACATTGCTGGTCCATCTATTAAAATGAGCTACAAATATAGTCTATCTAGGTCCATCTATTAAAATAAGTAAAAATAACTAGTTTGTAGGTTATTGTGATTAATCTATATAAATTAGACAATAGCAGATCAATTTTTCTTTTTTTTTACCTTACTACCTTTCTTTCTTTCTTTTTTTTATGCTAAGTGACAAGTATGCAACTAAATATCCATTCAATATGAAAAAAGTGTCACCAATAATATTAGTTAATGAGAAAGTATGGAATAATATTAGTAAAAAAACATGCAAATTTTCTGTAATTGCATTATGAAGAAAGTAATGTCACTGACATTGTTTCATTATTTTTTTTATTTTGTTATTACTTTTAACCCATATTATGAAATTAATTAATAAATTAATCCAGAACTTTTTAACCCAGAACTTGCTGATTACTCTGATACCCATCAACAACCTTCGGAATTAGGGTCGGCATTCGGCAATGCCGACTTAACTGCTGACCTGAAAGTGTTTGAGGAGGGCAAAAATTTGCCAACCTTGTTTCTATGTTTTATGGTCAGATCTTCGTATCAAATAATTTTTGTCGACCTGATGCCGACCTCAAAATGATTGAGGTCGGCAAATTATTGCCGACCTCATTTTTCCTGATTCCAAAGGTTGCATCAATAAAATGAAATTCTTAAGCATATTAACAGATAAAGTGTGAGAGATGTTTTTAAGAATGGAAAAACAAATTTGTATAAAATGATTGCTATGTCTCATGTCTATTCCAAAAGTAATTGTAACTCATTCTTGTAGCATTACACTGATATAAACTTTTTTGCACCCTCATGTATACTTATTTATTTATTACCTGTATACTTCATTATTTATCACATGCACCGTAATTAGAATGTAAATTTCGTTATTTCGTTATTTATAGGCTAGCACATCAGAGCCAGGTGTGAGACCTACAGATTGGATTTCAATTGATCAAATGCACACATTAGCCACCTTAGGCCACAAGCCATCACTCTTAGCCAAAATAGCTACTGCCCCGTGCTGGTGTGGAATGATGTGCTATGAAGTGAGATTTCAGATCTGAGCACATAGTCAGCGAGCGCTGATTTGACGTGCATTGTGGAGCTTCTGACTGAACGTGTGCGTGAGTGTCAGCGTAGTCATTAGGTTATTGATTGCCGTAACCACATCCAGCCGGATAGCATAATGTTCGTTTTGTTGTTGTGGTGTACATTGGAAAAAGTCGGGGTTCACCAGCCCCAAAGAATAAATTTTTTTGCTTATGCGACACAATGATCGCAAGAAGTGACCAACGAAGCCTTCCATTTAGGTAGACCTGGGAGATGTGAAAATAAAAACAGATTGAAAATGATGTCATTTAGGTAAAAAAACATAAATTAATGTAAAGACTATTTATTAGGAGGAGTAAATGTTAGCAACTCAAGAAGAGAGGAACCAAAACTCACACTCTAATTACGTTTTAGCAAATGATAAAACAATGATTTATGAGTAAACAAGTCAGTAAAAATCTGCTGGTTTATTAATGGTGTTCATAACTAAAATAATCGCATACAAATGTCTAATAAATGTGGTACTATATATGTTCTAAACTCTAGATAAAAAATTGAGAACTGATAATCACCTGTGTAACATAAAAATATATAAATGTCATTAATGTAACAAATTCATAATAAAAAGCTCACAAAGCGCGAATTCATGGGTGTAAGAGGTAAAAAAATGTTGGTGCCATAATAACCAATTAGAATTAAGTAGTGGATAAATGGTGATCTCCTTCCTCAGGAATGGACTGCGATCACCAATGACGTTTTGGAGAGCCCGAGACCTGCACTAACGCCACTTGTCAGGGGCATGTCCTTGCAACAGATCTCACTGCCTCCACTCATCAAAAACAGAACAGTATAATAGAAACAGCTTCACCAATAATCAAGTATATCCTTTTACTTGTATATACAATAAGTGTTACTTTATTCCTGGTGACAAATTTTCTATAAAAAAGAAAATCTTTAGATTTTTAAGAAACCTTTGATTCAATAAAAATCTGATTTTGCAAACTTTTTGAATAATTTTTAATCTTGAATAAAAATGGATAACTAAAATATTTTGTTGTTTTTAATAGACAATGTTTTAGTGGATTAGACACAGAGACTTTCATTTTTTTGTTAAAATTTGTATTCAAAATAGGAAATTTTAAATGTATTATTTACAATAAGAAAACAATAAGTTTGAGAACAAAAATTAAAAAAAAAATTACAAAACTTAAATAAGTTTAACTATAATTTATAAATTTATGAGTGAGATAATTTCTTTTACACCTCAAAAAATCCATGAAATTTTCATATATGACATGAATATTTGCACAACATTAATGTTAATTTTTTCTTCTCTAAATTTCCAGGTGCAAAAGAAATGTTACTGATCAAATAGTTTTACCACTTATCCATAACCTCTGCACATAACATATGTCATTGTAAGTTACACACAGTATAATGTCACAGTATATTACACACAGTATCTGTCAATGCAGTTGAGGGCAATTTATTTAATTGAAACTTTCTCAATAAATAATGCATTTGATTTATACTATTCAATAACCTTTCTTTTTTTTTTAATGTAATGCAATCTTGCTAAATCTAGTTAAAATAGATATTTATTTTTGAGTGATTATGATTGCACAGTGATTGCATAAAAGGAAGTGTTCGCACTAAAGACAAAAGTGTTTTTTAAACCTCTTCAATATTAGGCATTAAAGTTGAGAAAGTTATAAATGGTAATTAATAAAATCACAATTCCAATGTTAAACCTTCTATTCCATTTGTTTGCAATTATTTTGTTAAAGAAACTATATCTTTGATCTCAGTTTTTTATTAGTTTGCTAACGAAAATATCTGTAACAAAATACCTCCTCCTCCTGCTGATAAACATTGTGGTTCTGTGTGCCAATGTATTTTATCAAAACTGTTCTCAAATTAAATCTTTTGTTTGAGATCACCTCTGACTCTTCTAAAAATTATTGAAATTAAACCTAAATGATTGCATCGTTTTTCACAAAATATTATATTTTGTTGGGAATCTTTGTAACTCTTTTTTTAATTTTTTGGAGTTCTTTAATGTCACTTTTTAAATATGGATTTCATACAAATAACTGTGGTCAAATATACAAAGTAAAAACCCTTTTAAAAGAATATAACCTTAATTTTAAAATGTACATTTTAGCATACTGAGTATTTTGTTTGATTTAGCGCAGGATTTACAAACTTGGTTTTTTATTTTTTATTTTTTTGAAATTCAGATTTCATGATGGCGTTCACAGTAAGTTTTACTTAACTCATGAAGTTTTTTTTTATATTTAAAAAAGGTTTTGTGATCCCTGATATGCATAATTCTAATGACTACTCAGTAATTTTTTCAATATCTAATTCAGGGTTGCCAGCCAACTGGAAATCAGAGAAAAGTTAGGGAAATTGTTTCTGGTCAGGGAAAAGTCAGGGATTTTCAGGGTTTTTTTCAAATGTCAGAGAAAAAAATATTTTAAAATGTTTTTTTACAAACTCCCACACAACTATTATTCAAATGAAAAATTTGTATTTATTTTGCCATGCATTCATAAAATTGCATGGAAAATTAAAAACTGATAAGCTAATGTTTGTTGCATATCTTTGAAATATATAAATCTATTTAAAATTGGGTAAATATTATAGAAATAATAAAAATGTTTAAAATAACTTACTTTGATAATGACTAGATTAATCTTGAATGTCACCCATCGTGGGGTTGGCTTAAGAGAGCTGATGCTAAAACAAAGGGTATGTGTAGTGAATACAGAAACACATTTTACCTAAATAATATGGATATAATGGCAGTCAAAATTCATGAAAAAAAGCATTTAAAAATATCTTTAAAAAGCAAACCAACAGTATTTGATTATTTACTAATAAGTCCATAATAAGTCCCTGAAAAATCCACTATCACTAGCAACTGTTTCATCAACATCAACTTTTATATTTTCTGAATCAATGCTATTAGATTTCTGTGTGGTGGAATCTTCTCAACTAATGCCAATTATCTCAACAACTCAACTTCTCAACTAATGCTAAAAAACAAATTTTTCTAGAACAATAAAATCATCTTTCTTTTTATTTATGGCTCAAAATGATGTAACATGTTCTGAAATACTTATATAATATTATAAATACTATATGTTACACAGCAGCATTTCTCTTACAGATCATGTTTGAAAATAGGACAACTGTTTCAGTCTATGTTTCCTGACAGTTTTATAGCTAAAAAAAATGACTATTGGGAAAATTAAGGTAGTTATGTAATGCCCCATATTTTCATGATATAGTTTTAAAGGTGGTGTTAAGCTCTACACACATAGTTGTATGTTTTGGTGATTCTTTAATCAAAGTTGTTCAAAAAAGTCAAATGGATATTTGCATTCATTATTGGGATGTTATTTGCAACCATGTGACTACAAAATACTTTTCATCAGTGTTTCTTAGTCATGCATCTGCAAATGATTTGTACAGAGCTTTTACAAGTGTTTTGGATGAAAATCTTGAAGCCAAAATTTTACATATTTTTATGGATGGAATAAATGTGAATTCGAAGCTTCTTGATATTCTCAATAATAAATTTTGGTAAAAAGTTTGAAACATTCATTCTTGAAATCGGATCAAGTGGCCTACATGATTTACATGGTGCATTTCAAGCAGACCATAAAAAAATGAATGTTTATGCAGTACTCAAAAGTTTAGTGATTGTACAAAAGGAAGTGTTTAGTGCAAACACTTCCTTTTGTGCAATCACTGTGCAATCATAATCACTCAAAAATAAATATCTATTTTGACTAGATTTAGCAAGATTGCATTACGTAAAAAAAAAAAAAAAAAAAAGTTATTGAATATAATAAATCAAATGCATTATTTATTAACAAAGTTTCAATTAAATAAATTGCCCTCAACTGCATTGACAGATACTGTGTTTAATATACTGTGACATTATACTGTGTGTAATTTACAATGACATATATATGTTGTTTTTAAATATTTAAATATTTAAAAATCCTTTAAAATTCTGGATATTTTTTGCAATTTTTTTTTTTTTTTTTTTTTTTGTAACGAGTTAAAGTTATTTGATTTGAATTTTAACAACTTTGTTGCTCCAAATGCCGTATCATAAAGGACTATTATTCTCCAAATGCCATATCAAAAATTATTATTATTGTTATTCTTTAAAAAAGACATTTTAAATCTGTTCTACTTATTTTTTAGTCAATCATTGTAATTTCTAAAATTTCTGAAATTTCTGAAAATAATTAAAAGATAATTTTTAAAATTTTTTTATCTACTTAACAAATAAAAACAATATAAATTTAAACTATGATTTTAACTTTAGTTCAGATCCATCGTGCTATTTTGAGGTAAAACCATATATCATTAGCAAAATCATCTCAACACGCATATTTCCTATTGATTATCTTGCTGGTCCTGTAGAAGTTGTGTTTGACCATGTGATAGTAAGTTTAATGATGTCTTTAATTTGTTTTTAATTATCATTTGACATATGGCAGTGATGCGCGAATTTTTTCTTACTAATTATTGCTATTTTTTGTTTTACCCCTTCATTATGTTACATTTCATTTATTTTTTTTATTTTTTATTGTTATTTGCATTTTGTTTGTAAAACTATTTTTTGTTGTTATTTGCATTATGTTTGTAAAACTATTTTTTGTTGTTATTTGCATTATGTTTGTAAAACTATTTTTTGTTGTTATTTGCATTATGTTTGTAAAATTATTTTTTGTTTTTATTTGCATTATGTCTGTAAAATTATTTTTTGTTGTTATTTGCATTATGTCTGTAAAATTATTTTTTGTTGTTATTTGCATTATGTCTGTAAAATTATTTTTTGTTGTTATTTGCATTATGTCTGTAAAATTATTTTTTGTTGTTATTTGCATTATGTCTGTAAAATTATTTTTTGTTGTTATTTGCATTATGTCTGTAAAATTATTTTTTGTTGTTATTTGCATTATGTTTGTAAAATTATTTTTTGTTGTTATTTGCATTATGTCTGTAAAATTATTTTTTGTTGTTATTTGCATTATGTCTGTAAAATTATTTTTTGTTGTTATTTGCATTATGTTTGTAAAACTATTTTTTGTTGTTATTTGCATTATGTCTGTAAAATTATTTTTTGTTGTTATTTGCATTATGTCTGTAAAATTATTTTTTGTTGTTATTTGCATTATGTTTGTAAAACTATTTTTTTTTTATTATTTGCATTATGTTTGTAAAACTATTTTTTTTGTTATTTGCATTATGTTTGTAAAATTATTTTTTTTTGTTATTTGCATTATGTCTGTAAAATTATTTTTTGTTGTTATTTGCATTATGTCTGTAAAATTATTTTTTGTTGTTATTTGCATTATGTTTGTAAAACTTTTTTTTTTTGTTACTTGCATTATGTTTGTAAAACTATTTTTTGTTGTTATTTGCATTATGTTTGTAAAACTATTTTTTGTTGTTATTTGCATTATGTTTGTAAAATTATTTTTTTTTGTTATTTGCATTATGTCTGTAAAATTATTTTTTGTTTTTATTTGCATTATGTCTGTAAAATTATTTTTTGTTGTTATTTGCATTATGTCTGTAAAATTATTTTTTGTTGTTATTTGCATTATGTTTGTAAAACTATTTTTTTTTTGTTATTTGCATTATGTTTGTAAAACTATTTTTTTTTGTTATTTGCATTATGTTTGTAAAATAATTTTTTGTTGTTATTTGCATTATGTCTGTAAAATAACAAAAAGTTTATTTCAAAGCATAAATATAAAAAGCATAAATATTTAAAAAAAAAAACATTTTAAATAATACACATAAATGCTATTAAACTTTAGATATCAAGTTAAAGTTAATTATAACTATTATAGTTAAAGTTAATTATAACTATTGTTAATTAGTTTTAGTTAGAATCTCTAGTATTTATAATAAATATTCTAATTAGTTATTTTAAAAATTTATAGTATAATTATTTATGGTTTTACCATTTAAAAGTTATTGTAGAGGATGTTAAATAATAACTTATGCACAAAAGTTTCATTTAGAACTGTATAATAACAATACTATGCACTTTTTTTTTTTTACATTACAATACATCAAAGTAATATTTTTTTTTTTTTACAATATAATGCATCAAAGTAATATTTTTTTTTTTTACAATACAATACATCAAAGTAATATTTTATTTTGTAGTTAAACATTGTGCATATCAATTATACTATTTTAATATATTATTTATTAGTAGTAGTTATATTATGTTTAGTATTATTTTTATTTTAAAATTATAAAACTATCTTATTTATTTAGGATGTAACACTATATAATGATCTTGTGTACAGTGCACCAAAATATTGCCTTGTTTGGGAATCAAATATTATGTGGGTTGTAATTTTTTTGGAATGTTGTGAAAAGCAAAACTTTTATTAAACATTATTTTTCAATTATTTTTTTTAGAAATACACCTTTTGGATCTTGGACAAGGAAAAATGCACACATTATTAGCACAAATATAGAGAAAACTATATGCAGCTTTGATAAACCTGGAATATTTGTTGTTGCTGCTGCAGTTCCAGTATGTTTTACATATTTAGTTTTTAATAAGTAATAGTAGCAAAGGGTGAAGTTGATGACTTTATAAAGTTCCCTCTTTAAAAAAATATTTTTAATTTTATTTATTTCAGAGATTTTTAGTAGCATGACTAAGTGTCATAAGGCGTATACTTGCATGTTATGGTGTATATAAACTGATAGTAAGTGACCAAGGCTATGGAGTTTTTACAACCCTTATCCTGGCTAAATAATAAAATTAGCCAGGTCCAGGACATTGTTTATACATTATATACAAGGCTATCTATACAACATGCCTTGCAATTTTTATCATTATAAATTTCAGTTTTGTGAGCAATGTATTCAGAAAATGAAATACATTCCATTTTGCTGGGGTTTTTAATCTTCCATGCCTCCACAAGAAATTTAAAATATTGTCATACAATGGAGAAAATTTAATAAAAGATACAAAATAATAACAAAGTGTAGGGATTCAAAGAAAATACAAAATGATAACAAAGTGTAAGAGTTCAAAGAAAATACAAAATAATAACAAAGTGTATAATTTCAAAGAAAATACAAAATGATAACAAAGTGTAGGGATTCAAAGAAAATACAAATGACAACAAAGTGTAGGATTTCAAACAAAATACAAATGATAACAAAGTGTAGGGATTCAAAGAAAATGCAAATAATAACAAAGTGGAGAGGTTCAAAGAAAATAAAAAATAATAACAAAGTGTATAATTTCAAAGAAAATACAAAATGATAACAAAGTGTAGGATTTCAAACAAAATACAAATGATAACAAAGTGTAGGGATTCAAAGAAAATGCAAAATAATAAAAAATCACCATAATAAAAGATTTATCTTCTATAAAAAAAATTAATAATATAGTAATCTGGTCTAATAGCATAAGTACATTATCCTGAATTAAAAATCCGTGTTAAAGATTAAAGACCTTTGTTGCAATCAAAGTAAAACTCTTAAAGTCATATTTTTGCTCTAATAACAAAAGGAGACATACAGAGTGATTATGAAATGTGATTAACAAGTTTTGAAATTTACTTTAAAAGGAGCTTTTTATATGTAATTGGTTTTGATGGTAGAGTGCAATTAAATGTCAACATATCTTTGGCTGCTTCCCAAGATATACTAATGTTTTAACTGTTGGAAAGTTTTCTTTGCTTATATTTATTTTTGCTACTCTAGCTTCTATAGGAATGTCACTTTTTTTGAATCAGAAACCCAATTACTTGTCATTTACCACAGTTATACAAGTTAATTATTGTCTTATTGTGTTTTTTTTTTAGTTTAAACTGAATACTATTATCTATATATGTAAACTTATCAAAGGTTTTTGTAGCAAGTGGAAATATCTTCTGCATATTATGCAGAAGATATAAAATATTTTCTGCATTTTTGGTATTACAAATTGTGCTTGAAAAGAGTTAGAATTGATTAAAAAGGTAACATTAATCAAGTTAAGACTTTTTTTTTAGATCTCTCTTTAAAAATCTGTGTTGCATTATGTTTTACATTATACTCTATCTTAGGTATCTGTGATATTTTGGGTTTGACTCGATTTGCAATTACATCTCTGTGATGTCACCCAGCAAACCAACTATGTGTCTTCAGAATTGTGATAAAATGATCTTGCTGCATTTTTGGTTTTGAAACATGACATCATTTGGCAAAATGCTTTGAGACTTTGAAGTAGCATTTTAAAAAAATATGAAAGATTGGGGTGTTGAAAAATCAATTGATTTTTGTATTTATTTGTGATTACTTTCTTGATAAAATTCTTTTAAAAAAATTCTATATTGTCTTTTAAGTTGGTTTTTAGTACTTTTTGATCAACTGCCATCTATCAACTTTTTTTGCCATTTCATAGTTACTTTATGATGAATTTGGATCCTCTTTTTAAGAAATGCCTTTTTGATAGCACCGATTGCCATATTTGATCAGATTTTGTGTTTGATTAAAAGCCATTTTGTCTTTAATTTAACATTTTCATGTATATTTTGTTATTTTGAGCATTTTATATAAGTTTTTCAACTTTAAAATTGTTTGTGTTATGCGTTCTGGTGTGACAAGTATAATAGTTTTTAGTATGTCGAAAAGTCTCAATGCATTGCCATCCTGGTGGCATGAGTTAGGCTATTGGATTTCTAGTGCACCCCTTAACTTTTATTTTTGGTGAATGAAGTGTTTTGTAGTCCATCTTGGTTTGAAAATTTGTTTAAAAGAGTTTTTTTTGTTTATTTCTTTAAATAAACAAAAGAAAAAAAAAAAGTCTGTTATGATTTTCTTTATAACTGTTCTACATTTACTTGATTATTTGCATTAATTGCCAACATAGTTTTACCCAAACAATGATAATATAATTTTGCTTATTCTTAACTTTTATTTATTGCCATTTATATGAACTTATTGCTTTCCTAAACTTTGAGCTTATCATTACAAATTTGATTCAAGATACCAGATAGAAGAAAGTTTGTGGTTGTTTCTCCCTTTTTTATTTACAATTGCAAGTTTTTTATTTTTGAAATATTTTATCAAGAGGTAGTCCATTACCTTTGTTGTAGCTGATTGTACCTTGTTGACCTTTTCTCAATATTAAAGATTATTTTTCCTACTTTAAAGGTTGGAATGAATTAATTCCATTAACGTTGTTTGGTTTAGTTTTAATGAATTTCATTTAGCTACCATTTTCAATACTGTTCATTGTGTTGTTCAATTGTTTGAAACTATTTTCTGCTATTAAATTTTAGAAAGAAAGGAGGGTATTTAAAACGAAAGAATAATAGTTATAATTTTTAATTTGAAACTCAAATCCAAACTTAATTTAAATATTGCAATATATACTACTACTATTGCCCAATAATATTTCTCCTGAGAGGTATTAAATACAAGTATTGAACTTTGTATTAAATTTGTATTAAAAAGGTATTAAAAACTTTGTACTAAAAAGGTATTACAAACTATTATTGAACTTTGCTGATTTCCTTGTTAGCTGGTATATTTGATAATATCATTATCTAAGGTTAAGAGGGGTTTTACCATTTAAATTATGTTGTTCTTAATTTTCTCATTGACATTGTCAATATCAATGATAATGCAATAAAGTTTTTTGTTATTTGTATTTGTAGCGATGCTTATTTAGTGTGGGCTTTTAAATTTATCAAGTAAAAATTTTATATTTTGTGTAAATGAATTATTAATGATTGTCATCAACTTCTGACAAGTGCAGATGTCTTTTAAAACTAATAAAAAATAAGGATTCTTCCAAAATATTTTTCAAATAAATTAGAAATGGTTTGTTTATGTCAAGATTCTGATTTAATTATTTAAATACTTTCAGTTTTAATAAAAGATCAACTTCAACTCTTGTTACTTTAAAATTATTCTTGTTAATTTACAATGTTACTTTCTATAGAGAGTTTCAAAATACTTTTTTAGCCTCCAGTTATCCCTGATGCTTTTGATTTGACGAGAAGCTGGTATTTTGCTCTGGTATTTGCAATTGTGTGGCTTTTTATTACATTTGTAAAACTTGCTACAAGGTAGTTTTTATTACATTTGCAAAACTTGCTACAAGGTAGTTTTTATTACATTTGTAAAACTTGCTACAAGGTAGCGTTTATTACATTTGTAAAACTTGCTACGAGGTAGTTTTTATTACATTTTTAAAACTTGCTACAAGGTAGTTTTTATTACATTTGTAAAACTTGCTACAAGGTATATTATATTACATTTGTAAAACTTGTTACAAGGTAGTTTTTATTACATTTGTAAAACTTGTTACAAGGTAGTCTTTATTACATTTGTAAAACTTGTTATATATTTGAAAACCAAGTTTTTAGCTTTTAGTTAATTATTATATGTAATCAGTTTCAGTAATAAAACTACACAATAATCATTTTAAATTAAAAACCCTTACATGAAAGTAAACCAAATCTTCTAATCTATTAACACAAAGGTAGTTTTGTGTTACCATAGTTTAAGTATTTTGAAAAGGAAAAAACTTATGAATTTAAGTTTGTAATCAAAAAAAAAAAAAATTTAATGTATAAATTACTTGTACAAGTTTTTTAAATTTTAGTTACTTGCTCAAGTTTTTTTCATAAGTTACTTGCATAAGATTTTGTACTAAATTACTCTAAGTAAAAAAAAATAAGTTAAATAAAAACAATAAAATAAGTTTAATAATTATAGGAAATATAAGTTTTTGTTTTTAATATTTATTTTACATACAAAATGATTAATTACATGTTGTTTTTAGTTATATGAACATACCTGAATGGCTAAATATGAACCAGATTTTGGCATTAGGAGTTTTTTGTGGAATTTTAATTTCAGGAATGAAAATGGAATTACAAAAAGTATATTTATTTTCAATATTTATCCTTTATGCATTAATTTTGTTACCAAACGATTTACATTTATTTTTTGTTTAAGACATCTTGCGCAGTATTTGGATTTTTACTGTATTATTTTGGAGTGGCTTTTTTTATGTGGCACCTGCTAAAAGTGGCACAGTTTACTGGTGCTTTTGATAAATTCTTCAGAAAAGAAAGAAATTTGTATGCCTTTTACATAATGCTTGGATGGTGTAAGTTAATAGTTATAATAAAAATATATTCAATAAATAAATAAAAATATATGTATATGTAAAAGTTATATTTATATATAATGTATATGTAAAAGTTATATTTATATTTTTATTAAGTTTAACACACAGAATTATAAAAAAGTTTTGTATTTATTTTATGCATTTTAATGGTAAAGTTATGTTGTTCATTTTAAAAATCTTTTTTGAATTTATTTTTGTTACTTGAATTTTTTTCATAATGTCTTACAATATTATGAGGATTATTCCTGGCGTGGTCATTTAAACAAAAATAGTCAGAAATATTTCTGACTATTTTCCTGATATTATTTGGTTTCTGATATCCTTTAATATTTTAATACTGAATTTAATGCTGCTGCCATTACTCATTCGTGAGTGTTTGACACAAAAATCATGGCAGCCATTACATCTGAGTTAATGGCAAATATGAGTCACAACACTTTTTGTATCAGAAAATGTGAACAAAAGTTTATGCGAGTATCTAACTTATGTAAACTTCAAGTTATGTAATGTTAAAATGTATATCAAGTTTTACAGTTTTTAAAATTTTGACTTTTTAATTTAAAATTTTAAAAGTTTTTCTTTTACTTTAAAATTGAGTTGCGGCAACATTTCCTTATTTTTGGTTTATAGTATTTATTAAAGTCTTTTGTTTGTTAAATAGTTTCAAAACTTTCATCGAACAATATGCCTTTTGGCTGAAATGGTTAGGTCGCAGCATTCTGAAGTGAAATGGCATGGTTCAAATTCTTGCTCTTTACATAATTTAGACACACTAAACTGCCAATTAAAATCGGCAGTTTAATGTGTCTTAGTGTCCAAAGTGAATAGTTCGCTGCGCTTCTAAATTACAACATGAGGGTCCAAATCTTATTACTTGCACATTAATTTTTTGTGCATACGTCACAATAGAGATACTTAAGTTATTAATGTGCTTAGGTAATTACTTAAGTCTACTCATTCAACACACATTAAAGAGACAACCTTTTCTCTTTTTTTTAAAGGAAAAAAAAATTTAACATTCAAACTAACTTTCTTTAAAATTAAATAACGGGGCAAGGTTCCTAATAAGCTGCAGATGGTCTGGAAAAAAATTTAATAACATTAAAAACAACTTTACTTTGCAAAAAAAACAATTTAAAATCACATTTAACAATTTATAATGAGGAAAACTTTAATGGGAAATTTAAAATATAATGTTAAAGATATCCTTCCTTTTTTACCTGTTATTAATTTGAGGGCCCACCTCCTTTTTTTTTCAATTTCTTTTTGTTTTAAATATTAAAATAGTGTAAATATATTAAGTATCTAACATTGAAAACCAAAATTTTTAAAAATTTTTATGGTGCAATCAAAGTTTTTCAACAATTCTGCAGTTAAGTTGAATTTCAAAAGTTTAATCAATTATTTTTGTTTTTTTATTAAATATTATAGTTCATTATTTGTTCTAATTTTATATTTAAAAAAAAAAAAATTTAAATAAGTGTTTTACTATTCTGTTTTATTCTTTAGGTGTTCCTGCTTTTATTTCAGGAATGGGAGGTGGTGCAGTATTTCACGAAAGAGAAAAATCACAGAGGTGCTTTTGTTATGAAACTTTTACTAAAAAACTTGTATATATATATATATATATATATATATATCTATATATATATATATATATATATCTATATATATATATATATATATATATATATATATATATATATATATATATATATATATATATATATATATATATATATATATATATATATATATATATATATATATATATATTTGCAAATAATAAGCATATCAATAACACAATATAAAAATCAATTTAACTAAATTATTTAAAAATTTCTTATCTATATGATGATTATATCAATAACATTAAATAGATTATAATTTTTCATTATTGAATTATGAAACTCAGCGCTCAGATTATGAAAAAAATTTATCAATATTTTGGATTAAAGTTTTTAATATTTTGCATTATTTTAGCAAAAAAGGTAATAGTTTAACATGGTATCATCAGCAATTTATTTCAATATCTTTATTACTTTTTACAGTAATCCAACTATGTGTTAATTGTGTCTAACAGTTTTTTGATTAGTGAAAGTTATTTTTTAAAGTAAGCCTGAAGCCATGTTTTGAAGCCATGTTTTGAAGCCATGTTTTGAAGTTATAGGGTTAGGAATTATAAGGATTTAAATAAAGTTATAGGAACTTAATATAGATTTATAAATAAAGATAAATAAAAAAAAACTAATATATAAACAAAAAAGCTTAGAAAAAAATTTCTTAGTAGATGCAACTTAATCAGCATAAGAGTAAGGTATGTCTGGGCCAAGTTTAGCGAATAAGTTCCATTTTTAAAAGAAAGAAGTGATTCATTAAAGATTAAAGTAAAGTTATACATAGAAATCCAGCTTGTTATGATGTTTGGTTGTGAAACATGGGCAATAAAAGTTGATGGTGTCCAGCATCTTAAAAGAAAAAAGATGCATATTAGATGCTTGTGTGGTGTGACTTTAAAAGAAAAGAATAAATACAACGATCTTAAACAGAGTGGTAATAGTGAGTGTGTCTGATAGGGATTGGGAATAGTGAGTGTGTCTGATAGGGATTGGGAATAGTGAGTGTGTCTGATAGGGATTGGGAATAGTGAGTGTGTCTGATAGGGATTGGAAATAGTGAGTGTGTCTGATAGGGATTGGGAATAGTGAGTTTGTCTGGTAAGGGCTTTTAGAAATGATTGAGGTAAAATAAAAAATAAGCAAAAATTTTTGAGTACTCTAATGAAGTCATTTATTATGAAATTAAAGATATACTAGAAGGTTCTGTATCTGTTAAATCTATACTTAAATGATTCATAATACCTTTCTATGCAGCGCTTAATTTAATGGCATTATTAGAAAAGATTTTGAAAAAATTTTTGGATTAGAATTACAAGTAAATTTCTATAAGTTTGTAATTTTTTCAGTTTCAGTTTTTCGGTTGAGGTATTTGATATTAGAGACTATAATTATAATAATTATAGTGCTAAAATGAATTTTGTTGTAGACATGGGTAAGGATTTATTTATACATTTTAGTATGTAAAAAAAATTAATAAGTGTGATCAAATAAGTGATATTAATAAGTTTGATATTTACAAAAATGCTGAAAGTTTTTATATACAATTTAGATAAATAATTAAAAACAACTTTTGTAATAAATTTTTTTTTTTTAATTAAAATTTTCAACTTTTTTAGTTGTTGGATGTCAATTAAAGGTGGCAGTGTAATTGGCTATGCCACTCCTACATACTTTATCATTTTGGTTGGTTTTTTATCCAAATTATTTAATTTATTATTTCAAAAGTTTGACAAAAATTCTTTTAAGCACACTTTGTTTTTTTTGCTTACAAGTTTTTTTATTTTCCTTTAGCTTACATGTTTCTTGTATTACAAAGGTTTAAAGAGGACACCATTTCGTATGGAGATATACAATTACCCTAAACTTGTGTAATAAAACATTTTTTATTTTTAAAATATAATTAAGTTTGTATAAATAATAAACTAAATTCACCTCTTCAAGGCTTTAGAGGGTCACATATATATATATATATATATATATATATATATATATATATATATATATATATATATATATATATATATATATATATATATGTATATATATATATATATATATATATATATATATATATATATATATATATATATATATATATATATATATTTTTAATTCACCTCCTCAAGGCCGAGAAGGCCACTACAGACGAGGAGACTACTTATTTGTGGCTATAACCCTCTCTCAACTCTATAACTGAAACACGAACCTTGATGAACAAGGCCGCTGCGCGGAGAAACGAGTTGAGCGCGGTACTACCAGGGGCGTGGTGGGGATCGAACTCGGAACCACTCGTTTATGAAGTGAGCGCTCTACCACTACACCACTACCGCATATATATATATATATATATATATATATATGTTAGTAAAAAAAATAGACACAGTAAAATATTTTTGCTTAAAGATATTGAACAAATTTTTTTGTAAAAAATTTATTTGTAAAAAAAATCTTTTTTAAACAAGTCTTGGATATTTCTATATATATATATATATATATATATATATATATATATATATATATATATATATATATATATATATATATATATATATATATATATATATATATATATATATATATATGTGTATATATATATATGTATATGTGTATATATATATATGTATATATATATATATATATATATATATATATATATATATATATATATATATATATATGTGTATATATATATGTATATGTGTATATATATATATATATGTATATATATATATATATATATATATATATATATATATATATATATATATATTTATATATATATATATATTGGGTAGCATACTATATCAAAATTTTATATAAAAAATTAAATATAATAACAAAAATTATCAATAAAAAAACTGCACTATATAAAAAATTAAAACAACAAAAATAACATCTAAGCTAGTATTTAAAATATCTCTCATGAGCTTTTTTGCAAGCAATATATCTTTTTTTGCATCGATTGTACAAGATTGTTGCAGATTTCGTTTGAAATTCTTCTCCATACCATATCTAATTCTTGATTTAGGCTGTTTATGGATTGTATTTGCACCTTGATAAACTCTTTGTTCACCCGAGCCCAAATAGATTCAATTGGATTCATATCTGATGATCGAACTGACCAGGGAAATAAATCTACTTCATTTTCTTTAATCCTTTTACTTCACAAGCTGTGTGGGCAGGCACATAATCTTGTTAAAATAAAACCACATTCATTTTGATCAATTAGCATGTTCCCTGATGGAACCCAGTTCTCTAGGATCTCTTTATATGTATGTTTGTTGATTCGACCTGTATAAATGTTACACATTCCTACTCTATTAAAATTAAAACTACCCCAAATACTAACACTCCAGCCACCACTTTGCAGCCTCAGTACAACAAAACGATTACTATACTTTTCTGATTTTAATCTTTTAGCAAGAACTTTGTTTTTTATATTTATTACTTCAAAGTTACTTTCATCACTAAAAATTTCTTGTTTCCACTTCTCCAAAGACCACCCAATTCTCTCCTTACTTTACCTTAATCTTGTGAGTTGATCTCTGACCGTCAACATCTATAGTAAATTGTTTCTAACTGTATTTTACAAAATAAGTTTTTCATGGTTTACAAAATAAGTTTTTTACATCCAGAGATCCATTGGATGTCTGTTAGATGTCTTCAGACGTCTGATGTCCACTGGGATCATTTTTGAGCTCAGTATATTAATTTTACCACAAAAATGACAATATTTTGTCTTTCTAAAATCATATAAAAAAGAAATATGGAGCCAGTAAGACAATTTTATAACATTTTAATTTCTTAACGGCAAGTATTAGCCCATAGACATCATATATTGAAATAATAAGAAGAAATATGAAAGTTTATTTTTTATGCTTTCATTTTTTCAAAGTGTTTTTCAATAAAGACTTCATAATATGTGCAACCTTTTTTTATACACTCATCTTTACACAAGCAAAAACAAATTTGGTCACACTAGGCTGCACATGCACATTATGAACACTAGGCTGAACATGTGATCAACTTTAAATTACACTCATATATAGATAAAAATTTACAACCAAATTTTCTGAGTTCAGTTGGATGCGGTATGTGCTAGGCTTTTTATTATAAATGATATCCAATCATAGATTTTGTGTTAAAAAACTGAGGAAGATGCATAAAAAACAGTTTTAGATTTTTAATTATTTAAATTTTGTTGAAATCTTTTTTAAACTTTTAATGTTTTGTGGAGAGTTTTGGAACATTCTATGACAGTTATGTGATTTTAGTTTAATAGTTTTTTTTATTAGTATTTATTTTTGTTATGTTTGTGAACAGCTGTGACACAGTGGTAGGGCACTCTCCTCAGAAACAAAGGATCCATGGTTCGAACCCCACCTCTGGGCAAGTTTTGCAACATTGGTTTGGAAGGAGGCACGAACTCCTGATTAAATGCTCATCCGCGGTGCTTTGTGATAAGACCATAAGGACTTCTTGGGGAACCTTAGTGAAATTAAAAAAAAATGTTTAAGCGGTTTTTTAATGTACATTTTTGTGGATTGCTGTATTGTGTTAAATTTATGTGAAAATGTGTAAAATGATGATTTATGGAAGAGAATATTCATTATTTGCATTTGTGCATGCAAAAAGTATTTATTTATATAAAAGGAAGAGTTTTAGTTTAGTAAAGAGGAATTAGTTTGTTTACAAGAAAAAAGGGTTTTTAATTTCTTGTGTTAGAAGTGAGAAAACTTCATCATCTAGTACTTTTAGTTTTAATGTTGTCCAAATAACTTTTCTAAAATTTTGTTTTCATCGAGAAAATTGTGCTTTAAATGGGTCAAATATGTTTTGTTCATTTAAATAACACCCAAAAAAATGGAAAAACAGAAAATTATTTGTGAAAAAAAGTCATTTCATACACCCTAATATTATTGTTTTGCACTAAAACAACAGAAAGCACTACACAATGAAATTCTCCAGGTCTCAAACATACTATGATCTTATGATGAAAATGCTTTGCAGCTACGATACTAAGGTGTCCAATATAAAGAGGAGTCAAGGAAAAGTTAAAGACTTCAATCAACCTGAGGAGGCCAAGGGGCTCTAGATGTACTAACGCATGATATATGCCATCACCTAGATTCTTATATATAAAAAAATTTATGTCAATAAAGTTCAGTTTTATTAAATGTTATGTTTATATTCACAATATCTAAGAAATTACATACATAAGTATGGCCAGATTTAGATTCCCCAACCTCAATTGCCTATAATTAGACAAACAACTGTTCCATCTAATTAAAAAATCATTGAGACATCCCAAAATAATCACTTGAGCGGTCATGACCGCTCCTGAAGACTAAATGTGTCCAATTTCAAATTTCCTAACCGCAAATTATTTATATTTATACATGCAACATGTTCCATCTAATTTAAAAACCATTGAGACATCTCATGACCACCCTTGGCAACACCTAAAATACTATCATGACCACTCTAAACTTAAAATGGAGCCCAAAAATGAAATTCGTGGCCCAAAAAACCCCTATAAATATGTATCATATGTCTATATTTAATCCATAAACAGTTTTGCCATTTTTTGACAATTCTGGCCCACTTTGCAGTGGGAAGGGGAAGGGGATCAATATTCTTAATTTTTGGCATAGGTACTTTATGAATGACCCCATTTTTCTGCTGCTCAAAAAAAAAGTCTTGAAGGCATGGGTTTTCATGATGTTTTAAAGAAATGAATGGGTTTTCATGATGTTTTAAAGAAAATGAACTCAATTTCTTACTACGCCTATTTCTATTTGAAAGCACTGTGTATATTATAATTTTATATATAAATATATATGTTTGTGTTTGTGTGTATATATATCTGCATAAATAAATTTATTTTCAATTTTTTTTTGCTATGAAAATCGCTTCACCCTATTTTTCCAATACTTTGAGTCAATGCAAACTTCATTCAATGCAATACTCTATAGTAAATTAATCAGTCTAAAAGTATAAACTGAACAGTCCTTAATAATAAAGAATAAATAAATAATGATAATAATTTTTTTGTCTATAATAGAATTTTATAATAATTTTTTTTTCTATAAAGTTTGTTTTTTAAAGTTTTTTTAACAGACAATTAAGTTAAAGTATTTTAAGCATTTATTATAACGTTTTAATTTATTTATTATTATATATTTAGTTTTTTAATTTGTTCATTATTATTTATTTAATTTTTTAATATGTTCATTATTATGGATTTAATTTTTTTTTTCTTAATACACTTTAAATGTATACAATAAATATTACTCTTACCTAAAAGTTTTTATCATCAACAGTTAAGTGTTTAAACCAAGAATTATATGTAACAAATAAATTTATTTGTTGTTGCTGTTTCATTTTAGAAAACGAGCTATTCGAGACATAATTGTGTTAGTTCTTTCAATATTAGCCTGGGTGACTGGCATGTTTTGTTTTATTAATAACAATAACTTTCTTCCACAGTTTTTGTTTTGCATTTTTTTATGCAGTTTGGTAAGTTGTTTTTCTTGTTTATTTAACAAACTATAATATGTGAATAAATGATCATGTGAATAATTTTAATATTGTTTGATTGATATTAAAATCATTGTACACCTAAAATATTTTATCATATATATATATATATATATATATATATATATATATATATATAAATACTATATTTATTTTATACTTATGTTTAGCTGTTTTTATTTTTTTTTATATCTTAATGTATATTTAACAATTTTTTATAAATTTAGGTTGTCATTATATCACTGTATTCAAAACAAGTAAGTTTTTTTAAGTCAATTGCTTTTATATGTATAAATGTTAATTCACCCCAAGGCCAAGAAAGTCACTGCAGTTAAGGAGGCTACATTATTTGTGGTTACAATGCTCTCTCTGAAAACGTAAAAACTATGAGACATTTGTAAATCACTGCGCTGTATATAAAGTATATATATATATATATATATATATATATATATTATATATATATATATATATATATATATATATATATATATATATATATATATATATATATATATATATATATATATATATATATATATATATATATATATAAGAGTTGGGATTTACAAATGTCTCATAGTTTTTATGTTTTCAAAACTAGAGCACTGTTTTGATTTTTAAAAAGTTACATTTTTTTGAAAGTTACGTTAATAAATAATACAAAAAGTCAATTGATTTCAAATATTTCTCCTTTTTCTAGGATACACATATGAACTCTCTTGAAAGGTGACAGCTGGCTTAATTTTTTTTTTTTTCTTAATATACTTTAAATGTATACAATAAATATTTCTCTTACCTAAAAGAGTAATATTTATTTTATACATTTAAAGTGAGATCATCATGAATTTTACCACAAGTTTTGACTGGTAAAACATTAATATCAGTTAAATTATGAGATTTCACATTTTTAAAATTTTCCAACTTGTAACCCCATGCAAAAAAATCTAATGGATTCTAATCTGGACTGCTGGTGGACCATTCTGACACTAAAATGAAACAACAGAAGTTTTTCTCACATCAAACTTGAAGGGTCAGGGTAACAACATAAGTTTTTGCTTTGTCTAATAACATCTGTCCAACAACATCTGAAAATTCATTGATGTCTAATAGCATCTGTGTAAAAAGTATATGATGACTGCAGATGTAGTTACATCTTTTCAATTATATAAAATATAACTACAGGATTTTATGAAATTATTAAATAATAATGCATTATTTTAACCATATGTAATTTCATATCTGGTTTTTTCCAGATGCATTTACATCTGGAAAGTATTATTAAATATTGTAGTAGATAGATGTAGTAACATCTGAAAAAAATATTAAATATAAATGTATTATTATAACTAGATGTAGTTACATATAAGATTTTTTTCAAATGTAATTACATCTGGAGGAAATTTTTAGAGATGTTATTAGACTTGGAGAAAAATTACCAGATGTAGTTACATCTTCCTAAAGATGTTGTTAGGGGTCATTGAAATTCCAGATGATATTGGACAGATGCTGTGTGAGTAAAAAAAAATACAGATGATCTTGGACAGATGCTGTTTGAGTAAAAAAAAATACAGATGATCTTGGACATAAATGTAGAGATGATCTTGGACTACTCTACAGATGTTGTTGGACAGATGTAGTAATCTTTTACCCACTTGAATGGTTTTCGCTTTATGTGCGGGGATTCAATCTTGCTGGAAAATATATTGGTGATCACCAAACATTCTATCAGTTTGAGGTTTCACATGTTACTTCAAAATGTCATTTAAATAGAGCTCCTGGTTGATTTCAACTCCACATCAGTTAATTTTAGTGGGAATTTTCCTTCCTTTTAGAATGCATCAAAAACTATAACCCCAGATGCATTTTGGTTTCAAAGAGCAGCTCTTGCATTATGTGGGATCTTGCAAACTTACTCCATAAACTCAATCAATTTATCTTTTAAGAAGGTACTCAAGCAGGAGTAATTTTAAAATCAGTAAAAATTATTGGTGGATAACCATGCCATTTTTTTATCATTATGCATATCTTTACGCCCTCGAGCGTAATTTTGTTAGTCAGTTTTACTAAAACCCACTTTTTTTCTCACTGGTCTTTTTGGTAGAATCTCATCACATTTCCAACCACATTTGTGATGTTTTAAATGATTAACAATTACAGTTATTGTCAATTTTCTTTAATAAAGACCAATGATCACTTTTTTTATTGAAATAGAGGTTTGTCAACAACAGTTCCCTAAAACAGGAAACGTTTGTAAATCCCCACCCTATATACATATATATATATATATATATATATATATATATATATATATATATATATATATATATATATATATATATATATATATATATATATATATATATATATATATATATGTATATATATATATATATATATATATATATATATATATATATATATATATATATATATATATATATTAGAAAACTCTGCATAATTAATTATTAGTAACTGTTAAAAAACATAACTACACTTTATAACTTATTGATTTACTTGTTTAGTGCTTGTTTAATTTTCTTATACTAATTTATCTAATTTTGATTTATGATAAAGCAAAGGAAAACTTTTGAAAAAGTAGACGACAATCAAGATGCATACAGTGCTTTTGAACAACATAACATGATGTTAGAAAAGCAGAAAAAGGAAAAAGAACTGGATCTGCAAAATAAACTTCTTTTAGCTAAAAAATATGCAGACAAATGGCGCTATCAGATACCAGTAAGTAATTTTTGTTGTGTAGAGTATTTATATAACTATTTACATAAGTTTAGTGACTTTTTTGTAATAGTATTATTATATAGATTACGAAAATTAAACACTTTTTTTTTATTTTTCAAGTCTGCATGATTTTTAGCTTCTTTTTTGCGTTAAAAGTTTTTATAAAAAGGTTGTTGTATCTTTCAAAGTCTTTTTTGAGCTTAGGAGAAAATAAGTTATTCATATAATTCTGTTCACCTTTTCAAAGCTCCAGATTTTTGTTTGCAACTCTCTTTACTTATTTAGAACTACTAGTTAACACCTTTGTCTCAAATTGATTGTCTCTTAAAATTGTCTGTTAATTAAATTGTTATATAAATTATTATTTTTTAACATATTTACTTTCCCAAACCCAGTGGCACCACTAAAGATGAGGATGCTACTTTTTTTTTTTTTTTAATTTTCGATGGCCTCAACTCAAAATGGCCTCTCTCGACTAATTAACTCTCTCTCGACTAATTAACTCTCAACTCAACAACATGGCCTCTCTTAACTAATTAACTCCAAAGTAAAAGCCTTGACGAACAAGGTGTGTTAAAAAACAAGTTGAACCAAACAATTATTTAAACCATATTAGTTTTTTTCAATACTTTATACAATTGCATTGTTTAACATTTTAAATGTTTTAAAGTGTCGTGTCACCATCAGTTGCCAAGTGCCATGTCACCATCATTTGTCATATGCCATGTCACCATCAGTTGTCATGTGCCATGTCGCCATCAGTTGTGGTTACATTAAAAGCATTGTTATGTTTTTTCATCATCATTCTGCAGTATTTTAATTTCAACGTCAATCAAGAAATTATGTATAAATACAGTAGATAATAAAGAATACACCAACCTTATTTTTGTTATTATTTAAACTTGTCCTCCAACTTTTTATTCAACAGATAAAAATTATCTGTTAAATAAAAATATCATCGGCAATCTTTAGCAGATTGCCGATGATATTTTCATTTAACAGATAATTTTTTTTTTCATCTTGTGTTCTAATGCTCATTAGGTTTAGTTGACAAATTTCATAAATAGTTAACACGGCATTAACTGCACCATGATTGCACTTTAAGTTTTAAACCTTACAATAATTTATTTCTTTTATCAAAGTAGTTCTATTGTAAATCTGACAACTTTTAATTTTATTTCATTTGCATTAAGGCTCTTTAGAAAGAAGTTTTTTGCAAATCTAATTGCAGTTAGTATCGTTAACAAAATGGTTAGTTTTTTTCATCACAACCTATATTTAAAAAACTATATTAAAGTTTTTACAACTTTTGAAACAAATTTATTAAAACTACATGTTTCTTTGGTAAACATGTTTCTTTGCACAACCATTTCCGACACGTCGAATTCTCTTATTACAACATTTTTGTGTGTAACTGTACTCTACACTTTTTACATTTTGCAACTTTTAATCGTTTGGTTGCTGATACTTGTTCTTCATTATTGTTTTGCTGAGGTTCCTCTGCATTGTTATGCTCAGGCATTTGAGTACTTGGCATAGAGAGTCTACGCTTTGCGTTAAGTTTAGTAACTTTCACGGCTTCCTTTGTTGCTTTTTCTTCATTTTTTTGTTTGAGGAACTCGATCACATTTTCTTCGCTAATACATTTTCCGCCAAGTTTTGACATGTTGCACTGCTTCGATTTCTTAACATGCGCTTGACTTTTGGCTTTGAAAAAATGCTTCAACTCTATCTCGATACTGTTTTTGCAACGCTCAACACATGCTTGATACCTATCAAAACTTGAAGCTGGTGTAGTTGAGTAAGATGGTAATCGGGGCTGCGGCAGCTGTTGAAGATGATGAAGCTGTATCTAAGCAAGATGGTGTAGGTGCTGCGGAGGCTGCTCAAGTTGATGAAGGTGGATTAAACGTTTGTGTGATTGCCAATACCTTATGATTTATGTTGTTTTTATCAAGTGGAAATAAAAAACCAGCGATTGCATGCAAGCGTGTAAAACATTTACCACTCTCGTACAGCAGTTTAAGCAACGGTGGAAAATTTTGTTTATCTAAATTCTTACATTTTGAGTCTTTGTAATACTTTGTAAGAATTTCTTTCCATGCTTGTTTGACATGACAATAGAAACCTCTATCCAATGGTTATAGAATTTGCGAAGAATGCTCTGGTAAACAAATCAATATTGTATTGTGTTTTTTGCACAGCAATACCGCTTCCAAAGTTATGTGAGTTGTATGCCCATCTAATACTAAAATATGAATACCACCAATTCGCTCAGTTTCGGGTATAAATACTTCTTTCGGGTATAAATACTTCATCTCTTCAAAAGGCATAAAACCAGTCATTACCAGGCTTGCCATTTTTAAATAAGTGCAATTGATCTTTGCGTTTAAGGTAGCCACATACAAATTCTAGGATTTCATTTCGAGTTAAACCATAACCCCAGTCACCAAATGATTGGAACGTATGCAACATCAATCATTCTGTTTCATTTGAAAGAACCGTTGTTCTATCTGAACCATGGAAGCCTTTGATGTTGTAATGTTTGCGATCTTTGAGCGTTGAGACTGGAACGACATGTTTAAATGCAGCTTTTCTCAGTGATGTTTTATTTTCTTTCATATCAGTTAATGCAGCTAATATATCGTCTTCCTTGTATACTTTTGTTTTTTTAGTTGACATGTTAAAGTGAGTGAGTTAAATTGAATTGAGTGAGTGATGATTATATTGAGAAATAATATAATAATTGGTTTTTAATGAGTAAGACATGATTATATAACAAATAACATAATAGTTCATTTTTAATTAAACCGGAATTAACACAAAGTTAATTAGATAAAAGTAGGCGCTTAGTCACTTGCGACAAACTAAACTAAGTAATTAATCGAATGTGCGGTTTTATCAGAAAAAAGAGTTTTTTTTTTTACATTTTTGATTTTTTATTTAACTTTTTGTTCTAGCTGCTTAAAAATTATACTACAAGAATTAAAATTAAATTTCTAACAAGATAGTGCTAAAATTATTTTTATATCAGTTGCGGTTCAAGCGCTATTTTGTTCGCAACGATAAAAAACATAAAATATTTTGACTCCCCGTTAAAGTTGTATAAAAAAAGAAAAAATTGGAGTTGAATCGGCATACAATTTATCAATTCGAATAAAAGAGATAGTTCTGTATTTGAATCTATTTTTATTTTTCCATAGCCATTTCCGTTTAGTTTTTATTTGATAATTTCGATCAGTGTGTGGAATGATATGGTGTGTGGTGTGGTGTGTGTGGTGTGTGTGAAATGATATGGTGTGTGGAATGACCAATTTTTACTCAGATTATTTTGAGTAAATTTTGGATTTGAATAAATAAAATTAATTTAAAAGGATTTAATAAAATGAAATAAGAATTATTTACTACATTTTACATGTTTTTTTTTCCAGCGAGAAAAACTTGTAATTATAATTCGAATCAATGGTTTGGAACTAGCTAGTGTATCTTTCAAAAATGGTATACCTTCTATGAGCCTAAACGAAAGAGAAGGCAAAAAGAAAGATGCTAGTAATGATTACCTAAAAATCAATGAGGCAGACGATGAAAATATGTATAAAATTGAAACTTTGAATGAAAGTGAAGATAATGAAGAGGAAGAAAAAAGCTGGAATAATGAAGACAATGACCTTGACTACATTGATAATGATGATGACCACGATATTTATGACGTTGACCACAATGATAAAATTAAATTTGATCGTGACAACGATGACGAAAACGATCGGGATATTGACGATGAACGCGACATTGACGACGATCGCGATATTGATGATGATCGCGATATTGACGACGACCAAGATGTTGATGATGAACAAGATGTTGATGATGATGAAAATAATGAAAAAGATAATGGCGATAATGATAATGATGATCATGATGATGGCAATGATAGTAATAATGATGACGATGATGATAATGATATCGATGATGATGGTGATGATAATGATGATGATGATCATAATGATAATGATGATGATGCTAATGACAATGATAAAATTGAGAATGCCGAAAATGAAAATGAAGATTTTATTCATAGTTTAAACATCGAAACGGAGAGATCGAGTTTCGACATGTATGAACGATCGAGTTCAAAAAGTAAATTGGCAAATTATCCTGATCTTGTATAAAATTTATTCAAATAAGTTATACGTTTAATTTTTTTATTGAGCAGTTTCATTTATTATTGTGTCACTAAAAATGTTTAAAAGTTTTTTTAAATTATTATGGTAATAAATATCGTTATAAATTATTATAATATCTTATTAATAGTATTAATAGAAATCTTAAAAAAAAATTAAAACAATTAATTTCTGACCCCTCTCAAATTTTCATTGCCATATTTAAGTTGCTCTGTTCAAAATATTTTTAAACATTTTAATTGTTTGTTGTTATCTGGAAGAAGGTTATTTTAAGAACCAGAAATTAAATTTTCCCGCGATAATATTAATACCGCGTATATTTTACCGCCATTTATTATCCTCATGTTTTAAGTCTGAAAACTGTGGTTCAACAATGTCTGGATTGGTCAAGGAATTCACCAGACCTTAATTGCGTTGAGCATGTATGAACAAGGCTTCAGAACAGCCTTTTTTTAAAAATCCCAGACCCCAAAACCGCTAATAATTTATTGCAAGAGCTTAAAAAGATTGAGCTGAAGAGTTTAAAAAGAATAATATTAGCCTTATTGAAAGTTTACGCGCCAGAATTTTGGAATGTTCCGGTAAAAATGACGGAACAACTCACTACTGATCATTAACATTGTTCTAAAGATTTTGAGAAAAAATGAATAGAAAATATTAACAACTGTGTTAGTCATTTATAAAATGACACTAAGGGGGTCAGAAAATAATGTTACACCCTGTTTATGTATTTTTCAGTATACAAGATGAACTAGTTATTTTATTTATGGTAAAATAAAATGAAAACATTTTTTTATAACATAATATCAATATATTTTAATTAAAAAAGAGAATGATATTATACCGCTTGCCATCTTTAAAAAGAATACAGTAATAAATAACATATTCTAAAAAATTGTTCAAAGTGCTTTTAGAAACGTCAGGATTCATCTTTCGATATTTGTCTGCTACATGTAAAACATTGTTTCTGCTTTATATCTTTAGTAAAAAAGTTATTAGAATCGATAACTAATTTTACTTCTCGTTCTTCAGTAGTTCTCGCTCAGAACCAAGAGGTTCGTGCTTTGATGCCGGCTCAAACCCAATAAACGTTATTGGTTAGGAAGGAGGCGTGAACTTTCTATTAAAATGCCCTCCGAGGTGCTCTGTGATAAGACCTATAAGTCTTCTTTGAGCACTTGAATAACTTAAAAAAAATAATTCCTTAAATGCTTATTTTTTGATGAGCTACTGGAAGAGGGGGAGAGGGTTTCTCTAAGAAAAACTGCATCAGTACTTAGAGGGAGGGGGAATCTGCAAAATGCGTTCAATAAAGTCATAGGAGTGGGAAGTTGTTTGTAGTTTAAAATAAATTTCTTAATTTGTATATTTTATTCTAAATTGTAACTTTTTTTAATTTGATTTAAGGGGAAGGAGGTAGAGGTTTCAGAAGTGTCCATACTTTTTAGGGGTGGATGAAGAGCATTAAATGTCTGGCAACAGGGGGAGACGGGTCAAATTTTTATTTTTGGCGTACATACTTTGTGGATGACTCCCTAATTGGTTTTGAAAATTAATTGTAAAAATATCAATAGAAAAGAAATAAAATAAAAGTTTATTTAAATCTAAATATATATAAAGCTGGGACTAATTCAAGAATTGAACTATAATTTCAAAAGGGTAGCACTTTTTCCAGGTTTTAAGCTAGGTTTTAACGAGCTATTTTATATTTGCCTAAGAATGCGAAACTTCGTAATAATGTATGCCACGCAAATAAATTAAGTGTGTTAAGCAAACCAATTATCTATATTGATACTTATACGATTATTAAATAAATTAGAAAATGTTGTTGACTTTAAAACTTTTATTTTCATTATAGAGTATCTCAAAATGTTAAAATTGTTTTTTTATTTTAGCTATTTAAAGAGCATTTTACCATGTAAAAATAGTGCCAATTTTTACAGGGTAAAGTGATCTTGACAAGCCTAATTTATAAAATCAAACAATATTTTCAACATATTTATAAATCAAATAAATTTTTTAATAAACATTATAATACAAATATTTTATAACACGATAAGCAATAAATATGAATCAATAATAACATTTTAATTATTTATCGAAGACTCATCAAAAACGTATTTCAAAAAGAAATCAACATTTGCTATTGTTAAGCATACATCATTTCAGCCATATAAGACATTGGTTTAGGTATATACAAAAGTTGTTCAAAGTAAGATGCCAATTCTTCAGGATTTGAATCTTCGGGCGTTTCCCTTAGTGGTAACCTTTTATTCAGAAACTGAGTGCTGCAATTCCAATTGTTATTATTTTCTCTTTTCATACTGTCTGTTACTTTTTTTGAAAAAATAAATATTTCATTGTTGTTCAGGTTATTGTTTAAGAACTCATCCGAGTTTTCAGATTCATCTCCTATTTGTCGGAGAACAAGTTTTGGGCGATGCAATAGATGTTTTTCTTTATTTTTCTTTTTTCTTTTTTTTATACTTTTACAGATTTCTCCATGTAATCTAAAAAAAGCAACAACATGTAATCTATATGATATTCAATTTGGTTGCTTGCAGCTTTTTTGGGAGTAAATTAGAATTAAAAAAAAATTATTTAAAAAATTGAGCGCGATAAAAAAAGACAGCGTTTAAACTATTTTTCAAGAAAAAAAAAAAATTTAACATTAATTTACTTCCAACAAGGCTGCAAGCAACCACTAACAAGTTGGAAGTTACTAAAAAATAAAAAATAGAGAGTTAAAAAATAAGAAAACCGTTGACAGAATACTTGAAAAGATGTAGGTTGTATGAGTCAGCAAAACATGATAATGGGAAAGAGTTCCAAAGGATTAAAGTGCGTGAAAAAAACTAAACAACTAAAAGTTTTTAGAGCATACAGGGACAAAGACAGTAAAAAGATGTGACTTTGCTGAACGACAAGTCAAACGAGAATGAGCTTTGGTTGATGGAACTAGAAAAGAGAAAGACACGCAACCTTACGACAATGGGAGAGAGGTTCAACCTTGACAGATAGAACAGGTCCAACAAAGTTTACAATGCATTTTTGAATATTGTTTGAAAGAGAAAGAGAACCATTAGAAGAACCATCTCAAATATGATAACAGTATTTTATACAGGGACGAATAAGAAATTTGTAGAGGTAGAGAATGGAATGAGGAGTTAGAAAATGGCGAGCAAGATAAAGAGAAGCAACCTTAGCAGATGCTAACTTAGCAAATCGATTGTATATTAGGTTTACATGAGAGATCAGAAGTTAATGATTATCCAAAAAGAGGTAAAGAGGCTCTGTGAGAGGGTTGCTATTCGTCTAAATAGGAATGTTGACAGTATTATGATAGTTGTTTGCAGTAAATAACTTTTGTTGGTGTTAAAAGTCACAAGCCAATGCAAGCCCCAATAAAGTCATACCTCAATATATTAAAGTCATACTGAGATATGACTTTATTAACAGAAACTGGTATTGATTTGAATGTCTAACAATTGGTTAACCTGTTTAATTGGAATGGAAGGAAGAGTATGAGCATAAGATTTAAGAGTAAAGAAAAGTTCTTTGCAAACAGTTCAATCTTATCTTTGGGAGAGGTAATAAGAACCCATGTATGAGAGAAAGAATGTAAGACCTATCTATGTCAATGGCACTGTTAAAGATTTTCTCAAAGTCTCTAGAGCCTAACTTCTGAAATAAATGGAGTTTAGTATCAGGCAACACCTTTTTACATTGATTTCTTGCAATAATAAATAGGCGTTTAGAAGCACATAAAAGATCAATCAAAGGATTCAAACCTGATTTCTCAACATAAGTATACCCCCAAGCCAAAAATTTTTAACATCTTTACTTCCATCAAGGCTGCAACCACTATTAAAGTTGGAAAGTTACTGGACAAAAAAAGATGAAGTTTATAAAGCAAGATAAGGATTAACAGACAACTTAAAAGATTGAAAATTATATGAATCAGAAAAACAAGAAGGGAACGAATTCCAAAGAACTTATGTTCGAGGAAAAAACTAGACAAATTTTTGGAATTTAGAATTTTTGGAGCACTTAGAATCAGTCACAGTAAAAAGATGAGACTTAATTGAATGACGAGTAACAAAATAATGAATTTTATTAGATAGTACAAAAGACGCTAGCTCTTTAGAGCATGAGATAATAGTTTTAGAGAGATCCAACTGTGATCAGAAGCACCTAAGGGTGAATGTGGAGAAACTGAGGACTGACTAGGATCATTGACAAGAAAGTCAAGTAGAGAAGGTAAATGATTTGGTGTTGTCTGGAAAGCGAGATATAAAGTTGACTATTTGAGTAAAAGATTAAGAAAAGTTATGGGCCTTAAGGCCTGCAGAGTCACTGATACTAGAACCAAGCCAATCAGTGTGATAAAGTCACCAACAACAACGAAATTGGCTGATAGATAGGAAGAGAAAGGGCTAGGTCAATTTAATCAGAAACAACATCAAAAAGAGTACAGTCTTGAGGTGAAGGAGAGCAATATAAAACAAAGAGAATGGTGATAAAGAAAAGTAGTGCTAAACAAAAGTACATAAAAGAATAGTCTGTAGATTCAAACCTAGTTTCGGACAAATGGTTGAATTTTTACTAATGTAAATGCCCAGCCCAAGCATGTTACTATTGGAGTTTTTTTGAATTAAATAAAGATAACAATCAACATTAAGATCACAAGATCAAACAGCTGAAGTCGAATTAGTCTCACAAAGAGCAAGTAGGTCTGGTGAACTTTGCAAAAGATAAGACTTAACAGAAGAAAACTTACTTTGAAGAATGCAAATATTAGTGAATGATAGATTCAGAGAACTTGGTGATGACAAAGATTTTTTGTGTTTTTTAGTTTTTGATAAATTAATCATTTTTTAAATTGGTTAAAAGACTTGACTAGAAGCACAGGTAATACTCAGTACACTATCTAATAGTCCAAGCAATTGCCTCATTACTATTAACAAACCCTAAGCCGCAATAAAGGGCTCTATATGTGGCCTCGACAATGCGCACCAGAAGTACGAACAGGGACACCATCATTGCACAACATGGCACTGTTAGTAGTCTGATATTTTATAGGTGTTGTTGGATTCAGCCTCTCTGAGAGCTACCACAGAGTTAAGGAAACCTGACTACTAGTCGGCCTCAGAACCATAAAACTGAGTTTTAGAGCTGTACCCTCATTAGGAGATAGCAAAATGAGTTGCCTAGTCATAAAAACAGAGACAAGCAAAACACATGCAATGAGTCAAGAAGATCTAGCATTCAACATCCTAAACTGGAAACAATGTATTATAAAAACATCTACGCCAGCCTAGTAAATGAAGAAGGGGTGCAAAGCTAGTCAACAGATAAAATCAGTTTACCCCTTAAATCTTTGCCTAGGAAGCCTTCTACAAGACAGTAGCTGGATGCAGTTAACATCTTCCTAAGACAAGTATTTTTATTGAGACACTATTTCTAGTTTTTTTTTAAAACTGTTTTATTTCAATTCACCTCCCTAAGGCCATGAAGGCCACTTCAGTCGAGAAGGCTGTTTTAGTAGTGGTTACAACCCTCTCTCAACTCTATAACTTCAAAGCACGAATCTTGAAGACTGCTGCGCGCAGAAACAAGTTGAGCGCGATTCTACCAGTGATGTGGTGGATACTGAACTCAGAACTTCTTGCTTATGAGGTTAGCACTCTACCACCTCACCACTACTGCATTAAACTTTACTGCTAAATGACAGCTTTGTCATTTAGCATCTTTACAATAATCTCTTTACATAAAACATTGTAGTTTATGTAATTTTATGTTCTCTATACTACTCACCGCATGCAACCCCTTTATTTTGGGAAATATATTCTCTTCATTTAATTTTGGGCTATTCTCTCCACCTATTGCTAGATCATGATTTACAAAATATTTGTAAAATATGGTAAGGTTCAGGATCATCACTCTGCTACTAGTATCATATAATCCAGTACTATCTGTCCCATGCCCTGCTGTAGGATTTGTTTTTTTTAGGCAAAGGCTAGGAGAAACAAATTCTGACTTAGAAATCCCCTGCCTTGGGGCTTTTGATTGAACTTTAAAATAATGCTAAGTTACAAGCTGTATTTTTAAGTACTTTTGTGACAGAGTGACCAAACAACAATATGAAATTTAAATGCAATGAACTCAAAATATTATAAACAAAAATACTTTTAGTTAAATATACATAGGTATATTTTATATGTATATTAAATTGTTTGTTACTTAACTATTAAATGCAAAGTTCAATAAGTTTCCTTCCAATTCAGGTTTGTTAATAGATGATATTTTTTATGAGACTTGTCACTCTCATAAAAAATCTTGTACCTAGGGCCATAAGTATGTTTCTCCAATAAAGAATTTGTTTGATCACAAGGTAGATTGTTGAATTTCAATTGGTGCAGAGCATTTTTTTTTGCTAAACAATTTCATGTTTGTTTTGGGATTACCATTTTTAGTGTAGACTTATTCATTAATTTTGCTCAAACCTGTTAGTTGACTTTGTTATTTATATAAATGTTGCGGTCGAACTGTGTAACTTATAAATAGTTATAAATTTGTTAAAAGAAATTTAGGATTAAATAAATTTTTAATAAAACTTATGTACCTTTGTTTTCTATTTATTATGCATTTAAAGCTGACTTAAATTAGCAACCATTAATAACAATAACCATTAGCTTCATATCTATCAGCAAAACAATTCTCCAGAAAACAGACATCTGTTTACTATTGCTAGAAACCACTAAAAAAAGATTTTGTTTAACGCCCAAGCCTGCCATTCTCAGGTCACAAAATCTCTAGAAAAGAAGACTCCAGAGACTTCTGCAGAATTCTCTGCAGAAGTCTGCTACTCCACCTCTCTTGCATGGTTCAAATTTTGTTACCTCACCTAAAGACAAAGGTTACCTTAGCTAAAGACAAAGATGAACTTTTTGCTAAGAACTTTTCAATAATCTCATGTCTTGATTCCACTAATCATATCCTACATGATATAGCCGACAAACAGGTTGATCTGTTCCTGTTATAGTTTTGCAGATGTACTCTCTGGAGCTTCCGTTTATACTTTCAAAACTACTTAATAAGTGATTATCAGAGTATTGTTTTCCAGCCTGCAGCCAGCATTAGTTGTCCCTAATTGTAAAAATTCTGGAGAGCAATCTCCAGAAGGAGAGAACCAGAAGGGTCTGTTTAGTTTACCAGTTCTGAAGATAACTCCAGAAGGAGAGAAAACCCCCTTTAGTCTTATTTTTATCATAATCAAAGTCTTTAAGTCTTTAATTAACAAATAATTAATCTCTCATCTTGAATCTAATAACTTACTTTCTAATCATCAATATGGATTTCAATCTCCTCGTTCTACTGCTGATTTGTTAACGGTAAAAACTGATAGGTTTTATCTTGCATTAGATAGATGTGGAGAGGTTATGGAGAAATTTTCACATCTAAGGTGGCATTGTTTTGCTGATGATCCTATCATTTATTCTTGTCTTGATATGAAGCCAACACTCTTTGATTGCTTAGAGGGGACATTGGAGATTGAAAAGGATCTCTCTTCTATTATAGCATGGGAATCTTAGTGACTGGTGAAATTTAACTCAGTTTTTTTTAGCTAAACATTATTGCAATGTCTAGATCTTCCTATATTTATAAAAATAATGTACTTGATGAGTCATTTACCCTTTTGTCTTCTAAGATTAACTCTTACTCCTAATCTTACTTGAAAACCAAAATTAGCATTTGCTACGGTTGCATCTCTTTATTATGCTCGCCACTTTCTTCCTCCTGATTCTATTCTTTATCTCTATAAATCTTAAATCAGTCATTGTATGGGATACTGTTGCCATATCTAAAGCAGATCTTTGAATGATGCCCTTTCTCATTTAGACAAGGTGCAAAAACGCATTGTAAACATGGTTGGACTTGATCTTGCAGTAAACCTTCAACCAATGCCATATAATCATAATGTTGCATCTCTGTCTCTTTTTTATAAATACTATAATGGGTACTGCTCTAAAGAGCTAGTATCTCTTATGTTATTTACTAAAATTCATTCTTATGCTAATGGTCATTCAATTAATTTTCATAATTTTACTGTGACTGTTTCTAAGTGCTCTCAAAAATCTTATTTATCTAGTTTTTTTCCTCCAATATCAGTTCTTTGGAATTTGATCACTTCATCTTTTCTTCCTGATTAATATAATTTACAATCTTTTAAGTCTGTTAATCATGATCTTGCTTTTTAGACTATATCTTTTCTCTTCCAGTAACTTCTAACTCTAATAATTGTTGCTTGCAGCCTTATTGGAAGTAAAGATATTAAAAAAGTTTAGATTTGTTTGTACTACTCTAAACAATATTACAATAACATAAGTAAATACTTATAAATGCAAAATACAGCTGAGTTAGCGCGGTGTTATCTACAATTTGATGAGTTTTATATAAAAATTGCCAATATTTCTTGAGATTATATTGCTAATATATTTTATATATTTTTATATATTTTATCTCTCCTTAATAAGTTTTTATCTATTAAAACACCAATTAATTTGTTTGTGAAAAAGCTCAGTTTTAATATTATTTATAAATTATACCAGTAAAGATACAGGAATAAATTAAAACTTTCTTTTAAAATAAAAAAATTTAATTTTTTCATTGTTTAAAGATAGACTGGTGGCGGTAAGCTAAATTGAAATTTGTTATAGTTCCTTGTTTACTATTTAAATTGTGGTAACAATATTTCTATGAGCATAAAATAAAGTGCTGTTATTGGAAAACATGAGAAAAGCCAGTGACTGATGATTTATAGAGACCATTAACATAAATTAAAAATAATAGAGAACCTAAGATAAGGCCTTGAAAAACCCATCACGATGTCAATACGCCATTTAATGATATAAACTCTTTACTTTCATAAATCTTTTACTTGATAAGTAACTAATAACCCATTTATGATACTTTTAAGAAATTCCATAACATTTTACCTTTTGTAATAAAATTTGAAATTAAATGCTTTTGACAAGTCTATAAATATACTAGTAAATTTATTAAGATAAATGCCTCACTGATAATTTTAACTAGTTAACTCTGTAGAGTAATTTGATCAAAAACCATTTTAGTAATAACAAAGATGATTGTTTTCTGCCAAAAATGGAAACAGTCCATTTTTGGCAGAAAACAGAAAACCATTATAAAAGATACTCTCAAGAATTTTTAAAAATACTGGTAGCATAAATATAGGTCTATAATTTGTTATTAAACAATTATCTCCTGTTTTAAAAATGGATGAAATGACTGCTACTTTTAGTTTATTAGGAAATATATCTGTTTTTAGAGATTTATTCTTAATATATATATATATATATATATATATATATATATATATATATATATATATATATATATATATATATATATATATATATATATACATATATATATATATATATATATATATATATATATATATATATATATATAAATATATATATATATATATACATATATATATATATATATATATATATATATATATATATATATATATATATATATATATATACATATATATATATATATATATATATATATATATATATATATAAATATATATATATATATATACATATATATATATATATATATATATATATATATATACATATATATATATATGTATATATATATATATTTATATTTATATATATATATATATATATATATATATATAAATATAAATGTATATATACATATATATAATATATATATATATATATATATATATATATATATATATACATTTATACTTATATATATGAATAAATATATATATATATATATATATATAAATATATATATATATATATATATATTTTTGTATGTATATATATATATATATATATATATATATATATATAAATATAAATGTATATATACATATATATAATATATATATATATATATATATATATATATATATATATATATATATATTATATATATATATATACATTTATACTTATATATATGAATAAATATATATATATATATATATATATATATATATATATATAATATATATATATATATCATTTTCAAATAAGAAACTTTCAAATGCAACCACTCTCTCAAAACATATATGGGAAACTAGAAAAAAACTGAAAGAAACACCAGAATTAACTTGGTCTATCCTGAAAAAAGCCCCCGCCTACAACAATGAAACAAAAAAATGTTTACTATGTTTATATGAAAAACTGATTATTTTGCTATATAAAAATGATGAAGAGCTACTCAATAAAATAACAGAGTTAATCTCCAAGTGTCGTCACGAAAATAAATTTCTATTGAGCGACCACAAACCTGAAGATTAAATACACACAGTCGTAACAATAAAAAAAAGTTTTTTCCGTATAGGTTTTTTCTGTATAGTTTCAATTGTATATAATTTTTTAAACGAACAAACTATATTTGTTTTTCACCTGATGATTGCAACAGCATGAAACTTAAAGTTGTGAAAATCACGTAGTTTTATTTTCTACTATATATATATATATATATATATATATATATATATATATATATATATATATATATATATATATATATATATATATATATATATATATATATAGGTACGCGCATATACGTCATTTACGGAACCGATTTTTGTGATAAAATCTTGTGACTCGTTTTTTTCACTTTTTTTTTGGCAGCGTGGGGTAGACGTAGTTTTGTGGAGTTTCTTTTTAGAAACATATATACACATAGATACTTTTTGGAAAGAAGAGAAGCTGATCTTTATTTTTTTTAAACTTTTATGTATGGTTACTAAATTTTTTAAAGGATTATTTTGCTCCTGAATATTTGGTTGATGTTTTCACATAAATTTGTAGTCGAAGGCATGAAGTTTCCGCTTTTTTGATTGTTCAGCCACCTTTATACATGTATTTTCTATTTATGTGCCAAATTTCAACGAAAAATATTAGGGAGCAGATATGTAACGAGGTGCTTTTTTAAATATACTGCTTTTTTGAAGTAGGGTTAGACTAACGTTTTTAGTGGTGTTTTTTTTTAGAAACATATATAAACAAAAAGTATATTTGGAAAGAAGAAAGGTTAGGCTTGATTTTTATAGTACTTTTATTTATAAACACTAAACTTTTTTATGGTTAGTTTTGCTAAAAACTTTCATGAAAATTTTGTTGATGTTCTCACATTAAGTTCTTATCGAAGGAATGAAGTTTCCGCTTTTTTTGTTATTCAGGAAATTTTTTTGCATGCATTTTCTTTGTACATGCCAAATTTCAGCCAAAAATATTAGGGAGCAGATAGTATAAGAAGTGTAGGACTTTTGGTACCTAAATTCGGTTTTTTTTGTTTTTGTTTTTGTTTTATCGGTAAGAGAAATACGGGGAGGATAGGGGGGTGGCGAATGGTAAACAAAAAAATTCTTACTACATTGTATTATATAATTTTTAATATTAGATTATTTTAATAAATAAAAAATGGTAAAAGTTATAACAAAGAAGACTTCAAAAAGTAAGTTAATTTGTTTTTCATGATAATAACAAAGTTTGTTTACATCATCATGATGTAAACAAAGATTAAGGTTTTTAAACTTATCATTATTGTTTTGTTTTTTAAAAAAGTTATAAGTTTTAAAACATTAATCTTTGTTTACATATCATCATGATATGTAAACAAAGATTAAGGTTTTTAAACTTATAGTATAAGTTTAAAAACCTTAATCTTTGGTATAAGTTATACCAATGATATATTAAAAAAGATTAGGATTTAAGATTAAACCGTTACTTTGGAATATTTTATTAACTAATAGTATCAGATGCCAATGTTGTTAATACACCATATATATAAAAATATACAAATGACATTATTATACTTTAAAGTAAAACTCTATTGGCTTAAGCCAATACAGTTTTTGACAAAATATTTTTAGAATAATATTATTAATGATAATTTTAGAATAACATTATTATTTTTTTAGAATAATATTATGATTTTATTGATATTTTAAGAATAATATTATTATTGATATTTTAAAATATTATTATTATTATTGATATTTTTATATGAATAAGCTTATTATTAATAAGCTTATTTTTGTAAAATTATAAAAATACTTTTACAATAATATGTTTATTCTTATTAAAGTATCTTGTTAGTGTTTTTCTAATATACAGTAATATAATTTTAAAATACAGTAATATAATTTATATTTTTTATTATTTTTTTTATTGCTTTTTTTTTAGTTACATAGGTTGTTGTACGTAAAGCAGAACTGATTTGATAACTGTTATTTTTATTGACTGTTGACAATTTCAAGATGTTTTTTTTTTTTTTTTTTTGATTATATAACATTTTTGTTATCTTTAGGCCAATTTGCACAGACTACAGCTGGTAAGTTATTATAGCATAACTTTAATTAACCATTAAATAAATATAAATAAATATGCATTTCTTACTTATTTATTTATTACTTGTCGTGTATGGATTTCCCATTTGCTGCAATATTAATTTTTTAATTTTAGTATCTACCTCTTGTACTACACCTGGTAAGTTACATAACTCTTAATTTTTAATTTGCAAACTTTACAATATGTTTAACTTTAGTTCCTTAGTCAGCTGCTGCAACTAGTAATTTAAAAAAATAATAAATTTAATATGTGTATGCATTTCTCGTTATTTGCAATATTGATTTTTTGTTACAACTTTGTAATTTTAGTATCTACCTCTTGTGCTACACCTGGTAAGTTACATAACTCTTAATTTTTAATTTGCAAACTTTATAATATGTTTAACTTTAGTTCCTTAGTCATCTTTTGCAACTAGTAATTTAATAAAATACTACATTTAATATGTATATACATTTCTTGTTATTTGCTATATTGATTTTTTGATACAACTTTGTAATTTTAGTATCTACCTCTTGTGCTACACCTGGTAAGTTAAACAACTATTAGTTTTTACTATGCAAACTTTATAATATGTTTAACTTTAGTTCCTTAGTCATCTGCTGCAACTAGTAATTTAATAAACTATTACATTTAATATGTATATGCATTTCTTGTTATTTGCAATATTGATTTTTTTTTTACAACTTTGTAATTTTATTTTAAAATAGTTAGTATAATAATTAAGTCAAGTTTTGTGGCTTGCAAATAGATACAGCAAGTTTTGTGGCTTGCAAATAGGTACAGCAAGTTTTGTGGCTTGCAAATGTGTACCGCAAGTTTTGTGGCTTTCAAATAAGTACTGCAAGTTTTGTGGCTTGCAAATAGGTATACATGTTTTGTGGCTTGCAAAAAAAAAAGATAGACGGCTCTGGCTTACCTTCACGTTGTGTCTATTGTTAAAAATGATTTATTTAGTTGCATTGGAACTTAATTTAAATCATTTACTAAAAGCCAAGACATAAATTAATTACTATGTTTTTTGCGGTGCGACATACGCCCTTCCTTAAAGTTAGTGTGCACATCACTAATGTATGTTGTATAGTAAAAAAATATATTTTTACTTTTTAACAAAATATTTAATTATTGTAATAAAGATTAAATTATTTATTAGAATGTATGATTATTGTATTAGGGTGTTATAACATCATAACCACATCTACGGCCAACTCTAAGATCACCTTATTTTGTTTGGCAGTGTTCTGGAATCAAGTTATGGCAATATTTTATGTATAAAATCTAACAATTACATTAAAAAAGTGCTTATTTTTGACAAAAACTTGTATTTTCTTAAGGGTTCGATGGTGTTTCATTACCCCCTCTGGCTCCCAAGATACACCCTACGTCCAGGCACCTATATAAACTTGTAGCCCATTAGTGCACCTATCTTTTGATACCAAGATATAGGTATTTGGATAAAAATTGACAAAGTTATAATAATTTAAGTGAAAAAAATAATTATTTTGACCACAGTTTCTTCAACAATTCCATATATCTTAAATTTGGTACTAAAAACGTTATAACTTTTTTTAGAATTGTTCGTTTTTAATAATTTTTTCACCTTTAAAATACTGTATTAAAGGCCTTTCTAATGATATATGACATTGTACTATATGATTAATTTAAAAATTTCAGTGCGCGTACCTAATATATATATATATATATATTTATATATATATTTATATATATATATATATATATATATATATATATACATATACATATATATACATATATATATATATATATATATATATATATATATATATATATATATATATATATATATATATATATATATATATATATATATATATATATATATATATATATATATATATATATATATATATATATAAATGTATGTATATAATGAAGGATCAGTTTTAATATAATGGATTAAAAATAATATAGACTGTTAATTATTGGGTTAATAGATACCTTATTTCATTTTGAATACGTTTAGAATTTTGTATTGGGCTAACCATTAACTTTTCAAAAACAAAATCTAGTTCTTCTTTTTTCTGATTTTCCTTATGATTTGTACTCGTTGTTTTCTTGACCATACTCATTTCAAAAATCTTAAAACATAAAATAATTTTTTTAAACATACAATGATTTTCCAATTTGCATTGTCATTGATTACATTAAAAAATGTTTTGCCAGCATATTTGTTTTTAAGTGCGTGGTCACACGTAATATTTTCGTCTACAAATTACGTCACGCGATGAGGAAAGGGTTGGGGGTGGGGGAGGACTAGCCGATTTGTTAAAAAGTGCCTAAAACCCTTTTTTTTTTTTTTTTTCTCTTTAAATTTTCACAACTACATATTAATTACAAAATTTTTTTACACTGCGATAACATAAACAAAATATACTTCCAATACAAAAAAATTAATATTTTACAAAATACCGTAAACAAAAATATTTTACAAAATACCGTGGCTTGTGGAGCCAAGCCGGAGCCGGGGAGCCGCTGTTTTTGGTGGGGCCGGAGCCGGAGCCGCAAAAATCAAGCGGCTCTCGGCTCTCGCGTTTTTTTTTTAAAGAAATAGAATATATATTTTTTATTTTTTACTCTCGACAAATTTTATTCATTTATTGTTTAATATTGAATTTCTAATTTTTCTAACAGTTTTGGTCTCGTTAAAACGTAATAAAAGTGACTATTTTAACGATTTTGTACTCAACAAAACACTATTCTTTAATAGTATTTCTTAATATGCTTTAGATATAAAAAAAATAAAATTATATATGGAAAAATTACAGCTTTATATTATATTTTTATATTATATTATATCCATGAAATTATATTTTTATACTAATACTATGCTGTAAAATATTCGATGCGCCATTTAATGATCAAAGGTTACTCATATCTTTAAAACTTTATTAAAGTATGCAATCGTTAAACTTGAAATGATGATTTTCGTTTTAAAACTTGTCACTAACACATTTTTAATGTATTTTTTTTCGTAATTACTTTAAGTAATTGTAGTATTAATTAAAAACGTCAACAAACGAGTCAAAATGTTTCTATTAATTAAATTGTGATTGAAACAGCGAAAAAAAGTCTGCACAACAATCTACCTAATTCTTTTCATCGTTACTTTCAATTGCTAAAGCATCTGAATCTAGCAAAACTATTGTTTGTATGGGCATAAAACAATAAATGAGCTCTCTATCTATCGAACGAGCAAAAGGATCTTGAAGAAAGTATGGCTTTAAGGATAAGAAAGCAGCAATTAGTATCCAACGATCATCAATAAAAAACCCGGCTTATCGAACAAAGAACAAGCCAAAAGGTATAAAGTTTCAGAGTTTTTTAAAGATTAAATTTTGGCAAGCAATATGCAGCTGTGGTTTGAGATCTTGAGCTTTTGTCACACCTTCAACTTTAAACTCGGATTTTTACATCAAAGAATACATGCAAGCTAGACTTTTGCAATTTTATTGAAATCACTATGTCCCCTGTTAGTTCTGGCCTAATCTTGCTTCTTGTCATTATTTTAAGAAAATTGGTACAATTTGAGAGACTTCAAGTTCATACAAAAAAGCTTGAATCTATTAATCTGCACACAGTTCCGCTTATTGAGACATTTTGGAGAATCGGGAAAGGATATTTGTGTAAGAGTGTCAAAACAATAAGTACAGCTAAAGATTTGATTAGAGAGTTAACATAAGCAGGGGAAAAAATTGTAAAAAACACTATGCAGAAGTTGATGTCGTCAATTAGCGTAAATGTTCGCTATTCAAAATAAAGAAAAATATTAAAATAAAAAGCACTTTTAAAATCTTCAAGTCCCTTAGATTAAAATAAATATTGAAGTTTTTGCATTAGTTGAACTATTTCTTATTTTTTTTTATTTTTTTTTTTATTGTTTTGAATTTAACGATTGCATGTTTAAACCCAGTGGGCACGGGACACGCAAAAGAGGTCTTTTAAACGTCTTTAGAAAGTTTTGGATGCCTTTTGAACGTTTTGGACGTCTTTGGGACTTTCAAAAGACGTCTTTTTTAGGTACGTGCTCCTTGGGTAGAATTAGAATTAAAATTCGGACTAAAAAATCTAGTTTTGGGTAAATAACATATAGAAAAAAGTGTTTGTTTACCCAAAACATTTTTCTTTTCAAAGGTAATATCCGGTAGTTGAGTAGAGTAGTGATAATAATACAATAACCGTGTTATCATGAGAGTAGGTTAAAAATTAATTGCTGTAGTAAGTATAGTTATAGGTCGGCAAATGTGATCAAAAAAATTTCCAAAAATTTGCGTAAAGTTCGGAAGCCGGAGCCGAGCCAGAGCCGAGCCGGAGCCGGATATTTCTTAGGAGCCGGAGCCGGAGCTGAGCCGTAAAAAAAAACAGCTCCACAAGCCTTACCGTTAAGATAAACATAGGAAGCAATAATTAAATATGCTATGACTTGATAAAGGTTTTGACTGTTGTAGGGAACTCGTAGAAGACTGAGTTTAGTCTTATCATCGAGAACCTTGAGGTATTACGTAAAGTACACATATAAACATTATGATTCTCATAATACAAATATTTTAAATGTTATTGAGGTAGACTTTTTTTTTCTTTTTATTATACTATGTATGGTGTTAGTGTTGTGGTTTATCTTAATAATATTATCTTTATTTTTTAATTAAAAAAAATACATTTTCATTTTTAATTGATTACTGATTGTTTGAATGTGAGCGTAAATATTAATTTATCATTAGAACTGAAACATTTCTAAGTAATTATCTGCATTGAGAACATGATTTTTTAGTTTTGACTTTAAAGAAGTTGTATTCACTCCACACTCCTAATACTCAACAGCGGCAATTCGAGTTTAACATAAATTAAAACTGACTTTTTAAATTGACTTAATCTTTATTGGTATTGACATTTTATAAATTGACTTAAATTTTAGTCGATTAATGTATGAGTCTACGGCTTTATGAGTTAATGATATAGCTATATCATGATATATTGTAGTGTAGTGTAGGAAGTTATTTTTCATTGATGATATATCGGCTATATAGCCAATATATCATCGATAAAAATATAATTAAAAGTAATATAACTATTAAATAAAAATAATAATGTAATATTTATTAAACAAAAATAATAGTTAATACGCATTAACATAAAATTTTATAATGGTTATATAACCTTCGTTACAACTTATCGCTAAAGAAGTTATTTAAATAATATATATTTAACTAAAATACCTTCTGAAATTATATATACATTTTTTCATTTTAGTTTTCAATATCACTTATCTCCAAGTCAGGGTTTTCATCTGCATTTTCATAAATTTGCACATAACGCGTTTCGAAAAACAACGTCAAACTTCCTTTTTGGCAATTCAATTTATTTCGTTCTATGCAAACAATAACAATTGGAAAAAAAAATCGATTTTAGATGATTTACAGTAGCAAGCATACCTTGTATAAATATCTGATATAAATTCAAATTGTAATTACTTTACTTTTTATAGATAAGCTATCTTCAATTATTTATTTACTGAATAAATCTTATAAATTTTTATAAATAAGAGCTTTTGAAGTTAAGGATTTTATAATATTATTATTTTAAAAACACCTTATATACGTAGTAACGAGCAGACTGAAAAAAATTTATTAGCAGAACAATCTCTAGAAAAATATTGGTCACTGCTACCTATCGGTTGAATACGACAATATTCAACATTCTTTTAATCGTTAATTACTCAAAACCTACTTAACGAATTTTATTAACTATTTTGCACCTTTTTTTGAAGCTAATGTGTTGTTATTTGATTCTAAAGGTAATAAATATTGGTTATCATTGTTATTGTATTAAAATGGGTAAAAAATATTCAGTTAAAAAAGTTTGAAACTTGTCTTCAAAATCACTCATTGTCACAATTGATATTTAGAATTGACCGGTGTTTATTAATCCTCAGTTGGATTTATTTTGCGGCGATATAAACAACGATATAAACATAATGATAAATATAAATAAAATATATCATTGGCTCTATGAAGGCAAATCTGTGTCAGTCGTAAAATATCTTGCGAAAAAATTTAAATGCAGACAAGCTTTGATAAGAAAAGTATTTATATTTCAAGAATGTAAAGAATATCATAAAAAGAAAACTTCAAAGCAATCCATTCATGTAGAAATTAAAGCAATTCTTCGTTTAAAAGAAACTATATTAAACCGAGAAAATTTTTGCAAAATTGAAGACAAATCCACTGCAAAAGGAACTTTTCACATTTTTCTAGCCAACAATATTCTTATCAGACGAATAGTAGATGTTGCTAAAAAATTCAAGTATATCAAAAAAAAGAAAACTGCTTCCTAGTTTCTTATATAGCAAGCAATTCGCTCTTGTTGTTTGAAAAGTACACAATATATTACTCGTAAAACTTTAAAAGTGGCACAATCGTCAATTTCTAAAAAAAGTCCTCTATATTACTACATCTGTTTAACAACATCTGTAGAGTAGTCAAAGATCATCTGTACACTTTTGTCGAAGATCATCAGTATTTTTCCTTTACTCTAACAACATCTGTCCAATATCACCTGAAATTTCAACGATCCCCAACAGCATCTTTAGGGAGATGTAACTACATCAGGTAATTTTTCTCCGAGCCTAATAACATCTGGAAGAGTTTTCTCCAGATGTAGTTACATCTGAAAAAATTTCTATATGTAACAATATCTGGTTAAAATAATGCATTATTAGTTAATTTTTTTTTTCCGGATGTAGTTACATCTGAAAAAAATCCTATATGAAACTGCATCTGGTTAAAATAATGAATTATTAGTTAGTTCATCTCAAAAATAGCTTTATCTTAAAAATATACAGTTGCAGAAATGTTATTATATCTTGATAATTTAAAAGATGTAACTACATCTGTAGAATCCACAGATGTAGCTGTACAAATATTTTAGATGTAGCTGTACAAATATTTCGATAATTTAATAGATGTAAATATATCTGTAATATTCATTTAACTTTTGCACAGATGTTATTAAACACCAATGAAGTTTCAGATGTTTTTGGACGGATGTTATTATACCTCATGATATTTACAGATGTTGTTGGATTGATGTTATTAGACATAGAAAAAACTGATATTGTTTCCCTGACCTTTATCCAAAATTATAATAATATTTTTTTTAAACAAAAAAAGCTTCATAAGAAAAAAAGTTTGAGAGAGGAAGAGGGCACGTGCACTCTGGCCCCCTTGGTGTTGTTGGCTCTGATTGCCTGATTCAAGTCTCACATTGACAAAAAATTTATCGAGAAATAAGAATATTTTATTTTGAAATATATTCCACTTTGCAATGACCTGAAGTGCTATTTTAAAATATGTCCCTTTTGAACATTTGTGCAATTGGCTAAACTTATTCTTTAAAGAGTCAGCTAAGAATGACATATTGATATGTGGTATTCAATAAAGATCTACTTAATTCAAAAATGCTATTGCATGTGTGGTAAAGTAACTGCATGACAAGTAAGTTGTTTCTTTCCAGACAACTTTAAAGCAAAAATTTCACAATTGAAAATACTTATTAACCTGTCACCATCAAGAACTCTAACCCTAACTGTTGCTTGATTTATCATTTATTATTGAATCTAATATCTGCACCTGTTTTCTAAATATTAAAAAAATTTTCATCACAGTACAACAACGTTGCTAAAATTGGCAGTTAACTGCCTATAGTATCGCCGTGTCTAAATCTACGCGACAATTAGAGTACTATATGTCGTGTAGATATAGCCTCGCAAACTAACCTTCGTGTAACAACTGTAATTTTGTAACAAACTGTAATTCGAGTGAAGTGGAAAAAAACTAATTGCTTTGCTTGTAAATTTAATTCTAATGAATATAACTTTAGCTTTAAATTCAGTTTTATTATGTCGTTTTTAAAGATTAGCGTGGAAAGACTTCTTGAGCAAGAAGTAGAAGAAATTAATAGATTTGGAGAAGAAAAGTATGTCAAGCCTTTAACTTTGTCAGAGGAGCTAACACATAATGCAGAAAGAATAGATTTTTACGAAGGACAATTTATTGATGTTGAAGATTCTGATAAATCCATAGATGGCGATAAAAATGATGTTAAACAAAAGTCACCTTGGGAAAAAATACATTCTAAGTTACGAATTTCTCTTTCTGAAGTTTGTGTGTTGTTTGATGTTCTCCAATGTATTAATTTAAAGAAGTATTTAGTTCTTGATCGTGTTTCTCAAAATCCAGAAGTCCCTAAGCCAACTGTCCAAATGTTAGATAAAAGGAAACTTCTTGCAAGAGCTGGAGCTTTAATATCTAATGGGGCTGCCATGCTACATAAAGAGTATTTTCAAAAAAATCAAAGTGATGTAAAAAATATAGAAGAAACTGAATATTACTCTCAACTAATGAAATTGCGACAACACTGGCGTGTTAAAAAAATTGGAACTCAAATAATCAGTGACATAAGTCTGAAAACATCTGGTTCAAAGTTCTGGCACCCTGGTTTTGTTGAAATTAAGATGGCAAGTCAAGAAAATTGTGAGTACGACAAAATGTTTAGTGCAAATGTTAGTTCCGATATTCTTCAAGATTCATATATAAATATAAAAGTTATTGATAGTAAATATAATATTTTTTCTGAAACTAGCTCAACATTCTTATTAGAAATTTTGAAAAATACAACCCCTATATGGAAACAACATTTGATGAAAGGTCAAGAATACCTTTTCAACAAAGAGATTTTTTTCAATTTGGCAAGTGAAGCATTTAAAGTAGCTTTCCCTGGAGTGGAAGTGCTGAATGAAACAATAAAGTTTTTAATTGAAGATGCTGTTGTTATTGTTAGTTTAAATCGTTACAATTCAGATTGTGAAACAACTTCGAAAAAAATTACCAGTTATTTAAGTACACCTGCTGATAATCTTAGATTAGAACTTTATCAGTTACAATTTAAAAATTACATGTTAAATATGATTTCACATGATAATAACCAAAAACAGTCAAATAGTTCTATTTTTAATACACTATTATTCAGTAAACAAAATGCAAATTTAAGTAGAAATAGTATTCTTAATGAATTTGTAGATGCTGCAAAGCATCATGTATGGATAAATAGGCTTAAAAAATATTTGATAAAAAAAAATATTGGTTTAATTGAGCCTAAGCTAGTTGTTCACTGGAGTGTGACCAGTAATTTTTCTACATTAGCTAGTATATCATATTTCTATCAAACAGCACAAACAAGAATGTTGATATCTGTGGCACAAAATGAAATAAAAATAAACTTTCTAGATTTTACCGTTGTTAGACTACCTTTCGATATTGAGTCACTTGATTATGTTATTGACTTGGACATTTGCAATTCAATAGCGGATCATATCTCATTATTGTGTCAAAAACATAGGTGGAAGTCTATCAAGTATCAATCTCCTGATAAAAATAAATCACAAGTTAGATATGGCGTCACAGCTTATTTGCCATCATTAAATCGTTATTTAAAATTTGTTGTTAAAGAAATTAATGAAGTTTTAGTTGAGGTGTCTTCTACATGCAAGGATGATAACTTTTTATTAGATGAAAGTTTTGATAAAGTATGTGTTTCATACGAACAAGTTTGTTGGTTATCTATTGCTGGTGAGACATTGACAGAAAAAGTTGAATCGCTGCTAATAAGCACATAGAGAAAAATTTGAAATTGTTTTGTCAAAAATTTGAAATTGTTTTTGTCCATTGAAATATTTTGTCTATATTCTATTTTCAATCAAACTAATTAAAAATGCGTGAGATAAAAATTTAAACATGATACATAAAAATAATTATAATTTACATTTTAAATATAGCAAGTATTTCATAAAAAAATTTTTGAATTAAAATTTATTGTCAATATGAAGAAAAAAATTAAAATAGAAAAAAGAAATTAAAAAAAAAAAATTCAGTTTATCTGATAGTTAATGTATTGACTTTAATATGCTGTGTAGAGATTTTCTTTTATTAGTGAAGTTTATTTTGCTTTTAGTTTTGGTAAAAATTTAGAGGGAAATTTTAACGTTTTCGCAATTAAAATTACATACATTAAAATATTTAACATCAAAATCGATTAATAGTGATTGATGACCCAAAAAGTTATCAGTCACCATTAAACTTTTTGTAAGAATAGTGAGAATAAAATTCCCCTAAGGATCAAATGAAAAACTATTATAGTTCACTATTACTTTATATTCTATTCTAAGACCACGTATCGCTTCTTTCTTTAAAGTGGAAATTCTAGGAGAATTTCCACTTTAAAGAAAGAAGTAATAGGAAGTTTTTTAATAACAAAATGTAATTATATTTTTTGTACACGATTTATAAGGTTCTCAATCTAAAAATTATCATAATAATCTAATAAGTTAGTTAGTTAATTAAGTTACACAAAGCCACAGCCTTGTTAAACTCATCAGCTTAGTATAAGCGTCTATACCCGATTCATATATCGTCCACTTTTGTGTGGTATTTGTAAATGATGACCTGTAGTAACCAGGGGTGTGGAATCGTAAAAAAAAAGTAACGACTCCGACTCCAGTTGTTGAAATTTTTTGAGTACAACTCCAACTCCAAAGCAAAATTTTTGAAAAATTCTTTGAATTCTTTAAAAAATATTACGCGATAAGTTAAAAATATTTTTTTTGACAAATTTATACATGCACGTGCAATACCGAGAAGTTTTACTATGGGAGTCGGAGTCGCGATTTTGTTTAGTGACTCCGACTCCACTAAAATTGTCGCAACTCCGACTCCACAGTCCTGGTATTAACTACCATGACTGAAAACTGTCCAGTAGTTGTTTAAATTTATCAACTAATGTTGCCTCGATGACACGGTTGTTAAAAAACTTATGTCTGATTTCGCAGTTCCTTCATAAAAAGCTTTTAAAAAACTACACCTTTTTAACGGGAGGCTAAATAAGTGCGAACTGGCATACATATGTGCGAACTGGCATAAGTGCGAAGCTTTGCAAAAACTGGCATAAGTGCCCCAAAAATTTTTGCAAACATTGGCATAAGTGCAAAGCAGTTACAAAAACTGGTACAGGTGCGAACCGGCATAAGTGCGAACTAGCATAAGTGCGAATTGGTACGAGTGCGCCGAATAAAATTGCAAATATTGGCATAAGTACAATTGGTATTTCGCACTAATAACAATGTTTGAAAATTTATTCGGCGCACTCGTACCAATTCGCACTTATGCTAGTTCGCACTTATGCCAGTTTTTGTAACTGCTTCGCACTTACGCCAATTGATAATTCTGCCGATTTGCACTTACGCCAATGTTTGTAAATTTATTTGGCGTACATATGCCAATTTGCACTTATGCCAGTTTGCACTTATGCCAGTTTTTGTTACTGCTTTGCACTTATGCCAGTTTGCACTTATGCCAATTTGCGCTTATCATATTGCTTGCAAAATCTTATGCCGCACTTATGCCAGTTCACACTTGTCCCAGTTTTTGTAACTGTTTCGCATTTATGCCAGTTTGCACTAACGCAATTCGCACTTATGCTAGTTCGCACTTATGAAATTCGCGCTTATTCAGTCGTCCCTTTTTTAAACCTCAAATATTTTACAATTCCTTTACAATCTATACTATACCTTTACTATAGCAACAACTTCGAAATTATCTGTGACAAAAAATGATCTTCCCATTATAATTTTCAAGAAATATTATTTCAGTTACACTTCAGAAATTACTTTTATTTCCCATTAAAAAGTAAAATCAAACTTTTTCTAGTGCAATATCAATAAAGGCAGGAAAAGATTCGATATCTTACGAGTTTTTATAATTAATTACTTTAGTGACTTTTCCTTTTAAAATGCTTTCTTCCGTAGCAACGATAAGATGATGTGACTGTAAACTTTAGCTCATGGTTAAACCAGGATTGTGTTAAATTAGTTCCAATTAAATCATATTTTAAATAGGATGAATAATTTTTGAATTGATTTATTTAATATTGTAAAATTTTATTATTTGCTTTACTTTATCTTATATATTCAGAGTTTACCTTTTTCAAGATATTTAATAAAACCACTCATTTTCAAATACTTGTTAATTTTTAGTTTAAATTTAATTTTATATTACAATTACAAATTATAATATAATTTAAAATTAAACTATTGTCTAGTGCTGGTCAAAAAAAAGATATAAGATAGTTCAAGGAAAGGAATAATAGAACTGAATGCAAAGACTGTGGCGTGCAAATGCAAGATTCGGTAGCTCGAATGAGAAACCACATAAGTGTTGATAAATGTGGTATTTTTAAAAATGTTCAAAATGAAAAGAACATTTATTTTATTAAGATGCTGAAGAAAATAACAAGTTAAAACCAATCCTGAATTTAGTTAACCTAATATCTTAAGAATAAATTTTCAAAATACTTGATAAAAATAATCGTACTAAAAAAATTGTACTCGAATAACTAGACTATAGGCCGGGTGAATAAAAAAAAGCAATTTCTTATACTCAGTAGTTGGTCAGTTTTACGTGAATAAAAACTTCTGCAGTTTTCTTCAAATTTTATTCGCGTATAGTTAAGGTGGCCCTACCCCTTTTTTTCTAAATTCTTTAAAAATTAAAAAAAATGTCTTTGTACTAAGTTAACTGTTGATATATTTAATGAAAAAAAAAATTTGACAATAATTTTTTTAAAGTGCTGAAAAAAAAAGCTGTCAGCAAAAATTATTAAAAAAGTTTCAAAATTTAAACATTAGTTTCTCAGAATCTATAAATAATATTTGAACCAAATTTTAACAGCATAAAGGTAAAGTAGTAAAGAAAGACTAGAACTAGGACGGAACTAGGTTCTGAACTAAAATCAAAATTCAAAAATGTACCAATCCATAATGGCTGACAATTATTTTTGAGCATTGAAAAATAAGGTCATTTTAAAAAATCAAAATAGTTGTTTTTAGTTCAGAACCTAGTTCAAATATTAAAGAAAAGTCTGTGAAAATTTCAAGTCAATCGGTTAAACAGAAGTACTAAAAACTGTTGTTTGAATTTAAGTGATCTTAACAAAAACTTATTTCTGAGAAAAATGAAAAACAAAACTAAAAATGAAATAAATAGTATACAAACATAAAGCTAATGTGCCCCAGAACTATAAGCTTCACCTGTCTCTTTTTCTTTGTCAAAGAATCCTTTTTTTAATCCACTCATAACTTTCCTGTTTTTTCTTTTTTTCGCTCATTTTACTATTAACTTGCTTGATACGAGTACTGTCCTTTTTTGTTGCATAGAAAAAAAAGTATTTCCTAGGAGTCAAATTTCATAGTTTAAAGACATGATTAAGTCCTATAACACCTTCATTGTAGTTTATGATGGCAAAATATACTCTAATCTCTAAAACAGTTCTTGACACAAAACGAGACTTTGGGGCCTTATTCCTAATTAACTGGTTTAAAGCTTCATTAGGGTTTTGGGTAAACCCATGTTTTTTGGGTAAACCCATGTAAGCAATTTTTCAGAAGATCTTAAGAGCCAAGATCTTTAAAGATGCCTTCAATTTATTTTATAGCCAGAGGCAAATTTAAATGCGCTTTGTAGGTAATTGTACCTTCAAGTTTATCTTTTTGCCATTTACACCAGCTCTTTGTTGTTCGAGGGTAAAACAAATGGCGACTTTCGAAATTTATGTCAGAACGATGATATAAAATTGCACCAACTGGACTCCTCATTATAAGTAGTTCTTTATTCTGTCTTATGGCCATCCCATAAAAGTTTTGCAAAGTGTTAATTGCTAAATCTGTTAACCTACCCCTACCATTAGTTTTTTTCCATCAGAGAGCAAATTACCTTTAACTCTTTTCTTTTGTTTTGCAGGCATGTCCCAAGACACTTTTGAATGTGGCCAATACATTCCCATTTAATGGGAATCAAGTTATCACCATATGGTTTAGACTGTACTACATCATTAAATGAGGCAGTATCTCCATCACCTATGTAGTGTGCGTATCTTGAACCATATTTTTCAACTGATGAGTGAAATATTTCTATAGCTCCCGCGGATTCCATTGCTCCGGACGATTTCGAGTGGTTAATATCACAACGGTGATTTGCTTTCCAATGTTCATATTCAAGACTATTTTTCTTTTTCGTCCAGACAGCACAACTCTTACAGAACTTAGATATAACATGAACATCTAAAACTTTTTTATTGTCTTTGGAGATAACTGAAACAACACCATTTAAAGAAGAATATCCTCGCTTCTGCCATGTTGTATCTAAGCTGATATCACAATCAACTGGAAGTTGATGTATTGAAGCACCAGTATTTGCAGATGTTCTAATCTCGCCTGCAGCTTTTTTCATACATTTAGATGATGCAGAGCCATAAACATTATGTAAAAGATTATTAATGTTTTTATATGAATTAAAAGTCATTGAAGGTGGCATATTCATACAACCAGCAAATGTCTTTAAAGCTTCATGTCCACAACCAATTTCGCAAAAACTCATTACAATACGTACATTAACTTTTTGAATGTATTTATCTATCTGAGGAGACAAATAAAAATAACAACTCCAATCACAAGATATACATTTTAGTTTAATGTTATGCGAAAGTCCTAATTTTTTCATTTGGTCAAGACTGACAGTGACCTTGTCGCCACAATCTAGGCATCTACTCAAAAGTTGAAGACAACTTTGCAGTACTCCAAAGTGAACTATTATTAAGAAGTTAGAATCTCCTTCTTCAACAGTTAAAAGTGAATCATCTAAACTGATTTTTGATGATGAAACAGCTTCCTTTACTATTGGTTTATCAATTTGATTTACCGGTTTTTACATCCATTTAAAACAATCATGACAACCATTTAAAACAACCATGACATTTATTTACAAACACCGCGACAATCAATTAAAACAATGTGGTTTTCAATTAAAACAATATTAAAACATTTAACGCATGCGCAATCTCAACATTCTATATTATTTTAAAAAAAAGGTTTTCTTTATATTTTTTTTATTTGATTTTTTAAAAAAATTTAAAATTTTATTTTATTTAAAATATGTTTATTTTCCAATTACTGTCGAGGTAAGTCATTTGACCTAAGACACGTTTCGAAAAAGCTTTCGCAGTGTGTGTAATAGTTTGATAAGTTAACATTAGGAATAGATAAGCATGCCTCACGCATTCTTGAAATTAGTTCATTTCTTCCAGCTGGGGCCGTATTTCTTCGCACGTTATTCTTAAGATAAAAAAAAATCTCTTCACACGGATTCAAGAATGGTGAATATGGTGGCAAATATTTTATTTGAACGTTCTGAGCCCTCATCTCAACATTATGATGGATTCTGACATTATCCATCACCAGGGTGAATTCTTCCTCTGTCCCCAAAAATCGTACAACTTCATCAATATATTCTTGAAACAAAACTGTGTTGACTGACACACTGACAGCTTCGCAGTGAATAATATTTAAACCATTGACGACCAATATCATCGAAACGTTACGTTGCCTAGGGTGAATGATCGGGTTTGGTGTTACTCATCTTCTTGCCCATGAGTGACTGAAAAACATGTGTAAATTAAATGAACTTTCATCAATAAAAACAGTATTTCGATAGCGATTAATAGGCGAGATTGAAGTATACCACCTAACATATTCAATACGAAGATTTTTTACATCATTGTCGTTTCTTCTTTCATAAATTGGTCGAGTAATTTTATATGTGTATCCAAGATTGGTCACCCATCTCCAGACAGTTTTAATTGATACATTTACATTTAAAGCATATTTAATTTCAATTATAGTTGTTGTTGTGTTATCGTTTATAAGCTCTTCAATTCATTTTCTAATCTCTTCATTATAAATAACGTGACGAGCGCCACCTCTAGAACCAGGAAGTGTTGAATTCGTTCGATCGTACCTTTTTAAAATTGATTGTATTGTGTTTTGATTAACTCCTGTTAACGATGAAACTTCAGATTGAGTTTTTACTTGATCAACGACTAGATTTACAACAAGATCTCGCATGTTTTGAAAAACGGAATTTCGCGGCATGAAGATTCAGATTGAGTTTTTCGTGGAAATGAAGTTTCAGTTTGAATTTTTCTTTGATCAACAACCAATCTCAAAACAAATTTTCGCTTATTTTGGCAAAGAGAATTTCGCTGCATGTTTTAATGAAAATCTAATATCCTCATGCGCTAAATATTTTAATAGGAAATCATGGTTGTTTTAATCATCATCATGCATGTTTTAATTGAACATCACGGTTGTTTTGCCAATACAGTATGTGTATAAAAATATGTAAAAAAATATGGTTTTGCATCCATTTAAAACAAACGTGACATCAATTTAAATTTAAAATAAATTCCATTAAATTAAAATAAATTAATATAATATTAATAAAAATAAATTTATATAATATTAAATAAATAAATATATAAAGAAGACCTTTTTTTTAAAAATAATATAGAATGTTGAGATTGCTCATGCGTTAAATGTTTTAAATGAAAATCACTATTGTTTTAATTGAAAATCACATTGTTTTAATTAATTGTTGCGGTGTTTTAAATGAATGTCATTGTTGTTTCAAATGGTTGTCATGATTGTTTTAAATGGATGTAAAAACCGGTATTGTAGCACATGTATATCTGTTAGATGAAGACTTTTTCTGATTAATCTTATTTTATTTTTAAATTACCCATATTTAATCACTCTATAAGCATATAAAGAACAAATGCAGTTATTTGTATTATTAAGATAGATAAAAATATTGGATGAAGCCACTGTATTAACATCAACACAACATAAACAACATTACTTCTTGTTATTTAAATGTCATCATTAAAATGAAAACTATAACTTGTAAACAGCAGAATGCCGTAAAACAGAGTAGACAAAGTAAAAAATTTATTTTGCAGTTCAAATCATAAGTTTTTTGCCAAAAAATGGGCAGATAAAACAAAGCTGACACGATTGCTAAGGTATTGCTATGGATAAGATTTTTAACCCTATGCTATAAAAATGTAAATTTCTTTATGATGGAACGTATAACTTATCTCAAATGATATATTTTTGGAATCTGCAATGCTTAAACTAGATAAAGAAGCAATAAAAAAAAAAAAAATGTAAAAATGTAAAAAATATATAAAAATGTAAAAAATATTTTTTACATTTGCTGGGCTGAGGGCTGAGCCACCTTAAGCAATTTACTTGGTAATTGGTCAGTTTACGTGGATAAAAACTTAAACAAAATTGCTAAAATTTTTATTCACGTAAAGCTGACCAATTACTGATTAAAAGCAATTGTTTTTTTTATTCACTCAGCCTAGTGGCACAATTAAGCAGTACCTAGCAATTAGCAGTAGCAGTAAATTGGATTCATACGTTATCAAAACTGCCAAATTTGGAAAAAAAAATTACAAGGAGAGAGCAAAAATGATTTACACTATCAACACGCCTTTGATAGGTAACCATCCAAAGTTTATCAAATGATCCATTTTTTACGTCTAGATTATAAGCATATTTAATTGACTGATCCTAATAGAATCGAGATTGGTGTACTGTGGACCAGAGAGCATATTATGTTTGATGGAATGTCAGTTAGAATTTTTTAATTGATAAAGTATTGTTTTCATTATACTAACGTAATTTAATCATTTTAAAAATTTGTTTTATTTGCTAACATAAAAAAAACACGAAATTCTGAACCCCCTCCTTTAAATAAAAATAAGGGGGTTGTTAATTTTACATAGCCATAACTCTTGGATGCCAAAGTATTTTTTAATGAAATTTGAAATCTATTGAATACTTTATATTTAGTTTACGTTAGTATAAAAATTTTTCTCGAAAACATTTAACAAAGGAAGCATGGGTTGTCTAATTTTTTGGGTTTTATTTGTCCCCTTGAAAAAAAGCTCCAATATCATGACATTTAGTATGACAGCTTTATTTCACAATATAATAAAACAGAAAATATCTATTAAAATAATTTCAATATAAAATCAAGTATTATAATCTTTTAATTCCAAAATCAACAACAGCAGTTTTCAATTTCCATAATCTGTATGTTCAAAACTTTTTTTACAACTTCAATATCGTTACGTTACAATTATATGATATAATATAATGCAACGTATAAAATATAACACAATAATACCGCGTATAACTTACATAACAGAAAGTGGCTTAACAAGTTTAACTAAGTATAACGTAAAGTTGTTTCTTATCATAAAAACTACGAATGTTTTTTAAAAATAAAAAAATAAAAATAAGAAAAAAAAAGACAACATATTTTTATTACTTCAGATATATACATATTGTTGTAAAGGAAAACTCATAGAAGTCTATGAAGACTTATCATTGGGTACTCTTTAAATGGCTAAATAAAGTCTAATTCATTTTTATATATAGCCAAAAGGGAATAAATGTTAAAGTGTCAGTGATACACATGAATATTTTTGTATGAATTTTGTTGTTAAGTTTAATACATGTTAATATAATTGTTAATATTAAGTATGAGGTATTTTAATTTATTTGTGGCAGAATTATTTAATACTTTAAAGTCTATATTTTCGTAAATTTTTTTGTTATAAAGGTACGGACCAGGTAGGAAATAGAAAACCGCGAGAATTTTGTTGTTCTTTTAGGCTATGTCTTTTAGGCTATGTTAAGTTTCCTGATGCTCTTGTTATATATCAATTAGAGTTAAAATGAAAAAAATTATCTAAAAAATGCGATGAAATATTTTGGTAGATGTTGATTTGGTAAACATTAGGTGCATCAAAGGTTTTTAGTAAGAATTCAGCATGAATGAGTTTATCTTTATCATAAACTAATCTTGATGCATATTTTTGACTTGAATAAACAGTACTCAATTACGTACTTGTCTGTGTAATACAAGCGTACGTAAGATACCTTCGGATGTAAGAAAAATAAAGCGATTCAAGATGTTGTTACAAAGATGTTGTTACAAAGTTAATTCTATGTTGGGACAACATAGGTTTAACTTTGTATATTATCCCAATATTTTTAGAAATTTTGGTGTTTATTGTACTTATATGGGCTTTCCAAGATATATTTTCGTCAATCCCAAGAAATTTAGTTGTTTCTGTTCATTTAATGTTTACTTTATCTATTTTTAGTGAGGGAAGGATAGTTGGTATATTATTTTTTTGTTTTTTGGAATGAAATAGTATGTGTTTTGTTTTTTCTGTATTTAGTGATAACTTATTTAATCTTAACCATATATTTAATCTTTCAAGTTCTTTGTTCATACATTTATAAAGGTCTGATTGATTGAGTTCGATGAATAAAATAAGTTTGTGTCATCGGCAACATAACTAAATCAAGTTTTTCGAGGCTTTTGTAAGCTCTTTAATATATAGAAAAAACAGAAGAGGTCCAAGAATAGAACCTTGGGGGATACCACACTCTACTCTTAGTAGTTTCAAGTGTTTATAGTTATCTGAAATAACAAATTATTGCTTGTTGCTTAGTTTTTGAACCATTTATATTTTTTATCCCATAGCTTTCTATCTATATTTTTAATATTATATATTTTAAAAAACATTATAACATTGTACCAGTTATGTAGAATCACAACATTGTAAAGATAAAAGAACAAAAAAAACAAACAAACAAAAAAAAATCTTTTTAAGTAAGCATTATTCATGTTTGTTTTGCTTGGGGCATGATGTTTCGTTTTTTAAGAAAGAGAAAAATATATTAGCAAAATATATTCCATATTCAACTGAGATATTTGAATAAAAAATAATTATGCAAATGTTTATTTGTATATCTGCCTTTTCTCGATGCAAGCACAACGTTGATTCACTGCACAGTGGCCAAGAATTGTCTTAAAATGGCAAAATTATTTATGGGTTAAATATAGACATATAATACATGTTTATAAAGCTTTTTCGGGCCACGGATTTTATTTTTGAGTTTTATTTTAATTTTGGAGTGGCCATGACTACACAAGTGGTTATTTTAGGGGTTGCCAAGGGTGGTCATGGGGTTTCTTGATGGTTTTTAAATTATATGAGACATGTTGTATATCTAAATATAGGCAAATGATGTCGGGAAAATTTGGACTTTAGAAGCGATCATGACTGCTCAAATGGTCATTTTAGTAGTAGTCAAGGGTGATCTTGAGATGCCCCAATATTTTTTATGACCGCCTAGGTGATTATTTTTGGGGTAGTCAAGGGTGGTCCTGGAATATCCCAATGAACTTTAAATCTGGAAAATTAAATCTGGCCATATTTGGTCTCCAGGAGTGGTTATAATTGCACAGGTAGGCGTGGTCATGAATTGTCAAGATATTTTTCAAGATTTTTATTTATTTTAGATACTAAATTTCCTTGAAATTGTGAATATAAAAAAATAACGTTCTGTAAGGTTGAACGTTATTAACATATTTTTTTATATATATATAAAAATCTAGGTGGTGACATACATCATACTTTAGTATGACAAGAGTTCCTTGGCTTTCTCAGGTTGATTGGAGTGTTTTACTTTTCCCTGACTCCTTCTTTTCTACACCTTTGTAACGTAACTGCAAAGCATTTTCATCATGAGATTATAGTTTCTTTGAAATGTGAGGGCAACAAGTTGATAAAATATTTTTTGTACTGTTCTCAACTTAACTTTTATTTATGATTAAACTGTGAGTATCATAGTATAATCTCTCAGCGTTCAAAAATTATTACCAAATAGAGTTTAAGTCCCCCTCAATTTGCGGATTGGGGGTTACAAATTTTATATGGTCATAATTTTTGAACGCTGAGAGATAATACTACAAAACTTGAAATTTATCGATGAATATAAGTCTAGTTGAGAATAGTACAAAATATATTTTTTCAACTTGATGCCCTCACGTTTGGGGTGAGGGAGGAGATGAAGTTTTGGGGTTTGTTTGTTCCTAGCTTCGAAGTCCTTATTTGTTTCCTTCTCCTTCATAAAAAGTTCCATAACTTTTTACTATAACATTAAATGTGCTACTTAAAAATGATTTTAACAAGGTTTAAATAATTAGAACTGTTCTTTATGCATCTTCTTTAGTTTTTGAAGCAAAATCTACTATTGGATATCATTTATAATAAAAAGGCTAACACCTACTGCGTTGAGTTCAGAAAATTTGGTTGTAAATATTTATCTATATATGAGAGTGTAATTTAAAGAAGATCACATATTCGGCCTAGTGCGGCTTAGTGTTTTTCGGCTTGTATAAAGGTAAGTGTTAAAAAAAAATGTTGCGCATTTTAAGGGGTTTTATTGAAAAAGCACTTTGAAAAAAAGCAAGCATAAAAAATAAATTTTATCTTTTCTTCTACTTATATCAATGAACTAATATAAATTTTTAAGAGATAAAAATATTGTAAAATTGTTTTACTGCCCATGTGTTTCATTTTTATGTTAGGCCGTGGCGCAGTGATTAGAGCGATTGCTTTATAAGCAGGAGATCCAGGTTCGAAACAAGCCTTAGACATATTTTCGCGTCACGGTAAGGAAGAAGGCGTGAACTTCATTGTTAAATGCAGTTCTGTGGAAGGCATTTACCAGGAAGTTCTTAGGGCACCAAAACAGCAATAAAAAATAATAATAATATTTTTTTTACATTTTCACCAATATTTGAAAAATAAAATATTGCCATTTTTATAGTAAAATTGATTTACTAAGCTCAAAAATCACAGTAGGGAAAATAATATATTAGTTTTAGAGTGCTGAGGTCTCTAGATTACATTTACAAAAAAAAATTATTTCCATAAAAAAGTTATTTTTGAAGGGTTTTACTCACCTCTGGAACACTGTGCACTGTGCAAAAACAAGCTTCGTTTACAGATTTAAAGTCCAAAAGCTTTAGAAGGAAGTAAATGAAGTACTTTATGCTATACGTCAATTTAAAGTGAAGCAAGTATTTTTAACATTTTGTTTGCATTGTTACCATCCCACTCAATTCCATGATATCTTTATATACTTTAAATATGCGCTTCATAACAGGAATCAAGATAACCAATAATTCTAAGTGTTCTTATATCAAGTGAACATTTGGCACTACTCCACAAGCAAGCTTTTTTACCTGTGTGTGATGAAAGACCAAGTAATACACTAGCACATTTAAGATCAAAAACAATATAATAGTTTAAATCTTCAATTTTTTCATCTAAAGAAACTATTACAAAAGCTACACATATGTGTAAGTTTTGTTTTGATGAGTTTCTTTAGATGAAAAAAATGTATAAATCCATATAGATTTATACTTCTTTCTTTAATAATATGCAGGATTAAATCAGAAAGGTTTTTAATATATGCTAAATTTTTTATGAGACTTATTTGTTTTATTCTGGTTACAAACAAATTCAGCTTCCTCTACACTATAAAATTCATCAAGTTGTACTTTAAGATTATCTAGTTTTTGAACTGTATTTCCTTCCACGGAGTCTCTTCCATTTAACCGGTTCTAATTGTATAACAAAGTTTTTTTGTTGCATTGTCAGAAAGTTTGAGAGACATGCAGTTCCATGACTGTTTAAAGAGAAAATTGTTTACTACATCTGTTATTATTCAAGTTGGAGCTCCGACTCTAATAGAGATAGGGGTTCTTCACTTTTTTAGTTTGAAAACTTTTCCTTTTTCTATACCTTCGCTCTCCATCTTTTTTAAATTATAGCACTGGCTATTTGTTGTGCATATTCTCCTAATTGTAAACAGTGGCCGATCAAATTGTCTACAGCAGCAGCATGTTTACACTGGCATTTTTAGATTTTTTCTTTGGGTATTAGTGTTCCAACATTTACTGAACGTCATGGTTATTAGTGTTCCAACATTTACTGAACTTTTGGTTCAGTAAATGTTGGAACCCAAATACCCATGATGTTCTATATGGATGGTACTTTATTATTTATACTTTACTATAGTATTAGTATAAAATATACAGTATTAAGCATTAAGTATAAGTATATAAAATACCTTAGCAATTTAAACTCCCCATGACCCTCTAGAAGTATGGTCACTCTTGAGAAGGTATAAATATCGTTTACAATTACCACATATGACAATACAAAAAGTCATGATATTTTCATCATAACAATCATACATGTAGAGTTTGATAATATCTTGTAATCGGGTGGTGACTTCTGATAGCAACTTAGATCTAGCACTTTTTTTAACCCAACTCACTGCACAAATTGAAATCACGTAAGAAACTGTTTCGTGACACCATATGTTTAGTTCTTTTATTTAATGAATATATATATTTTTTCTTAAATTTGTTATTTAGATGCCCCAAGAAGTCCTAAATGTCTTGTCACAGAGCACCGTGGAAGTACATTTAACGAGGAAGTTCACACCTCATTCCTTACCGTATCGCGAAATATGTCCAAAGTTCGTTTCGAACCTGGATCTCCTGCTTTTTAAGCAAGCATTCTAACTACTGCGCTACGGCCGCAATACTTTTATATTAGGCAAAGAGGTCCAGACAATCCAGACATATCCAAACAAAATCCAGACAATTTTGTTAACGGAGAAGTAGGCCTGTAAATTGAGCCGAACGAGCCAAGCCTGCCAGGGCTTGTTCGTTTACATAATAAGAGTGTTCAGGCTCGGCTCGAGCTCATTTCGAACATAAGATTCTTTGTTCGAGCTCGGCTCGTTAAAGATTAGTATTGTTTGGGCTCGGCTCGTTTTACATGTTGCTCGAGCTCGACTGGTTGAGCTCGAGCAACATGTGTGATAAGAGCAACAGTGTAATAAGAGTTATATGGGTCATATCTCATATGGTTACACTAACACTATATTTTTATTATATACTAATATATATAATATCACAATTTTATTTATTACATATATATTATTATAATATAAATAAATAAATATATATATATGTATATATATATATATATATATATATATATATATTATATATATATATATATATATATATATATATATATATATATATATATATATATATATATTCGAGCTTATATGAAAGAGCCTATGATGTTCAAGCTCGGCTCGTTTAATAAACGAGCCTAATTTTTTGTTCAAGCCCGGCTTGTTTACCATTCGAGCCGAACATGAGCGAGCTCTTGTCGAACCGATCACCGAGCCGTTCACGAACACGAGCCAGAATTTACAGCCCTACGGAGAAGCGCTCTGATGTTTTATTTTATTGAAATAGTTTAGTTTGTAGTCAAGTAACTAAATACGCGACCTTTTTTAAGCAAATTTAAAGTTTAGTTTAAATTATTATCCGGTAAATTAAAGAGTTCCTCTATATAAAATTTGAAACGATTGAATTTTACTAACTTATTATTATAATGATTAAATCGTGTTACTATAACAATAATGATTATAATGATAACAATAATTTATCAGTGAAAAAAATCCCAGGTGACACTTCATCAAAACTAATATGCTCTCTGGTCCACAGTGGGTAAAACCTGCGGCTGAGGTTTGCTTCACATGTCAAAAATGAAACAGTAATTAGAAAATTAAAATAACCTTAATGTTATTATTTATGGATTACAGCTTATCTACTCAATTTGTTTGCTAAAGAATAATCAATTTCAAACATTAATAAATAGGTAATTCAAGTTTAAAAACAGAGCAGTAACAGATAGGAAATTTACAAATGTTCTATAAAACAAGGTATTACAATTGCTAAATCCAATTGCTTTTTCATTAGATCTAATGCATTTATGTTGCTGTTGGTGGCAGTAGAATGATATTAAAAAACATTCATAAGGAACTAACACCACAGCTTTACTTCCGTTTTTTTTTAACTTTAAAGCAGATGCTGCACCATTCTTTAAAACTATGTTCCAAGATAATGTTATTCTTATTATTTTTTTTAAACTTATTATTTTGCATTTATTAAGGTGCTCCCAGAAGTCCTTACGGTCTTATTACAGACCACGGTGGAAAAAAATTTAACAGGAAGTTCACGTCTCCTTCCTTACTAATGTTGCTTATTATGCTGGAGCCGGCTTCGAACGTCGGACCTCGAATTCTGAACATCACTTCAAACAAGGTTGCAAGCAACCACTATTAGAGTTGGAAATTACTGGAAGAGAAAAGATAAAGTTCATAAACAAGATATTTAGTTAATGACACTCTTTAGAACATCGTCCGTTATACCCATGTCGCCTATTATAGTATTTATAGAAAGAGATAGAGAAGCAACATTACGACTATGTGACAATGGTTAAAGGTTGGCTGTACAACCAGGTCCAACCATGTTTACAATGTGTTCTTGTACCTTATCTAAAAGAGAAGAGCATCATTCCAAGGTCCGCTTCAGATATGGCAATTTATAGAGAAAAAGAATGGAATCTAGAGTAACCATAGCAGACGTCAAGACGTCAAGCAATGGATCGACCTGTTTGTCGGCTATATTGGGTAGTGTGTGATGAGTGGAATCAAGAGATGAGATTGATAAAAAGTTCTTATAAAAATAGTTTAGTTTTTTTTTAGGTGAGGTAACAAAACCATGCAAGAGAGAAGGAATAACAAACTTGTCCTTTTTATATACACTGTTAAAGAATCTCCAGAAGTTTCTGGAGCCTAATTTTTGAAATGATATGCAAGATTTTGTGATCTGAGAATAGCGGGCTTTGGTGTTAAACAAAGCCTTTTTACAATGGTTTTTAGCAATAATAAAAAAAAGAGTTTTGTTTTCAGGAAAATTGTTTTCACGATAGATATGAAAGTAATGGTTACTATTGAAAATTGCAGCAGAATGATGAGAGGAAAAACATGGAGAAAAGTGAGACTTGACTTGGAATTATAGTGAGGGAATAAAAAGATTCGATGCCAGTCCTAATTTAAGAAGTTACATAAGAAGCACATTTGTCAGCAAGAAGACAAAAGATTTCTACCCAAGAACCATCACGAAGAAAATCACAGAAAGAGCCCCAGTAAGCTTTAAGGTTCCTATAAGAGGTACGGTGATAGGGTAATTCTGATGAAGAAGAAGAATGAGATAATAGTTTTAGAGAGATCAAACTTTGATTAGAAGCACCTAAAGGTGAATGTGTAGAAACTAGCAAAATAAAATAAACTTTTATTCAACTCCTGCAGATGATGCAACAGAGTTGCATCATCTGCAGGAGTTGATTAAAAATTTATTTTATTTTGCTTGATACATATAAATATTTAGAAGTTTCAAGAGTATTTTTACAACTTTGGTATAAATTTCAATACCATTTAATGATCAAAAACGTGTAGAAAATACACGTAAAACAAAAATGAAATAAAAATACAGTAATAATAGTTTATTCAAAAAAATTCGGCAAAAATTGAAACCATTTCAAGAAACAACTCGGAATTGAAGAGTTTTTATCTAAAAGAGTGCAAAGTCTATTTTTTCCAAAACTGATTTTTACAACATTTAAATTTAAAAAAAAACTTTAACAAAAAACTTTATTGAAAAAGGTACAAATCTAACTATGTCAGTATGGATAAAAAAAAATTTTTGTCATTATTATTTACGAATAAAAATTATTGATATTTAAAGGTATGTTGCCCGATAATTAGTTTAATATCTTTACTTTTCTCAAAATAACAAAAAAAAAAATTTAAAATCATAAAATTTATTAATGCATTCGTCAAAATTTACAAAAAAAAAAACAAAAAAAAAACCGTCTTATGCTCAGTTTTCTCAAAACCGGCAAAACCGGTCGTTAACTATACATTACTAAATATTTAAATAATAGATGAATTCTTATTTTAACAAGCTAAGAAGTAAAGTGCAAGCACAAATGTCGTGAAAATATGTATAATTTTAAAAACCACTTCGATATTGCATAGTGTTTTATTTATTTCAATATTTTTTTTTTACCAATTAATAATAGATTTTATTCTAACAGAATCTTTTAACAACATTTAATTTTTAAAATCTTTTCAGAAAATGAAATGTTCTGATTATGCAACATTCAGAACTTATTATATCGGATTTTCTGGAATTGATGCCACTTTTTGATCATATCAAACCACTATGCAACAGAATGACCACTATGCAACACTATGCAACAGAACCATTCAACACTATGCAACAGAACCATTCAACACTATGCAACAGAATGACCACTATGCAACACTATGCAACAGAACCATTCAACAATACTTTAATTTCAAAATACTTATAATAATAAAAAAAAATCCAAAAAGCCAAGTACCACTAACTTGACGAGTTTTGTCAACTTTTTTTGATATTTTTGATTGTTGTTTCATTTCGTTTGTTGTTTAATTTTTTATTATTGTTGTTTAATTATTTTTATTTTGTGATTAAATTAAAACAATTAAACAACAAAAACGAAATTGTTGTTGTAATTTTGACTTTTAGCATTAATTTTAGTATTAGTTTTTGTAAAAAATATACTACGAGATATAATATTTAATAGTTATAAATCGGAGTATTTTTTTTGCATTGTACTTTTGTAACAAATATGATTTTCAGTTATGAACAATATAAAAATAAAAAGTAGGTTATCGAATTGCCACAAAAAAGAAGGATTGGAAAGGTAAAAAGAGTTTAAAAAAAAAAAGATGATCCAAGTTCATTAGATTTGAACTAAATTAATAATAAACAAAAAGAGATATTTATATTACTGTACATTTATAAAAATTAATGTTTAATAATTAATGAATTTTTATTTTAAAAGTAAAAAAAAAATTCTTTTGTTTGCAGATCTACTTCCTGTATATCAGTTCTGTAGATTACATTGGATTTATACATCAATAATAAAAATTCACTTTTTTAATAATTAAAAAAAACAGTGTAAAACCGGTTACCCGGTTTTCCGGGTTTTACCCAGTCCTAATACCAAGTAAATAGCACAATGTCTTTTATTTAATAAAAAAATCCATAAAAAAATCTGTTTCCCATCAAAAACATATTAAACTTTCTGAATGTTGACCAAAATAAGGCTCATTTAACTTACCTTTTTTGGCACTAATTTTACATCATTTAGTTTTATGAGCTCTTTTTGGCCAAATACACAGTGACGTCACAGTGGCGATGCATCTAATCAACTAAATTCGTTAGAACATTCTGAGACATGATATACCAATATTGTTAAAGCTAACAAACTAAAAGTTTTATCTGATTACTGAGGCATTGATAAATACATATAGTTAAATGATTAGTCGAGTTTTTGAACTGACAAAATCTTATATTTTCCTCTTAAATTTATGTTTAACGAGAAACGCCTCTTCCTGAATTTTTTTTGTGCACATCAAGTTTTTAACGTTAACTATGATCGGTTACAGAGTGTAAAAATATGGAAATTAAAAAAAAAAAAAAAAACTAACATGGGATCCCGCGAGAAGGTCTTGTTTTGTCGCGTTTTCAATAATGTTGCAATTTGGAATTAAATTTTTGTATATAACATATTATAAACGCATAAAGCGTTTATAATATGTTATATACAAATCTTTTTAAACGAAAATTTCTTTCTAATGCAAAAATTATTTTTATATCATTGTGGTTACAAATGCGACGTTGCCAACAACTAAAAATCAAAGTTGATAAAACGTTTATTCAAAGTCGGAAAATGGTTGTATTTTCTAGGTTGATTCAACGTTTTATTTTATACGTTGACCCAACGTTGTATTTTTAGTTTGCACAACGTTGTATTTAGGTTGATTAAACGTTAAATTTTAATTGGCAAAACGTTGTATATAATATTATTCGGAATTAAATTTTTATTAAATTCTACTTTCTTTATATATATATATATATATATATACATATATATATATATATATATATATATATATATATATATATATATATATATATATATATATATATATATATATATATATATATATATATATATATATATATATATATATATCAACGTTGGGTTTAGATCGTAAAAACACTCAACTTTTCGCGATGTTTTTACATACATTGGACCAATGTAAAAAAAGTTAGAATTGAGAATGTAAAATTCGCTGAATTGCATCCTTCATTACTCTAAATGCAAATTCTGGAAAAGTAAGGACAATACTGCTTAAATATTTATTCAAAACTCTTACTGAGATAAACAAAATTCGTATGTGTTTATTTGAACCATCCTTAACAAGTGCATTCAATACAGCTAACTAAATTAATAGTGTCAGACATGACAGTCTACCATTACAAGTCTAAACGTGCAGCAAAAAAACATCGCTATGAACAAAATTATGAAACTAAAAAAACCAAAAACTCTCAATTTTGATTATGTTCACTGCAGTTTAAGATGCATCAAGGTCCTCATCAAACATATAATGACCTCAATTGTCAATAATAGGGGTTGAAAATATCCTCACGATATCAGTTTTAGGCAACCAACTTTAGTTGGTTTAGTTGGTTTTCTGAGGAACAAAACCTCAACATCATCCTTAATACATGTTTCTATGACCCCAACATAGTTGACCTGTTTTCGTTTTGTAGCAAATTTTGCCACCACATACAGGCCGACTGATAACTTGGCCGCTTGTGCCAGATTGAAAAATTTCAAGCTTGACACGTCTGACACTGACGGTCACGTCTGACACTGTAATATTTGACACCATAATATGTGCTATGCATGTAGATATTTTACTTCAAAAAAATCTACCCATACACTACCCTCACAGAGTTAACTTTCAGTGTCAAGTCTTATGGCTCAAAAAAAACTTTTGAAATAAAAATTACACCGGATGTGACGGTATAGTTGCACTATAAACTGTGCACTATAAAGCACAGGAGAGGTAAAACATGAATTACTTCCTATTTTTAGAGTTACAAGTGAACCAGTTTTATTTTCTAAGTAGAAGTTGAAGGCACAGTATCATATAGGTGCTTGCAACAGAGCTATAAATGTTCAACATAGTTACCGAAAAGAATTTGCTACATAGATGACACTTCTTTTTCAACAAATTTTGGCTACTTTCCACAAAGATATAATAAATTTAATGTCAGAACTAAAAACTGCAGTTATCTACATTTTCATTTTATACCAAATTTATTAGGGTTTGTTTAAAGTTAGTTTTAGACGTCAAGGCTGACGTTTTGATTGAATTGCACAGTAGTAGAATAAAAATGATAGTCTGACCTGATAGTAGCAGTATTAACTTAGTTGTTTGTTTGCTATAGTAGATCAACTTTTTTTTTTTTCAATTTTAGTTCACCTCTTGAAGGTCAAGAAGGGCTCTACAGTCAAGGATGCTACTTTAGTTGTGGTTACAAACCTCTCTTAACTTTATAACTTTTTGATGAAAAAGGGCGCTGCGCGGAAAAACAAGTTAAGCGCAGTATTACCGTGATCGGGATTCAACTCGGTTAGCATTCAACTCGGGACGTGGTGGGGATCAAACTCGGAGCCTCTCACTTATGTGGGAAGTGCTCTATTACTTTCATTAAATGACGCTGCAATTTGGTTCTCAACAAGGTTTATTTTTCAAAAAATTCATGGATTATCTAAAAAATCAAGTTTATTTTTTTAAAAAAATCATGGATTATTTTATAATCAGTTTAATAACTTTTTTTAAGGCAAATGAACTGCAACAATGCATTTTTAATAAAATACATGCTACCCCATAAAACTTTAGAGTTGAAGTTTTAAAATATCACGAGCCTTAAATAGTTTAATTATGATTTATTAAATAGTACAACAACTACTTACTAATATTACTACTAAGAATATAAACTTAATATTACTACTAAGAATATAACGTTTTTAACTTTATATGCTAGTTGTAAGAATATAAAAAGGAATATATATTAAAGTATAACTTATGACAGTATAAAGTTTTTAACTTTATATTCTCAGTTGTAAGAATATAGTATGACTTATGGTGTATTATAGTATAAGTTACTGAGAATATATTGTATGACTTATAATGTATTATAGAATGACTTACTGAGAATATAAGGTTTTTAACAATGTATTCTCAGTTTAACACAAAGTAAAATTATATATTTATGATACTATCTGCATATCTTCAAATTAGTTTATTGTATGTTTGTAATATATATTGAACTAAATAAACTTTTATAAATCATTTTCAAATCAATACATATATTTATTTTCAAATACAGTTTTTTATATTTATATCAATTTATGTATATACGTTTGGTTATATCAATAAATAAAAAATTAATAAACATTTGATTTTTGATTCTTCGACATAAATTTGAAAACTTTGTGCAAAGATTATGGTTTTTTCAACTTTTTGTGAAAATTAGCAATCAAATGTTGTATAATTAGATTTGACTATTTATGAAAAAAACACAGTAATATTTTATGTAATATTTATGAAAGTAATACACAGTACAATTACACAGTAATATTTATGAAAAAAACACAGTAATTGTTGTTTTATAACCTTTTTTAAGATACATTTTATGTTATGCATTAACGAGTACAATTGATTTAAATTAAATTATTTGATAAACGTTTAACTCCTTTGAATATTAACTTGTAGTTTTGTGTGATCTATCCTTTTTTGATATTATAATTATTTTAAATTGGATATATTTTGATTGACATTTGCATTTTTTCCAATTTAATTTATTTATTTGACCATTAGTACTTTGATAAAAATTACTATGCAAAGAATTTTTATGACAACTTAATTTTTCAGCTTAGAAATCACTAAAAATATCAGATTTGTTTATATAAATTTTTATAAATTGTATTTTGCCCAAAACTATGGCAATTTTTGTCAGGACCGTCTCTAGTAGCCCTACTTCAAGCTTAGAGTACAACTTGATCCGATAGACGCCTAACATTTTCAGTTATTAACTTTAATGCATATTTCAGGTTATGTATATACAAAAAGTCCTTGGATCCTGAAAAAAAATTTATTTTTACTTTTTAGTCCATTTAAAAAATTTTCTTTTTAAAAAGTTGTTTTACAAAATTTTTCAGTTTTTAGTAGAATACCGGAGCACTGTCAAGCGAACAGCGAAACGATCGAGAATCTCTATAGCGAAAAATGTATACTTGTATAACATCTCATCTGAGAAAAAGGGTTGAGCCTAATGGATGTTCTGCATAACAATAGGGGGAGATTTAGAGGGTTGAAACAAAAAAGTTGATATGTCAACAAAGCCTGCTGAAAAATTGTAAAATGTATACTTTTATTTGTAGTTTAACGTCCATGGTTCCAGACCAGTGTGGCTTAGATAATTATTAATAAGTCGCGGGGTAAAGTATAAGTGGCGATGACGTTTGTCTGACGGGATAAACTAGTTATAAATGCTGATCCTCATCGAAACGCCAGTAATAATAGACGCGACTCTGAGGAGATGTTTATTACTTAATCACTACACTAATTATGTTTACACATTAGCATTAATGTTTTTTTAGTCATAGTCCTTTCATTGTTGTTAGCATATTTTTAATTTGTTGAATGGTTTATTGTTTTACAAATTTTTGACTGGTTATGTATTTCTTGTATATTTTAGTTCATATTGGTATTTATAAAACAATTTTTTTTGTTTTTTTATTTTTTTTATTTTTATATATATATATATTTTTTTTTATTATTTGTTTTTATTTTTTTAATTTTTTTTTTATTGTTATTATTGTTGAGTACTGTTTTGGTTGTATAGCCTGTCTTATTTATTTTAAATATTCCTCTATTAATCTTTATTTTTGTCTTGACAACTGTCAAAATATGCTTTGTCTAATAAATAATTCTCCTTTATTCTAATGTACTTCATTTCTTCTCTCAAGTGTTTGCTGCTCGTGTGTGACCATTCGGCGAATTTTATATGCCAAAGTTTTTAAATAATATGATTATTTTCTCAAACTTTTACTTATTGTATAAGGATTGAATATTTTTATAGTGACACCGCTTGGAAGTATACCAGTCAAAGCTTGGAAGTATACCAGTCAAAGCTTGGAAGTATACCAGTCAAAGCTTGGAAGTATACCAGTCAAAGGTTGGAAGTATACCAGTCAAAGCTTGGAAGTATAACAGTCAAAGCTTGGAAGTATACCAGTCAAAGCTTGGAAGTATAACAGTCAAAGCTTGGAAGTATAACAGTCAAAGTTTACAAACTTCTGTTATCCATATCATAGGTAAGAAACCCAAACCACAACGAGGAGTAGTTGAATGTCATTTCGAAAAAAATTTGTTAAGCAATTAAAAAAGGATAGATTTAGATTTTATTTTATTTTTAGGAAGTATAAACAAATAAACATGTTGCTAGAAATTCATAAATCTTTGTATTTCTTTATATGAAATTTTAAATATTGTATATATTTATACATACATACATTTGTTTTTCAGTCATTTGAACATTTTTTAAATCGCCAAATCCTCAATAAAACAGCCAGCTGGTGAAAAATTCTAGAAGGAATCTTGGATATGGTTCTATTTCTTGATGAATTTTAGGCCACTAAAACTAATGCCACTCCTGATGTAAGCCATACTGAACAATCTACGTTTGTCATTCGATATTTACAAAAACAGAAACCTGAAAAATTTTGAAGACTAGGTCTGATATTGCAAGATTAATTCTGGAAACTTTGAAAATTTATTTTAAAGACCGCCGTAGCCAAGACTATGGAGTATGAAGACAACATGTCAGGACAATACAAGGGTGTTCAAGCAATCTTAAAATGAATAAGCTATTGTCTATATTCTCACCCTGTGGCTGTCATTCATTGAATTTGATAGAATTCTGCCTCAAACTGTACAGATGCTGAAACTTACTTTGGAACTGTTTTAACCAAGTATACAATCTTGTTTGCTAGTTCACAACACAATATTGCAAAAGTGGCAAAAGGTACACCTCTATGTGTTCATGCAAAGGCACACCTCTATAATGTGTGTTTGCATGGGAAATTTGAAACTTAATGAACTGAGAGATCTGGCAGCATTTCCTCTTTCTTTGATCACTTAAACCAAATCTTTAATTGTTTGGAAAAAGTGTACAGCTTGAATCTCACGCCTAAAACAAAAACTGAGATTAGAGGTCCCCTAAAACATGCTAGCTCCTTTAAATGTAAAGGAGCTCATATAATGCAATTTTAGAATAAGTCGAATTATCTGCAGCTACTCCAATCAGTTCTGAATTTCCAAACTTTCGATTCAACTTATTAGGCAAAGTTTCTAAAATAAAGCTTGGGAAACTCCTTTAAAATGTAGTGATTGCACTGTGTATTTTGGCTTCAATTCCAGTTACAGTGATCTTGTGAGCGTTGAAGTTCATCGAGAATTTTTTGCGCTTAATTATGGGACAAAAACGAAGAAGTAATCTTGCCATTTTGAGTACCGAGTGTCTATTAGCACTAAATCTTGAGTTCTATAATGTGAAGAGTTTTCAAAATAAAGGACTAGAAAAATAATAGAGTAAGAAACAAAAGCTGGGTTACTTAATTATACTTATATAGCAGTAATATAATCAAAAAATTTGAGCAGGCTTTTTTTTATTTTGGAGGAGGAGGATGAGGATTGGGGGAGGGGGGAAGGGGTGTCAGGCCCCCAAATTAAATGATGCCCCAAATCCTATGCACGGCCCTGTTTGTATATATATATATATATATATATATATATATATATATATATATATATATATATATATATATATACGGTTTGTTTACGTTTTTTGTTTGTATTAACGGCTGATGATTGCCTTCGGGCATGAAACTTTAAGTCCCGCTAATCAGTTGTTTTTATTCATCTAAATATAATTATATATAGCTCTATTATTCAGTAATA
>NC_061157.1:65919512-65942012 GCF_022113875.1 Hydra vulgaris
AGGAAAATTTTTTTTTAGGTATTAATATATATATATAAAAGAAGGAGGCGTGAACTTCTTGGTTAACTGCTCTTTCGCGGTGCTCTATGATTTTCTTAGAGTACTTTAATAACTAAAAAAAAAAAAAAATTGCGGTTGCAATTGCATAATATATATAAAAAACGGAACAACTTGTTTAATTTTAAAACCAGCTTACAAAAAATGAAAACTTTTAAATAATAACATAAAGTTAGATAAAAACGTACATAAAGTTAGATAAAAAATATATATAATACGTCCAATAACTATTTTAAATATTTATAGGATACAACCATTATCATTTCAACTTGAAAACTTGTTGAAAAACATAAATCATAGGAGTTTTAAGTTTTTTTTTAGGTATTAAGTAAATTATTTATTTAAATTAATTGATGCTAAAGTGGTTTATTAGAATTCCCTAAAAAATATTTTTTGCATGACTAATAAATGCGCAAGAGTACAAACCTACGTATTTTTGAATATCGTTTGACGTATATTTTGAGAAGGATAAATCTTTTATTTTGGTTGTAACTATATTGAAAAACGATAAAAATACGACATGATAAATTCAATAATAAAAAATGTAATATTTATAATATATGCGCAATATAACATAATTATTAAGCTTAAAAAAAAATTTAATTAAGAAATTAAATATATATAAAATAATTTTTTTTTTACTCCTATTATGAACTTTTTTATAACTTACCTTGTTATGTTGTGTACAGCTTGCATCCGAGTCTTCTAAACCGCTAATTTTTTTTTTACTCCTTTTAGAAGTAAAAAGAGTAGGTATAAAACGAAAGAGTTACTTGTACTAACTCGTAAATAATTATTTACGAGTTAGTACACTGTAATGTTCTAACTCGTTATTAACCTGTAATCTATTTTCTTTGATAGAAAATAGATTACAGGTTAATAGCAAATTGTTAAACTTAAAATGGCAATAATGAATATAACTGTATTAATATTCTGACTCTATAAATTCTTATCTTTTTTGAAAAATCTGATGACATAGCATAAACTGCCCTACTTGAGACCTGAACCATACTAACATAATGAGCCCTAATATAAGACAAGTTATATATTATAAGTTTAATTCATACACTCATACTTAGCTGTTAAAAGTCGAACACACCCAGAGAGTTTACGTATCTTTCAAAATTATTTCTAGAGTTGTCTTATTCTAAAAATGGTGTTATATGAGTTTTTACCTATATGTTTCGTATTTTAGAAAAAATTTATAATCTAACAAAAAAATTGCAATTTTTTGGGAATCGAAATCAAAATAATAAAAAGTTTTTAAATTAAAATTTTCTATTTTACGTATCAAATATTAATGTAGCCTCTATTGATTAATTAGTATTAATAACGTCAGCTCCCTATTATCCTGGATTATAATGAATAAAAACCTATTGCTATTAATAGATTATACCAAATTATAATTTATTGTTAAGTATATGTTTTTTTATTTTCTGTTAATTAAAAATACTAACGATGTAAATATCTATAAACAATATCAATAGCAAAAAAAAAAAAAAAAAATTGCGTTACTGCCAAATTTTAAATGTAATTTAAAAAAATTATAAAAACGATATATAAAAAATAAAAAGTTCAGAATAAAATTAAAAAGTTACAGAGATAAAATATAAATAAATATATAACTCTAAAATTAAAAGCTTGGAGTTAATCAGAAAAGTTAAAAGACTGAGTATAAACCAATTTGAACTTTCCGTTTCTTTCTGAGGAGCTGTTGATTTATTTTGAATGACAATATAATTTACATAAAATATTATACATGGTGTTGTGGTTAGAGTTCTGGTTTCAGAAATGGAGATCTGTGGTTTAAAGCCAGCTTTTGCCATATATGTTTCTTTGGTAAAAAAGGAGGTGTGAACTTCCTGGTTAAATGCTATTCGGGGTGCTCTGTAATAAGACCGTTAGGACTTCTTGGTGCGCCTAAATAGTTAATTGGAAAAAAATAAACGACAAAAAAGAGTATCAGCTTCATGTCAATTTTGAATATTTTATAAACTATGATATTATTCTTGTCATATTTAAAGAAGTATGCTTTTCTGATTGGATGATTTAGATTTGGGTTAATAATACAAACCGTCATTGATTGATTTTGTTAAGAACAATAAAACATTGTCTCTTATTGCTTATTGAATTCATCGTTGAGAAACTCAACAAAATAAGTTTTGTTTTTGAACATAAAAAAAAACCGTTTTATTCTAGAAAATAATAATAATAATAACAATTATTATTATTGAACAAAAAATAAAAAACAAATATTATTTATCAGCAAGGTTTAAATTAATATTCCTAATTTAAAAACGTATGAACTTTTTAAAAAAAACATTTATTTTACAAATTGACGTTAAACTTTTCATTATTGTTTAGAGAGGGCTGGTTAGGCTGAAAGGAAAAAACTGATGAGAATAATTAGACATGTTGCTTCAAAAGGTTATATTGGAACTCAGTTTCTTTAAAAAATATTCTTCTTTTTTACTTATACGCTATGATTTATTAACTGTAATATTTACTTTTAAAAATGCGCAACGTGAAGCAATCTCCGCAATAGAATTAATACTTTGAATAGCTCAATTAAATTTATTGAATTGCACAGTTAAAAGATTTTGTTTTTGTCGGGACTTTTTATTTACAAAAAAGCCTACTTTGTGAGAGCTTTCTCTCATTACATACATCAATGTTAACAATACATCAATAAGAACAATAAATTGGTCAAACTTTAATCTTTTTTAAACTCATTCAATTTTTAAGAAATCTTATTCAATAATGATGGAGCCAGATCTTTATAAAGGCGTGGCTAGACATTGGCTTATAAACACCCAAACTTTGTAAATATATCATTTTCTTTAATTCTTTTAATTTAAATTTATAAACCTAAAAATAATTCTAAATAAAGAAAATAGTTTCAAATCAACAAGGTAATAAAAAAAATCTTGAAGGAGATCTGGAGTACACTCATTTTTAGTTTCTCTTCTATAAAAATTTATTATAAGAATTGTAATGTAAGATAACAAGCAATAAAAACTTTTAAACGTTGAGAAAATATAAAGACTTAAAAAAGGTTTTTATCTTTGTTGAGTTATTTGCATTTGGTTATTGAAGTAAAAAAATATTGAAAAGAGTTAACATGCTAATATGCATCCTCAAGTTGTTTCTACGCTATATACTGTATTATTAATTCAAAAAATGTTTTGTTTAATTTTCCAATTGGGGCATAGGCCTCTGCAATCCGAACACTCCGTCTTAAAAAACAGTTTTAAAGTGTGTTTTTAACACGGAGTATGAAATTTTTTTTTAACACTTTTTTTATAAAAAACACTCCGTGTTAGAAACACACGAAGTGTGAATGTTTTTTAACACTCCGTGTTAAAAAAAACATTTACACACTCCGTGATAAAAATCAGTTTTTTTAAATAGTAAAAAATTGCACAACTTTTAACAATATATTCAGCACATAATATGTTAACAAAAATGACATTAAAATTTGTATAATGCTAACAGTTGAAAAAATATTACCAAATAACATTTAAAAAAAAAAAAATCGAGGTCTTAAAAAGAATACGAGGTTTCTGATTTCTGGAAAAAGCTATATTTCCAACAACGTTGTTCAAATTAACGGAGCTTCTATATACCTTTAAAATAAAACAAAACTTTTGGATTTCTAATGGGATAACGATACTAGCAAAAACTTAGTTGCAACGCTCCAAAAAACAAATTTAAATGAGCGTATATATCAGTTTCGGTCGGTTCAATAGCTCTAATCGACAGTAAAATTTGTTACTGTCAACAATAGTCCATTTGTACAATACCTTAACCGTCCCGAAGCTTATTTATGGTCTTGAACTATGCAAATATGATATTAGTTTTCTTAGCAAAATAGGTGCTGTTGGAAGAGGAGTCTTAAAATTATTTTTCTGTATCTCGAAGTACAGTAAAAGTTACCTACATCAGTTTTTTAAAATAAAGAACATTTCAACTATTCTGCTTAGGAACAAAGTAAATCTTTTTATAAGACAGTTAAAAAATCAAACTTGCTATTCACCGATAATCAATCAATTACAGGCAATATAGAATAAAAATGTCTTTGCAAATGAAGTGTTTGAAGCCTGCAACACATTTGGTTTAAACTTCGTCCAGTGCATGATAAATGGAAAAAAAAATTAAATTCACGCAACCTATCAATAACCTGTTAGCTTATGTTGTCTCAATATTGAAAGAAACGTTCCAGTTTTGGAATTCAAAAGAAAAGAGAGTTGTTTAAAATTTTGATAGAGGAGAATGTTCCGAGAAGTCTAATCCAATAATTTGTGGAAAACACACCGGCTGGTTATTAGTATCTAGTTCTAACAACTGCGAGAGCTGTGTCGTTTTAGCTGACTTTAATATAATTGGTGACTATTTTATTATAATTTATTTTATCTGCAGTTTAATGTCGAATGATAAAGAGAAAATATAATATAATAATAAAAAATCCCAATCCCATTAAACATAATCATTGGCAGGAAGAATTTTTTATTATTTGTTTCCTATTTTGTTTAAAAACCAACACGTAGGTTTTTTCATCCGTTTTAACTATTATTTATCTAACCCAACAATGTCTCTGTGTTAGGTTAATATAGGGTTACCAGACGTCCGGCTTTTACGTATTTTCGTGGTTAAAAAAATTATTACTTATACCGTTTTAGTGAAGTTATTCGTTTTAAAATTGCATACCCTATTAGTGAAGTTATTTGTATTATACTTAGTTAATATTTAATTATAACTTATACCGTTTTGTGGAGTTATTTGTATTATGCTTTTACCTGTAAAAATAATTTTTTTTACTGTGTTTTCCTTCGTAAAAGCCGGACATCTAGGTTAATACAATAGTTGCTAAGTTCAGTGAAAATCTATAACATCGCATAGTTTCGATACAATAATAATATCGTTGGGGATAGTGCGAATCCGCGTAACTAGCATTGGCTACTATTATATTTGGATACTATCAATTTTAACACCAAATATTTATTGTTGAGATTACAAAAAACATGAATAATTCTCTTTATAATAAAATGAACCCAAAATCAGTTAAAATAAAAAATATATAAAGTTTTAAACTTCTCCAGTAAAAAAAATGTACTATAGATACGCGGTATTAACCAATGCTAGTTACACGGTTTTGCACTATCCCCGGCGATATAATCTTCGATTATAATAACCCTTAAGATTTAGCGGAAGATTAAAAGGCAAATAATAAAGTAAAAGAAAAAAAAAAAAAAATGACGACTTTTAGTTTTAACTTTTTTGCATTTTGTTTTACAATTTTATTAATGATGAACTCATGTTATTATGATAAATAAATAAACTGGCTATTTAATGCTTTCATAAAAGATTTTTTCCAAAACAAGTTTTATGAAAGAAGAAATAAAAATTGTGTTATTAAAACTGTTTGTATATCTAAGATAAAATGCTGTTTGCCAAATAATAATAGACGGATGAAAATTAAATACTTGACATGGCGTGTTTGATGTGTTTTTATTTTATTATGAAACATATTTATACTAAGAATTTAAATCTAACTATTATTAAATACTTTTAAAACAGTTTTGATTAAACAAATTATTTGTTATAATTAATTTTTAATTTTAGTTAAGTTTAATGAAAGGAAAAATGACTTTTAAAGACAAATAAAAAAAAAATAATTAAAAAACATAAAGACATATTATTGAAAATGCAAACCTAAGTAGATATTTAGTTAGGTGACGTCAAATCTTCATATGAAAAAGATATGTCATAATGTTATCAAGATGATATATCTTGATAACATTATATATATATAATGTTATCAAGATGATATATCTTGATAACATTATAGATATATCTTGATTAACATATCTTCCGATGCATAAAATTGAAATCCCTCTCCTGAAGCCGGTGCTCACAAAACATAAAGAAATATTAAAAATAAAGAAAAAGTCATTAAACACAAATAAAAGAAGATTTAAATTGCTATGTTTTTGTTTTTGAAGTTATTTTTGAAAAATAATTTTGTTTGAATGGTAGTCAAACTTCTAACCTTAAGAGTGTGACTGTCTAGCAGAAAAAAGTTTACCCATTGCTTAATACTCAAAATCAATGATGAGCAATATTACTTCAGATGTTCTCTAAATTAATTTATTCTTATAGGCCATCAGCCAAAAAATTATTATTTCCTCTACAGATGGTCTTGTACAAGTTCACTTAATGCATGTCAAATAATTTTATAAGGTATTAGACGTTAATCAAATGGTTATTTGACTTCAACAATTTAAATCAGTGCTTTCGCACTTGTTGAATTATCCTTCCAACAAAGATGAACATCATTTAAGACCATTATCAAAAATTTGAAATTGACAGGAATTTTTGTTAGAGTCTTGTTGAGCTTAGCAGGCGAATCAAAATTTCGCAAAATGAGCGTCTGTCATTAACAAGGTAGAAAAAAAGGTTTTACCCTTGCTGGTGTTGTTCTCTCTACAAGCTTTACAAAAACCTATTTGAAAAAATAAAAAAATATTATGTTATTCTGACCAAATACAAAAATTTATTGAAGACTTGAAAAATACGTGGGACATTATAAAAGAATCAATTGATAAAAGTAAATCCAATAAAATGCCTTTTAGAGTAAGAATTAATGAAAATCAAAAATAAGCATTAATTTAATGAAAATGAATCAAACAATAAAATGTTTCCAGTGAATGTAAAAACTACTTTCCAACATTAGTGCTGATCTTGCATCAAAAATTTAATGCTCAAATAATACATTTAAAAGTTACTTAACAGGCTCACATTGCTCCTTAAATTTCAATGAACTAGCTTGAAATAGCTATAAAATCACTTAAAATTAAGTTACCAGGAATCAATGAAATCTCTTGCAAAGTAGTGTTAGATGTTTTTGAGGAGGCCAAATCAGAATTGTGACTATTTCTTCCATCACCTAAAAGGAGTGTTTGACTTTTATTTACAACCATATATAGATTATATTCTAATTGGTGATTTTAATATGCAATGATGAAGGAATTCCTTCAACCTTATCAATTCATTCATTTAATTGATACAATTTACCAAATATTTAAACCGTTAGTTACAACAGGTATTATACCTGGTAAACTAAAAATTTCAAAAATTGTACCAATCTGTAAATCAGGAGAAACCAACTCTTTAAACAATTATAGACCAATCCCAATCCTTTTGCTATTCTCAATCCCAATCCTTTCTCTATTCTCAATCCCAATCCTCTCGCTATTCTCAATCCCAATTCTTTCGCTATTCTCAATCTCAATCCTTTTTGTATTCTCAAAATTTCTCGAACAAATAATCTAAATAAATTAAACAAATATTTACAAACTAATAAAATCATTAATAAATTTAAATATGGTTTCCAGAAGAGAAGTAAAGACATAAGATTTGTTTGGAAAATGACTACTAAGACGAAAAGAACGTTATTATGTTTAAATATCCTTACAGTTTGTATGAATATTTTAACATAATTATAAATATTTTGACAAATTTTGAGTTTTCTCTGTGTTATAAAGTTAAAGTTGCTTCTTTGATTAGCATTAATGTTTGATCTTTGTTAATCAGTATCAAAGTTTGTGCAAACTGATTTGGAGAAAAAAATTAATTAATACAACAGTTTTAAGAAACGTTTAAAAAATATAAAAATTAGCAAAAATAATTCCGATATACAAAAGCGGCGATGACTCGAGAAAATCTAATTATAGACCAATTTCCCCACTTTCTTGTTTTTCCAAAATATTAGCGCGTATTAAGGTGAGTTTCCACTCATCCGTTATTTCACGAGAACGGGAAAGGGAAGGGAAAAATAATTACGTGGGCATGCGTATTATAAGTTTTAATTTGTCCGAAGTAAAACTGCGCATGCTCAAGTGATTATTTTTCTCTTTCCTATTCCGTTCCCGTAGAAAAACGGATGAGTGGAAACTCACCTTAAGGCACGATATAAACAGTTTGGTTTTCTCAAAAACCATTTCACCGAACATAGAACAATTGATCTTGTTAACCAAATTTTGAATGGTTTTGAAGACAAAAGTTACAAACTCGGATTTTATAGATCTATCTAAAGCATTTGATGCTGTCATCCAAAAGGTTCTTATCTAAAAACTACGCAGTTATGGAGTAGTTCACTCTAACTTAAAGTAGCTGCAATGTTATTTAGAAAATCGTGAATAATGAATACTGTAAATCGGGTTACTTGGGTCAGCCGTAAAACTTGGGATTACATGGGTCAAATTTTGATGTTTTAAATAATGGATAATAATAGATTTAATCTCTACAATGTTAATTCTATGGTAATGGTAAGTAAGCATATTGTTTGTTTTAATGCTCTTTCGTCAAAAAATCTTAACAACACAACAATAAAACTATTCAAAGTTGTTTACACTAAAATTGAATAAAATTTTATAAGGTAAAACTTTATTAAATATTTTTTACTGTAGCATTATAGGAGGAAAATATATATTTTAAATTTTCTAGTGCTAATATTTATATCACATGTTGCAATAATTTAACTGTAATTATTGAGGTGATTAAGTAAAAACTATTTTTTCAAGAAATGAGGTCTTCGGGGTAACTTGGGTCAACATTTATTGAAAATTTTTAAAGCAGTTATTTTGTAATAGTAATTTATAAAGACAAGTATATCATATAAAATTGTTCAGATTTTACTTTATTTGTTAAGTTAGTACTGCTTAATTTAGCCACGTACATCAAGTAATATCTTATGTTTTAACAAAAATAATTTGAAAATGTAAAACTGTTTCTTTTTTAGATGCCGAGGAAATACAGTAGAGAGTTAGATGCAAGACAATATTTCAATTATTCTTATGAAATGGCTGAGGAGGCTTTGACAGAGATTAATAAGAGAAAGTCAATTAGGGAGGAGGCAATAGAATTTTAGATATCAAGAGAAACACTAAGAAGGTTATGAAAACGTAGAAGCCTCTTAAATCCTATGGCCAAGCTTGTGCACTTAGTAATGAAGAAGAAACTGCCTAAGTTCAAAAATTACAAACTGCTTGTAATTAGGGATATCCATTAGACTGCCATGATTTGATGAAATAGGTCAAACAATATTTAGATAAAACTAAAAAAAATATAAAGCAATTTAAAGATAATATTTTAGGAATTAATTGGTGCTATAGATATGCCAAAAGACATGGCTTATCTTCTTTACGGAACTTTACTTATCTTTACGGAACGTATTAAATATAAAAACATCTAGGGCTTCAGTCAATCACTCTGTAATAAATATGTAATAAATATATGTAAATAATCACTCTGTAATAAATATTAAATAAAAGTATCATTTAAGGATTTTAATCCAGATAATATAGTAAACTATGATGAGAAAAATTTCACTGACAACCCTACTAGTAAGAAAGTCTTGAAAAAACGAGGAACAAAAAGGGTAACAAGAGTATTAGACCACAGTAAAACATCAATATCATTGATAGTGTCAGCAAGTGCATCAGGAAAGATGTTGCCAATCTACACAGTTTACAATGCTATACACCTGTATGATGCTTGGTGCAAAGGTGAGATAGAGAATTTCGATTCAATAGGAGCCAAAAATGAATGGAAATGAGAACTTATGTGTAAATAGGTATTGGACTTATTTCATGAAATGATCTTTATTTGTTGGGTGTGATTTTTATAGGAGGTGCATTTTGTTTGTTTATTTTGGTTTTATAAATATATTTTTGAATTCTGCACTTTTTCATGTCTTTGACAGACTTAAATGAATAACTGACCTAAGTAACCCCAAAATCAGCTTAACTTGAGTCAGGTACAATATGATTCAAAATCATGGCAATAATATTATGCCGCAATTTATATTTGCAGGAGAAAAAAAGGTGTTAACATAACTAATTCTGCAAATATTATGCATTAAAAATTATTAGGTAAGATGTTTCATTTTTGACCCAAGTAACCCCATTTTACGGTACTAATCATTGCTTAATAAACAATTTGGAAATACAAAGAAAATATGAAATGTAATTAAAGAAATAAAAGGAGTGGAAAATGTGAAAATTAAAGATTTTTACTAATTTAAACCCCATTTTACGGTACCATATGATTTAACGTGCACACAAATTGAATCAATAAGTTGCGGTGTTCCACAAGGATAAATACTTAAACCTTTACTGTTTTAAATTTATAAATGATATTTATTTGTCCTCAAAAATTCCTTATTATATTATTTTTGCTGATGAACTAATGTTTTCTTTTTAGAATCAAATTTAAAAAACATTTTTCATTATGTAAACACAGAACTAATATATCTTAATGAGTGGTTTATAGCAAATGAACAATCATTGAATACTGAAAAAACGAAATATATTTTACTTGCTAAACCATCTAAATCTGAAAACATTCCACTTAAACTACAAGTACTAACAATTAACAATATCAAAGTAAAATACAAAAGTATAGGTACGAAAGTTACTCAAGGAAATAAATGCTCTGAACGTATACGAACTAAATATCTACCATAACATATTATTTACGTTTATACTTCAAAATGAAATAATTAAAAAATATTTCTATAAAAATTTCTTTTTAATTAACGATCAATATCAAACAAGACACTCAATAAGTAATTGCTACATTCCACTAATATCACTAAAAAAATCTGACTTCTTAATTAGATGTCGAAGACTACACAAATTTCGTTTTTATCATATTTATAAACAAATATTATTTTGAGATGTGGTAAATAAATATATACTGAAACATCTTATCACACCTTCAAAAATCAGCAGATTTATTTTTGTTTATTGTATTTCTTATTATAATTGAGAGAATATAGAGATATATTTCTCGGATCATTTTTTACGTTCACATTATTATATTGTTGTTTTCGATATTTTTTATTTTAATCATGTCTCGGAGTTGTAAGCAGTGCTGGATTAAGGAAAACTGAGGCCCTAGGCACTAAAACCTTTGGGGGTCCCATTTTTGAATTATAAAAGTTATTTGTAGAATTTTTGAGTACATACATATTTTTGAGTAAGTACGTACATTCATTAATGTAAATGTTTTGCAATTACGTGTAAATATTTTGTAATTACGACTTTTGAGTACGTAGGGGAGTGGAGGCATAACCGCCCCCGTAAAGTTTGGAAAAATGTTAGATGAAGATAAAAACGAAATGTGTTTTTTTACTAGTTTATTTTAATAACCTCATCATTAAGCTTTAAATTGATGCAATTAAGAAAAAAATTGAACAGTTTTTGAAAATGTTATTTTACAAAAAGTACAATTAGTGAAAAAAACGGTTTTGCCCCCATTGTGAGGCACAACCGCACCCTCATAAAAATCGTTGGGGGTACACCTTTCATGGTACATTTTCTTTACAATTTTCACAGCTAGGATTATTTGATGATTTTGTTGCATGTTTGCATAATTTGCAGGCGTTCTTTATATTTACATTTTGAGTTCTGCTCCAGAAAAGAGTTTTTAGAAAGAATTCAGTTTCATAGCTTGCTTATTAGATTATGCTGATATCAAAAATGGTTTTCACTTGATGAAATAATGCTGATAACAAATGTCTTTAACACTAAAATCAAATATTGCTTAATTCTCAAAAAAAAGATCTGGAAAAATATGATGTAAATATAAAATTTTTATCAAAATAAACATTATTATGCACAATTTCACAGAAACGTAACAAGCACACTTTTTGACATATGCAAAATGAAGGAAACTGTTTTACTAACGCGTGGTATATTTTTTGCCATATTAGATAAAATATTTCTAAGGGAAATGTTAAAAAACGGTTGTGCCTTCTTATGCGGTTATTCCCCTACTTCCCCTACATATTTTTGAGTAAGTACGTACATATTAATGTAAATATACCGATGCACATAAGCCTTTTCTTTATAAATATAAAAAGTTATCTGGTATTTATTACTTTTTTTGAACATACTACATTTTTTTTTTAAATATATATATTTTACATAACTTTCTTTACGTTTATTTATTTTTCATTTTTTTTTATTCAACCATATCAATAAAAATTTACAAATGCTCATCGTGAATTAATAGAATTTGGTTAGAGTTTTTAGGTTCGAGTGACACACTCGATACCTAAAAAACATAAAAATATAAATAAGATAGAAAAAAAGAAAAGATAAACAAATAATAATGAAACATGTAGTAATCATAGTAATAATACAAAATAATAAAAATAATGATAAAATATCAATAATGTTAAGAATAATTATAATACAATATAAATTGTATGCACATATCACAGATAATAATTAAATATAATAATAACATAAAATGTAGCAATAATGACACAATAATAAATAAATATAATATAGATAAACGATAAATAAAGCAAAAATCAAACCACTTGTTCGTTAAAGAAAAGATATATTAAAGATAACAGTACAGAGAGAAAAAAATTATAAAGAAATTCACTCCACTTTATAATCAGGACATTTGCAAAAACAATTTATAAAGGATATCATAGTTTACGAAATCGGCATTTTTATACAATATGCCCTTAAATATTTTTTTTCCTATATCTTTTCATCAATAAAATTGTTTATTATATCATTAAAATTGATCTCGGTAAGAATATCTGATTCGATAGACATCAAGCTCAGCATGTCTAATCTCTCCTGAAGCTTGGTACTTCTTCGCCCATTTTTAATTCGTTTTATTTTTAAAAACGAGCGCTCTGCAAAACAATTTGTAATCACAAGTGTTAAAAAAATGCGAAGATAATTTCGACTTTTGGAAAAATAGATGCAAAGTTGTCATGAACTAAAGTTTCGTTAAGTTCAGAATAAGAGAGCTCAGTTTTTGATGCAAATTTTAATATGACGTCGCTGTGATATTCTCCTCAATTCTGTATAAAAATTAAAATATTAAAAGATATTTAAAAAATATTTAAAAAAATATTAAAAAAGTATTAAAAAAAGATTTAAAAAAATATTAAAAAAATATTAAAAAAATATTAAAAAAATATTAAAAAAATATTAAAAAAATATTAAAAAAATATTTAAAAATATTTTAAAAAATCGACCAAATTAGAAACCTTCTGTCGATAGTCATTTTCCAAAAGTTCAAAGTTAGCCAAAAAAGAAAATATCTCCGCAATCTCTCAGTAAACTTTGCTTCGCTGATTAATTTCTTTCTTAAGTCTATCAATAATTACAACAAACTCGTTGATACAAAAATTATTTCGAGATGGTAATATCACGGGGCATGAAGTTATTTAGAAGTTCTTATTTTTAGGCAAATTCGTGTTGTACCATTCACATAATCAATATCTGGCAAGATTGATTTTTTTTGTTTTCAAATTCATCTAAATCATCTCTCATTTTGTCTAACATACTTTCTATCGATGAGAAAATCAAAGCGCAAGTTTTGAGGTCAATTTGTTCTGAATGAAGAGCTTTGCTTTTCGATCGAAAACTAATTAAAACATTGTTCCACAATACGAGCATGAAGACAAATTCAAAAGTTCCCATTTTATTTGCAATGCATTCACCTTTGTGCCTGGTTTCACTTTTTTGAGAGGGATCTTCAGGAATCTGATTCAATGCTGTCAAAATTGCTTTAAAACTATTGAGAACTGCTTCGGAAGCATTTGCTTTAGCTTCCAAACGCGTTTTTGATAATGATTTGAGTACTTTTTTGTTCCCTATGTGTTGTTTTAAGACATCCCAGCGATGCGTCGAATTTAAAAAATACGTATACAATAGTAGCACGACAGAAAAACAATTAACTGCAAACAAGCAACATTGTAGAGAAGTTTGTCTAACTAAGTTCAACGAATGCGTAGCACACAGTATTTATACCGCATGCTCATTGAGATTAGACATTATCGCTTGCATCCCTCTGTATATTCCCGACATATTTGCCGTTTTGTCGTAAGACTGACTTCTACAATATTTAAAATCTTAGTGACAATTTTCACCTAAAAATTTTAAAACATGTTCTGCAATTACCGCACCTACGTTACTTTTCATAATTAAAATATTAAAAATCATTCGACTGGCTTTCCGTACTTAGGCGAAACGTATTGAACAACTATACTCAGTTGGTCAATGTGAGCAATGATAGAGAGGATTAGATCTAACTACGTGTTGCTCAAGATCATTCGAAAAGCTATTATTATGATGGCTTAATTCATTTTGATGAGAATCGCTGTTATCTGTTGGTGATTGAATCTGCAAATTTACTAATACTGCTATAAATATCCATTTTAAAATGCTAAGAATTTAATGAAACATAGAATAAGTAATACTTTTTTATAATTTCATAACTAACAGTTTCAATTTTTTCAGTAGGTAATAGAAACGAGGGAACAGACCATTGGTAAAAGAAGTTAATTTCAAAATTTTTGCTAAATCAGCAGCATAATTGATTTTAATTTCCTCCGCTAGTTTTTTTTTGTTTGACCCACTTAGGCAAGATCGTAGCATGGTTTATAATGCATAATAAAGTATAATGCATAAATAAACAACTGTAAATTTTTATATTGAATTAAAAATTGAAAATGTTCCAATAAAATCCGACTTAATCAGAACATTAGATACAAAAGATCATCAGTTAAATAGTTTATTTGTGTAAACACGAAAAATGAAACTAACACTTTCTTTAAAGAACTTGAAATGGATTATTGTTATGATGGTAACGACATTTAAGTTCACAACCGCTGAGCTCACAACCGCTGCAATCAACTTTTTACGCACAGTTTAAAAATTTGAACTAAGAAAAATAAAAAAAACCTACAGACAAAAACGAAGTATTATCGATTATTCATTCTCTTATTGACGGCAAGGCTTCGGGACTTAACAGCATTCAAATGCCTATTATTAAAGCTCTTGCAAATAATATCTCTCATGTATTTTCTGAACTATTTAATCTGTCATTCACAACCGGTGTATTCCCTGATATTTTAAAAACTGCTTCTGTTACCCCGATTCATAAAAAAGACTCAAAACTTGAATGTAATAACTAGAGACCAATTTCATTATTATCAAATGTCAGCTTGTTTTCATATTCAACAATTTGGGTTTCGCTCAAATCACTCCACTTCTCACGCTCTTATTAGCATTACTGAATTGATTCGTGGTGCAATTGGTTCTTTTGCTTGTGGTGTATTCATAGATCTTCAAAAAGCTTTTGATACGGTTGATCACAACATTCTAATAAAAAAGTTAAACTACTACGGAATACGTGGTATTGCTAATCATTGGTTTTCTTCATATATTACGGATCGCACTCAGTTTGTTTCAATTAATGAATTTGAATCCACACATAAAGTTATCAAATATGGCATTCCACAAGGTTCCGTTCTTGGACCGTTGTTGTTCTTATTATATATAAATGATTTATCTTGTTCATTAAAAAATTCTATGATACATCATTATGCTGACGATACCAATCTTTTATATATTAACAAATCCCCCACGACTCTTTGTAAAAAAGTTAATCAAGATCTTCATCGCTTATGTAACTGGTTAAATAGTAACCGTATTTCTTTGAATGTCAATAAAACTGAATACATTATTTTTCATTCCCCTCAAAAAACTATTGGTCATATTAAAATTAAAATTAAGGGTAACAAACTTTTTCCATCAAAATATATAAAGTATCTTGGAGTATATCTTGATGAAAACCTATCTTGGTATAATCAAATGTATCATCTAAAAAAAAAACTTACACGAGCTAACAGTATGCTTTCTCTAATTCGTTACTATGTTCCTATCCAAACTCTTCGAATGGTTTATTTTTCTTTATTCTCTTCTCACCTTTGCTATTGTTGTATTGTTTGGGGTCAAAAAAGAAACTTTTTACTTAAAAACATTGCTAGTTTACAACGCGCATTTATTAGAATAATGACGTTTTCCCCAATGAGATCTGATATCAAAAAAAAATTTCTGAACTAAAAATCCTAAAATTCCATAATTTTGTAAAGTTTTAAAATTGTCTTTTTGTGTTTGACTTTCTCCAAAATAAACTACCAAGCCCTTTTTCAAATTTTTTTATTAAAACAAACGAAGTTCATAATTATCACACCAGGAATACAGAATATAGTTAGCTATACTATTCTTTTTTCAACACAACCAAATATGGTAAGTTTTCCATAAAACAACAATGTATTTTTCAATGGAACCAGTGTATTCCTGCATTAATAAAAAAGTCTTAGAAAAAATATCCACTTGTTACGAATTTTTTACTGCTCAACAGAATTCAATTAAAAAATATATTGTTGGAGTGTATTACTTTATAATTTCTCTCTGTACTGTAGTTGTCTTCAATATATAATCTCTTTAACGAACAAGTGGTTTGATTTTTATTTTATCTATTATTTACCTATCTTATATTTATTTATTATTGTGTTATTAATGTTACATTTTATGTTATTATTATATCTAGTTATCATCTATGATTTGTACATACAATTTATATTGTATTATAATATTCTTAATATTATTGGTACTTTATTATTATTGTTATTATTTTGTATTATTACTATTATTATTACATATATCATTATTATTTGTTTAACAATCTTTTCTTCTTTTCTCTCTTATTTATATATACAGATGTTGAGTTTTTCCTTTTTTTTTGTTTGTTTGTTTGTTTGTTTGTTTGCTTTTGTTTCTTTTTTTGTTTCTTTTTTTTTTTTTTTATGTATTTATTTATTTATTTTTTCGTGAAATTTTTATGATTTTTAGGTGTCACTCCATTGACTAGTTTGTAACTATATGAGAGACACCTAACCAATTTATATTAATTTACGATGAAATTTGTAAATTTTATTGATATGGTTGAATTAAAAAAAAAAAAAATAGACAATACAAAACAAATTTTAACAATAGGATAAAATAAAAAACAACTAATAAATAATTTTAATAGCAATAGCAGTAATAACAGCGAAGTAAATAAATTTCAAAGTAGTTATTAAAAAAAAACTAGTTTGAAATTTATTTACTTAATAGTATTTGTTAAAATATATTTAAATTTTAAAGTACACTTTGAAATTTATTTACTTCGCTTTTCCTAAACATTCTGGAAGTTTTTAAGTCTCTAAGTTTTTTGCACTCTATGAGAGTGCAAAGAATTTAAAGAAACGCTGCTTAATTGCATGAATACCTTGCACAGAAATATATTAAGTATTTTTATAAATTAAGTAGAGGAATAATAAAAATAAATGTTTAAATCGCATTATTTACATTATTAATTAATTCTCAATAAAATATTATATTAAAATATTGTTCAATTTAAAAAATAAGTATTTAAAATTTTTGGGGGCCTCTAATTATGTGGGGCCCCCTAGGCCATGGCCTAGCCGGGCCTATTTTATGATCCTGCACTGGTTGGATGCAACTATATTTTTATTTACTTCATATCTTTTGGACTTTGTGTTTATAATATTTATATTATAAACACAAAGTCCAAAATATTATGTATATCTTTACCGCATATAATTGATTTGTTACTTGTAAATACATTGTAATTATAAAAAAAAACATGTAATAAAAAAAAAAAAATTTGACGAGCTCCATGAATGAACCTAAAGCTTCATAAGCTAAATTCTTAAAAAGCTTTGGGTCCATCAAAAAAAGCTATATAGTTTTTAAAAGCAATTATGATAGTTCAGTAATGGCTAAGAAACGCTTTCTTACTAATTAGCTCACTTTTTTGTTTTCTGTTAACTCCAAACTTAATTAGTGGGTTGATTGCAGCGATGTTGGGAATGAAGTTATTTAAAAAAATATTTCCTGATTTCCATTTCTTTAAAGTTTGCAGATAAAACTAAAAAAGTTACTAATTTTTAAGCAAAAATCCAAGTTCACAAAGTTTACATTTATTTTTGTTACTAAGGTGCTCTAAAAAGTCCCAACGATCTTCTCACAGAACACCGTGTAATAGCATTTAACCATGAAGTTCACGCTTCTCTTTATACTAATGTTGAATATATTGCCAGTGCCGCCTTGAAACCGCGAACCTCTAGTTCTGAAGCCAGATTCCTAACCACTACACCACGGCTCCTAAACTGCACCTACGATGTATTTGATATATATATATATATATATATATATATATATATATATATATATATATATATATATATATTATATATATATATATATATATATATATATATATATATATATATTCATAGTATTATACCTATAAAATATGTAAATAAAAATTAAAAATTAATTTAATTCAACTTATTTTGTTTTTATAATTGTTTTGATCTTTTTTAGTTGAAAGAGCTTTCAACTAACTATGTCGCACTAGATCATAGCTTGTTGAAAGCTCTTTCAACTAACTATGACTTAGTGTGAAACGAATAAAATTTAACTATGAATTAATAAAAGGTAACGGGTCGTCTATAAATTTTGTCAGGCAATTTTCGACTGTCTTTTTCGACTGTCTCAATTTTCGAACTCCTACCTCTTCCCTCGTCACACTTTGTAACTCTTTAGTAACAAGTCCCGTAGAGTTGTAACAAAACATAAACCCCTTTACTTAATCCCCCTAGAGCGTGACGTAATTTATGGATGACCCCTAATGTTAAATCTATAGAATATAAAAAGAATGTATTATTTTTAAAGTACTGATATTGATTCGATATTTCCTTTAGGCTCAAAATAAAAATCTAAATATTCTAAAAACAATTAAAATTGTTAGAAGACAAGCTTTAAAAGAAAAAAACTTTGTTTACAATTTGTTAATGGTATCCTTTACTGAAAACTTCTGCATGTAAAAATAAGTTGATTAAGGTGCTTTGAAAGGCCTAGGGTGGGTTTGTAAGTTGGGTATTACAATCGTGAGGATTAGATCCTTCAAATGGTTCAAATGGTGTTCAAATGGTTCCTTTTTTTTATTTTACTAAATATCTTCTGGATTGAAGAGGCATTGATTTGCAAAGAATGAGTCAACATCGTCGGAAAAGCATTTGATAACATCCTAGCGTGCAATATGATAGTTTTGGCGTTTAACTCAGGTAACTTAGTTGAGAAGTAGCGAGTTCAATTTTGAATAGGACTCTAGTAGCCTCTAAAATGTTGCGGACCTTGGTCAACATTTCATGTTGGCCATGGTAAAGACAGCGTTGCATATCCAAGATAGCTTGCAACTTCTGTTTTTTAAGAAACATTTCTGTTTCTTTAAGAACGTTTTTTTTTTTTTTTTTTAATATGTATCCGGCTTATTTTTAATATGTTTTTCAATGTTATTATTATTTTTTTTTTTGCAAAAAAATTTTGAATATAAAATCTAGAATCTTAAAATTGGGATGTATGTTTGTCTTCATAATGATTCATTAAAACTTAAACAAAGTAATTCTTGTCCTTGTCATTTGATATCGATTTAATTTTTATTACCATTATGATAATGGATTTTTTTTTTTGTAAATCGGCGAGAATATCAAGGTTATTTATTTTGTCTAATTTGCAATTTGAAAGAGCGTGAAAGCGCTATTTTTTATGGTTGATATTTTGTGGTATAATATTTTAAAGTTTAATTGGTTTTTGCTTCTGACGATAAAAAAAAGTTAAATTGAATTCAATTAATTTAATTAAACATCACTTGAATTTAAACGCATTCATGTTTTGAAAACAAAAAAGTTTGAATGTGTTGGTATTTAAGAATGACCAAAATTTAAAAGATATAACCGAGTTATTTAATTTACACGACAAAATTTAAAATATAATAGGTTTTTATGGATTGTTGGAAAAAGAAAAAATTTGAAGAAAAATGAAAAATCTGATTTAAGTATGATTAAAGATAAAATTAATCTGAAAAAAAAATGTGATTAATGTGATTAAATTATCAACGGTTTCAAAGACTATGAACAAAATGTAGTTGAAGAAGACTGTAATTGATACAATTCAAAAAGCTAAGAAACGCTATAAATTTAGCTAAAACGAAGATTTAAAAAAAAAAAAAATTGTAAGGAAAAAATCCTTATGTCAAACATATCTCAAGTTTAATGACTGTATAATTAGACAGCTACTGAAGTATAAGTAGACAGCGACAAGTATAATTAGACAAGTACTGAAAAAATCGAACTCTAAGAATGTTAAAATTTGGATGAAGAACTATAATTTAGCTGATGTTTCTAAAATAAGAAACAAAACAAGCACAAAATCCAGGAAAGTATTTAAGTTATTTTGAAATTGTGGTAAGTTATGTTTTGTAAACTTAGTCATTTAGGCACATAAGATACTAAAAGTTTTTTTGCCTCACTTCATCGTTTAAAACATAGTTCACAGGATATCAAATTTTCGGAAATTAATCCAAATTTTAAATTCAAGTTAGAATTCGTTTTGCTTATTTATTGTCTCAAGCTCTTTTATCTCTATATCTATTGCTCTATTGTCCAATTATATAAAACTTTATCTGTTCCAATGCTAACGTATGTTCTTGAGTACTAATGAAAAAGGTTGATATAGTTAGAAGGAACGTACTGAAGTCACTCTCAAACGTTTCAAAACATAGTAAAAATTGTATCCATTCTTTATTTTTTATCCAGGATATATCAACTATCATGTAGCAAAACTTTTTTATTCGCAAAAGTTAAACTAGCTTATTCACTTGTTAAAAAATAAAGTAACATATGATATTGTTGAGTTGCAGTTGAAAAATTAAACAGCTACTTACCCTTTTGTAGATAGTGTCAAGGTTTTGTGCAATAGTCACGAGCTAAATCTAGACAATATAATGCAAAGCACAGAAAGAAAAAATTACAATTTTAAAATATATAACTCTCGAAAGGGATCTTTAAAATGTGCAATTGAGTGCTGGAACTCAAAGAAACAAAGAACAATCTTTAAATATATTCTTGAAGAAAAAGTTCAGAGATGATGTTTCGAAAAAAATCTTGAAGAAAAAAAAGTTCTAAGACGATTATATTAAGTTTATCTTTAATGTAACTTCATTTACCATACTGGTATTATATAGTAGGTGTTTAATGTAACTTTATATACTTTACTTGTAATATATAGTGGGTGTTTAACAAATGTAATAATAATAATTAACATAAACAATATAACGGTTTTTGAAATTATAATTGCAAACAATTGAATGTTAAAATTAAAATTTAAGTAAATAAAACATTTATAAATTTTCCTTTTATATTACAATATCTGTATATTACAATTGAAAAACAAATACTATACAAAAATGGAGCAAAATATATAATATCAGCAAAAAATAATGTAAAAATGGTTTAATGCTATTTCATTTTTAAAGTTTCTAGAAATTGGTCATGCAGAGATGCAAATGGCAATCTTCTATTGCTACAGTTTCTACTTAAGCGTCAAGACGGTAGATTTTCATTGTAACAAGGAATGCAAAAGGGGTTCGGTCCGACTGAAATGTAACCCATGCCACCTAAATATACTTCGCATTTATAACAACAAAAATGCTTTGTGTGCCAATTTTTCTGTTCTGCTTGAGTATACTCTTTGGAGAAAATCAACTAAAAGTAATGATATAATACAATTATAATAACATAATTATATTTTAATGGCAACTATATATTTTAAATAAACTTTTATTATAAAATTTTGAAAAAACAAAAAACTTCAAAATTTTTTTCGTGATAATATATAACCAGAGCATTAATATAAACATAACTACAGTTATGAGTGGTGAAAACATCTCAGGTTCTGTCAAAGGCGTCCCGAAGGGAGTTGTAGGGGGTGTCTAATCATCCCCAGGAAAGATCTTAGTCTCTAAATCTTAGTCGGCAAAAAACAAATTTTTCTAGGCCTTATTCGGCAAAAAACAGATATGTCCACTATTTTTTAAATAATCAGTCATTTTGACATACTAAGACTAATGGGAACGACCGTCTAACTTTTGAAAAAAATTTATATTGAAAAAAGTATATATATATATATATATATATATATATATATATATATATATATATATATATATATATATATATATATATATATATATATATATATATATATATATATATATATATATATATATATATATGTATATATATATATATATATATATATATATATATATATATATATATATATATATATATATATATATATATATATATGTATATATATATATATATATATATATATAAATATATATATATATATATATATATATATATGTATATATATATATATATATATATATATGTATATATATATATATATATATAAATATATATATATATATATATATATGTATATATGTATATAAAGTCTGTAATCATTGTAAATCATGTTGTAAATCACTTGCTTTAATGCTTCTACTTGAGTGCTTCTAAGTTACTCAAGTGCAGAGCAAATAAGATATTGTTTTTAATTGTTCATTACTAATTAAGTTTCTTAAGGACTGCCAATGTAATGTGGGGATGGGGAGTTAGTGTTATACTATACTGCTATATTT
>NC_061157.1:65944512-66004512 GCF_022113875.1 Hydra vulgaris
TAAAAAGTTTATATAGAATACGTTTGTTTAGATTTTTATAAAAAAACCGTGAAAAAAAACAAATTCTCTTTTAAAAAATAATTGGCTTCGTGGAGAAAGTTGAAGCTAAAAAGATCTAGCTAAATATCAGATAAAAGAACACTAAGTTTGCATTTTTAAAATGCCTTTTCTCACAACTCATGTAAAGACATACTCAAATATTTTTATAAATCAAAATAGATTAATCAATTATCTTTGTATGTGAAAAAAAATAAATATTTTAATCAAAGGGAGAAAATTAAGATTAAATAATGATAAAATTTTCAATGAAAAAACAAAATCTATTATATAAGGCCGGCGCGATGGGGTGAGTGTGTGACACCCCCCATCAATGATTTTTTTGTTCATTTAGTCGGCAAATTTGACCCTTTTTGACTAGTTTGTTGGCAATGTAGACTCTTTCGACAGGTTAGTTGGTAAATTTAGACAGTCAGTCAGCAAATGTCATTATGGCAGTCAGAGGGCAGTCAGTAAATTTTAAAAAACGAGGAACTTTTTTTTAAAATTTTAAAAAACGAGGACCTTTTTTTTTTAGCCGGCAAAAGTTGTAATGGCACCTCTCCGAGTGACACCTACTCGCGCCAGCCCTGTATATATAAATACAAATATATATATATTTTTAAATATTAGGGACCCATTAATATTCAAGGGTCTTAGGGGACCCCTTAAAATATTTTTTATTTAAAAAAATTTTGAACCCAGTGTGATTATTTTACACACATTTAGAGGTTGTGTCTAGTTTTTTGATAATATATATATATATATATATATATATATATATATATATATATATATATATATATATATATATATATATATATATATATATATATATATATATATATATATTAAAATTAATCAAATTGCTATATATCATTAGAAATATTGTTATATATCATTAGAAAGAGCTTTATTACAGTATTTTAACAGTGAAAAAATTATTCAAATGGAACAATTATATGAAAATTTTAAGTAATGCGTTGAATTCTCAATATATGGATTTGTTATAGAAACGGTGACCCAATTTCGAGTTTTTCTTAACTTTAAATGTTATAACTTTTTTTAATTCTTATCCAAGTTCTTGGAATCAAAAGAATGGTCTTGAAAAGTAGAAAATGAAAAATAAAAGACATATGCGGGGCGTTAAAAGAGCATCTATAATACCCTTTAATATATTCAAAATTTAGACTTTTTTAAAGAAAATTTAAATTTTTTATTGAAAATTTAAATTTTTTTAAATATTTTTTTTATTTTATATACACTATTTAATATTATTTTATATAATTATATACATTTAAACATTACTGATGTTAAAATGTTTGTTGTGATTCACCTTCCCTAAACTACCCGGGTGCACAGCGGAATTCAAGCCAAAAATAGGTACTTATTTTGAATGAGTTAGTAGGGTGTCTGGATGAGCTTTTTTTTTAATGAAATTTGGAATTTAGCACAAAAAAAGGCTTTTGCAGATGTCTGAATATATTAAAAAAAAAGTCTCAGCATTTCTTCAATACATACCTGATGCACACACAACAAAGAAGTTTTAAACAACAATAAACTCATTATAAACAAAATTTTACAAAAAAGATTTTTGTATAGAATTAAAGTTAAACTATTCTAATACTCAAAAAAAATGTTGATACAAATTTCAAGGAATCATCATAGAAAAACATGTTCATACCATGCCACTCTTAAAAATACTGAAAAAAGCATGGCACAAAATTTGGGCGAAGAAAATGGTTCTGTTAAGGTGCAATTTTTGCATAGGTCTGCACAGACTCTGGGCAGACCTATGGATTTAAACTTTGTTTAAATCCATAGTAACTTTATTGTTATAAACTTTGGATTCCTGGGTATATTGAATTAAGTATGAATTTCACTGTTTATCGCCCATATGTCTACTATCACATTACCATTTAATAAAAACAATAATTATTTTTATATTAACTATTGCTGTACATAAACACTCTATATTTGAACTTGGTTATATATAATAAAGGGAAAATACAAATACAAGTTAAAATGAATGAAATTATATATTTCATCAATAAAATGTTAATTACGAAGAATTGTCAGATCACACTAACTTCACTTTGCATGCTTTCTTCTTTGCGAAACTAGAGATGACATTTTCGTACAATAAAGTCTCGACAAGGTCGTTTTCAATTGAAATTACCATAAGGTTAGTAAGGCATTCTTCAGCCATTGTTGATCGCAACTTGGATTTGATGAGAGCAAGCTTACTGAAAGAGTGGTCTCCTTCAGCCACTGAAACCGGGATTGTATTAAAAATGAAAAACAAAATGCAGATCAAAGGAAATATTGACTGAAGACCTTTCTGGTAGATTCTGTTGATCAACTTGATAGAAGAAAGAGATTCTATTTGTCCAAAAGTATTTGGTTGCTTCAGAACATCTAGATAATGGATTTCTTCAATTAACTCCACTTCTTTTACATCATTTGTGTAGAGATTTGCCATAACTTTGCATTTTTCTCTCTGACTAAGTTTTTCTTCATCACTAGAAAGAGATAGAAAACACCATATATACGAAAACATATCTGTCGCCTTTTGAGCTGTATCCATTATGTATCTTATCTGCTGGAGCAGCGTGTAAAGAGTAACATTAAATAAACTCACCTCAAAACCTTTTGATTTGTCTTCGTGGAAGTGGGCTATGTTCATCAACTTGCCATGAAGTATTTTCCTTTTCCTTTTTTTAACAAAATCATTTAGAAACCCAATCAAAGCTAACCCAGTAGCAACCAATTTTGCTTCTTGGAGGATTTGGGGCCAAGAAGAACGTAGTTGGCCAAGTTAATTGATTAGAGTCTTTTGAAATTTTGTATTGTCCTCTAAAGAAATGCTTTCTGATTGAAGAAGGGAACAGACATCGTTGACATATAGGAGAGCCTTGATCCGGAAAGAAGTCAAGACAATGAATTCAAATGATTGAATCCATTTTTTGAGTGCCTTAACTAAAGTCAGTTGATGATTAACTAAATCAAGTTCTTTAAGAAGTTTCAAGGACTTCAGTATTTCTTTAGGTCGTTTTAACAATGGCCAGACAGTCTTTATGTGCGCACTGCATCTTGTTTGGGAAGATTGGTGAAAGGACTGCCCAGTTGCCTCAGTCAAAATTTTCCAGCGCATGGGCTGCTACTAAAATTATACAATGATTATATGTTGCCAAAATAGTTCTTGACTACAGTAGAGGATTCTGCAGAATGAATGCCAGCTAGATTGAGGTTATGCGCACTGTAAGTTATGAAAAAGCTTGAGGATTTTTCTCGAGAATGATGGCCTGCACTCCTTTGTATACACCAGACATATTAGCCCCCTTATCATAGCCCTGGCCCCTGCAGTTCTTTAAACCAATTCAGCTTTGATCCAAAAAGGTTGGCTAAAAAATTACCATTATCAGGCTTGGTCTGGAGGCGGGAGCGATCGCTTTTGATTGTTGACCACAGAAATAATATTAAGTTACGAAAAGCTGGCCAGATTTTTTAGTGGTTTCGAGAACATTTCCAAAAGCAAAAAAAAAGTGCAAAAGATTAATTGGACCCATGAGAGACAATTACAAAAAAAAAAAAAAAAGGAAAATGAAAAATCTTTTAGCGCGAAAAAAGCAAAATAAATTACATTTAGAACAAATTTTTTTAATACATCGCTCTTTTATAATTTTTTTATAAAATTAAGCGACGTTTTTTAAAATAAAATTAAAAATACTTTATAACGAGGAAGCAAAACTGCTTCACAATATTGCTGATGATGTTTAGCGAGTAGGCTTTTTAATTTTAATTAGTATTTAAAGCAGAAAAACGTATAACAAGTTTTTAAGAATGGCAACTTAAGCGAAAATAATTAGAGTTAGTAAACCAATATCTTGAAACTTTTCTTTATATCTTTTTTTTTTGTGTGTGAGTGTTTTGTCGTGACCTCAGGCGCCGTGCTTGTTCATCTGCAAGTTACTTTGTATGCATTGTTTGTGTTTAGTAACCAGAAACTTCTTATATGTTTGTTACATAACTAGTTTTATTAACTTTGATGATTATTAATAACTTCATTGAAAACACAATTATTTTTGTGAGTCTTTGTTTACAAAGTAAATCATAAAAATTGCTTCAAAAGATTACATTACAATAAAAAACAGATACACAAAACTAGATTTACATAAAAAATATATTTTTTTTTTAATAAAAAAAAAGAATATACTAATAAAATCTTTAATTTATAATAAACTTTCAAAATTTTGACAATTTAAATAATATATATTTAAATCATTTAATTTTGTAAACAAATAATAATAGTTTATAAGATTTACGGCTTTGCAGATGTGGCTCCGAATAACAAAATACTCTAGAACTTTATTTTGCTTAGTCAGCGTATTTTTTGAACCAATAGAATTAGTTTGTTCATTAATTTGGCGGGTTTTTAGTGTTCGCGAATATTCTTTTTATTATTCCGCACCAAGATGTTTTGAGAACATTCAAGTTTTTTATGTTTCCACAAGCTTGGTTGGGAAGCGGGAGCGATCACTTATAAATACTGACCACAGAAATTATATTTAGTTGCGAAAAACTGGCCAGGTTTTTTAGTTGTTTTGAGAACATTTAAGTTTATGTGTGAAACAAAAAATTTTTGTTTTATGGGCATATACGGAAACATAATAAATTTGAATGTTCTTAAAACGCCTTGGTGCGTGTATTTTTTGAACCAACAAACAAATTCTATTTGTTTGTTGGTTCAAAAAATACACTGACTAAGCGAAATAAAGTTCTAGAGTATTCTGTTGAAATGTATTATTCACGATTTGTTACATTTTGAGATATCTAGCATAAATTGTTATATATATTATATCTTGAATATATTATCAATACTATGGCTCATATTCGGAGCCACATCTGCAAAGCCGTGAATCTTATAAACTATTATTATTTGTTTACAAAAATAAATGTTTTAAATATATATTATTTAAATTGTTAAAATTTTGAAAGTTTATTATAAATTATAGATTTTATTAGTATATTCTTATTTTTTATTAAAAAAAAATATATTTTTTATGTAAATGTAATTTTGAAGCAATTTTTATGATTTAATTTTTAAACAAAGACTTACAAAGTTAATTGTGTTTTCAATGAAGTTATTAATAATCATTATAATATAAACTAATCATTTAACAAATATATAAGAAGTTTTTGGTTACTAAACACAAACAATGCATACAAAGTAACTCGCGGATCAACCAGCACGGCACCTGAGGTCACGACAGAACACAAATATATAGCAAGTTATTAGATATAAAAAATATTTCTAGATATTGCTTTACTAACTCAATATATTTTCGCTTAAGTTGCCATTCTTAAAAACTCGTTATACTTTTTTCTGCTTTAAATACTAATTAAAATTAAAAACCCACTCATCAGCGATATATATATAACATATATATATATAACATATATATATATAACAGCGATATAATATATAACAGCGATATATATATATAACAGCGATATATATATATAACACCACATCATCAGCGATATTGTGAAGCAGTTTTGCTTCCTCGTCATAAAGTATTTTTAACCTTTTTAGTTGATTTCTATCTAGTAAATTTAATTTCTATAGTAATTCAATGATTTGATTATTTCATTTATTTATCTTACTAAGAAGAATTGTTTTAAGTGTGTTAAACTTTTCAAACTACGCGAAACAAAATAGGGATCAAAAAAATTAATACTTTTATTTAAAAAATAATTTAGCTTAGATAAAACTAAAACTTGCAAACTTTGTTAAATAAAGAACATTTGTTTCCTTTTTAAACAATCGTAAGATGTTACTTTATATAAAAAACGTCGCCTAATTTTCTAAAAAAAAAATTATAAAAGAGCGATATTTCAAAAAATATTTGTTCTAAATGTAATTTATTTTGCTTAAAGTTTTGTCGCATTGAAAGGTATTTCATTTTCCAAATTTTTTTTTTTGTAATTGCCTCTCATTGGTCCAATTAATCTTTTGCGCATTTTTTTTTTTGCTTTTTGAAATGTTCTCAAAACGACAATAAAAATCTGGCCAGCTTTTCGGAACTAAATATTATTTCCGTGGTCAGCAATCGAGAGCGATCGCTCCTGCTTCCCAACCAAGCCTGTTTCCGTGTATGTCCATAAAGCAAAAATATTTTTTTTCCTACATAAACTTAAATGTTCTCAAAACGACTAAATAACCTGGCCAGTTTTTCGCAACTAAATATAATTTCCATGGTCAGTATTCGAGAGCAATCGCTCCCGCTTCCCAACCAAGCCTGCATTATCATACTCGTCCAGCATGTTTGATGAACCTACACAAATATGAACATAATATTGAAATAAAGATTATATCTAGAATAATATTCAAAGCATTAACATTATTATAATATTCAAAATATTAAAATTATTTTATGAACTAACACACCTCGAAAACTTAGATTTCTCGAATCTAAATCGAGAGTGACATCCAGTACCCAGAGTAAAATTTCATACCATTCTTCATTTCTTATCAACTTTTCAAGTTCTGAATTGATCCTGGTCTGATTTTTCAAGGCTTTAAAGGCTCATTTCCAGATGATATAGTGATTTCTGTGTTGAACATTACACTGGTGGCTTTTAATCTTTTTTCCTAGCTTTCGCCAATTATCTTTTATTCGGCCATTCCACATCAAGAGGAAAGACTGAAATCCTGGGCCAAAATTATGCTTTTGTCCAAAAATAGAGAAAGCAAACAAAAGCTTTTGCAGTTCTACTCCAGATAAGCCTTTGTTAATCTTTGTTAATGAAAATGTCACTTAATAATCTTTGTTAATGAAAATGTCACTTAACTTATGTTACACAGTAAACAAGGTAAAAAAATTGCCTCAACTTTTAGGTCAAATTTCCACGAATTAGTAAAGTGGTTTTGTATTAGAAACTTTTATAAGATGTTGAGAATTCTATACAAATTTAAAAAATATATAAAATTTGTTAGAGGTGACCAGTTAAGAAAAATAAACTGTTTTTTTTTAAACTATATATTTAACTTGCGTTATATCACATGTGTTACTTAGCGATTATTATCGTGGATTTTTATTTCTATTATTAGCTGCAGACTATTTTTATTTTGTTTTGATTATTAAGAAGAAAATTAATTTGCTGCATGCATTTATTTGAAATGAGCTAGAGAAAAATTACACAAAATATGTTTTTTTATTGATGATTTGCAACAAAACAAAATGATAGCCGTGTAAGTCAATTTTTGTAGTGGGTTCTAACACTTTTTTCTCAAAAACTGCAGAAGAAAAACTTTGGAACTTTTTCGATAATGTTATTACATACTATAAAGTACTATTTGTGAAAAAATTACTTAGTTCTGAGAGGGAGATCACAGACCGATGCGATTAGCATGCACGGATTGTGGTTTGTATTAAGATTAAATTTTTTAGAGTTTACTAACAAAAGAATTTTAACTTATTTGTTAAAAAATTAACAAAGGAAAGTTGTTAAAAAAACTGGTGGCACTCTTCTTAAGTGATTTTTTATAACATTTATGAAAGTTATCAAATCAAAAATAGTTTTCCGTAAGACCAAGAGCAACTTATAAAATTACTTTAGTATGACATCTTTATTAATACTTATCAAGTAATTTAAATAAGAAAATCTTTGGTTTGTTGAAGTTTTTACTTACACTTCTTACGTTTATGCGTATTGCCTTATTTTCATTAGGTTGAGTTTTTAAAATAATGCTAAGTATTTACATTTAAATCTTTTAAAATATTTTTGATGTAAAAACTGCTATCACAGTTTAAGAGCGTGATGTATATTGTTTATATGTGAGATATATGTGATCGTTTGTGACAGGATAAGAATTGACAAATGATATGCTTTATGGATTACTCACTTAATTGCATTTATAAACGATTTGTTTTACTAAATAAAATAAAAAAAAAGATTCTAACTGATTTTTTTTATATTAGGAGAATAGCAAATAAATCATTTTTTATTTTTTATTTTAACGTCTAAATAAAAATACTTATATGTATTTAAAAATATTTATATAATATGCATATTTAAATGTCAACCAAAATAAGAACAAATAAAAAAACAATTATATAAATAATTTTAACTAAACATTAAAAAAAATTTTTCCAAATTCTCCTAATACAGCAAGTTTCAGCTAAAACTTTGTCAAACCAACACAACAAAATAAGAAATACATAATGACGTAATTCATTTTGTAAACAAAACATTGTAAATGCATGTAGTTTTGACTTACGTTACACAAATTTAAAATAAAAATGTATTTAACCATAGTCACAAAAATAGAATCTAGTGAATCTAATATTGTGGCTATGCTTTAACTAAGCATTGTTATTCAAAACTTTAAATGTAAAAAAGTAACATTTAATATTCTTTCGCATATATTATTTATTAAAAAACTTGAGTTTTTATACTAAATTTTAGAAAAAACAAAACTGCATCATGCCTTTGTTAACTTAAGTTACATAAAAATTGCAAAAGTTCTTTTGTTATTTTCTTGAAATATATATATTTTATAAAGTATAAAATCTGACCAACAACAATTTGAACATGTTAGCTCCATTTTTACGCTAAATTAATTTCGATTATGCAAATAAATTCATGGTTAAAATAACATTTTACAATGATACTTTTTTTATCATGCAACAATGAGAAAAACCATAAGGTATAAAAATGACAAAGATAAATTAATTTTAATATTCAAGGTATATTTTAAATAAACTTTTATGTGTCTACATCAATATTCTTATGTTAAAAGTTGATGAAAAAGAGAAAAACTAGTTTGACTAGTTTTTCATTTTCCACCATAGAATTGCCTATACACATCAAAGATGGATCCAGAGGGGCTAGGGAGTATGCACCCTCCCCCCCCCCCAAACCTCCAAATTCTGAAAATCCTAAAATATTTTAGAAATGGAGCACCATTATTATATATTTTTTGACTTGAACGTCTTAAGTGTGTTACAAAATGCAAAAAATTATTCAATATCTCCCACCCTTCCCCCCCCTCCCCACACACACACTAAAAATTCCTGAATCCGTCACTGATCAGGAAAGCAAGATAAAGGAAGCGAATTCCAAAGAACTAATGTTCGAGGTAAAAACTAGATGAATAAAAGTTTTTATAGCACTTAAGAACAGTCATAGAAAATAGATGAGACTTGATTGAATGACAAGTATCACGAGAATGAATTTTAGTAGATGGCACAAGAGACGCTACAATGTATTTTTGCACCTTGTTAAAAGAGAAAGGATATCATTAGAAGATCTGCCCCAGATATGGCAACAGTGTTTCATACAAGGCCAGATTTAAGATTTATAGAGATAGAGAATAGAATCCAGAGTAAAAAAGTGTCAAACTCGATAAAGAAATGCAACCATAGCAGATGCTAATTTTGCAATGGATTTGATATATGGTTTCCAAAAAAGATCAGAAGTAATCCTAGAAGATAAAGAGTAGATGACTCATCCAGTACATTACTGTTCATAAATACAGGAAGGTCTAAATTATTGCGATAACGATTGGCTAAAAATCTTTAATTTTATCTGAGTTAAAGTTCACCAGCCACAGTGAGCTCCATACTGTAGCAGAAGTGAGATCCTTTTCAAGCTCAAATGCTTTCTACAAGCAATCAGAGGGTGTTGGCTTCTTATCATGACAAGAATAAATGGTAGTATCATCAGCAAATAATGCCATCTTAGATGTGAGAATATCTGGAAGATTTTTAATGTAAGTTAAAAAAAATAGGGCCAAGGATAGAACCTTGAGGGTTAAAGGATATGAAAGAGTGCTGTCCATTGAGGACAATTTTTATACCACAATCGGAAAGAAAGGATTCAACAATCTTAAAGATGTTACCTGATACACTGTACCAAGAAAGCTTATGGAGAAGACTAGCATGCCAAACTTTATTAAAAGCTTTAGAAATGTCAAGAGCAATAGCCTTAACCTCTCCACTTCTATCTAATGCACGATAAAACCTATTGGTTATGTTTGCAAACAAGCTGTAGAACGAGAAAATCGAAATCCATATTGATGATCAGAAAGTAAGTTATTAGATTCAGGATGAGAGACTAAGTGTTTGTTAATTGAAGATTCAAAAACCTTGCTTATGATTAAGGAAGAAGACTAATGGGAAGATAGTTAGACGAGTCAGATTGCTCTCCAGAATTTTTGAAAATAGGGATAACAGATGCTGCTTTCCAGCATGCTGGTAAACGAGAGTCCAATAAGCACTTTTGAAAGTATATTCAAAAGCTCCGGATATATATATATATATATATATATATATATATATATATATATATATATATATATATATATATATATATATATATATATATATATATATATATATATATATACAGTAAAAAAATAAAAACATTTACTTTATTGAAAAAGTAAAAAAAAAATTCTAGTCTTTAAAGTTGTGCTTATGTGGTTTTTTAAGAAACGGTAAAATTTAATCAGTTTCCTTAAAAAAAAAAAAACTTGTTTCAAAATCATAATTTTTCGCCCTGGATATGTTACCTAACTTGATTACCTTACCCGATAAAAATCCAAAAATTAGTTTATTTGAAGATTTTCAAAACTTTTCTCATATTGGTTAAAAATTTGTTGAATTTTTAGCATTTTTACAAATTTTTATAAGGTTTAAAAACCTTCAAATTAATAGTTTTTAGACTTTTATCATTCTATATAAATATAGGATGATAATAACAATGATAGCAATAATGATAGCAAACCAGTAATAGCAAGATAGTAATAATGATAGTAATAATGATAGCAAATCATATTAACAACAACAAAAATAAAATTAAAAAAAAAAAACATACTATTTTAGATTCTTCTACTTTTTCTTTTAGTACAGCTTTGCCAATTGTGTGCATTTGCACAAGCAATGTAAAATAACCTAGTTCTTCTTTTTCATAATCATCAAGATTATGACAATACCGAATGTCAAAATCCTGGGGTGGAATTTGACGAACCAATGCCCTTTGACGTTGCTGGTTTTCTTCTTTATTTTTAGTTGACGTCTTCCTTTTTTCACTCTACAACAACCAATTTTTTTAAATTTTACTACAAATATTCGAAGAAAACACATCACATTTAATAAAGTGTTTTAATGGTAATCAAGCTAAAATTTACATTAGAATTAAATTCGGTATTGCAAACTTTAAACTTCAACAGTTGATCCACAGTTGCATTGTTTTCATTTTTTTGTAATTCATCCTGTTCATTATCAAATTTAGTTATAGATTTTTTAAATTTTTTTCTGGATAAATGTTCTAATAATGGGTGTCCTTCTAAAACCTCATCATCTATGCTGCACTCCCATGGTGATGCATTATCATAATCATCATTAAGTAAATTGTAAACAATTGCTTCATGAATGCTTTTGTCAACTTCAACTTTGTGATCTTCGAGTTTGCATCCACAGTTTTTGCACACTTTTCTATTGCATACAAATATTTTAATATCAGACGAATATTTATTCAAGATATACAATAACTAATAATTGTATAAAAATTTAACACATAAAAGTATAATTAAAATGGAGAATTTGCACTTGATTTAAAGGTCACCTGATGGTCAGGGGAGGATGGTATATCTTCAACAAAAAAATAGCTAAATAAATCACCGGTAATAATAACCTGTAAACCAAGTAAACCTTTTCTTACATTTAAAATATTATATTTGAATATGATATTTTAAATGAATATTCATTTTGTTTTTTATTTATTTTCAGTACTTTATTCCGATTAACAGAGAAAAATGGTACTCATGACAAAATATTAAAATATTTTGCCCTGGACAAAATATCCTAATATTTTATCCAAGACACCCTAGGTCAATGGGGCAAAAGTCTTTAAGGGCGCCAATCAGATGCTATTTCAATTAGTTTAGATCATTATTAGAGATTAAATAAAGTCGCAATATAAAACAAATTGTATACAAAAAATTGTTATGATTGAAGAAAATAAAGATTTAAAGCTATTTTTCAGGCATGGTGGCTGTCACGGTAGCATTGATTCATCAATGAGACTAAATTTCTCAAAAAAATTAAAAAAATAGATAAAATTGGTCCGTAAAATTTTTTTAGTTAATAATTTGATTTGCATGTGGGTTTATTAATATTTATAGCGGAAGACAAACTCATTCAAAAAGTATTTATTTAACTAAAAAACAATACCCTGATTGAGCTTTGATAGCTAAAATCGAGAATTTAGAAAAAAACTTCTAAGTTTTTTTATCTCTAAAGCCAAATAATTATTATAGAAGTATAAAAAGAAGTATAAGGTAACTCGTTATTTTTGACATTTTTATAAAGGCTGAAATTATTCAAGAAATAATCATAGACAATAATAATTATAATCATTATTTTTTCAACAATTAAATAATAATTGTCATAATTATATCAATTGGATGTAATTGTATAAAGGTTTAAAATAAAAGCAACTACTTTAGCTAATTGTTACAACTTAATTACTATATTATATATATATATATATATATATATATATATATATATATATATATATATATATATATATATATATATATATATATATACACTTACTAAAGCGTGTTTTGATAAGCATTTGCTCACTTTTTGTGCTTAACCGTTTTTTTCGAAAAAGAAGTTAACCGTTTTCGAAAAAGAAGAAGAAAAAAACGAAGAATGATAAATAAAACGATTGCTTCCCTATCCCAAACCCTCAGTCAATGTAGCAGCACTTCACTGCGAGTCAGGCTATTTGTCAGTCGTTGTATGTACTGAAGCCCCTAGCAGCCGGCTATTTCAGTATGACGTCAGATTGCTTACCAAAGTACGCAATACTATTTGTATATATATATATATATATATATATATATATATATATATATATATATATATATATATATATACATCCAATAGAAAACAACAATTTGGACAAGAATGGGTTGTGTCAAGACTTATCAAGTGATAGCAAAAGCATAGCTCTTCAAATATTCAACTTTTTCAATCACTGGTTGTACTTTTATGAAATATGTACCTCCTTAACCTTGGCTAAATTCTTTTTCCAATGGATCAGTAGAAAACTCACTAAGAATGACATATTGATGTGAGCTATCTAATAATGATTTACATAGTTCAACAATACCATTGCATGTATGGTAAATTGACTGTGCAGTGTCACAAGTAAGTTTTTTCTCCCTTTTGCTTTCCCGCCATCTTTAAAGCCATATTTCCAAAATTAAAAATATTTTTTAATCTATTATCATTAGGACCAAATAAGCAATTAACTATTAAACCCAATATAGTTTTTGCAAGAGAAGTTGAATCGTTGATTGCTTTTCCAAATAATGTACCACCATGGTATAACAACATTTTTTTAACATAAACCTCATATTGCAATAAAAAACAAAGTTTCTGTTTTTCTTCAACAGATTGAAAAATATTAGTCAAAAAATGGTTCTCATTTAATTTAGAAACTTTTAAAGTTATTCTTGTCAAAGATTTTACAGAAGGCAATTGGTAATCTGTTCCCAATTGATTATACAAACTTCTAGATGTAGCAAAATACTGAAAAGATCTAATAATAACCTCCTTAGAATAAATCTTACTACCAACGCACTGTGTACCCATAGAGGCTAAATGTTCCTGAACTACAATTTATTTTCTGCCTGGAATTAAATTCTTCAAATAATGCAAAACTTCTTTTAATATAGACCACGTGTTGATTTTTGAAGTTCTGTTTTTAGATATTGTAGGAACTTTATTTTTGGCACCATAATGATAAGTTTCAAAATGTAAATACTCACTTATCTTGATTAAAAAATAAGGAACTCCATTTGAATAAACCTGTGATTGTAAATGAATAGTGTTATTAATCATAAAGCATACTATCGGAACACCTAAATCTCTTTCATTATTTAAAAGAATTTTTTTTTATTTCAGCAAAAGTTACTCTATCTTTTTCTAAAAAAGTGGATAGTTCATCTTGAGCGAAATTTGGAAAACACGAAAAAGCATGAGTTGTTGCAGGTAAACGGTAATGGAAGAAGATGGGTATGAATTTGACAAGACGGTACACCAGGCCAAACAGATGGTGAAAATTTAGGACGATATTTTCCTCTAACTATTTGTTTTTCAAAATTTATTGGCCAATGCAACTCACAAACTACAGTGTCATTAGTAACTTTTAAGTTTGCATTTGGAATTACTTTAATCCGCATCTGTTTTTCTTCTTCATTTATAGCTAATCGATATACTGAAATCTTTAAATTATCAGATTTCTTTTTTGCAGATAAATAATTTGTAGTGCAGCCATAAATGCAACATTTTTTATCCATAATTTAATATCACTAAAATGGCGACTAAAGTTAAGCAAAATTTTAAATAGGCCCCCAGTCAGATACGCACTTTGTATGTTGGCAAGGCCTGCAGTATAGATCGTCATGATTATTATATAAACATTGATTTATAAAGTCACAGTAAAATACTGAACAATATAAACCAATATACATATATATATATATATATATATATATATATATATATATATATATATATATATATATATATATATATATATATATATTTATATATATATATATATATATATATATATATATATAAATATATATATATATATAAAGGACACCTTGTAATACTTTTGACCAAGAGCTATATGATACGTTAATTTTTGTTCTTTGGCATCGATCATCTAAATAGCTTTTAATAAGTTTCAAAGCATTAATGTCAAAACCATAAGTAATAAGTGTATTATTATAAATATTATAATACTTTTTTTATTTTTTATTTCAACTTAAATAATTTAAATTGTACGTTGTATCCGACCTAGGATGAAAAGTTGCATCTTTTTGAATCTACTCATGGATTTTTGCTTGCGCGTCCTTGATAAGGCTATGTAACTTTTTGTATTATTACCTGAGGGCACAGCTCTAAAATTCAGTTTAATGGTATTAAGGCCGGCTGTTATTAGGATTTTCTAAACTGTGTAACTCTCAGAGAAAATGATTCCATTAACAGCTGTAAAATATCAAAGTATAACAATGGCCATGATTTTTATAAAAAGATCTCTGTTTTAGCTTTTGGAGAGCATTGTTAAGGCGACATAAAAGCCCTTTATTACAAATTTAGGCTAATCAAATTGTGCTAATTTAACGTCTGTAATAATTCAACTATTACACTCTTTCTGGCATCCCAGAAAAACAGGTTAAACCATTGTTAGACATTCAAATCCGTTCTGCTTCTGTTGCTAAAATTATTTCTTACTTAAACCTCTCTTCAGGTTGTGGCCCGGACAACATACCTGTCACAAACTAACAAAAACCCATAACTTTCTTATTACTCTCAAAACTACTTAAACGTTTAAAATTATTCAACACATGTTTAAAACTATTTAACAAGTGTTTAAGTGAAGCTAGTTTTTTTTCAAAAGGAAAATGACATCTGAGTTTCTAAGTTTCAAAAACTTAGAAAATTACTATTTCTATTTCTATTACGCCTTATATTCATCAAGTTTTTTTTCTTGAACACCAGTTCGAGAAAATAAACTTGTCTGAAATTATAATTATATTAATTACAATTTCAAAGATAATTAATTAACGGTTGAATTGGAAGTGACTTTGTTGACTTTAATTTAATTTAAATACACGATTCTCTGATTACATTTTAGTGTTGCGCACGCATGTTAACTGCCATGCGCAAGTCTAACGGACAAAATCGGCTTTCCAATATAATTTTCAGATGCGGATAGTGAAGATAAAGCTTTTTTAAATCAAACGACTTTACATGAAGTCCTGAGAGTTTTTTTGAGCTGGAGAAAAGTTTCATGAACGTGATTACAAAGCATTATTGCATAGGTAAATAAAATTTTCTTTTGTTTATTTTTAATTTATTTATCCGCCTTATTACCATATTTCTTATATATAAAAAAACTTTCCAGAATGTAAAAAAGATGGCAATAAAGCTAATAAGTAAGTTAAAAAAAAAGACATCTTTTATTAAAAAACCTAAAATTTAATGCTTCGTAATCATCTTCATGAGATTTTTTTCTCCAGCTTAATAATAGCTTTAGGGCTTCAACAGATATCATTTTAAAATCCTGTAAAATCATTTTATGTAAAAAAAGCTTTATCTTTGATAATCTTTACAAACAATATTCTAAACTATAAATATACTAATATAAATAAATATATAATTAAATAAACTAATATTATAGTTATATCCAAGTTTTCGTAATTTATTCCTTAAATATCAGATACTTATAGTTTAGTATATCGTTTCTTTATAGAAATGGCATCTTGGGAAAAAAGCTAATAAGTAGCATAGGATTAGCGAATGTTTTGAAAAAAGTTAATACTCGATAGTGAAAATTACAGTTTGTTTCATCTCTTCTTGTTCCATGAAATTTACAAAGCTACTGTCTCCATTTAAAAAAAAAAGTCTATATTGACCATTTTTACATTCATTTACTGCACTATAAGTAGAAATTTTCCATTTATCTGTTACATTCTTGCAGTATTTTATTCAAAATATCGAAATAAATTTTATTTACCTCCGCTAATTTAGCGCATGACATTTAATATGCGTGCGCTTTTTTTGTAATCAAAGAATCGTGTATTGAAAGTATTTTAAAGATATAAGCTGAATTCAGACAGTTATTACAGCTGAACCCTTTAATTTTTCAGGATTTGTATGGTTCCAAATCACATAGCTACAATCAGTTAAAATAATATTAAATAATATTAAAAATGAATTTCTTTTAAATGATTACAGAAAGCTTATACTAGTTTTTTTTTTATAGGTTTTCTTTATGAAAAGATTCGCAATACATTAAAAATCATTATATTTTTCAGTGATCTAAAATCAACGATACATTTAAATTACTGAAATAAACTGAAAATTTTTAACAGCATATATCTTAATAACGTTTTAAAAAAATAACATTATGTGCTTAATTTTTACAACTTTACAATGCTCCCTCGCTACTTAAAAATTTTTAGCGCTGCCTCAGTTCAGTATGATGTAAATACATGTACATTAAACAGTACATGTAAAGTATGTAATGAACACGTTATATATCCACGCCGGCATTTGATACTAAAAAAACCTCTTTTTAAACCATCAAAAGTCTTTTTAGAACCAAATAATGGCTGGGATTATGCAACAATTTATTAGGTTTTATTGGTAGTTTAACCAAATTTAATTTTTGTCATACAAACTGCTGTTTATGATAAAAAAAAAATTTATAGCAATTTTTGGCTATGTTGCATGTTTTAGAAACCTTTTACAGGTATTACTTAAAATATTAATGTTACGATCTAAAGTACAATATCTATTTTAATTAACGGCAATATATATATATATATATATATATATATATATATATATATATATATATATATATATATATATATATATATATATATATATATACATATATATACATATATATATATATATATATATATATATATATATATATATATATATATATATATATATACAATACATAATATACATATATATATACACAATATATAATATACATATATATATATATATATATATATATATATATATATATATATATATATATATATATATATATATATATATATATATATATGTATATTATATATTGTGTATATATATATATATATATATATATATATATATATATATATGTATATTATATATTGTGTATATATATATATATATATATATATATATATATATATATATATATATATATATATATAATATACATATATATATACACAATATATAATATACATATATATATATATATATATATATATATATATATATATATATATATATATATATATATATATATATATATATATATATATATATATATATGTATGTATGTATATATACGGCTCTGGGTCTAAATGCAACATTGGTAAAGAAGAAGGCGTGAACTTCCGCGGTGCTCTGTGATAAGACCGTAATGATTTCTAAAAGCATCTTAATAAACACACAAAAAAAAAGCACCCTAAAAATAATCAAAACTCATTTAAAGTAAAGTGATTTATTCAATTTTGATAACATTTTTGGTTATCAAAATTGAATAAATTTTCTAAAAAATTTACAAAGAAAATCACGAAAACTTCTTTCATAGAACAGTGGTTCTATTTTTTCTTATATGACAAAAATCTAAAATTAAAATAATTTACACTTATGTTACTAAAAAATCTTCAAGTGGCTCTCAGGACTGACGTCACGGGGTGAGGGGCGCTAGGGGCTTCTTTTTTTTTTTTTTCAAAATTCTTGATTTAGAAGACTTTTTTAAGAATTGAGGGTTGTGCCCCCTTCCCTTACTTTGAAACCCATGTCGTTGGCCCTGGCTCTTACTTGTCTGTTAAACGACATTTATGTGAGATTATAACCTTTTAATAATCGTCAAAAATTTTTTAAATAAACCTCAAAAACCCTGCTCATGTGCTTCAGAACTTTTTTTTAATTTACTTTTTTGCATATTAGGGTTGAGCTTTTACCGACTTTTAAACTTACCGGTAAATCGAGAGAAAAAGGCATAAGTTTAAAATTGGTAAAAAATAAAAAAAATCATAAAAACTCATATCGAATTTTTTTTTGTTTCAAAATGAAGTCTTTATAGGATTTATATTTAATATTTTTTTTGATAAATTTTATATTGATAAAAAATGAGCTTTGATGAAACAAAGTGAATCAAGTAAACCGTCAATCATTCCGGATCGATTTTTTAACAGAAAAAGAAAAGCTATGCTCAGACTCAATACTTGTTGGCGAGGTAAATTCCAGTGCATAGAAGTATTTCTAGTAAAAACATTTAATTTAAATGGCTTCGAAAATAATAAAATTAAAAATTTTAAGATTTTTTGATTTTTGTCAAGATTTTATGCGCCACACATTTCTTGAATGAATTCTAAGTCATCTAATTTTTTTTGAAAAAACCGTCAATTATAACTAACAGTAGGTTTTGACAGTCAATTATAACTGACAGGTTTTGACCGTCAATTATAACTGACAGTAGGTTTGACAGGTGGTCTTTTGAAGTACAGACTTTGATGACATTTTAAAAACTTTATGCTCTTCAATGCCGGATAAACATTTTGGATTGGAAAATTAACTTTACAAGCTTACAAGATTTTCTATTTCAAACGTCTCAAAATTCTGCTCATCATTGCAATACAAAAAGTTGAATCTTCTTGTTTCAATCTGTTCATGAGAAACTTGAAAATTCCCTCAGCTGTAAAAACAGTTGCGTCCTATTGGCAAAGGGCTTCTGCTGCCGATTTTACTGGTTCAAGTACGGTAACAATGTCGTATAAAATGTTTATTTTATCAATAAGGCGGATAAACGTTTTTCAATACTTTTCTGATTGAATCTTTAACTTTCAGAAACTGTTGAATTATTGTGAGTAGACTTTTCCTTCTTGTTATGCAGTAAAGGTTAAGCGAAACTTCTTTTCTCTACTGTTTCTTGATTTATTCTTGGAGGACGCCATTTTTTACTTAAGATATTTAAAATAACTTGACAATTTTTCTGAATTTTGTGATGACAAATTGCAAGTGCACTTTCACGTTTGGAATGAGCGAATGATTTGATTGCTGGCGCCAGTGCTCCATCCAAATTCCAAACTCTGCAACTACACTCTAAAAACAGTCCGTTAAAAAAAGTAACGGACTGCGCTTTTTCGTTAAATTAACGGATTAATTCGTTACCATAAACCAGAAAATTAACGGAGTAAAATTAACTATTTACGGATTCTTTGAAACTTAATTCAACGGATTAAATATTCTAATCGGTCAAAAAAAAATTTTCAGTATATTATAGCTTTTTATTTTGAAAATGATAAAGTTTTGAATGCGTTTTTCTCACACTTACATTTACATCGTAGATAAAAGTTGGTTGTAGTAAGTGTAATATGCCATTTTTTAAAAAGCTTTACAGTTAGTAGACAACCAAATAGATAAATATAATTTAAATTACGCTCTGTTATTTGTAATTTCGAAGGTTATTTAGATTATTTTAAATTTTCTATATAAAGCTTTATATAGAAAATTTAATTTTATTTTGTTTTAAATTAAAATCCATTAGTATTACTAAATAATATATAATAACATATATGGTAAGTTAATACATATCATATATGGTAAGTTACTACATGTCTAAATATAGAAAATTATGCAAGAATATATATATATATATATATATATATATATATATATATATATATATATATATATATATATATATATATATATATATATATATTTCTGAAATATTTGGTCTTACATTTCAAGGTTGTTTACAAATAGTATAAACTACTAACTTCACGTAAACACCTAATGATAACGATTAAAATAGTAATAATAATAAAGATAATATTTATAATAATAATAATAATAAATAATAATAATAACATTTTATTTTAACAATAGTAATAATAATATACTAATTAAAATAATTTAAATAAATCAGTAATATTTTCCATACAACAATCGTTATTACATACAAAGTTACAGTTACAAACAGTAATTAACTGACAAAACGTAACAACTAACGATGACATAAAAACAACCGCTGCTAAAAAAAATTATACAGATTTATAAAATATATTTTTCTTATAATATAATAACCGAAATATATTGCAAATAATATGACAAAGCAAATAAATAGAATGCAAAAAACTAAAATACTTAGAAAATCAAAGCAAAACAAAAGTTACAACAAACATTACAAGCAAAACAAAAATTTACGTTAAGTTCATTTGGCAATAATACAAAAAACAACATCAACAACTACAAAAAAAGAACAACATAAATTAGAAATAATAAAGAAAGAAAGAAAAAAAAAATTAATAATAATACACGGTAGAATAAAACATTTATAACAAATGCTCAAAACGAAAATAAAAACAAAAAATATATAACACTATAAAAAATTAGATATCACTATTTAAAAATAATTAAATAACTAAAAAATAAAACAATAAATGACTAACAAAAAATAATAAGTAAATTTTTATACGCTAAAAAACTAAAGAAAAATCATTACTACAAGACCGCTTAAATAAAAAATGAAATCGTAAACAAAGAATCCTAAAAAAATATGAAAGAAAACTAAAGAAATATATGAAATAAAACAAAAGAAATATATAAAAAAATAAAAAAATCTTCATTTTCCGATCTTTTTTCGATGCATATAGTTTTTTTTTTCCTTTTTTTCCATTCTTTTTATTTATTTCATTCATTAACTTTTTCTCTTAACTTCTATTTTCTATACTTCTTTATTTATTTTCTTTCAGATGATCTTTTCTTGTTTTAAAATATTTATTTTTAGCTGATTTTATTATTGGCTTAACTTATAAATGTTTTCTTTTCTTTCTTTTTTCCTCTCTAAAAAAGTTGTTTTTATCCGTTTGAAAAAAGCGTCCGCCATTTGCAATGTCATTGCAAAGTATATATATGCAATCCATATAGTCTATATTATAGAAATAAAAGTTCAACTAACCCTTTACTAGTAGTAAAGGGTTAGTTGAACAATTATTTCTATAATATAGACTAAATGGATAATTTATGGTCTTTTTTAACTTTATATTTTAGACATATGACATGTAGTAACATACCATATTAGTTTAAATCAGTTGTAAAATTAAAAATGTTAACATCTTTGATAGGTATATTTATTTAGGTTAGTTACAGCTAAGTTTACATGGCTAGTTAATATGCTTTTATAAATTGCAATTTTTATTAATTTCCAAATTAAACATGTAGCATCCAATATCATAAACTAAGTTTATACTGGTGTGTTTATATTATTTTAGAATTTTTTGTTTTAGACACATGGCATTTGCTATCCCACTGTAAGTTAAAACCAGTTGTAAAATTAAAAAATTTTTATTGGAACTTCTATTTCTTTTAACATTCATGTTTATTTAATTGAGTTACAACTAAGGTTATACATGAGTTATTTATACTATCTTAGAATATGCTGCTTTAGAGGCACGGCATTTAGTGTCACGTTGTAGGTTTAAATTGGTTGTAGAATTTATATTGTAACTTGCATATTTATTTAGTTGAGTTTAATCTATGTTTATATTTGATGTATTTGTATTATTTTAGAATTTACTGTTTTAGACACGTGACATGTGGTATCCCACTATAAGTTTGAATTAGTAAATTTAAAAAAAATTATATTTTAACTTGCATTTCTTTTGACGTTCATGTTTATATAATTAGATTACAACTAAGTTTGTGTATGGCTTGTTTATATTATTTCAGAATTTGCTATTTTAGACACTTGGTATAAGCTGTTATACTGTAAGTTTAAATTGGTTGTAAAATTTATATTGTAACTTGCATTTCTACGGGCGTGTATATTTATTTAGTTGAGTTTCAACTATTAATAATAATAATAATAAGTTTATATCTAGCGTGTTTATATTATTTTAGAATTTGCTGTTTTAGACACGTGACATGTGGTATCCCACTATAAGTTTGTATTAGTAAATTTAAAAAAATTGTATTTTAACTTGCATTTCTTTTGGCATGCATATTTATTTAGTTTAGTTAAGACTAAGTTTATATCACACTTTTTTAACTATTTATTCTACTATATTCTATATTCACTATTATTTTAGAATTAGCTATTTTAAACATGTGCCAAGTGGTATGACATTGTAAGTTTAAATAAGTTGTAAAATTAATTTTTTTATATAGTTGCTTGCGTTTTTTTTGGTCTGCATATTTAATCTTGTTTTGATAGTTTTTAAAAGGTTAGAGACCTTATTTTTTGATCCTAATAGGTATTGATGTATGTGAAATGTATAGAGTCTTTCAGTTATCAGATAATGTCAAGGTAATCTTATACTTTTTTTTTAATTTACATTTTAATAAAGATATAATTTACTTGTTCCATTTAACTTTATCTTTAGAAAACGATATCAGAAATAATTAAAATAACAAAATTTAGAATAGAAATTTATAAATAATGCATTACGAAAAACATTTTCTATAGTGTTATCAGTAACATTTTATTTTGGTTTTATACTAGGTATGTTATTAAGTTTCCATATTTTCCTTATTTTATTTTATATTAATCTTTAAGGAGTTGACAGCATGGTGTCCGATTTAAAGTGCGAACCTGTGTACGAGTAACAACAGTATTCAAAACCAAAACCTATTTAAACCAACCAAACCAAAACTAGCGACCCAAAACTAATATCTTGGCATTGATTTATTTTAAACATCTATTATATATGTGTGTGTTTTATATAAATGTACTAGCTTGAGTATAGTGTATTGAAAATATTTTTTTTAACTATTTTTATTGTAATTTAAAGTACACAGGATTAAATATTATAAATATTTGATTGGTTTTCAATTTTTGGTTAAAACGTTTTAATGTAGAATATCGAAATAAAATAATGCAATTAAATTTTAGGATTATTTGGTTATGAAGTCACAATTCTGGCCTCTCTAATTTTAGATTTTAGTGATTTTAACGAAATAATCACTAAAATAACTTATTAATACATTTATTTCATAGGAATAACAACCGCGGAAAATTTGCTGCCTAATGTAATAACTCCTAAATTTTAACGGATTATTCGTTGCACTAACGAAATAAATCCGTAATTTCAACGGACTATTCCTAACGGAGTTCAATTTGTTAAAATTTTAATTCGTTAACTTAACGGATTTCCCGTTAGTGCAATAGCGACAGATATAATTCGTTGTATATAACGGATTTTTTCTTAGAGTGTATAACTACCGGTAAATTTTTGGTAAAAGCTCAACCCAATCGTATACATTGTATTTGTCAACTTTTTTTCGCATGCGTTGCATTAGTCATCTTTTTTTTGTATAGATTATAATTCTCAACTTTTTTTGGCACACATTGTATTTCTCAATTTATACAGCAAATGTTATATTTATCCAACAATTTTTTTTTTTTTAATTAGTTATTTAGGTGCCCCAAAGAAGTCCTAACGGTCTTGTCACAGAGTACCGCATTTAACCAGGAAGTTCACGCCTCCTTCCTTACCATGACACGAAATATGTCCAAAGCTCGTTTCAAATCTGGATCTCCTGCTTATAAAGCAAGCACTCTAACCACTACGCCACGGCCGCACATTTTTATATTTTTTAGAAACAGCTGTTTGTGGTTAAATTAATAATAAAGCCTTATATATTGTTGCATAGCGTTTTATATTATGATAATTGTTTGAGAATTTTATTTAAATGTGAAAATAACTAGATTTTAATGAAAACATAAATTATTAAAAATCATTAATAATAATTAACATAATTTGTTAAAAAGTATTATTGCGTAAAAAAATGTTGCGCTATTTTCGAAATTTTGTAACAATAATTTTTACCTCCAAAAATGCAATTCTAATCCACTACACAGCTCATTGCATTTTAAGCAAGGACTTCCACTACCTTGATCATGCGTCAAACATTTCTATAAAAAATAATACCACAAAGAACAGATTAAGTGTTTACAATGAAATAGATTTGGTAAATTTAAAATTAAATAGACTTTAATAAATTTCATAGTGTCAGAAATCTTAATTACAGTGAAATGTACTAAAAATTGTTTTTTTACATAAATAATTTTTTAACATAAATAATTTTTTACATAAAAAAGTTTTTAAAAATAATTTCAATCTAAAGCACTGTTAAATAAAAAAACCACTTTGATGAACATAAAAAAATAACACTGCTGCAAATTTGGACTGGAAAACATTCAAATTGGCCGGTAAATGGTAAAGTTAGTAAATCATTATCAATTATTATTTAAAATAAGAAAAAAGTGTTATGGTAAAAAACTTTTTCGTTTTTCTATATTTTTCTTATAATTTTAGAAAGTTGCAAAAGTTATGCAACTTAACTCTATTCATACAAAGTTTTTTTTAATCTTATATTTGCCGTAAATGTAACATATACAAGTTTCGTAAATTAAAGGTGTAATATTTACAAGTCTCGTGAGTCAAAATATATAATGAAATTTATAATTAAATAGTACGGGCCGGACTTCAAGAAGATCGTTATGATCTTATCACGAAGCCCTTACAGTATTACTGGTATATATATCATGATTATGTTAAATATAATTATATCTTAAGTACAACTCTTTTTTTATAGTCTTTAAATTAAAATAAATTCATACTAAAAAATAAACTCAAAAAAAGCTCATGATAAAAAATTAAACATAGCAAGCAGCATAATAACTAAAATTGATAAGAAAAAAATCAAGTGTTTTTTTTTTTGTGTGTAATAAACAACTTTTTGATATATTGTTTGAGAAAGGTAAGAGTCATTTAGTTAGTACCGAAGCAAAATCAAGTTTACTTCAAACGATGCTTTAGCCAAGCAAACATAATGTCGTTTAATGAGCAGCTATCCTTATTATACTGGAAACATATAAAATTTTTTATCTGAAGCAAATCTAGTTTATAACTCGTTCTTTAAAACATTTTTTGAAGTTTATGACGCAAACTTTTCTTTATGCGAAGTAAGTCAAAAAAAAAAAAAAAAGCATTAAGTCATGGATTACCAAAGAACTTAGAAAATTCTCCAAAGTTAAACAAAAATTGTATATTAAGTATCTAAAGTCGAAAAGCGATAAAAATAAGGCGATTTATAAAAATCACGTTAAAAATTTTGAAAGTCAAAGAAAAAACTTAAAAAAAAAATACTACTCAAACCTACTAGAGAAGTTTAAACATAACTCTAAGCGCACGTGGCAAGTTTTTAATGAAATCACTGGCAACCATAAGATTAAAACATGCAACTTACCAAAAGTTGCATGTTTTAATCTTTATGATTTCATATATAATCCAGAAGATATAGCAAATCAGATAAATAACTATTTTGTATCTGTTGGTCCTAATCTAGCAAAAAAAATTCCTGTTGTAATTAACAAAACAAATTATTTTACCCTTCCCAAAATTTTTGTACTTAATAATTTTGAAATTTCAATAAAAGAATTTGAATGTGCTTATAAAATGCTAAAAACAAATAAAGCGAGAGGTCAGGACGAAATAAATAGTAACATTATTATTGGATCTTACGAGATCATAAAAACTATACTCTTCAAAGTGTTTAGTTACTCAATCAAACAAGAAATATTTCCTGACCAACTAATGATCGCCAAAGTTACACCAATATATAAAGATGGTGAATTATCTCTGGCTTTTCAAAGGTTTTTGAAAGGATTCTTTACAACAAAATAAATGAACATCTTTCTAAAAATAAAATATTAATTATGCCAATCAATATGGTTTAAAAAATAATAATTTCGCGGAATACGCCATACTTCATGTAACTAGTAATATTGCAGATTCTTTTGAGAAATCACAATTTACTCTTGGAGTTTTCATTGATCTATCAAATGCCTTTGATACAATAGATCATGAGATTCTTAAAAAAAACTTCACAAAAACTTAAAAACTATGGAATTAGCGGAAATTCATTAAATTAATAATAAATTATCTAAGCAATTGTAAGCAGTTTGTGCAAATTGACGTATCCTCCTAAAAAGGTTTACTAGATATAACATGTGGTGTTCCTTAAGGGTCTATAATAGAGCCAATGCTTTTTCTCATTTATGTTAATGATCTGCACAATGCCTCAAATTTGAAGACGGCAATGTTTGCTGATGATACAAATCTTTTTCCGGTAAAAGTATTATTACTCTATTTAATGAAATCAACATTGAACTAATTAAAATTTCAAATTGGTTTAAGTCAAATAAACTATCAATTAACTTGGAAAAAACTAAATGGACATTATTTCATTCAAAATCCCCAAAAAAAAACATTTACCAAATGATATGCCTCAAATATATATTGACAATGTTCAAATAAAAAAATCAAAAGTTATACATTTCCTTGGTGTTTTCATTTATGAAAATCTAACATGGAAAAACCATATCGAAACTTTGCGCAATAAAGTTTCGAAAAAATATTGGAGACATTCATTAATTCAACTTTATTACTCGCTAATTCAATGCCATATAAACTATGCAAATATCGCATGGGGTAGTGCTAAAAAAATTCAATTAGATCCTCCATATCAGAAGCATAAATAAATAAATAATAAAGAATAAACTTTAAAGATCATTATACTCATGCCAGACTTCTTTTATTGGAAATGAATGTTCTTAATATATACCAGCAAAATGTTTCTAATGTTCTTTTATTCATCTACAAATGTAAGATAAACCTAAACCCTATATCCCTTCAAAATTTATATGCAATAAAGCAAAAAAACAAATATGACTGAAAAAATGGCAATCTTATTCATCAACATTATTCTCATACAAGTTTTGGAAAATCTCTTTTAACATAGTTTTGAAAATTTTTGTATTTTCAAAGTTGGAGTTTTCTTACTTTTATAATTAAGCTGAAAAAAGTTATCTTGTCAATTGGTAATGTCTTTGAGTTCTTTTGAGCTTATACCTTTTAAAAAAGTGTGTGATTCCTGAATTTATTGTTTTTTTTTGAAATATTTAGTTTTATATATATTCTTTATGTTGTTAAACGTTATTTATGTTTTGAAATATCTGGTTAGATTTAAATTTTATTTCTAAACGTCATTTATTGTAATTATTTAACTGATTATATTTTTACTGCATTGTTAAACGGCTCTCAGTGACAGGATCTTACGATCTTCTTTGGGTTTCCGTGTTCTGATATTTAATGTACAACGATATTTATGCCATAATATATTGTAATAAGAACACACACACACAAAAAAAAAAATTTAGGTAATACACATAAACGAGTTGCGCCTTAATAGTGTGACACACATTTAAATTGATGTTATTTTTAATGGGATTACTCAAATTTGTCAAAACATTTTTACTTTTCATTTTATACTATACCAGACCATTTCCAACATTAACGCGTGATTGAAGGAGTTTTTATTCCTGTCTTGTCGACGACATCCTTAAACGTGACCTTTTCGACAGACTCCATTCTGCAAGACTACAATTGTTTATAACCAAGTTTTACATTAATTTAATTATATTTTTTTATGTATTAGTATGTTCATTATTGTTTTTTTTTCTTTTTTTTTAGAAGAAATAATAAAATAAACAAAAATTAAACAGACTATAATGTGATATATTTTTGCAAATGCAAAAGCCAATATTCTCAACGTAGATAAAAAGCGTGACAAAAATTCTCATATTGAAAGCAATTGTTTTGCTAAATTCAATGAAAAATAAAGTATATATTATATATTTGCTGCATATATATGTATACATCCGTTATATCATTTCCGCAGTAGATATAAATTTCGACAGCCTCCGACTTGTTGCTATTATAATGCGAATCGGATAAAAAAATTACATTTACTTACACAATTAGTCTATAACAAGTATGTTTTAAGTTTATATATATTTCAAAAATGACAATGTAAAGATATATAATGATTTCTGAGACAGCGATACCAACAGTTATACAACAGCGATAACAAAAAAGATGATGAGACTGCAAGACTACCTAAAAATTCAAATCAAAATTTTGACTAGACACAAAGTTACTCCCACGCTAAAGAAAATTCAAATTTCATGATATTGCTCATGCTTAATCAATCTATATATAAATAGAGTTCCAAAAATATTTGTAGCTTTAAAATCTGTGTTAAAAACCAGTACGATTAGAAGGTGTTGTGTCTGTCATTATTTACTCATAGAAAAGATTTTAATGATCAGAATTACAGACTAAAATGTTATAATTTGAGTTGCTTCAAGATTGTGCAAAATTTCAGCTTAAATCAATTTTTTATCTTTTTTGCTTTTTGTGACAATATACCCTGATCTCAACATACTAATACCGCAGTATTGTGTATGTTGCTATATAGCCCTAAAAAATTTTTTAATGTTAACAATTATTTTCTAAAATGTTTAAAATTAGGTTGCTTTAAAACAATACAAGATTTCAGTTTTAATTGGTGTATCTTTCAAAATATTTAGACTTTGTGCCCCAAGAGCACAACCCAGTATAAAATAGACTTTCACAACCCAGGATAAAATAGACTTTCACAACTCAGTATAAAATAGACCTTAACGACCCAGTATGACAAAGGTAATATCTTGTAAATTTTTCTGTTTTGCAAGGTTAAGAATACAATAATAATTTTTTTAAAGGAAAGCTAAGTTTTCAAAAATGTTTAAATTCTACAATATTATATTTTCTCAATTCTCTACCTCATTGAGAATATAAAGTTTTCTAAATTCAAGCTCTAGTTCATTAAGAATATAAAGTTCTCTAAACTCAAGCTTTAGCTCATTAAGGGGATAAGGTTCGCTAAACGATTTTTGCCACGAGCAGTACTGTTAACGTCAAACAAAATCCTGCATGCATGTTTTTGTTTGCTACAAACAATTTTTAGTCTTCCATAATTGGTACTTCCTCATACAATGTTGTATTAGAAAAGATAAATATAGTTAAATGAAAAGTAAATGAAGTGAATGTAAAAAATAAATAAAAACTAATAATAATAATAAATAAAAACTTCAAAAATAGTTTTTTTTTTTTAATGTTAGACTAAAAACCAAAAAAAAGGTATTTTAATAGTTTTTAGGCAATAAATAAATAAAGCAAGAAGTATATAACAGAGAAGCTAGAATAAACAGGTCGAAATAGTAAATTTAGTATTATCAAAATAAAAACGTTAATGTTGTTAAACATTTTAGCTATTAAATGTTACAGTAAATCTACATTATCAAAATCTACATTATTAAACATTTGAGTTTATACACTCTAAAAAATAAGGCAGAAATCAAACAAAACCAATTGCGTTGTTTTTAATAATAATTTACTTCAGATGCTATTTGGCCTTGTGTTTCCAAAAAAACAACACAGATGGCGTTTATATTGAGATATTCAAAGATTCCAAATTACCTGCGGTATTTCTAATATGCTACGTCTCTTATTTATTTATTACCTAAAAACTATTAAAATACCTTTTTTTGGTTTTTAGTCTAACATTAAAAAAAAAAAAAACTATTTTTGAAGTTTTTATTTATTATTATTATTAGTTTTTATTTATTTTTTACATTCACTTCATTTACTTTTCATTTAACTATATTTATCTTTTTTAACAATTGATTTTGCTGACAGCCACATATTAGCGAAACGTCAATTTTGAATACTTTATTAATTTATTCAAAATCCTCGTTTTAATGGATTGAAACAAACAAAATTGATCAATGATTACGTTTTGATTTTAGTTTACTTATGAATGTCAATGAAAAAAAAGTGAATACAATTTGGAATATTATTTATTCTAAATTAGCTGTACTCAAGGAAAATCATAATTTTGGAGATTTTTGTTTCGATAGAAATTTTAATGTTCCTAATTTTTGTTTAAATTGATTTTTTTTAATTATTAAAATAAATAATTTTTCCATAATTCCAAAAACCCATTAACTTTCCTACTTATTCCCAAAAAAAACCCTGGTATCTCAAATATGGACTGCACTTTCCCTTCTATAGTGAGACCAAAATTTAAAAAAATTATTCTCGTTCATAAATGGGGTATAAAAAATTGTTTGCTGGAGCCATATTTTATTTAGTGTGCTTGCATATTACGCTATAATAAGTCTTTTAGGTATAGAGAGAATAGATGCAATGTTGTGAACAAAAAGTTGGTAAAAATACAGTACAATTGAAAAGTTTTCTTTGCCTAAATAAAACAAATTTTTTTTACCTTTGTTTTAAGTTCGCTGTACGTTCCATAAACAAGTTGAGCTAACAATGGTATCTAAAAATGCACATATATATTTTTGTATCTTTTATATTCCCACTAAAAGGAGCTTAAATATATTTAATAATATTTTATACATAATAGGCAGAGCAAATATTATAGTGAGAACTATATATATATATATATATATATATTTATATATATATATATATATATATATATATATATATATATATATATATATATATATATATATATATATATATATATATATATATATATATATATATATATATATAAATTCAATAGTAGCTTTTTTAAAATTTTTATTGAGTTTAAATGACATTTTTTCAGTTAAATGTTGTTGAATGGAAAGATACACTACTTTTATGATATAGTTATAAATTATACTTATATAGTTATATACACTTATATGAATAAAGTCTTTTTTTCTTTTTCGCCAACTTCAAAAAAAAAGTTTAAAACGGCAAGTACAATAACTTTCTTAATAATAACTAGTTAAATTACCGTAGTGTTAATTGTTGTCTCCATGAGATTGTGAATTTAAAAGACTCGCAGTTTTCATAAGTTCAACATTATTTTACGAATACTTAAAATAACAAAGCTTTAACTGAAAATATTTGGCAAAAACATTCGTGCATATTTTGTTTATTTTGAAATTAAATATTTACATTTCATACATTTTATAAATTCTTATAAATGCGAGTCATTAATTTTACAAGATAAACATTTACAAATTAGTATCATAAGGCGAACAAAAAATTTTAAACGTTTTTTAAATTTTTACCTAAATTAAAGATTTGTTCTTGACGATGTATGATGTTTTTACCCGTATATATTGCAATACACTGCAAGAATAATGTGCAATGCATCTGCAATATACTGCAAGAATTATCTAATAATTAGATTAGCTGTTGTTATTATTATTATACTTATTATTAAATTATATTTTGTTTGTCGCTTATTATTAAACTTCTTATCATTGTTATCGTCATGCAACTACGCAGCAGGTTAACGTCTGCATATTGAGGGATGATCTGAATTTCTTTGTAGTTTAGATAAACTATTGCGCAACATTATCTGTTTATTTATTAATAACCATCTAAGTTATATACTGATTGTTTCCTATTTTTGTTAATTAATACACTTTATATACTCCTAAATACTAAATCAAATATTATCTATAATATTATGATTTTAAAAATGTTTGGATCAGACATAATAATTTAGAATCCAAAACATATATATCTTGGTTAACATAATGGTTAAAATATTATTTGACAATTAAGAAATTTGATTTTTATTTACTACACAAATTATACAAAATAATTAGATTTATACAACTTAAAAAAGTGAAAAAATAATAAAATGAAAAAATAATTTTTTGACACTACATAATGAATAAACATAAGAAACACAAAAAGTAAAAAAAATTCAACCAATTATTAGGTAAAATAACGAAGTTTAACAAATAATTGTAAAAATGTTACCTTGATACTTCCTTCCATAAAAATATCCAACAAGATATTGAAACAAAACACTTAAAATAAAAACATAAACACTTGTTAGAATACATTGGAAAAAGCAAGCAGGTATTGTGCAAAGTCCAGATATAAGTAGGTTTTATTATATAAATGTATTTATATGATCATGATTTAGAATATTTTGCAACATCGCGGTAATTGAAGTTAAAAGATGACATAAAATCTGTTGATGAGTTTAAATTTAGTATAATGAACTAAAACGTATGTTTTATTAACTCATTGCCCTAATATTTGAAAAAGGGGTAGCGAACTTTCTTTGGGTATATTTGTTTCCAGGCTCCAATCACAGCAATATTTTCCAAAATATTCTTTTGGACATATGCATGAACAGTTTGGAGTTTGAACAATGCCTGAAAGTATCATATCTGAAGCCTCACAAAATTCTGCCTGCGCAACCGAGTTTATCGGTGACGTAAACATATATATATATATATATATATATATATATATATATATATATATATATATATATATATATATATATATATATATATATATATATATATATATATATATATATATATATATATATACATATATATGTATGTATGTATTTAAAATACATGTAGGTATTTAAAAAACCAAGTAATTACTTTAGTGAAAAATAATAAACAGGGGTGCCGAGAACCTTCTTGGGACATCCTGATCGGCGCCCCTATTTTTCTAAATTTTCTATATTTTTCTAATTTTCTTTATAAATGATTATAGGCGCCCCTATTTTTCTAAATTTTCTATATATATGATTTTTTTTTCTTTTTTAGGAACCTTCATTTTATTTGGCGCTTTTTAGACATCTGCCACACAGAACAAACTATTCTTATGCCCCCATCTCGGTCCCTTGATAACAATAGTGGCTGTAACATGTTGTTTTTTGTATTTACAATAAAAATATGCATTAAAAATAACTAAAGAAAATATTTAGTTTTTAATCACAATTATTGTTTTAAAATTTAAATAAAGTATTATTTACAGATTTATATTTTGTCTTCAAACTAAATATTATCAAGCCGTACCTTTTTTGTAGCTTAGATTGAGGAACTTCTTGCAGCGTCAGCATCAAAATCAAAATAGGATGATAACTGAAATAAGAAATTTTGCTTTTTCAAGTCATTAATAGTGAAACAATTTGTTGTGAGTTTTACTCGATATTAAAATTATACATATTCTTTACTCCGACGCTAAACAAACACCTCACGAAGCATCAAAATTTTAAAAGCTTTCAAAAGAGTTAAAACATCAGCTTTTAATTGCACTTAATTTAAGAAGCCATTAACACATTTAAGTATGAACCTAGATATATGAAAAGTTGTTTTTACATAAAGAAAAAATGTAAACAATTTTAGTCAAAATAAGTTATTGATAGTTTAACAATAAAACTTTAAAAGTATTTATTGTATTTTTATTCAGGCTAATAATTGAACTATGCCATTTTGTTTAACATTCTTGAATAAATCACTTTTTTTATTTGTAATATATACCTAGAACAATTAATGTTTATACAATACGTCATAATACGTACATAATAAGAACTAATACAAATCTTATAATAAGATGTCTCCAGCTGTTTAAACCAGTTTTATCTCAATTATCTTTTAATAAGAGTGATGAAAAGTTATCTTGTGATATATTTAAGTTAATTTCATGTTATATATATATATATATATATATATATATATATATATATATATATATATATATATATATATATATATATATATATATATATATATATATATTTGTAAATTTCACTTCCAACAAGGCTGCAAGCAACCACAATTAGAGTTACTGAAAGAGAAAAGATAAAGTTTACAAAACAAGATGACGATTAACAGACGACTTAAAAGATTGCAAATTATATGAATTAAGAAAATAAGATAAAGGAAGCGAATTCCAAAGAACTAATGTTCAAGTAATAAACTAGACGAATAAGAATTTATGGAGCACCTAAGAGCAGTCACAGTAAAAGGATAAGACTTAACTGAATGACGAGTAACTCGAGAATGTGTTTTAGTAGATGGCACAAGAGACGCTAACTCTCTAGAGCAGCGTCCATGGTCGCATTTACAAAAAAGATAAAGATAAGCAAAATTACGACGATGTGACAGTGGTTGAGGGTTGGCTGCAAGAGTAGGCCCAACTATGTTTACAATGTGTTTTTACATCTTGACTAAAAGAGAGAGGTTATTATTCAAAGATCCGCTCCGGATACGGCAACAGTATTCCATACGAGGATTTGACATAAAAAGATGCAACCTTGGCAGATGCTAATTTTGCAATGGATTTGATATATGGTTTCTAAGAAAGATCGGAACTAAGAGTTAATTCTATAAGACAAAAGCTAGAGGACTCATCGAGTACATTACCGTTCGTAAATGTATATATTTTATTTATTTACACTTTTACCAATAAAAAAAAATCACAGTCGTAACTTATTTAACTTAACTTTAAAAATAATTACATAAACGGGGCTAAAAGAAGACAAATTTGGTCTTATCACCAAGCCCCAAAAAATGTGTCATTACTAGATAAAATGTAGTTTAACAATAAAATATAGTTTCAATGTATATATCTCTAATTAATAATATAAAAGAAAATGTAAATATATCGCTTAGCGTTTAAAATTTATAGTTTTTCAAAGGGTAAGATTGAATTTTTTTGTAAAATAAAAGAAACAAAATTCAATAAAATATTAAAATAACAAAAATAACATTTAAAAATTGGTTTGAAAAAATAAGAAAATATGATTTTATACCAAACACATTTTATTGTTAGAGAAATTAATAGTTTGACTTATTTAATTAAATTAATAATACTATTTATTGCCAATTCAGTAAAAGCAAATAAACAGTAAAAAGTAAATGTAAATGATTAATAAACAACGCGAAAGTAAAAAAAAATTCTTAAAAAAAAGATTAACATTTAAAGTAATAAAATATATGAAAATATAAAACATATGTTGCTTAATTATGTATTAATATTCTACAGTTTTTAATTAATTAACTATTATTATTGATTTCTAATTTGAAGAAGCTTTATTAGAAGAACTTTAATTCATTTTCATTTAGCGAAAGTAACTGCTTAAGTTTTGTTTTGAATTGGTTTAAAGAATAATTAGTTTTCAGTTCATTATTTCATAATCCACAACTTTGGTCCTCGGTTTACAATAGAGAATTTAATAGCGGAATAATAAGTTTTTCATTGAATGTAGTTGTAGTTTGAAAATCTAGTAGGTTATATGTGATTTATTTTTTCAAAAACTGAATAAAATAAGATTGGTAATATATTTTTATCAATTTTGAACATGAAAATAAGAACATGATAGAGGCTTAGTTTGTATACATTTCGGATATTAAGTTTATTAAATAGTGTTTGTGTTTGAGAAACGGTCTATGTTTGAAACTATCCTTATTGCCTCCAGTAAGCACATATCGTTTTTTAAACGCTTAAAAAGCGTTAAAATCCGTTTTAATAAGTTTTTCAAATGTTTTAAAAACGTCCTGTGAACCCAGTGGGCACGGAAGTAAAAAAGACGTCTTTTAAACGTTTAAAATACGTCCAAAACGTTCAAAAGACGTTCAGAAAACGTCTAAAACGTGTATAAGACGTTTAAAAGACGTCCTTTTTTACTTCCGTGCCCACTGGGAATACTGGGCTGTTTTTGTTTGCTAAGCAATTTTTTTATTTTCGTCGCGTTAGTGCTACACTAAGCAATGTTCGCATAACTTAAATAGCAATGAATAAAGGAAAAGTAAATACTTTTTAAACAAGATTGATTTAATTACTGCTTAGCTTTGTACATTAATATTATAGTCTTGATTCATTGCAACTTTTTTTAGAGGGAATACTGTTAGGGAAAATGTAATCAAATGTACCGTGATTTATATTTGGTTAGATGCCGGTTGTTTTCTATACCGTAAATATTCGACACATTCTTTCAAATTTTTTACCAATATAAATGCCACCATGTAAATAACATATAGGTTTGTACACACCAGAATTGCTTCGATTTTGAAATAATTTTGATCTATGTTTAAATTTTATCTCTCGTCTAAGAACACTCAAACATTTTAAAAACTAAAAAAATGTTGACAAATTTTTATAACGTTGTTAAGATTTTTCCTTTAAAAAAAAAATCCCCGGCGATAGCAGAAGTATTGTTAGTAATACTTATAATTTTTTTTTTTTTTGCATTAGTTTATAGTTACTTAACTAACTTCAGTTTTGTATGGGTTATTTCTAGACAAACAAAACAAAACAAAACAAAACAAAAAAACTTGTCAACAAACGAAAACATGTATGCGGAATGTTATTTGGTGACAGAATAGCTTTTTGAGAACCACTATGTTCTTAGTATATGTATAAACAAAGTATGTATAAACTCAAGTTATGCAAAGTTATAATGTTCATGCTTAAAGCAAAGCTGGTATTGTCCTAAAAATATTTCAGTTTTTCTTTTGTAAAACTGACAATAAATACTGCACAAAGTTTTTTAAGCAACAACATTGTTGTTCCAAAAAGTAATTAACTAATATTTTGGACCTTGATTGTAAAAATAGTTAGTTTCACCAGTAATAAAGAAAGTGAAAGAGATGTAATTAATATAGTTAAAGCCAAAGCCAAGTCTAACACCAAGACTAAGATAATAAACCATTATGGTTGAAATAGCGTATGTTTGTTCGATGTCCATAATATGTCCCTACACATGTTCAGACACTTGATCATCGTTCATCTTTCATCGTTTAAATGTTTTTAAAGATTGAAAATTAAGAAATATATAGAAGGTTTAGACATAACCTGCTAACCTGCAACCTGCAACTTGCAACCTGCTACAGTAACTTTCAGTAACATGCTATTGCAACATTACTTAATTCAGTGTCTATACAAATGAAAAGAAATGTGCTTAAATATATCCTTATGGGCTGTTTATACTGTTAAGACGGAGGTGCCCGGATAGCCGGTCTAGCTCACCTAGGGTCTCTATGGTTAAATCACAATATATATATATATATATATATATATATATATATATATATATATATATATATATATATATATATATATATATATATATATATATATATATATATATATATATATATATATATATATATATATATATATATATATATATATATATATATATATATATATATATATATATAATGTTATCTTATTTGAAATTTATTCTATACTCAGAAAATAAATATCTTTATATACATTCAAACTCAATACTATGAATAATATTCACTTTTTTAAGGTACAGTCTTTTCAGCTTCTATAGCCACGCCCCTAGCATCGGTGGTTTCTTGTATTTTTAGTCAACTATATTAAATTTTCAATACCTAATTGCTTTTGCCACCTAAAAATTTAAGCCATTAGCTATACTTAATGCAATAAAACCGTTTTTTATTGATTTATGCTCTGAAAATTTGTTAAAACGATGTCTACATGTACTACCCATAATTCAAAACAAAGTATTAAATCAATTAATTTGGAAAAGGTATCCTAAAGATGTATTTGTTTGCAAAAAAGTTTTAGATATTGGTGTAGCTTCTGCTGCTATTCATTTCAATGATGGGATGTCTGGTTTTTCAAATGTTTTTGAGATTTTAAATTTCATTTGGATAGCTTGGTAATTATGGTTCGTTCAAAATAGACAGCCATTGTCAACGTTATTTAAAAAGAAAATCTTCTAGAACATTTAAAAAGGACGTAAAAATGCTGGACAGAAAAAAGAGGTGTCAAAAATAAGATTTATTTTTTAAAAAAAAGGATGTTGAAGGTGGAAAATCTTACTCTCCAGAAAATTATTTGAAAAAATTTAAAGGGTTTATATTTTACTTATTTTTTGCTGACTCAGCAAAACAAAAAGTTTTTTTAATATTTTTTTGGAGTGTATTTGTTGATAAAATGATTATTCTTTTCATTTTAAAGTTATTTTAAAAGTTAGAAGCATTTATTTTTAAAACGCAGAAGTTATTTTTTTTAATCATACAGGCACCTTAAACGAGATCTCGGCATGTTTAAAATTAGCCTATAAAAATTAAACTTGTTTATATAACAAACGGGCAAGCTTGGCTAACTGAGATCTCACCTAATTTCAGTGGGATCTTACTGAGATGAGACAATTATTTCCATCAATGAGCCCGCCTTGCAGCTGATTAGATAAAATAACATTCGCTATTTATTTTATCAAATCAGACATTGAGCCGGGTGAATATAAAAAAAAGCAAATGCATCAGTAATTAGTCAGTTTTACGTAAAAAAAAATTTAAGCAATTTACCTCAAACTTTTATTCACGTAAAGCTTAGCTTGACGTAAATAAAAATTTGCAATTGCTTAGCTTGACGTAAATAAAAATTTGACCGAGTTTTATTTATGTAAAGCTGAACAATTTCTACTCCAAAAACGCTGAGTAAAACCAATTACCTATTTTTATTTACCCGGCCTATTTCCGATTGTTTTTAAAACAAACAATTTAATAATAATAAAAATACACAATTCCAATTTAAATTCCAAAGTAAACATACATTTTTTGAGACTTTTTTTTAGTCAACCTGTTTAAACAGGGGCAGCCCGGTTTATGTAAACAGCTCTATAAGTTATATTCTTCGTTATTGTGAACTACTTAAAAACAATAATTTTTGTAGTTTCATGCACAGAAAGATCCTTGCATTTTTTACATGCCGGCTCCTTTGAAAACTACATCCCCCTGTTATAATACGCTTTCTAATTTTCTGTAGTAAAGTACAACTTTAAAAAACACTCCATAAAAACAAGTGCACTATGAAGGCGCATTATCAGTACGTTACTTGTAATTCCATTGATTAAAACAACCCTTATATAAGTTTTTTTGTTTTTTTTTGTAGACAATAGCGAATAAAAAGGGTATTTTTGAAAAGCAAGGTTTTGAAAAATCTTAAAAACTTGTTAAAAGACTTACATCTTTTTATTAATTGTAACTATCTAGCATTTTTTATGAATCACAAAATTTTTTCATTAATTTACAACAACGAACTTTTAGGTTTTAACATATTTTCAAAGTAGTTAGTTCAACCAAAGAGTGATAATATAATATAGCTGGTTGAGAACGAAGTAAAAATACGCCATTATGTGGAATTCTTACTATTGTGTACGAGCGGTTATTGACGTATAGTGTTAAATACATAAAAAACAGAGACTTTTGAAAGAAATATTTTCTTATAATTTTGCATAAATCTACAAAAAAGTATCTTTATTAACACCTTATGTTTGGGATTGTGGCATCACGATGTTTAAGCAATTTTACGTAACTTTAAGTAACTTTACTTTATTGCACCATACAAATCCATGGTGGTTTTTTATGGTGTAAAAAACATTTTTAATTTAATATAAGATTACATTATTCTTTCATAATATTCGCTAAGAGTTGTCGGACGGCAGTTCAAAATGATATAAAGCTCCTCTCGCGCTTTATTCCACGGAATCGCATTCTCAATGAGTGTGTCATCTACTTCTTCGTTTACTTTATTGACAGTTTTTTTCATGCCGGTGAACTCTTGGAAGCTCATTTCCTTATAAAAATACGAAACATTGACTCGACAACAACAACACATTGTAGTGATTGCAACTTTTAAAACTATTAAGAAGGTAGTTATGATGTTAACGGGGTTAGGTGTTGATTGTATTTTAGTCATTGACCAAATAACTTTTCCTCGTAAGTATTTCCATTCAATCGATGATCGCTCATCAACTTTTTCGTAAGTATTTCCCATCATTGCAATTAATAAATTCAAAAGTATAACTATAGCTCCTGTCAAATAAATTGCAAAGACACATGTCGCAAGTGCAAACGTCTCCGCAGGGCTTTTATCAAGTCGAGATCCTTCAATTTTCGACGGTTTTTGGGAAAGCCCAAAAATAGCAAAAAACAAATTAAAAAAAATTGCAAAAAAATCATGTTTATCATCATTAAAGGGTAATGTTTCAGTTGGAATGTAAACTAATGCTTTACCATATACTGGTTTATATATAGCGCACACTTGTAACGTGAAAGCCACGACAAACAAAACAAGAACAGCAATGAATTTTAACACGTCCATTACCAGGTTGTCAATCATTACCGTCCATGGACCAAATATTTCGTGCATAGCAAGGTAATCAAATAGTTGAATAAACAAAATAAATAAAGCAAAAGCTAAAACGTTGTCTCTCGCATACATTAGGTTTTCCCGATTTTGATTTTCGAAAAAATATGCCAGAATATGGATAGATATTCCAATAGCAGATATAAAACATAACAATATCTTAAGCAGATTAAAATTTAAGTCTGTCACAGTATTCACAAACAATGCAAGAAGCCACAAAAAAAGCAACCACTCCCATTGGGTAAGGTAAGTCTAAGTTAAAAACGTTAAATAGTTTAAAACTAATAATAAATAATAGAAAAAAAATAATAACAATTACAAAAATAATAATAATAACAAATTGAAAAACATTTTAAAATATAATTTTTTATAAAGTTTCATATTACTGTTGTAAATACAAAATAAAAATGATTCATGAAATTCAACATATTGAGCTATTGCTACATATAAATCAAATAACTAAAAGCCTTATGTCGTCCTAATAGGTTCTAAAAAATTATTTTTTATAAAATGGTTGAGATAGATAGAAACAAGCTTTTTTTGGAACATAGTTCAAAACAGTTACAACTTCAACATACAATTGGTCATTGCTACCATCTTTATCAGCTTTGCCAAAGTTAAGTTGCTGTATTGCAACAAGAGTAATTAAGTCAAATTGCTGTATTGCAACAAGAGTAATATGAGTATCGATATCTCTAAAACTTTCTGTTTTAGAGATATCGATACTCATTTCAATCTATTTTTTGATTATTTTCTTTTTCAACGCCATTTATTTCTTAAGCTAATTACATAATACAACTTTATCCATAGTGATAGTATTTAACTAGTCTACAAATGCGGACCGTTTTCTATAGATTTCGTAAAATAATTTAAACTTTATGACCAAACTGAGAGTGCATCAAATATCTTTAAAATGTCTTTTTGTAGCGCATACTTAAAAAATTTGAATGAATTCGATGCTGTTTTAGCTGCTATTGAGTTGCTATTTGTTGGAGACCTCAATTTAAGTTCAAACATTAGACTACCTTATTTTATTTGTTCTAACCTAAGTGAAGAAAGAATATATATATACATATATTTTTTTTTTCAAGAAACAATGTATATCACAAGGTGACTTGCCACTTCAACGCCAACCACAAGGACAAGATTACTGATAAACAATTATTAAAGAATAAAAGAAAGCAAAGATTATTCTTCATCCTATTAGGTTTTAAAATTATTCAATCTAGATTTCAGAAAAACTTGCTTCAGATAAATGGTACTCTGCTATAAGGTGAATTTAAAAAATTTAAAATCAAGTATAAATATTTCAAGTATTTCAAGAAGAAGTCATTACAGTTGCTAGTAAAAATGTAACTAATTCATTTGATGAAAATGCTAAAATTTTTTCCCGCTGATTCTACAAAATATTTTCTAAAACTTAAATATATATTTTTTTAAATTAGCCAAAATTGTACTTTTCTTTCTTGTTTTGATGTAGCAAATCTTGTCTTAGTTTATCTGACTGGTACCTCTTTTATCAGTGATATTATAACGTTAAGGTATGTTTCCCATTACATTATCAAACAAAACATTCTATTATGACTTAGTGGGAATGTTTTTGGTAAAACTAATTTTACAATTAGTTTTAGTTCTAACAAGTCTAAGTAAATCATGAGTTTATCATATTTGCTTGCTGCTAAATATGCATGATCATCCAACACTTTATACACAAGTTCGTTGATTTTACATTGCAAAAGATAACCTGAAAGCTTTCAAGATTTAAAAAAGTCAATGTAAATTTATAATTAAAGAAGATCAATTAAAAAGCACCCTCTATTTTAGAACAAGAATATTAAAGAGAAAGTGAGATGACTACTAAAATGAACTTAGACGAACCTATTAAAATGGCTATTTTCATAGCCACATATTTTTTTTTTAATATACTTGGTATATAATTAGCTCCTTGAGTAGTAAAATGAACACTTCATGTATATTTAATAGTTTTATGGTATAGCAACTTTATAATAAAATAACAATACAAGATTGAATAATAAAAATAATATAACTGTCTTTTTATTTTTAAAATAATAATGACAACACTACTATTTTACATATATTTTACAAATAAAAAAAATATTTAGTTTTTAACAAATCTAATAACATAGTGTTTTTGGCACGACTTAATACTATATTACTACCACTTTATATTACCAGTGCAGCTAAATACATGACATTTTCAGCTACTAAAAATATTTTTTATTTTTTTTATTTTGTTATTATTGAAGCCAAAGTCATTAAATAATGGGTCATCCTTGCAAGCACTAAGTGATTGTTTGTGTCAAAAATAATTTTCAAATAAGCTATTCTATAATGTAATAAAATTTTTAATACAGCAAAAACTTATTACATAGGAAGGAAGTTAAATACTTTTTAATAAATACCTTGTCAACTTTATATGCCCACAAGTAAGTTTAGGTAAAATACAAAAGCCACTTTCTCTGTCTTCATAAAATATATAAGCAATACGGTTCCACAGTATAAACTTACCATCCTTACATATATATATTTTTTGGTATGTTTTAAGTTGGATAAATCATACTTAAATAAGACAGTAACAAGTTGTCTTATTTTAATGTGGTGGATTAGGTATAAATGAATCATTTAAAATGCCTTTTCAACTATTTGCAATTTCAGAAACATCATCGTAAGTTACAAGCAACAACTTTTAAGAAATTTTTTAATTTTTTTCTTTTTTTTTAATTAAATATTGTTTGATTTATGTATATTAGTGATAAAATATTTGGTAGCAGACTTTGCATCATCTTTATTGCATCAAGTATATATTTTTTTATTTTCTATTATATAAATTGCAATCCAGCATAAGAAAAACAACAATTTATTTACGAGCTTTTGAATTTTAGTTTAAGAAGCTTTGATATACTAGCTATTTTTAAAGTATCTATTAAAACCCTAATTTTTATTTTCACTGAATAAGTTTTTTACTTATTAATAAAAATAGAAAAACATTTTTGAACAACATTTATTGTTAGTATTGTACTTGTAAAAAAGGTAGAAGTTCTACCTCAGGGTAGAATATGCAATATTCCCTTAATATGGTAAAATTTTCTACCTTCCAAGGTAAAAAGTTATATCTTTAAAGGTAAACTTTTTTTCCCTTTTAAGGTAGAAAACTATACAACAAATCATTTCTTTTAATATAATTTAGGTAATAATTAAGATATAATTTTCTATCTAAGGGATAAAATTTTGCTGCGTTATGGGTATACCACAAATCCTACCCTAAGATAAAAATTTCTAATTTTTTAGAATGTTTTCCAGGAATAAGTGCTTTTAAACCATCTAAAATGATAAAATTGTACCTGATTTTGTCTTGTTTCCAGAAAAGATATCAACATAATGTAAAGACTGATATATAAATTATCAACTAATCCAGCTAAGTAAACTTTTTATAGAATATAGAGTTTATTAAGCTCTATTAGTTGACATTTTAAATAAACATATTCTGAATATATGATACTAAGCATTTATACCCATATACAGCCATCAATTTATACAGTCAATGAAATATTTGCATCTAAAACATATTTTCATATAGTATTTAACTTATATTCTTATATGATATAAACTATATGATTTGAATATGCATATTCATACCACTACAAACTCTGTCATGTAACTACATTTATCAACAGTTGATGTCTTTATTTTATGTTATACTCATCATTTTTATTCGGAATACGAAATATATATGAAATCCAAAATAATAACTTGAAACTGAATAACCAAACAAAACAAACACAACATGCTCCTGCCATTTCAATATTTATCCTAACAATATATGAAACTTAACTATAGCCAAATACAATGCTTACAATTTGATGCACTCTAAAGTAGGCTGAGCACTAGTATAGAAAGGAACTTAATTGTTATAAGAAAACAGCCCGCGTTTCCAGACTAATTAAATACTATGACTATGCTTTAACTTATGAAATAAATTTGTACCTAACTATAATTAGGGAGAGGAACTCAAAAATGATAGTTGAAACACGAAAAAAAATTAAAGCTTTTATACGAAAATTCAATTTCAAAATGGTGTAACACTTTTTACAAACTTTTCAATGCCCCATACAAAAAAGAAGTATATCTTGAGATGCCTAAAAGATATAATTCTGAAATTTTTAAATATAATTCTTTTTTTAAAAAACTCCTTATTACAAAAAACTGCAAGGATTTTCTTATTTGAATCTGATTTATTTGCAATGAAAGTTTTATAAAAAAGAAATTAAGAAAAATTCTTATTTAATAATAAAAAAAAAAAAAAAAAAATACATTTGTTTTTTGCACTTTTTTTAAAAAGGTTTTAGAATCTCTGATACAGTTTTAATATGCAAACTTGTTAGCACTTCACATTAAAGATCTCTATTTTATAAAACCTTCATGTTTAATGAAAGATTTAATATTTAAAAATTTTCAAATAATAATTATTTTAAAATTATTTCTTACAGAACAAAAAATAATATAAAAATATGAATGATAAAGAAAGATGTTCAATTGAATCAATAAATAAAAAAATTTGTCATAAACAAAAGGTGTGAAATCCATTGATATTAAGAAAATTTCAATCTAAAATGATGAAGAAAAAGACTTGTTAGTTAGTTGTTCTGGCATTGAAATTGATGAAAATGCTATGCTTTGCTTACACCATGAATATGTTCACTTAATACGATACTCCACAATCCATATAACTTGCTGTGATCCATTTAATTAACACAATGGAAAAAGAAAAAAAGTATTATTACTTGACCATGAAACTATTTTTAAACTTTATTGTAATTATATATAATTATATAAGTAGTAAATATCACTCGTGTTTTTAGGAGGATGTAAAGAAATTAATATACAACTTGCTGGGAAATTCAAAGACATTAGTATTATAGTTATTCCTGGAGAAAAGATATAGCCATGTAACGATTGTTACTCAAACAATTTTCTCTGGAGAATAATTTCTAATAATTGTTCAAAATAATGATCAGCGATTGCAAAATAAGTAATTTCTTTTAGAGAATTACACAGAAAATGATTGCTAAACTATTCCCTAAGGGACTAACTCCGCACAAGGAATTATCACTTAAAAGTTATAGCGCTAAACTCAATGTTGGTTGAAATATCGACACAAGAAGAGTACACAAAGTTAATATAATAATTAGTTGTAATAATTTAATATATAGAAATAAATATCAAACAAATATAAAAGCAATTTTCTTTCTTATATTATATAAGAAGACAAAACATTACAGGCCATAATGTAAAATTAAACTGATGTTATTTTAGGATGATGAACCAGGAAAACTGACTTGTTGCCATATTAATGAAAATGAAGATAATGAACTTACTAAAAAGGTATAGTTAAAATAAAATCTCAATCCTAAATGAACATAAATCCTCTAATGCTGTGAGTCCCTCACTCACTCAAGAGTTGCTCATGTTTTTTGAATATGTAAGAAATCATTATATATTCAAAAAACATAAATTACATATAACATTGAAAGCAACTAGTATTTATTTATTTTGCACTGTAGAGAAGAACTAGAACATTTGGGACAAAAATCTGATGAAATTTTAGCAGTCACATAAATGAAGGGATGCCGTGCCTTCACAAGAATTTTCACTCAAAGGAAAATGCAGAATATCACTCAAAAGGCAAGTAGTTTGACAATATCAGTTTCTTGGAGCTGAAATTAAAGGTTGAAAGGAAAGAATAGTGAACATTTTCAAGGACTTTAAATTTAGATCCTGATCAGTCAGCCAAGAAGCCAAGAAGATTCTTTCAATAAACTAAGGAAGTTAAACGTAAAGCCTATGTCATGGATATACTTTCAGGAAAAATTAAAGAAAAAATGTTAACTTCTAATTGCAGGGGTGTATCCTCTGATGTTTTCCCAGCAATTAAAATAGTTTTTATTTCTATTTGAGTTGTCGGCTATGATAACAATAAACGGTTTAATAAAAAAATGATAAAAAAATTAATAAAAAAAAGTGAAACATTATGACCTTAAAAAATATTGTTAAGTAACTTTGGTTACAAAGAGATATTAGTAAAGAGATAACTATAAATACAACATTTAAAGATTGTCATTTTGCCATAGTCTGTTGTGCGTTAGTACTTTTTGTCAGCCTTAACAAAAGTTTCATTATGTGAAGCAAAAAAGGTGAAAGCCAAATCTCAAAGAAATGTTTTATATAAAAAAAAAAAAAATTCAATTATTCTCTCTCAATCTTTAATCAAATTAATTAAGTTGAATGTTTTAAACATTATGTATTTAATGTTTTAAACATTTTTTATTATACTTCTTTTTTGTTTTTTAGAAAAAAAAAACTTTCATGTGCATTCTATTAATTGCATACTAATAATGATTCTTCACGTGCATCTTAATAATGTTTTTTATTTTGTAAATTTTGTTCGACAAAGTTAAATAAAAATTTATTTTACTAATTTAAAACAAAAGAGATTAAGTGTTATTAATGATTCAACTGCCCATTTGCATGATTCAAAATGCGACTATAAGGTTTAAAAAATTAAACATTAGCGTTTGAAATTAAAAGAAAATGTAATTTTAAAACTCATTTGAAATTGAGATGAAACGTGCTTCAAAATGCAACAACAATGTTTAAAAAACAGTACAGTCTTACTTCAAAATATTAGATCACGTGTCTTTTTATAAAATTGAATAAATTTATATAACACTCTGTAGTGTACTCACACTCTGTAGTGTACTCATTATTAAACAAAACTACTTTAAATGCTTTTTAAAGTTTTCTTTTAATTAACCCCAAGGAATTAAATCTTCATAGATCAAAATGTGGTTTTATTAATTAATACATTTTTGTAAGTAACAAACTGTCTAGTTGTCCTGCCGGGCTACTGACTGGCAGTTTTTAAAAATTTCAGTCGCCCTTGAATTCAAACGAGTTGTCCCGTGCCATATGGCCATGAGGGTACACAGCTGAATTGGAATCAGAAAATTCTATTATTAACACTGGTTCCAATATTTTTTTCTAACAAATATATAAAAAAAGAACTTAATGGTACTAATTATATAGTGCAGATATCACACAAACTGCTGCAGAAAAATAGTATTTTATTTTTTCCTGAAAGAAAAAAAAGGAAAAGAAAATATCTCATTTGTATATATGTGCATTTACTGTATGCTAAATTTAAAACCAGTTGTGCTGATATAAAGACTTGTTTTTCTAACTTTTGCTCAAATTGTTTTAAATGGTGCTTTGCAGTAAAAACATCTGGTAGGTATATAGTATGTGTGATCACACACATACTGTATTCGTTTTTACCATCAAAATGTTAAGTTAGTGATCAGCAAAGTTGAATTATCAAAGGTTTTTTCACAAACCTATTGATATGCTTGTTTGCAGTAGGGCTAACAAGGATTGTATGATACATCATTGTCCTTTATGTCTAGAAGATTAAAGCATTATCATGAAAATGAGTTCTACTCTCAAGAAGATATTGATAAAGATGATAAATATTGTATAGATTACAAACAATGGAAGACAACAGACTGATCTGAGCTAGTAAGTCTAACAGAAATCACAAGTAGCTTCATTAATTCTCTAATAAATAAGTTACAAAAACCTAATGTTCATTTTTACATTGCAAAAGTCACAATTGTTTTTTTAAGGACACTAAAAAAACGATTTAAGTAGTACTGAGGTCTAATGTGATTTCTCAGAAAATTATGAGTTTGTTGTACACATTTTTCACTGAACATATTTTTCACTGGACGCATTTTTTACTGGAACAAAATTTAAGCAATATTGTATCTAACAGTCACTTATTATAAAGTAAATAATGTCTTCAAATGTGATTTAATATGTTTCAGATGATTTACTGTATGACGTAGATATTGTATATCATGCAATGAAGTTAACAATTAAACATATTAAAAACAATATTCCTCATCAAATAGAAATTGTTTATTACTTTTCAGATAGGTGGGCTTGCCAGTACAAATATTGCAAACATTTCATAAATATATGATACTGTGAACAAGATTTTGCTATAAAATGTACATGGTCTTTCTTTTCAACAAGTCTCAGCAAAGGCATTAGACCGTAAAAAAAATAACTTTAATTGCTAACCTTCATCAAACAACAACAAACCATAAAGACAACAAACCATATACTAACAGCATCTTCAATGAGTTTTTTTTGCCAAAATGAAATCAAAATTTTAGATTTATTTCAAAATGAAATCAAGATTTTAAAAAAATAAGTGAGGTTCAAGTTCTTCGGCATTGCAATGTATCATACCCAAATACATAAGTAACTTTTAGAAATCTTACAATAAACAAAAACAAGATTTTTGTGCATTTAAAACTTTGAAATATTTGCAATATTAGCATTTAAAAAACTTCATTTAAAAGTCTTAATGTGAAAACAAAAATCATAAATAAATGCAAAATATATTTATGTTACATTTATACATATATTTATATATATTTAGGCATTGATCGATTATTAGAGGTAAAGTAAAATAAATCTTTAAAAATGAGGAACCAAAAGCTAGCAAATTTACTGTTTTAATAAAGTAGAAGAGCAATAACCCCCTTGCCCTAACTCCACACACTTCCTAGCTTCGTAACTCCACACACTTCCGCTACCACTAAACTATAATTAAAAAAACTTAGTTATAATATTTAAAAAATAAGTGTAATCATAAATAATAAGTTATAAACGTGTTGCTGGATTTTATTGTATTATAGAACAATATTGATGAAAAATATGATAATTTAATGAATTAATACGATAATTCAATGAATTAATATCTTTTATATTCTAATGCTTGCACAGCAGTTAAAAATTTGTATTAGTAAAATATTTTTTATACAAAATCTGTAAAAGAATAATTTCTCATTTACCTCTAAATATGAACGATTCCATGGGACAACAATAACTAAAGATAATATGATTATGAAGTAGAGATGAGATATAATGTGACAAATAAATTTTATGGTTAGCATCTTGTTCCAACGATGAAAAGGAAGACAAAGAAAAAACCAAATTGGTGGACAAAGGAAACAAATAACAGCCAGTAAAATTGAAAATGCACCTTCAATTGGCATGCCATTTCCTAAAAAGTTATAATATGTGCAACTTTTAATACTAATTATTAAAAAATAATAATTATTATTATAGAGTTAATACTCTAGGATAATAACCAACCTTTCCAGAGATCAGATAAATAACTTTGAACATTACTGTGAGCAATACATTCCTTAAATTTATTATCAATCATGACATCAAGAAGAGGCTGCTTTGCATTATCAATAGCATTGAGTAGTGCCTCACATTTGAAACTTGTTGCTACATGCAGAATTTCATAGGTCATATTCTGTAATAAAACACATAAACTGCTAATAATATATATATATATATATATATATATATATATATATATATATATATATATATATATATATATATATATATATATATATATATATATATATATATATATATAAATGTATATACATAAACAACACCTAAATAACAACAACAACAACAAATTTAGAAAAAACAATGTTTTTAGACTATATAAGAATCAGTCTATCTGGCCTATTTAGTACAGAAGGTTCATTAGAGCCTGATTCACAGAGGGGGTCGATAATGATGACTAGTTGAACAAACTTTGTGTTTTCTGTATAATGTTTTGTTTTAACTGAATTTTGTCTATTATTTTGATTTTAACCGCTTATAGTAATAATTAGAAGTTAAATATGAACTTGTTTTTTTTTTGTTTATGCAACACAATGATCGCAAAAAGTGACCAACAGAGCTGTCCAGTTTCGTAGACCTGAGAGATATGATAATAAAAACAGTTAGAAGATGGTGTCATCGAATAAAAGATAAAAATCATAAGAAAATAAAAAATGAGTGATAAGACTTTTGTGAAGGTGAAGAACAAAGTTAAATGGTCGGGGGGCAGGGGGAGAACCAACTAACACTCTAGTCACACTGTGATACAATACATCCAGCAGGATAGCCTAATGTCTGTTTTCTCGTTGTGGTGTACATTGGAAAAAGTCGGGGCTCACCAGCCACAAAATAATTTTTTTTGTGTATGTAACACAATGATCGCAAAAAGTGATCAACGGAGCCGTACAGTTACGTAGACCTGGGAGATATGAAAAATAAAAACAGATTGAAGATGATGTCATTTAGGTAAAAAAACAAATTAATGTAAAGACTATTTAGAAGGAGGAGTAAAAGTTAGCAACTCAGGAAGAGAAGAACCATAACTCACACTCTAGTCATCTTTAGCAAATTGCAAAGCAATGATCTATGAGTAAACAAGTCAATAAAAATCCGCTGGTTTATTAATAGTATCCATAACTAAAATAATTGCACCATACAAATGTCTAATAAATGTGGTACTACATATTGTCCAAACTCTAGATAAAAAATTGAGAACTAATAATCACCTGTGTAACATAAAAATACATAAATATCATAAATATCAACAAATTCATAATAAAAAGCTCACAAAGCGCAAAAATTCATTGGTGTAGAAGGTAAAAAAATGTTGGTGCCATAATAACCAATTAGAATTAAGTAGTGGATAACTGGTGATTCCCCTTCTCAGGAATGCACTGCAATCACCAATGATATTTCGGAGAGTCTGAGATCTGTACTAATGCCACTCGTCAGGGGCGTGTCCTTGCCACAGATCTCATTGCTGTTTTTTTCATATATAATTATGTATTAGTTATGAATACCTTCAATATACATATATTTACTTGAAAATTGTATAATTAAATGTAATTTTTTTAGGCGGACACTAGAATTAAATTTTTAAAAATTTGTTTTAGCATTAACTAATAATAAAAGTATTAAATAAAATGGGTTGTACTCCAAACAAAAAAAAAAAAAAAAAAAGAAGGCCGAGAAGAGAAAGTACAGCATGTCAATGAATCCAAGGAGACTGCTGTATCTTCTAAAGTACACAATCAATGAGCTTTCAATAAACCAGCTAGCAACCATCGGAAATATTCTGAGTTCTTCCAAGTAGAACAAATAATTTTTTTTTGGTATATATAAATATACTATAAAATAATGATATAATTTAAAAATAGTCTATTTTATACAATACATATTTAATATAATATCCCCAAACTGTTTCAAATGAGACACAATGAGGCAAAAATTTATGTTAGGACAAAATAGCCATAAAGATAAACACTTGTCTATTTTTATTTTAGATCAATAAGTTATTAATCTACAAAGTTGATAGCAGCCTGCCCTCAGAAGCATGAGAACAGGGATCTGATCTGCAAAGATAATTTCTGCAAGAATTCTGAGCAAATATATGTTGCCTAGGCTGTAATAGACACTTGGAAGAATACAGGCTTTCAAGATTTTATTATCAGTGAATCCAGTGTTGGGGATAAGATACTGAAGCTCCATAATAAGTACATAAATTTCTATTATCTCAAATCATTGAATTAGAATTCTAGCAATAGCAACTCCTCTAAGATACAGAATAAATGTTTAGAGGAGAGTAATAGACTCTTAGATACTTCATTGGCAAATTTTGAACAAAAAGTAAATCAGGATCATTTTCGTTCTGAGAATGCCAAAAAGGAGGATATTAAGTTTTTTATTATTAAATGGATATTAAGTTCTATCTAGATCAAAAAGGAGAGCAAAACATGTATATTACAGAAGAACTGGATGAAGTGTTACAAAATTTAGTTAAAAATAAAAATATTTGGCGATGGCAATAAAATATTATGAGGATGGAGGAAGCATGAGGTAAAGGTAGTATCACAATTAATACAGTATCACAATCCAATGAACCTGAGGCTTCTTTTTATTTATCTGGAATTGATTCTGAATCGAAACTTAGTTTAGATTCTTCAGATGATGAAAATTTACCTAATAATTCTACTAAATCTAAGATAATGATAAGTATAAGTGCTGAAGATCTGGTAGACTGTACTGCTTCAGGTTCTGTCCAATACAGAGTAGGTATACACCCACAAACTTCATTAGTAGCTGCTATTTGCAATAAAGCTGGTGTAAATCTAGAAGATATTAATCTATTAAGAAGTACAGTTCATAAAAAAAAATTCAAGATGATTGAGATATTAGAAGATAAACTCAGGCAAGAAATTATAACTACTCTGAAGGGAAAAAAGCTTTGTGTTCATTTTGATGGAAAAAGATAAAACAGATTGAAGAAGATCTAAAAATAACTGTTTCCGTAGAAAGAATAGCAATCAGTGTTACAACCCTTGATATGGATGACACAGATGACATACTGCTAGGTGTCATTCAGACACCAAGTTCTAAAAGTGACCAGGCTGAAGCAATTTTGAAATGCTAGAATACTATGACATTGTAGATCAAATATTTGCTATTTGCTGTGACATTACTACATTCAATACTGGAATACACTCTGGAGCTGTTGTTATCCTTAGCTCCATTTATAATATTCCACTTACATGGTTTCTCTGTAGAAGACATATGCTAATTGTATCTCTGGCTGATGAAGATGTACAGCAAGAAGTGTCTTTTAGCAAACAATGGAATTTTACATATCGCTGAAATTGTGGTCTGACAATGTTTTTTTATCTAAATTTGCAATCAGGGGGCACTAGAGAATGGGAAAAATTGCGCGCACATAGAAAATCTAATGGTGTTCCTCAGGGTTCAGTATTGGCACCACTGCTTTTTCTTCCTTATATTAATAATCTTCATAAATCCATTAAGCTTGTTACTGTTTACCACTTTGCTGATGATACTAATTTAATGCTAATTAATAAATACTTTAAAAAAATTAACAAACACATTAACCATGATCTTGCTAATCTAGCTCAATGGCTTTGCACCAAAAACTTTTTCTAAACTCTAATAAAACTGAACTTGTTATCTTTAAATCAAATAAAACAAAAATCTATAAACATATGAACTTTTGATTAAGTGGCAAGAAAATTGAAACTGTTAACTCAATTAAATATCTTGGTATAAAAATTGATTTAAATCTTTCCTTTTTATCCCACTGTAAAGACTTAGCAATGAAGCTAAGTAGATCTAATGGTATATTAGCCAAAGTTTGCCATTATGTTTTTCTTGAAACACTCTTGAACATATACCATGCTATTTTTGGCTCACATCTTAGATATGCATGCCAAGTATGGAAGCAGTCCCATCAACAAGCTCTTATTAGGTTATCCCACCTCCAAAACAAGACTTAAAAAAATTATTGTAATTTTTGCTTTACTTAAAACACCAAAGATATTGTTAGGTCATGAAATCTTGTATTTTATCACAAAAATTAGACTCTTGTGACTTCTGGAGAATCTTTAGCAGTATCAATACTAAGGACAAATCTGTTATTATACCTCTCTTGTATGGTTCAGACCTCACCTAAAGACAAAGCTGGATTGTTTGCTAAGAACTTTTTATCAATATCATTTCTTGATTCTACTAGTTCTATTCTACCTGATAAAGGCGTCAAACAGATTGATCCATTGCTTTGTATTTGTATTACTCCAGTCTCTGTATCTAATGTCATTTCCTGATTAGATTCTTCTACAGGTCCAGACAACATACCTGTTGAAGTTTTGCAGAAGTGCTCTCTGGAGCTGTCATCCATCCTTTCAAAACTATTTAACAAGAGCTTATTGGAGTCTTGTTTTCTGGCATGCTGGAAAGGGGCATCTGTTATCCCTATTTTCTAAAATTCTGGAGAGCGATCTGACTTGTTTAACTACTGTCCCATTAGTCTTCTTCCTATCATAAGCAAGGTTTTTGAATCTTTAATTAACAAACACTTAATCTCTCATCTTGAATCTAATAACTTACTTTCTAATCATCAATATGGATTTTGATCTTCTCGTTCTACAGCTGATTTGCTAACAGTAATAACTAATAGGTTTTATCGTGAATTAGATAAAGGTGGAGAGGTTAAGGCTATTGCTCTTGACATTTCTAAAACTTTTAATAAAGTTTGGCATACTGGTCTTCTCCATAAGCTTTCTTCTTATGGTAACATCTTTAAGATTATCGAGTTCTTCCTTTCTAATCATAGTATAAAAGTTGTCCTTGATGGACAGCACTCTTCTCAGAGTGCTGTCTCAGGGGTTCCTCAAAGTTCAATCCTTGGACCTATACTCTTTTTAATTTAAATTATTTCTTCCAGATATTCTCACTTCTAAGTTAGTATTATTAGATTTTCTTATAATTATGAATGGTAATGTACTTGATGAGTCATATAACTTTCATCTCCTAAGATTAACTCTTCCAATCTTTCTTGGAAACCATTGCAAAATTAGCATCTGCTTAGGTTGCATCTCTTTATTTTGCTTGACACTTTCTTACTCGGGATTCTATTCTTTATCTCTATAAATCATAAATCCATCCTTGTATGGAATACTGTTGCCATATCTGGGGCGGATCTTATAATGATACCCTTTCTCTTTTAGACAAGGTGCAAAAACGCATTGTAAACATAGTTGGACCTGCTCTTGCAGCCAACCTCCACCCATTATTACATCGTTGTAATGTTGCTTCTCTTTCTCTTTTCTACAAATTCTATAATGGGCGCTGCTCTAAAGAGCTAGCATCTCTTGTGCTATCTATTAAAATTAAAATTCATTCTTGTGTTACTTGTCAATCAATTAAGTCTTGTCTATTTTTGTGACTGTTCCTAAGTGCTCCAAAAACTCCTGTCTAGTTTTTTTTCTCAAACAACAATTTTTCGGAATTCTCTTCCTTCATCTTGCTTTCTTGATTCATTTTATTTGCAATCTCTTAAACCATCTGTCCATCGTTATCTTGCTCTACAAACTTCATCTTTTCTTTTCCAGTAACTTCCAACTCTAATAATGGTTGCTTGCAGCTTTGTTGGAATCGAAGATGTTAAAAAAAAATATTATTTCCAGAATAATAATTTTAATCCTAATGTGCTCTACCTAACTTCTGGAATATTAAAACTACGTGACTATATTCAACTTTTAAACTGCCATCACCAACACAACAACCTACCTTTAACTTTCATCAATTTCTTTTCCAAAAGTGCTAACATTTGTTATTAACTTTGTTCCAGTAGAAATTTAAAACTGTCTGTCTCTAAACACTGCTTTGATATAAAATATCAAAGTATTAAATCTTAGAACAACTTTCCTTATGAACTAAAAGCTCTCAATTCATTCTCAACCTTTAAAACCAGTTTATTTTACTTTTTATTAAAAAAATACAGGTAATATTTATAATTTCTATAATCCAATTTATGCTTATACGGAAATTTACTTTTGAATAATCTTAAAGTTAATAACAATTGCATTGTAAATAAATCCTTAGTGGTTGAAACACTTATTCAGTTTTTTTGTAAATATAGGTGCTATTTTATCATCAAATATAACAATTTCAGTTTTGCAATTTCAGCAATTTTAACATTTTAATTCTTACACTACCTCAAACAACATTAGTGTTTTGACTCATCCTAAACTTACGGAAAAAGAATTATTAGAGCCGTCTCTTTTTTAAAGCCCAATGAAAGTGTAAGTTTCAATGCTATAAGTTGAAATGTTGTTATAAAACACATCACAATTCCATTATTACATATTTTTAATTTATCTTTGAAACATGGTGTTTTTCTAGAAAACCTAAACATTCCAAAAATTATTCCAATTTTAAAATCAGACGATCATATGTAAATTACATTCTTTACCATAAACAATTTGGTTTAAAATCTAGGCATTCCACCGATCATGCAATCATTCACCTTTTTTAAGACTAAATCATTTAATGAAAGCAAGAATGCTCTAAGTTTATTGATTTAAGTAAAGCTTTCAATACAGTCAATTATCAAATCCTTCTATCTTAACTCAAAAGCTAAGTTTATTGATTTAAGTAAAGCTTTTAATACAGCCAATTATCAAATCCTTCTATCGTAACTCAAAAGCTAAGTTTATTGATTTAAGTAAAGCTTTCAATACAGTCAATTATCAAATCCTTCTATCGTAACTCAAAAGCTATAGTATAAAAAATACTAACTTGTTCTGGTTCGAGTGCTATTTGACTAATAGGAAGCAGTATATAGTATACGATGAAGGATAAACTAATTATGAGACAATCAAATGTGCTGTTCTTTAAGAATCAATTTTAGGACCACTTTTATTTCTCATTTATATAAACGATTTAAAAAAATATTCTAACATTTTAAATATAATTTTGTTTGCAGATGATACCAGCTTGTTTTATTCCAATAAAGATATCATTATATTACTTCAAACAGTAAACAAAGAGCTAGACAAACTAACCCATTAGTTTAAATTAAATAAATCATCTTTAAATATTACTAAAACAAAACAAACTTTATTCAATTGTCTACATAAAAAATCAGATATTCCTTTAGAACTTCCAAACCTTTTTATTAATAATAAATTAATTAAGAGAGATAAATCAATAAAGTTTTTAGGCATGTTTTTAAACAAAAATATAACCTGGAGGAACATATAGGTGTTGTTGAAGATAAAATATCAAAAAATTTAGGTATAATGTACAAAGCTATGCAGTTGTTAAATCAATCTTGTTAAAAAACATTTACTTTTTTTATTCATTGCTACCTAAGTTATGCAAACATTGCTTGGTGCAGCACTAACGTGACAAAAATAAAAAAATTGCTTAGCAAACAAAAACAGGTTATAAGGATAGTTTCAAGCATAGTTCGTTTCTCACACACACACAGACACTATTTAATGAACTCAATGTCCTAAATGTATATAAACTAAACCTATATCATGTTCTTATCTTCATGTTCAAACTTGATAAAAATATATATATAACTAATTGATAAAAATCTTATTTTATTCAATTTTTGAAAAAATATATCACATATACAATACTAGGTTTTACAACTACATTCAAAATCAAAAACTTTTTATTTAAGTATGTTAAAAATCTTTAGTTCTAATAATATTAATAATCGTGCTTTAAACAAATTGAAAAAATTCATCACCTATACCCTTCTAGATTTTCAAGATACTACTAAATTTAATCCAAAACTTATTATTTACTACTAATTATTACTATTTATTACTAAATCTACTATCTACTAAACTTACTATTGTAAACCGAGGACCAAAGTTGTGGAACATAATATTAAATAATGAACTGAAAACAAATTATTCTCTAAACTTATTCAAAACAAAACTTAAGCAATTTTTTTCATTAAATGAAAATGAATTAATGTTCTTCTAATAAAGCTTCTTTAAATTAGAAATCAATAATAATAGTTAATTAACTAATTACTGTAGATTATTAATACATAATTAATCAACATATGTACATATATTATATTATTTTAAATGATAATCTTTGAGAAATTTATTTTTACTTTTGCTTTGTTTATTATTCATTTACATTTACTTTTTACTGTTTATTTGCTTTTACTGAATTGGAAATGAATAGTATTATAAATTTAATTAAATAAGTTAAACTATAATATATAATTATATAAAATCATATCTTCTTATTTTTTTAAACCAATTCTTAAATGTTATTTTTGTCATTTTAATATTTTATTAATTTTCATTTTTTTTTTATGTTTTATAACTGTAAATTATGACTGTAAATTTTTTTTTATAAGCAAAAAAAAAAAAAAGTGTAAATAAATTTATTGTTGTCATTATCACTACTTTTATTATTATTGATGTTTACTTAATATTAGTACTCATTACTATTTATAAAAATCCTTATTATAATGTAACAACTTTTATTCAGAAAAAAAAATGGATGTAACAACTGACTGATAAACTTCACAAAAATAAACTTTTTTACAAGTAAAAAGAGAATGAAAGAGATGATAGCTCATTTAAGTCATTACTTTTTGTTCATTTAAAAACAAAATAAAAATACAATAAAAGGTAGAAAGATTTACTTCACAAAAATCTGCCATTTCTATATAATCTTGACTTTTATCTTTGATTCTCAAAGATTCCTCTCGGTACATCAAAGTTAATTGAATTGCTGTATAAATAGGTGCTGGTGAATTTAAAATGAAATCTTGTACAGACTTGTTGTTGCTTAATTTGCAGCAGATCATTAAATGTTCTAAAAACTAAACAAACATAATATCTTTTTAAATATTACTAAATTTGCTAAGAAAAAACACAAACAAAAAAACAAAATGTATGAAAAAAATGAAAAAACAAACACTTAATAGATAACTAAAAACATAAAAAATAAATTAAATTTTTACGCTTTTATCTTTTAATAAAATCCCAACATCAAATTTATTGAGCATAAGAAATGACATCACCTCTAGATGTTGTTTTTTTGCTGCAAATGTAATGGGTGATTTACCTTTCTAGAATAAAAACAAAGTATATATGATGATAATAATAAAGAAATTGGTCATCATTATCATCATCATCATCACCATCATCATCATCATCATCATCATCATCATCATCATCATCATCATCATCATCATCATCATCATCATCATCACCATCATCATCATCGTCATCATCATCTTCATCATCATCATCATCATCATCATCATCATCACCATCATCATCATCGTCATCATCATCTTCATCATCTTCATCATCCTCATCATCATCATCACCATCATCATCATCATCGTCATCATCATCTTCACCATCATCATCATCATCGTCATCATCATCATCATCATCATCATCATCATCATCATCATCATCATCATCATCACCATCATCATCATCACCATCATCATGCTTAAAAAACTGTATTGTATAATTCTAGGATACAGATATCTATATTATCGAAAATGTACATAGGGATGAGCTAAAAAAAAAGTTAATATACTTGGTAGTAGACAAACATTATTCTTAAATTAATTTTTATTAAACCAGATTTCAAAATCCAAGTAAATTAGAATTTCTTCTTTAATTAAGACCTTATTTAACCAAAATAAAATTCTGTTAAAAAATTCACAAAGTAATGATTTTATAAAAATTTAATTAATTTTAACATGAAACACAACTATCATGAGATTAACTAAAACACTAGCAAACAACATTAATATATAAAAAATATGTCCCACCTATTATAAACACAACCAAAGCAAGCTCTTGCTTAATAACAAGGCAATCTATTAAAAAGTTGATTTTAATCAATATTTTATCAGTACCTTAAGTTTGCATAAAGTTAACACTAGAAGCCAAAGCTGTTTAAATAAGTCAAACTAAAATTCTGAAATCCTTTTTTATATTTTTTATTTCAGAATTTATTTATTATGAACTTAAAAAATTATTTATTATGCACTTATTTTATTATATGGGTGCACAATAAAAAACAAACTTAAAATTTCTATTTAACCAGTTAACAACTTTCTCTAAACTTATTTAAAATTAATTAAAACTCATTACAAAATGTAATTTTTGATCTCTAATTTTAAA
>NC_061157.1:66014512-66029512 GCF_022113875.1 Hydra vulgaris
TTCTTATATTGTAGTCAAAAGAGATTTTTATGGTAAAAAAAAAGTCTCTTTCAACAACATTTTAGCAACATCAACATTTAGGCTACATTTTAATGTCGTCTTAAAGTTAAAACAATTAAAATAATGCAGAAGTACATTAGGTTTTGTTGTTTTTAAAAAAAACCACAATAATGACTAGAAAGTCTTTTTAATTAATGTTTTTGTTTTTGTTTTTTTGAACACCAGATTTTCAGAAGCTTAAGTTTTACCAATGTGAGAATTTTTCCAAAAATGCACAGTGAAGCTTGTAAACATGTCTTTGACATGCAAGCTGCAATATAATTGAACTGTTTGACAGAACTTAATGTTTGTGGCTGAATATTTTCCTGTACTAGTTGCAGTTGTGTCAAAGCTCAGACCCTTTACATAAGTTTTTAACTTATATTCATCTAAAATGTTTATTAAAGCATGATGAGATTTTCTAGTACCTTTTTTCATTGACAGAATGCCAATAAGTCTTAAATCACTTTCGATATTTACAAGAACAGCAAAAACAATCTCTTTTTTGTTTTGTACTGTTAGCAATATCCTGCAAAATTTTTCCATGAAAGTCAATCAATTATTAAAAATTTTCTTTAATTTGCAGTTTTTATTTTTAAGTGCAAATATCTTCTTCATATTTAGCTGCACTTGTACTTATTGCTTTCTTTTTTGCATATCTGATGGTTGATGAGAAATCTGTCAAAATGACCCAGAACTAACTACTATGTCAGAGAGCAAGTGGATCATATTTCTAAATGAAACAGCTTTTGAAACACCTGTAATTGCAACTTCTTTTGCGAAATTTTTTAGGTAATAATGTCAAAGCACTAGTAACTAATTTAATTTCGTCTGCTGAATAGTCGGAATCCTGACAAGAAGAGACCTCACTTTGTTCCGATGATAAAAACTCAGTTTTCTAAGTTTCATCCTCTTGCAGCTCAATAAATGTTAAATATCGTAATCTTCTTTTTTCTATCTTTTTCGTCTTTTAGCAGTATGCTAAATCCTTTGAACCAAGTCTTATTTGATTTTATCATTTGATATTTTAAAAATTACTCATCTGAATTGTATAAATCTAGGTTGTTTCCATGTTTCTTCTTCAATATGGAGCAAATATCAGGTTTTCCAACCCAAAAAACTTTCTTAGGATTTTTTAAAAAGATGTTTCTAGCTAATTCTGCTGCATTCCCTTTTTTATTTTTAGCTATGTTCAACGTTGCTTATTTTTCAATTAGATCATTTAATAGTTTCCTAGAACACAATACTTATTAAATTTTTTTTTAATTGTTTTAAAATTTTTTAATGTAGCCTCATATCAGAGGCAAAATGAAAAGAGCCAAGTTAACAAACCAATATAAATAAAAGTTATAAATGGCAGTTTATAATAAAAAAAATATTTATAGCTTAAGTAAAAGTATGGCACGATTTCATTTTTTAATCTTGTCTAATTTTTACGAAAAAATAGTTCGAAAAAGAAAAATTGTTTTTGTTTGTGACAGACATGAGTTATATTCGATCGCATACATCATTCTATTCAATTATACTTACAAATATACTAAATAAGTGTGTTTTAAGCTATTTTTCTTGGCCTAAATTAGTATATATTTTTTTAATGTAAACTTCCCAACCAAGTCCAAGTTAATATTTAGGTCTTTTAGAGTTCATAGGAAAATTAATTGGTGTTTTATTCAATCTTTAAGGTCCCCGCTTTTTGGTTAAAAAAGTTGGAGTTTCGGGGCACAAATTGTAAAAGCAAGGACCTTAAAAATGGGTTTCAAAATTCTTTTCAGCATAAAATCATTTTTATCTAACCAGTCAACTAACCCAGGTGGTTGGGTATTAGTTTGAAAAAACTGTTGAAAAATGACTCACCCTAATATACATATACATATACATACACACACACACACACACACACACACACACACACACACACACACACACACACACACACACACACACACACACACACACACACACACATATATATATATATATATATATATATATATATACACACATATATATATACAATATATGCAATGAATAAAATCGCCCAGCGGGATATTTCATGCTCATAAAACTGAAACATGTTATTAATGAGTGCTATCTCATCAAGTTTCCAAGAGCAATATTTAGGGTTAGAAATAAGTTCCCATGGGGTCATCCATAAGTTACATATGCAGGTATGGGGAGGGAGTCATTCAAAAGTGTACCAGTGCATACAAGGAAAAAGGTGGACAATTTTTTAACTTTTTTCATGTTAAGTGGGGGAAATTAGACATAAAAAATTTTATGTTACTGCAGCTTTGATATTAAATTAAAAAAGTGAATTATTGCATTGTTTTATTTATTTTATAGCCTCTCAAAAACTTAAATTTATTTCAAATAAGTTTTCACAGTTGAACTATTATTAAAAAAGTATTAATCATAAAAACCAAATTTAAAAAATTTTTTTTATAGATTTTCATTTAACTTATTACTAAAATTATTTCAACAAAGTATGTTATTACTATAACTCTGTCATTAAAAATTTGAACTCATGATTTGTTCTCATCCCACTTTCCAAATTTGCACTTTTAATTTTTTAAAATTCTATCAAGTTTTAATTTTATAAATTAAATTTTTTATTCTCATTTGAATGAACATGTTTTGAAAATAGTAAACATTTCATTATCTGGTAGCGGTAATGACTTCATAACTTTCCCTTCATTGTTTGTTCAAAACAGAAAACTGCTTTCTAATTTAAACTGAATGCGCAATTTAATTATTATCAAGTGAGTTATTTTTTATATACTTGATTATATACTTGATAAATATATAATAGACTTATATAAGAAACTTATACTAATATAATATACATTAGTGTAAGTGTGTGTGTATATATATATATATATATATATATATATATATATATATATATATATATATATATATATATATATATATATATATATATATATATATATATAAGTTTCTTACATCAGTAAAAACCAGGTCACGAAGGCATGAAAATAATGATCTTACATTTTTTCTTTTTTTATTTGTTTGAATATGTTTCCCAGAGTTTTAATAAACAAAACATATAAAAAATAATAACAAACAGTAGAATCCCAATAATCCTCTGAAGAGATTTATTGTTAGTTCTGTTTAGCTTCAACTTTTTTGATAAATAGACTTTAATGCAAGCTTGATTAATTTAAAGATATCAGTGAAAATGATTTAATTTGTTAAATTTTATTTGACACAAAAGTATTTAATATTCAAACGTTTTGAATTTTATTTGATGTTTTTGAATTTTTAATACAAGAGTTGTTAATAAATAGAATACGAACTAACCTGTACGAAATCAAAGCTATAAATGAAGTTTTAGTTTAATAAATTATTATAGGTGAAATACTATTCTAGATATTTCATTTTTAGGCATTCAAAGTTTGGAACTTTTTTTGAAGTGTTGCAAGTTTTGATATTTTATTACATGGACTTTTATGTAATTCAAAGTTAAAGTCTTAAATAAGCAAAAATTTTTGACAAATGGACCCAAAAAAATGAGTTAGCGAATGATTCAACTTAACCAGGGAACGATTATGAGATAATATGATATAGTTAATCAAGAACTTTAAAAAAAAACGTCATCCTGAATTTAATTTTCAAATAGAAGAAATAAATCAATGGCTCTCTTGCATTGAGATTTTTAATTTTAATTTATGCATGACGTACTTTACAATGAATATAAATGGCTTTAAAGCTCAACATTTTTTTTTTCTCAATATCTTACTTAGGTAGTTAGCTTTGTGAGATTCGGACAACTCTGATCACTTACACTCATTCCTTAATTGGTACTATGACCCAAGCTTGTGTTCAGTTTCCTTGACTATGACCCTAGCTTGTTATTAGTTTGCTTGATTTGACCCTAGCTTGTGTTCAGTTTCTGCTTTTTTCAGTTTCTGATTTTATTTCTAGAAATCCAAAAAATACTGTCTAATAATAAGGTTTATTATTCTCAGATAAATAAATCTCAATTTTATCTCATAAGTTAGGTTCTAGAAAAACTTTGAAAATCTTTAAAAATGTCATTAACAAGTCAAACATCATTCATACATTGGTCTGGAACTTACTATCTCTCAAAAAGATAGAACTATATGTTATGTATGTCATCAACAAGTTAGAACTATATGTAAAGAACTTTTCTTCTAAATCAGAACTTAATGACTTTCATTAATTTTTTCATTAATATAATGACTTTTAACTTCTAGTTTCTTAAACCTAATGACTTTTCATATTTACTTTTTCTCATTTTAAGCCTATCAACATGCTTTTTGATAATCAATTTCAACCCCCTTGTTCTATTGCTATTTTCTTGTCCCATTATTTTAATTTTTAACTAAGGAAAGTTCTGTTGTGCATAAGCAAATTCATCAATTATATCAGTATAATCAATATTCAAAGTTAAATTGTTTTCTATTGATAATATAAATATTCAAAGTTAAATCATTTTTTATTGATAATATAGATAAGACGTTTTAATATTGTTCTTAAATACGATTTTAATATTTTCATAAATAAAAAGCTTATTTCCACAGAAAAGTTTGTTAAATGTGTGCACAAAATAATTCTAAAATTTATACTTATATTTGAAAATACAGTTTCTTATTTCTTGCTACATATTAGTTTATTAAGCTTATTAATGTTTTGCTTTTTGTTCCCTTTTTTTCAAATTTTTTGATAAACTATATATCTTTAGCTTTAAATTCATAGTATACATTTAAAATTGAATTTATTAATTAAAAACGATATATTTTTAGCTTTAAATTCATAGTATACAGACATTTAAAACTGAATTTATTAATTAAAAACTATATATCTTAAGCTTTAAATTCATAGTATACATACATTTAAAATTGAATTTTATTAATTAAAAACGATATATCTTTAGCTTTAAACTTATAGTATGCATACATTTAAAATTGAATTTATTAATTCAATGATCTGTATTACTCAACAATAAATGAAAATCAATTTCTATTGATTGTAACTTAAAGTGTTTAAAATAGATTTCCAAAATGCCATCATAAAAGCACATTTGAGACAACTCATTTGATTATTAATATTTTGCACTTGGCTTCTACATTAGGAAGAATCAGTTATATATTCTCTCTCAGTTTTTCTACAAAACTTTACAAGCATCATCTGACAAGACCACCTTATATCAGTAACAATTTCAATGGTTTGTCCTTTTATAAAAGTAGTTAACACTAACCAATCACTTTTAGATGAAGAAAAAAAAAGTTTTTCAAGAAATTGAAAAAAGATGCTGCATCTTTACAATAATCTGTCCTAATTTTCCTATTAAGTTCAATGAATGTGCTGCGTAAGGTATAAAATGTGTTAGTTATATTCATAATTTGTGCTTTTAACCCTGAATATATTTCAGACATATTACTAGCATAATCATAGGATTGTCTTCTTAAATTTTTATTTTTTATTTGTTTGCATTTAAATATTGTATTATTTCTCTTTCCATATCTTCTTCTTTGTCCTACATTTTCAAAAACCTTTAAAAAATGTTTCTTGGGAACTAGGAACTAGGGAACTCCATTTTTGACATATCTAATAACCAAAGCATGTGATCAGTATGTAATAGAGTAAAATGGGGTCAAATATATATAATATCAGGAGTCAATACTAATTAAGTAGTATTTTTTTCTTCTTTCAATTCATTAAGTTTTATACATTTGGCCAATAATATAACAAATTCTTTAAATATGATTGACAAAAAATAGAATTAGCAGCTAAAAATGAGTCAAATTCAACAATTAACTCACATACCATTAAAAAATAAATGTTATTGATTATTTTCCAATTTTTGCTTTCAATAATTTGAGTTTTTTTTGTTTTTAACCTCAAAAATGAAAATAAATCTTTACGAAAGAGATAATGAAAAGAAACTTAACAAAGTTTTTTTTATAAAAATATTTTATATCAAACTATTTCCCTGCAAGTCTAGATTTGCTCTGAGACGTCTATACATTCAATTTTGTATACAACAGTGAATTTAGAATTGTTTGGTAAAATGTTGTTTAATAAAAACGTACTACCAATTATAAAAGTTGTAAGGACTAAACTTATTTTAATGTTATCTTTAAATACTTTATACACTACAGTATAATTACTATACAGTATAGTAATATTTCAAATTTGATTTCATTTAAACAAGCATAATACTAGTTTAAATAAAATCGAGTTTGAAATTTGCCCCACATAAGAAGGTTTAAAGTAATCTATATCATAAGGTTTATCAATTGAACCTAAAGGAAGAGTTTTTTAGAAACTTTCAATATCTATATAAAAACGTGATATCTAAAAGCCCTTAGTTATTATTTTATATAATATTACTCATAGTACCTTATTAGTTAGAGTATTATCAATTTTTAGTTTACAATTGGTATTAGTAAACCATTTGAAATTTTTTAATACAATTTATATTTCTAATTATTATTGTAATATACCTTATCTTGGTCATCAATTTCTGCACCTTGTCCAATAAGAAGCTGCACAAGCTTTAGTTGGTTGTTACCAGCTGCAAAATGCAGTGCTGATCTTCCAATAGCACATTTAGCACTAATTTGTTCTGCTGAACGACTTAACAGTAGACTTGTCACTACTCCATGACCTTCTATTATTGCCAAATGAATTGGCAATAGGCCCTATATTAAAAAAGTAAACACTATCCTATTAGTTTATCTTTTATTTTATTGAAAATTTAGTTTAATCTATATAACAAGTTATTATAAGGAATATTTGCAAATACAACCAGATTTCTATTTGGTATTTATTTTTTTATCATTTTGGTTAAGTTTAAATAAAAATGACATTAAGTTCTACTTTATATAAAATACTTATCCAATACAATCAAGCAACACAGTCAGGTTGAGAAAAAAATTTATTCTAAAGTGTGTTCTTTGTTATAAATATTTACAACGTACCTTTTTAGATGTTCGGTGGTCAAACACAACACCATCTGAATTTAGAAGAAGTCTAACAGTTACCTCATGCCCATTTTTTGCTGCCAAATGTAAACATGTGAATCCAAACTAGAAAAAATATTCAATAAACTATCCTGATAATAGCCATGAGATAATAAATATGATAATCATTTCTCTATTTATATGCCTTGCCTCAGTTTTAGCTGGATTTTTACCAACAGGACACTAAAAATAAATAATTGAGTTATTTCAACTAAATCAAGAAAAGAAAAAACAAATAATAGAAGTCTGAAGAATAAATTTATTTAATTTTGACAGGTATTAGAGACCAGAGTTAGTTGACTACAGTTTTAGCTTTTAGTTTCTTTTTAAAAAAGAAACTTAAAAAAAAAAAATGTTTATTATTAACTTAATTAACAACTTAGTACTATCTGCATTATAGATATATATCTATCGATAGCTTTTAATAAGGAATACTTTATTTCGCAAAAACTACCAGACTTTGTTTTTTTATCATGTCTTTTATCTACCTCTGGTCATTTTTTGTTTGTTTAAAATAATGATATTGAATAAATAACCTGATAAATTTCATTAAAATAAATTAAAAAACAAAGCATAAAGATTATTAAACCTCACTAATGACACTTGGTGGTATTTTTAACATAAGATCAGCTAGACATCCAGATTGATTGTACTCTGCAGCAACATGAAGAGGAGTCATTCCTGTCTTCAAATATATTTAAAAAAAAAAATTATAAAAAAAAGGAAAACATGAGTAATAAAAATAATAACAAAGATAAAAAATTCAAACAAAAGTAAAAATAAAATTGTTTTTTATTAATAAATTCTAATATTTAACATACTTTAGAGCTTGCAAAATTGAATGGAATTCTTCCTTTAAATGCCTCAATAGCATTTTGAGAACCATACTGTGCAGCAAGATGAAGAGCAGTTGACCCATCTTTGTCTTCTTCTAACAGTGAAACACCTTGATTTATAAGCAGCTGTATAACTTCAATGTGATCACCTATTGCTGCTAAGTGCAATGGTGTCCTCATGGTAGACTGAAAATTTAAAAATATAAAATATTATGATTGTTTTCTACCCTTATTAATTTATGATTTAAAACAATTGAAGCTTTTTAACACCGTTTCTAAGAGAAATCAAAATTTGTTTGAATAAATAATATAAAATTTGTTTGAAAGTTATCATTAGTTTTTTTTAAAACCATTAAACTAAGTTTTAGATTTGTATTTTCATTAGGAGATAACCAAAAAAGTTGCATAGCCACTACAAAGAGACATGACCAAAAGGAGACAAAAGCAAAAGCACATGGTCTTTTAATTAGCATCATTATATAAAAGAAAAAATTTAACAGAATACAATGAGTTAATTATTTTATTAACAAAATTGCAAAAAAATCAGTCTTAAAACCATATTTGACTATATATGTGAAACAGGTCTGGTTGCATAAAAAACAGGTCAACAAAAGTAATTAAACTATTAACTTATAAGTTATTATATATTTTTAATATTTAATTTCCTCTTCTTAAAATTCTCTAGAATCTTCTAGAATATAACTATTACAAAGTTCGATAAAAAGCCTCAAGAAAAACCTCAGGGTTCAAAATAAAAAGTTTATCATTTTAACTTATCTAGAGCCTTGAAGATTAAATGGTATTACAAAAATGCTGAACATTTAGTAAAAAAATTCAGAACTTTATAAGACATCGATTCTATTATTTTTTTTATTCAAGTCATTAAGCTTATTGTAACTTGGTATTACTGATCACAACAAGCATTTTAATATGAATAATACATATAGTGAAGAAAATTCAGAACTTTATAAGACATGGATTCTATTATTTTTTTCACTTAAGTAATAAAGCTTAATATAACTTTGTATCCCTGGTTAAAACAAGCATTTTAAAGTAGGTTTTAACCTTTTCTGAACAAACTCCTAACAAATCTTAAAACTATTAAAAGTCAAATTAAAACTTATCTTACCTTACTTTTAGAGTAGGCCATTGCATTATTTACTTTTATAAGGGATTTTATGACTTCAAGACTACCTTTGGCTGCAGCTATATGGGCACAGTTATTACCATCCTAAAAATAAATTTCATTCAAAGAAAATTAGAAGCACTTAAAATATTACAAAAACATAAAATGCTGCTTAAATATTTTGAGCAAGCACAGTCCAGCATACTCAAAATAACATTTGTTTTTAAATTAATTTGAGCATGCATATTAAATGGTTAAAATACCTTAAAACAGTTTTACATACATATATACATACATACAAAAAAATTTTATACTACCTATACTTTATTATAAGTTTATGAATTGTTAAAATTTAAAAATTTTAAATTGAGCTTATTACAATAAAAGTGAATGTTACTACCTTGTTAATAAAACTTGCTAAATCAGGTCGTACATCTAAGAACATTTTGACAATATCAGAATGATTATTTTCAGCTGCAAGGTGTATAGATGCAGCCTGATTCTACAAAAAAAAAGTCACACCATTTCATAAATGTCACCATTTCACCATTTCATGTGCCACACTATTTCAATGATGTAAAATAATAACTTATAAAATACACAAACTGTAAAAATAACTTATAAAATACACAAAATATGTATTGACAATCTACAATTTCCTGAAACAATTTTTAACAATGTGCGCTAATTCTATGGCAGACTTACCATATCAATCATCATTGGATCAGCACCTAATTGAATCAAAGTCCTGCATGAATGCAAATGCCCATTTTCTGAAGCCATGTGTAGTGCAGAGCGTTTTGTCTAAAATTCATAAAACATTTTAAAAAGCAAATTTCAATGTTAAAGACATGAATTTTAATTAATGTGTGAATTAAGAACAATGTGCGAATTATGAATAATGAATTTTAATTAATTATCTATCTTCTCACCAAAGATTGAATGTTATATGAAGCATGGTATTTTTTTACAAGCATTTCAACAAGCTGACTATGACCATTAGCTGCAGCTAAACTAACAGGAGTTTCTCCAATCTATAATACCAAATGTAAATAAAAAAGTTTGTTTTAAAAATTAAAAAATGCAAAACAAACAAACATCACAAACTTAGTTGCTAACTAAGTCACTTCTTGACTAATTTTTCAGACTATAAAAACTCAATATAAATTTTTGACAAAATGTATGATTTTTTCTCAGCAATTTTAACTTTTAACTGTTATATAATGATTATAAATTGTTTTTCAAATTTGCTTTCAAACTGATTAAGTAAAATGACTTTCATAATCATAAATATCTGTGAATAAATATTATTTATTTACAAATTTACTATTCCTAAATATGCTAATAAATAGTTTGCGTCGTATTTAAATCAATCAATTAAACAATATCAATTTAAAACAACCTAGCAGTGTTATCTTAACAATTTTATCTTAACATCAACAACATATAATAGAGTGAATAAAACAATAACCTTTGTTTTTGCATCTACAAATGCTTTTTTTTCCATCAACATTTCCACACATAAAATATGCCCATTCTCGCAAGCTAGATGCAGTGCTGCTTTTCCATTCTAAGACAGTTATAATCATTGCAATTTTAATTTTAATTTATATAAAGATAGTAGAAACTATTTATAGGGTAAATTCACCTTGTATGTAAATGGGTGAAGTTACCTACTTATCACTTTTTATACAAAGCCAGGCATAATAAACCATAAGCTAATCAAAGGTTTTTCATTCATTTTGCTTTGGAAAATGTTTCCTCATTATTAAAAATTTAAACAAAAATTTAACCTCGTCAAAGTAATCCACTCTTGCTTCATTTTCTAAGAGTATACGAACAATACTTGGATGGCCATAGTAGCAAGCAACAAGCAAGGCAGACCACCCCACCTGATAAAAACAACTAAATATAATTTATTTATTTTTTTTAATACTTTCTTATTAAACAAGAAAAACGTACTTACATTATTTGTTAGATTTGCAGCCTTTGAGCTCTCTTTAGTAGACAAAGAAGCAAAAAGCATTCTAAGTATGTCGGCGTTACCATTCTGGCAACAATAATGTATTGGGGTTTCATTAGTCTGAAAATGAATGAATATATATATATATATATATATATATATATATATATATATATATATATATATATATATATATATATGTATATATATACATATATATATATATATATATATATATATATATATATATATATATATATATATATATACATATATATGTATATATATATATATATATATATATATATATATGTGTGTGTGTATATATATATATATATATATATATATATATATATATATATTAGGTTGGGTCACTTATGAAAAATTTTTGAATTTAAGTTTGGCTGGCTATTTTTCTTGTCTTTGACCATATGATACTGAGAGCCAATTCTCTTTTTTTTTTTTTGCATTTAATGTTTAGTCAGGTAATTTTCAGCTTTAAAATATTAGTTTTATCGTAAATATTTTGTTTTCCCAATGTTTTATTGATTTTTATAATATTATCAAACCACTCTTAATCAAATCAATGCCTCAAACTAAACCTATTTTAACAATAAACATGTCAAAATATATAACAACTAAGGGGGTAGAAATAGAAATGGGTAATAAATAATTTTGGTTCAATATATTGATGACGTATTTCTTTTTTTTTACATAAGCCAAATTCAGATCACTAGCAACAGTTTTGTTAATTAATAAAAGGAAGAAATAATTATGCATGGAAATATTGTATAAAAATAAGTGTAAAGTTATAAAAGCTCAAAAAACTTGTGATAAAGTAAGATGTAAGTTAAAAAGCTAATTGGTACCTGTATCTAATAGCTAATAAAAGCTAATAAAAGCTGTATCTAAAAGCTACCTGTATCTAAAAGCTAATAAAAGCTAATTGGTACCTGTATCTAATAACGTTTTTCCTGTAGGAAAAACGTTATTAGAGTCAGAACTATTAACTTTAGAGATGTGTCAAGATTCTTTCATAGTAGGATTAAAGAAAATGACAAAGATTTAAAGCAAACTTCTGAAAAATTGTTTTGAGATAGCTAGGTGTAAATGTTCAATAAAATCATGCAAAGAATCCAATTGTAATGGCTGCAACCAGATTTTTTATATTCTTTGCAAATGTTTTTAAGATAATAAATTCCTATTACTGAACTTAAATTTTTAAAATCGCAGAGGATAAAGTTGGATCTAAAAATAGAATGCAAATAAGTTCAGTTGATAGAAAAAAAATATCAAGACAAAAAAAATATCAAGACAAAAAAAAATATCAAGAAAAAAAAAAATATCAAGAAAAAAAAAAATTATCATAGTTGAAAGCAAAACAAATCAAAGAGAGTTTGTATCAAAAATGAACAGTATTCTTATGTATTATCTGAAAATGATGCAGAATCAGACCATGTTGTCAGCATTTAGATTTGGTATAATTAACAGAGCACTGCAACATTAAAAGCAGCCAAGGACGCAGATTTTTTAAAAGATCATATACCTAATAAAGGCCTAGCTCAAGATCATAAAAAATCAAAGATAAAAGCAAAGAGTAAGCAAAGAGGGCTGTAAAGTGAAGCATAAACAAACATCAAGTTAAAGAAGAGGGCATGAAAATGTATAATGTTCAATTGTCGAAAGGACCTTACAAAAAAAAATGTATATGGTAATGTTGGAAAATCCATCAAAATCCATCTCAATGAGAGATCAAAAAAGATCATTATAGTGTCTGTACTGAGCCTGGTAGAAAAATATTTATTCCACTTTGTAAATAATTTAAAGGAGAGAGATATTCGAACACCTGCTGAATATATTGCTGAACAACTGCATGATTAGATAATATCACATGGCATTGAAAACCAATTAGTAGAAATTGGTGGAGATTCAACCAACCTTAACACAGGTTTTATTTTGATTTCTTTAAATAGTAATTTAATTTTTTATCTTCTCATATTTTTTACTGACAATAAAAAATTATTATAGACTGGAAGGTTCAATATTTAGAGAAAAAACTAGGGTTCAAACTACTCTGGATAAGTTGTGTGCTAGATACCTACGAGTTGCCACTAAGGCATTTAATGTTAGCTTTAAATAGAAAAACTCTAGCTGAAAATAGATTCTCAGAAAACATTAGAAAATTAATTAACATAGCAACAAATTTTCCTGTTTCAACATACATTTCTCGGCTTGATTTTGTTGTATTCATTTTAAAATATATTTTTTTTAACATCTTCACTTCCAACAAGGCTGCAAGCAGCCACTATTTGAGTTACTGAAAGAGAAAAGATAAAGATTGTAGAGAAAGTTAACGATTGACAGACAATTTAAAAGATTGCAAACTATATACATCAGAAAAGCAAGATGAAGAAAACGAATTCCAAAAAACTGGTGTTTGAGGAAAAAAACTAGAGATATAAGAGTTTTTGGAGCACTTAGGAACAGTCACAGAAAAAAAAGGAGACTTAATTGAATGATGAGAAACACGAGAATGAATATTAGTAGATGGCACAAGCAAGAGATGCTAGATCTTTAGAGCAGTGCCCATTATAGTATTTGTAGAAAAGAGAAAGAGAAGCAACATTACGACAATGTGATAATGGTTAGAGTTTGGCTGCAAGAGCAGGTCCAACTATGTTTACAATGGGTTTTTTCACCTTGTCTAAAAGAGAAAGGACATTATTAGAAGATTTGCCTCAGATATGGCAACAGTACTCCATACAGGGACGTATTTGCGACTTGTAGAAATAAAGAATAGAATCCGAAGTAAGAAAGTGTCGAGTACAATAAAGAGATGCAACATTAGCAGATGCTAATTTTGCAATAGATTTGATATATGGTTTCCAAGAAAGATCGGAAGTAAGAGTTGATCCTTGAAGATGAAAGGTAGATGACTCATTGAGTACATTACTGATCATAAATATAGGAAGATTTAAATTATTGTGATAATAATTGGCTAAAAAAAATTGAGTTTTAATGTGTGAATTAAAGTTCGCCAGCCACTGTGAGCCCCATGCTGTAGCAGAAGTGAGATCTTTTTCAAGCTCAAACGCCCCCCTCTAAGCATCAGAGAGCGTTAGCTTCTTATCATGACAAAAATAAATGGTAGTATCATATGCAAACAATGCCACCTTAGATGTGAGGACTTTTGGAAGATTGTTGATGTAAATTAAAAAGAATATAGGGCTAAGGTTTGAACCTTGAGGAACCCCTGAGGTTATAGAATAAAAAACAGAGTGCTGTCCATCGTGGACAATTTTTATACTACGATTGGAAAGAGAGGATTCAATAATCTTAAAGATATTACCAGATACACCACAAGAATAAAGCTTATGGAGGAGACCAGCATGTCAAACTTTAGCAAAAGCTTTAGAAATGTCAAAAGCAATGGCCTTTACCTCTCTACCTTTACCTAATGCATGATAAAACCTATTGGTTATTGCTATTAGCAAATCATCTGTAGAACGAGAAGATCAAAATCCATTTTGATGATCAGAAAGTTAGTTATTAGATTCAAGATGAGAGATTAGGTGTTTGTTAATTATAGATTGAAAAACCTTGCTTATGATAGGAAGAAGACTAATGGGACAAAAGTTAGACAAAACAGATCACTCTCTAGAATTTTTGAAAATAGGGACAACAGACAACTTTCCAGCAGGTTGGAAAACAAGACTCTGATAAGAACTTGTTAAATAAATTTGAAAGTGCAGATGACAGCTCCAGAGAACACTTCTGCAAGACTATAACAGATTTATTGTCCAAACCACAAACTGTAGAAGAGTCTATGCAGAAAATTACTTTAGATACAAAAGCTGGAGTGACACGAATATCAAGCAATTGATCAACCTGTTTGACGGCTATATCAGGTAGAAAAGAACTTGTGAAATCAAGAGATAATTTTGATGAAAAGTTCTTAGCAAACAATACAGCTTTGTCTTTAGGTGAGGTGACAAAGTCTAAACCATACAAGAGAGGTGGAATAAC
>NC_061157.1:66034512-66047012 GCF_022113875.1 Hydra vulgaris
GTAGCCTCCTCGTCTGTAGTGGCCTTCTCGGCCTTGAGGAGGTAAATCAAAATAAAAAAAAAAAAAAAAAAAAAATTAAACACTTCTACAATTTGTGCTCCAGACAAGATGCTATCATAGTCTTAAAATATTATTTTCCAGAACTCTCTTCCCTTTTCGCTAAACTTTTAAAAAGTTTAGCGAAAAGTGAAGAGATTTCTGATTTTTCCAGTTTTTCAAAACTCTAGAAAACACTTTCTAGATTTCTCCAACTATACTACAATTAGTCTTCACTCTGTTTCTTTATATAAATGTTTTGAGATTATTAAATTATTTCTTACTAACTGGGGAATTAAAGTTATTCTTGAAGGCCTACCCTTCTTTATTTCAAGTAAATTTAAGAGTACCACAAGGTTCTATCTTTGCTCCTGTATAGTTTCTTATCTACAATAATGATTATAGATAAGAAATACAGAACGAATTCAATTTTATACTGTTGTCTTGACAAAAAAAAAAAAAAAAATTTTGATTGCTTTGAACAAGTAACTGATTTTTAATCTGATTTTTCTTCTGTAACAGCCTAAGGTAACAGCCTAAGGTAACAGCCTAAGGTAACAGCCTAAGGTAACAGCCTAAGGTAACAGCCTAAGGTAACAGCCTAAGGTAACAGCCTAAGGTAACAGCCTAAGGTAACAGCCTAAGGTAACAGCCTAAGGTAACAGCCTAAGGTAACAGCCTAAGGTAACAGCCTAAGGTAACAGCCTAAGGTAACAGCCTAAGGTAACAGCCTAAGGTAACAGCCTAAGGTAACAGCCTAAGGTAACAGTCTAAGGTAACAGCCTAAGGTAACAGCCTAAGGTAACAGCCTAAGGTAACAGCCTAAGGTAACAGCCTAAGGTAACAGCCTAAGGTAACAGCCTAAGGCTTATAGTGGGTTAAAGGGATACCCAACTGCCGAGACAAGTTGTGTTCATATTAAAGAAAATGTCAAAAAAAAACATTTGGGCTGAATTTTTTGATTAAAACTAAATAATGAACACATACCAATAAAATTAAAATTATTATTTTAGTCAAAACTTGCCTTCTCTTTTTTTTTTTTGGTTTTCAGAGTCTATATAATGTTAGCCGCAATCTGCAGACTTGATAATTTATTCCATGCGTGTTTAATTCATAACAGTTTCAGTATGACGTCATCGCAATATCTTTTTAAGATAGCATTTTTTTGTTGTAGATATAAGTATTTTTTCTACTACAATCAGAAAATCAAATTTTTTTATAATTTTTTTTTAAATCACAAAAAATATTTTTGATTTAGTAAAAAATTATACAAATCATGTCACAATATTTACATGTTTTGTGATTATTAGAGTTCGCAGGCAGAGAAAAAAAAAAAGCAGTATGATGCAGCTTCTCGTTTTATATTTTGTACATATGGTTTAATAGAGTTGTTCGTTTTATGTTTAATTTACATTTAGTTATGGTTTAACTCTTCCACAACCGCAAGCTTCTGGTAGCAGCTTTTGAGTATGCTTTACAATTTGTCTTGTTTAGTACATTAATTTCCATTCTAGACACATAATTTGTTCTTAAGATTTAATTAATTCTCTACATAATCAAGAAAAAATAAAAGCTATATTGTGTAATTATAAAAAAGTTATCACTTGACAAAGTTAAAAAATCTTGAATGATCCTTCATAAAAAAAACTTTAAATTTATAAAGTTTCATTTTATAAGTAATTTATAAGTTATAAATCAAAACAGCATTAAAACTGTAAAATTTAACTTGTAAAAGTGTTAAGTATTTAGTTAAGTAATAACCAAAGACTTTTGAAGAAAAAATATTCTTTCTATTCATTAAATGAGTTTTGTTTTGGACTTAATGTTTTAGTTACTATTTATAAAAACAATTGTTTTGAGCACTTAGCATTTCTTATTGGTTAATGTGTGTTAAAAACTTATTTAATTAAAAAGTACTTTTGCTTAGCTCAACTATTGATATAAAATATTTTATGCTTTTAAAGAGATTTACTATTCGAATTTTAATTAATTGTAAATGTTATGCCATTCAAATTTTATTCAAGAAAATGTACGGTCACTACGAAAAGATTTTTGTTTGGCTGTTAGCGAACAAGTTAATGCAATTCTTCATTTTTATACTTATATTATAACTTTTTTTTGTATATTTTAGTACAAATATTTGTTTTAACTTTAATTTAGTTTGATTTGTATGGCTATTGAAAAAAAAAAATTGTTTAATATTCATTTTCTACTTAGTTCAGTTTATATTTTATTCAAGTCACTGGTTTTTATTCAGTTTATACTTTAAATTAATTTTTAAGCTTTAGTAAAATTATTCTTTTAGTATCTTGTTTATATTGTTTGTATTGTTTAAACCAGTACGATTTACTGCAAATATTAGTTATATATTAAATTTTTATTTTTATAAATTTAACTTTTAATTGTATCACAAACTTTTTTTTGGTATTTATTAAAAAGATATACAATTAAAATGATTTGGTGATACTAAAATATTACTATATCTTAAAAAAATCTTCAAAATTATATGATGACAATAAATACTGAAACTGTTATGAATTAAATACGCACAGAATAAATTATCAAGTCTGCTGATTGCGGCTAACATATAGACTCTGAGAACTAAAAAAAAATGAAGACAGCAAGCTTCAACTAAAACGTGAATTTTAAAATTAATGGTGTGCATTCATTATTTAGTTTTAATCAAAAAAATTCAGCACAATTTTTTTTTTTTAACATTTTCTTTAATATGAACACAACTTGTTTCGGCAGTTGGGGATCCCTTTAAGGATTTAAATTCTGGACATAAAATCTACAACTTTTGTTAGACAGCAAAACTCATTTATTTACTGCAAAAAATATCGCAATATTGTTGGCATTCCTATATTGATAAATAACGACCCTCTTACTCTCAGACAAATCTAAAAGCACATTGTGAATGTAATTAGACCTGCTTTACCTGTCAAAAGGTTTGCAAAAAGTCTAATTTTTAGACAGGGATGGGTACGTGGCTGGGACCCCAGTCACTTCCTAGTTTAATGTTGGTAGTGCAACTACTGATTACTGGTTTAATGAGTTGTGCAAGTTGGAAAGATGCTTTTCTCGATGTAAAATTACTGACAAGACTGGGATATATGCACAAATTATCGATCATGATTAGTATTCATGTGGTAATAGTTTTGGAAAGGTTCAGACAATTTTAAGATCAATATCATGAACAGGTGGTAATAGGTAGATCAATATGTTCAATTTTCTTTGAGAATCTTTTATCAACAAGTATCAGTGTGCCTCTTCCAGATTGGTCTAACCAGTTTGAGCTAACAAAATTGTATTTCTTATTTATTTGTGAAAGGATAACGTTTTTGGCATTAGAGCTTAACCATGTTTCAGTCAAACACGCAATATCAATGTTAGAATCAGCAAGGAATTGATTTAGAGTATCTACTTTATTACAGGGTGAATGTAAGTTTGTTGTAAATTTGGTTGGTAGGTTCTTTGTAGAATCTTAAAGACTGCTCTACAGCGTTTAGAATGAAGATTGGTATTGCGGGCATTTTAATCCTTATGTAGGTGGTACTCTAGTTCTCTTTCAGCATGAAGACTTTTTGAAGATTTTGTGATTAGCAAGCATACAGGCATTGGATGGGGCGGATATTTTTTTGTTGATGTCTGTAAGTTTGATTGGAATCGAGCGACTGAAGATTTTTTTATGTTTAGACGTTTAGAGAAGACAATATTTTCATTGGTGATTCCAAGAATGTTAAGAACGCCAGAGACACATGATAGTACTGGGGGTGTTGGATTGGTATCACAAGCTGGGGTAGTTGGTTCTGGAACATTAAGTATTATAATATTTTTTTCGCCTTTTGTCACTTGTTTATGCTCAACTCAGATTTGTCCTATTTGTGGAGATATATTTGGTTTGTTTTTAACAATGTTACCCCAAGATGGTGAGTCTGGGATAATCTGTGGGATGACTGGAATTGATTTTATATCTTTTTCAATCGCTGATATTTTTTGATCCAGTATTTTAATTCTGTTGAATACTAATTTATAGTTTGAGTTAGTAAATACAAATGTTTCTAACATTACAATAAATTACGAGTTTAACTGGTTAAATATCAATGTAAATAAATAAATAAACAACAAAAATTGTAGATAATACTATCATTGATGAACATATTTTTTAAATCAGATAAATGTAACTCGAAAAAAAAAGTTACAAGCAAATTTATTACACCAATTTAAAAGATCTTTTCAAACATGTCTTATCTTGACAATAAACAGGAGTGATATATATATATATATATATATATATATATATATATATATATATATATATATATATATATATATATATATATATATATATATATATATATATGTATACATATATATATATATATATACATACGTATATATATATATATATATATATATATATATATATATATATATATATATATATATATATATATATATATATATACATATATATATATATATATATATATATATATATATATATATATATATATATATATATATATATACATATATGATATATATATATATACATATATGATACCATATACATATATGATATTTATAAAAATTTAATTACCTCTAAAGTAGGTATATTCGATTCTGCATTATTATCTAATAATAACTTGATAAGATCATTGTAAATGGCTTGATTTTCATTTTTAGGTGGGATTCGTGCACAGTAATGAAGAGCAGTTTCTCCGTGCTAAAAAAGTTATTACTTTCATAGGTAAGCTTTTTTCTTGCTTTTTAAATGCAATATAAAATATAACTAAAACTATTTTTATATTGCAAAAATATAACCTTATTTTTGCTGTTAATATACAATCGAAAGTCATCTTCAGCCATGATTCTCTTCATTTCATCAATTAAAACTAACAAACCAGAGACTGACATACTCAAAATAGATAAATGGATGGGTGTTTCACCAGCCTATACAAAAAATACAACTTAAACGATGCCTATACAAAAAATACAACTCAACAATGAAAAGTTTTTTAATACAAGAAGGAATCATTCTTAATCAAACTCACTGAATTCTTAATAATAACAGATGCTCCTTCTTCAAGAAGAATTTTAATAACTGGATAATTTCTTGCACGAACAGCAGCATGTAAAGCTGTATCACCATCCTAATTTAACAAAAACATAATATTTTAACTCTAACAAAATAACATGTCATTACTTGAAAAAAATAGTGAAGAGCAATAGTTACAGATACGACTTATATTGCAAATTAAGTTTTTATAACACCAAAAATCAATTCATTGGAAAATAGCAAGTATAAGATTGCCAGCTGCATTGGTTTTATTAGTATATTGTTACATTGGTTGTATTCTGTATTATTAGTTTAGACTTGATATCTGGTCAGCAGTATAGCACTATCTAATAATAGCACTATCAGAGTAATAGCAAATCAGAATAATGTTTTAAATTTAATTTAAATTATTTTTATGTAAATAACTAATTATATTAAAACTATTTACTTTTCCAAAGATCAAGAAACTTAATTTAAATGTGTTATGACCAAATGTTAATTCAAATTCACCACAATGTGTGGATTTAAAAACAAAGGTTTTAAACCATCTAAATATAACTCTTCTTGTTAGTTTGTTTTCCACTCTTAAAATTTGTAAAAAGGAAACGAAAAAATTATTTTTATTTAAAGATATTGCTGTAAAACTACTAATTATGAGTTTAAACAAAAAACAAAATAAAGATTTTTTTTAAATTATAAATAATGCTAATTACTTAAAGGTATTTACAAAAATAAGGTAACTATAAAAATTAAATAAAAAAACTCAACAAACAAGGTAATTATGCAAATTTTTACAAATGTTCCGAAAAAAACAAACCTAACAATTATATTTTCTTATCGCTATGGAAAGCTAAGAAAACATTATACAATTTTTTGACAAATGCCTTGAATAAACTAATCTAAAATTAATATTATATACAATGAAAAGTTAAAAAAACATACAGAGTTTATAATATCTATGTTGGCTCCACTTCTTGATAACAGCTCAGTTAGTTTTTCAGAATACCTTGTTAGTTTTGCAGCAAAATGCAGTGAACTTTCATTTTTCTAAAAAACAACTATTTTTTTTTTAATCTTTTTAAAAATTAAAAAAAAAGGCATTTAGGATATTTTTTAACTATTATTGTTGTGTGTGAGTGTGTGTCTATATATATATATATATATATATATATATATATATATATATATATATATATATATATATATATATATATATATATATATATATATATATATATAGGCCTTGGCGGGAAGCGAGAGCTTTAGCTCTCATTCTTGCTCTCGCCCACACTCTCCTAAAATGCTTTACAGTTTTTTTTTAAATTAATTTTTTAACAAACTGCAATAAATAAAAAAACTCTTGTTACGTATATATTCATGTAATATTAAGGTTACAAACATATCCTAATAACAATTATAAAATATATATATATATATATATTTTATACTTGTAAATATATATATATATATATATTATATATATATATATATATATATATATATATATATATATATATATATATATATATATATATATATATATATATACAAATAATTTTAAATACATACATTTAAAATTATTTGCAATGACTACAAGTAATGTAAAGACTTAAATAGGAAGAAAGTAAGGAAGTTATCACACACTGAAAATTGTTTTTAAGGAATAACAGTCATGATTGTGAATTTTGTTCAAATCCTTTTGACTTATTTAAAAAACCTGTATTATATTTCTGGATACTGTAGCAACAGATCCAGAAATATAATAGTATATATAATATTGTCTAATGTTAATAAAATGTCCAAAAATATGTACAAAAAAAAAGAAAAACAATCTTTAAATTCAAAATTCAACTATGATATAATCATAAATAAATTTCAGTTACTAATTTTTTTTTTAAACTAGTTCACTCTCAACAGGGCTGCAAGCCTTGTTGAGAGTGAACTAGTTTTAAAAAAAAAATCATTATATACGCTGGGAATTACCTAGGGAACAAAAAATATTGTAAAAGAGAAAAAAAATGGTTGACAGAAGATGTAAAATGTATGTTCCAAATAAATGAATTCCAAAGCTTTGATGTGGAAGGAAAAAAACTAGATAAATAAAAGTTTTTAGAGCATGAAAGGACAAACATAGTAATGAGACTTTGAGACAACAAGTGATAGGAAAGCAACCATGATAGTATTTGTAGAAAAGAAAAAGGAATACAACCTTGTGACAATGGGATAGTGGCTCAATTTCGCAGAAAGAACAGGTCTAACTAAAATTAAAATACATATTTAGACTTTATCAAGAAAAAATAGGGTATCTTTAAACAAACCAGCCCAAATGTGACAACAGTATTCCATACAGGGACAAATAAGAGATTAGAGAATGTTATCAAAAATAAAAAAATGATAACCATGATAAAGAGTATAATAAACATATAACCATAACAGTTAGCTCTACTCTGGGAATATAACTCAGTCAGCTCAAATCTATATTGAATGTCAAAAAGTAATTAGATTCAAAATGAAATATTAGAAATTTGTTAATTAAAAACTCAAAGACTTTACTAATAACATATATGTTTATATATAATATAAACAATAATATAAGACCTCACAAATACTAGAGAGAAGACTGATTGGACTAAACCACAAATTCCATATTCCAGCAGGAGAACAAGACTCAGCTAATCAAATCTTAATAAATAGTTTTGTGAGAATTCTAGAGAATATTTCACAATATTTTGCAAGACTATGCCATTCTTGCTTTTGTTCTCATACTTAAAACAAGACTAACATTACAAAAATTCTGCAGTTTAATTTGGTATGACTGGGCAAAGTATTAGTTTGCTGATTGACATAGTTAGACTACAACAACTCATCCAAATACTGAAGCTTTACAAGAAAAGATTGCAAATATTGAAGAAAACGTTGTTGTGCCGACAACAAGCATTAGATGAACTTAAGAAAGAAATAACTTTATCAATAAAGGCCAAAGTAATTTAGATGTCTAACAGTGGATTAACCTGTTTATCTAGAATGACAGGAAGAGTTAGGCTGTTAGATTAAAGAATTAAATTAGAGGAAAAGTTCTTTGCAAATAGTTCTGCCTTAATTCTTACTTATACTTGAATGAGGTAATAAAATTAAAACCATATATTAGAGATGGAATACTGAACTAACCTTTGTTAATAACATTTTAAAAGATTTTCCAAAAGTTTCTAGAACACCTGTATAGTCACTTCACAAAACCTAAGTTTTCTTAGGCTTTAATCAGAGCAATTTTGAGTAAAACATTCATACATGACATAAGCTTGAACTTACATGACATTCATACATGACATAAGCTTGAACTTACATGACATTCATACATGACATAAGCTTGAACTTACATGACATTCATACATGACATAAGCTTGAACTTACATGACATTCATACATGACATAAGCTTGAACTTACATGACATTCATACATGACATAAGCTTGAACTTACATGACATTCATACATGACATAAGCTTGAACTTACATGACATTCATACATGACATAAGCTTGAACTTACAAAATTTAGAATTTGACTGGTAGCTTCCAGGTAAATTCAAAATTTATAAATTTTGTTTTCCTAACTTAAGTGCCATTTTAAATTTTTGCCCTGTATATTTAAATAACACTTGTTACATATATATTCTTGTAATATTAAGGTTACAAACATATCCTTGTAACAAGTATAAAACCAAATTTATAATTGTAAATTTGTAATTCTAATTTATGTGAAAACCTTATTTATTTCTAACAGATTAGTTCTTGGTTGTTTTTAACATAATAGCTAAATTGCTAAATTGTTTTTAACATAAAACATAAATGCGCCTGATATACTTTTCTTCATATACAAATGTGATCAAGATTGCGGTAGAATACATTAATGCCAAGAAAAATAACATTAAAACTGACAGTTTTTAATAAAAAAAACTACATTTAACATTTTTGGGTGATAAAACATAAATTAAAGCTAAAGGCAAATCTAAAAAAAAGAGTAAATAAAGGAAACAAGTATTTGTTTAAAAACATCTAATTAAATTTGTCTGTACTTTCAAATTTCAAAATGTTTAAACTCTTCTTTCATTTTTAAGTGATTAACAAAAAGCAGTAATCACTTCTTTAATTTTTGTTATTTGTACTTCACAGAAATGAAACAATTTTTTAAAATTTTAATTTAAATATGCTAATTATGCAAAAATTTGTTTTTGATTTTCAAAAGCAAAAACTTTTAACTTTTTATTTTTATTTAATCTTATGTTCTAGCAACAATTTTTATTTCATCTTGTGTTCTGGCAATAATTTTCTATATTATCCTGAATATAAATAACATGTTTTTTGTAACCTTTTGCTTTAACAACAGTTTTTTAATGTAATCCTGTATAAAATAACAGAATTTTATGAAATCTTGTGCTCTAATAATAGTTTTTTTATGTAATACAAATAACAGATTTTTATCTAATTTTTTTTTTTAATTAATTTTTATTTTTACATTATAATTTTTTTATTTTTATGAAATCTTGTGTTCTAGCAACAGATTTTATGTAATCCTGTAATATATCCTACAAATGACAGATTTGTATTTAATTTTTTATTTATTTTTATCATTGAAAAAATAAAATTTAAAAGGTTTGGTGTATCATTTGCACAACTATTTTTAGTTTATTAAATCTCAGATTATAAATTAAGTATTTCTTCAACATTTCTACAACATTATCATCAAAACTTATACAACATTTATTAAAAACCTTTTAAAATCATTATTATTTTTAACAAATATCATTTTAACAAAAACATCATTTAAATAACAAACGCTAAAAACATACACTAACTTGGTTTAGTTAGTGTATTGCACTAACTTGGTAGAATTGTGTGAAACCTTTTTAAGATGTTAATTGGCAATTATCATGAAAATAATATTAGTATTAAACAGATATTAAAATAATATTAAAAATATATATATTCAGAATTCATTACAGGTCCTCCGAGAGCATTAACATTAGCACCAGCTCCAATAAGAACTTGTGCCACATCGTATTTTCCAAAACGAACAGCAGTGTGCAGGGGAGTGTAATTATCCTATAAAAAATATTTAACAACATAAACTCAGTTAGTTGTAATAAACAAATTATATACATTTACTACTGCATATTTAAGTTACCTATTTAGACTAAAATATTTTGCACACAGTAAATTTTAAAACCTTAATTCAAACATGTTTATAAAAAAAAAAATAATAAAATTAATATATTTTTTATAGTAAAAGATCTCATTTATATATAGATACTGCTCAAAACTTGGCTACTTCAGCACAAAATCACCAGTAACATTTCATGCACACATATATATTTATATTTATTTAGTAGAAATAGTAAAAAATCTCATTATTTTAAGACATTTTTGTTACTTTACATTAAAGTGACTTGTAATTGTCACCTAAATATCAAAACCATTATATGAATCTTAAAAAATTAAAAAAATAACATGATTTTTAAGAATAATCTTTAATATTATATGATAAGTGTGAATAGATCAACTGATGGATGATGTAGCCATAGACACAGGGAACTATGCACATACCAACTGCTATAGCCATAGGTGCAGCAGACTGTATATGTATCAACTTATACAACTATAGGTACAATGGAGTGTGCATAAATCATTTGAGCTATTGTTACAACAGAGTCAAATACATCAACTGAGGGTTTCAATTTGAGCAAACACTTTTATTTTAAAAAGTCTACCAAAAAAGTATACAAAGTAATTATTTTTGTGATATTTTAAAAAACATCTAAATTTAATATATTATTACAACTGATTAAATGATTTTAACTTAAGACAAGAGAAAAATCAATAACTAAATGGTTAATTTAAGGTTTGCATTTTTAATATACTTTTTTGATAAGTAATACAATATAAACTTAAAAATATAGTTAAATAAACCACATTACAAACTTTTATTTTTTAATGCTAAAATATCTTAATTATTAACTTTAGTGTATTTTTCTACTTTTGCACCACACTCAATCAGTTTTTGCGCAACAACCACATGCCCTTGCTTGCATGCTTCATGTAGAGCTTCAGCTCCTTCCTAAAACAAAATTAAAACAACTCTTGTGTTAAACTTACTGATATAGCTACTATTGTTCTTTTAAACTTTTACTAAATTTACATTTATTTGATTGATTTGATAAAAGCTTCACATTTTTTATAAAGCTACAGGTCAAATCAATATCAAACATTTAATACATTTATATATATTTATATATTTATACATTTATATATATATATATATATATATATATATATATATATATATATATATATATATATATATATATATATATATATATATATATATATATATATATATATATATATATATATATATATATATATATATATATATATATTACATATATTTATAACACAACATTTAGTAATCTTACACAATTAGGAGTTCTAACAGCAACTCCTTTCTGAATAAAATACAGTAATATATGAGGATGTCCAGACTTTGCTGCCAAATGAACCAAAGTACTTCCATCCTACCAAAAGTTTTTTATTTCAATAATATAATATCAACAAATAAATGAAAATTTCTTAACAAACAGAAAATTACATATCATCTACTTAGTTTGCATCAAAAATTTATTAAGTAAGTAACTAAGTAAGTATAAAGAGCTAAAGTGTTAAATATAAGAAGAAAGGTTGTAACGATTGAGGGAGTGACATAGTATAATAAAGCTTAAGATAAACATGCATGTGTGTATGTCTTGCTTATTTTTAGAATGTATAAAGAGGATGTGTGTTAGCTACTTATACACATTTTCTTTAAAACAAGCGAAAGATCTATATTGAAAAAATAAGAAAGGTTAAAAGTAAGAAAGTAAGAAAAGAGAAGCATGCGGTTATTTATTGACTGACTTAAATAGGGATTAGCGCAGCTGAGTGTGCATACATCGACTGACTTAAATAGGAATTGGCGCAGCAGAGTTTGCATACATCGACTGACTTAAATAGGAATTGGCGCAGTGGAGCTAACTCGCAAGTGCAAAGGGTTTTGGTTAGGGTAGGCAATCTATAAAATTTTTTTTTTATCTCAAAACAACTCGTAATTTGTGTAGCGGTATAAGAACATATAAAATCTGTAAGAATTTAATTCTTTTATACAAACAAAAATAAAATCAAAAGGACAAAAGCTTGTGATGGAAAAACGCGCGCGTACATGAGAAATATATACGTGAGACTTGTTTTTTAAGAAATTAAGTTTTTTAAGAATAAAAATAAAAACAAAGTTAGAAAAATATATTCTGAGGAAATAAAATACGAAGTGAAAAGTATTAATAAAACTTCAAGCTTAGAACGAGAGAAGAGAAGA
>NC_061157.1:66052012-66057012 GCF_022113875.1 Hydra vulgaris
TTTTTTATTCTATATAGTTATGTGTCAATTATAGCAACTGAAAAAGGAAATTAAAATTTTGAAATTAAACATATTTTGATCTATTAGAATTATAAATAATAAAACAAATTTAAATTGTTGACAATAAAAACAGTTATGTAAGGTACTAAATATATTATTACTTTTGTTTATATTATAAATATAAAAATAATCATAGCGTTAAATAATTTGAAATAAATTATACTAGCTTAGGTTTTTGATAAACTGTCACATTTGAACTTTTAATTTAAACTTTTTTTTTAAATTGAAAACATTTTTGTTTATATAATTTTAGAATATAATTTATAATATTAAACCATTTTATTAAGTTTTAAATTAGTATGTATTAAAAAAAATAAAACTTATTGTGTCATAATATGACCATAGCAGTATTAAAAAAAATATTTAAACCAATGGCTTGCAAAACAACTGATTGCTTGCAAAAGATATTGTGCAAAAAAATAATAGCTTTTTTTGTGCCAGCTTAAGGGGTAAACAGATTTTATCTGTTGATCTATTTTTAATACATTGTTTCCTGTTTAGGATGTTGAATGCTGGATCTTCTTGACTAAATGCATGGTTTTTGCTTGCGTTTCTATGAGTAGGGAACTCATTCTACTATGTCCTAACATTGGTAAAGCTTTAAAACTCAGTTTTATGGTTCTGAGGCCGGCTGGTAGTCAGGTTTCCAGAACTCTGTGGTAGCTTTCAGAGAGGCTGATTCCATCAACAGCTGAAAAATATCAAAGTATTAACAGTGCCATGTTACGCATGGATGGTGTCCCTGTGTGCATTGTGAAGGCCACATTTGGAGCCCTTTGTTACAGCTTAGGGTTTATTAATAGTAATGAGGCAATTGCTTGGGCTACTAAAAAGTGTACTGAGTACTGTCTATGCTTTGAGTCAAGTTCTTTAACAAATTTAAAAATAAATAAAGTACCAAAAACTATAAAACACAAAAAACAATTGTCATCACCAAGTTCTCTAAACTTATCATTCACTGATATTCATGTTCTTCAAAGCAACTTTTCTTCTGTTGAGTCTTATCTCTTGCAAAGTTCACCAGACCTACTTGAGTTCTGCTGTCTCATCTTGTGATCTTAGTGTTGATGGTTATCTTCCTATAATATGTAAAGACTCCAATAGTCACATGCTTGCCTGGGCATTTGCATTCGTAAGAATTTGCCCATTTGTTGGGAAATTAGGTTTGAATCCACCGAATATTCTTTTATGTGCTTTCGTTTAGCACCACTTCACTCTATCGTCTTTCTCTTTGTTCTATATCACTTCACCTTTATTTCAAGACTGAACTCTTTTCAATTTTATTTCTGATCAAATTGACCAAGCCCTCTCTCTTTATCCATCAGCCAATATCATTTGGCAGATGAATAAAAAGAGATGGAATTACCAAATGGCTAGGCTCTAGTGTCAGTGACTCTGCAGGTGTAAAGGTCCACAACTTTTGCCTTTCTCAATCTCTAACTCAAATAATCAACTTTCCTACTCGCCTTCCAGACAACCCGAATTATTTACCTTCTCTAATCAACTTATGTGTTGTTTCAGATCCTAGTCAATGCTCAGCCTCTCCACATTTACCCTTAGGTGCTTCTAATCACGGTTTTATCTCTCCAAAACTATTATCTCATTCTTATTCATCATCTGAATCCCCCTATCGTCATACCTCTTACAACTACCTTAAAGCTGACTGGGACTCTTTCTGTAATTTTGATGGCCCTTGGGTAGAAATCTTTCATCTTCCTGCTGATAAATGTGCTTCTTAAATAACTTCATGGATTAAGGCTGGCATGGAATCTTTTATTCCCTCTCGACAATTCTAGGTCAAACCTCACTCCATGATTTTCCTCACATTGTGTTGCGGCAATTTCCAATCAAAACCATTACTTCCATATTTATCAGCAAAACAATTCTCCAGAAAACAGATGTCTGTTTATTACTACTAGAAACCATTGTAAAAAGGTTTTGTCTATTGCCAAAGCCCACTATTCTCAGGTTATGAAATCTCGTATTTCATCACAAAAATTAGGCTCTCGTGACTTCTGGAAAATCTTTAATAGTATAAATAATAAAGGAAAATCTGTTATTCTACCTCTCTTGTATGGTTCAGACTTTGTCACCTTACCTATAGACAAAGCTTAATTGTTTGCTAAGAACTTTTCATCAATATCATCTCTTGATTCCACTAGTTGCTTTCTACCTGATTTAGCTATTAAACAGGTTGATCTATTGCTTGACATTTGTATCACTCCAGCTTCTGTATCTAAAGTAATTTCGTGCTTCTCAGCTTGTGGTTCGGATAACATACCTGTTATAGTCTTGCAGAAGTGTTCTCTGGAGCTGTCGTTTATACTTTTAAAACTATTTAACAAGTGCTTATCAGAGTCTTGTTTTCCAGCCTGCTTGTAAGTGGCATCCATTATTCCTATTTTCAAAATTTCTAGAGAGCGATCTGATTTGTTTAACTACCATAATATTAGTCTTCTTCCTATCATAAGCAAGGTTTTTAAATCTTTAATTAACAAACGCTTAATCTCTCATCTTGATTTGACTCAACATGGATTTCAATCTTCTTATTCTACAGCTAATTTACTAACAGTAATAACCGATAGGTTTTATCGTGCATTAAATAGAGGTGGAGAGGTTAAGGCCAACACGCATGACATTTCTAAAGCTTTTGATAAAGTTTAGCATGCTAGTCTTTTCCATAAGCTTTCTTCTTATGGTGTATCTGGTAACATCTTTAAGATTATTGAGTCCTTCCTTTCCAATCGTAATATAAAAGTTGTTTTTGATGGACAACACTCTTTTTCATATTCTTCAAGTAACTTCAAGGGTTCCTCAAGGTTCAATCCTTGGCCTTTTACTCTTTTTAGTTTGCATTAAAAACCTTCCAGATGTTCTCACATACTACTATCTATTCTTGTCATGATAAGAAGCCAACACTCACTGATTGCTTGGAGGGGGCATTTAAGCTTGAAAAAGATCTCACTTTTACTATAGCATGGGGCTCACAGCAAATGATGAATTTTAATTATACCTTTTACCACATCTAGACATCCAGTACCTTTGCTACTGATAACTGACCAGACCATCATTTTGTATGGTAATTAATAGTTTGAATGGCAAATTCTTTTACTACAACAAGAATTCATAAACAGAGCTTAATATTGCAAAATTTCAAAATTCAATTTTCACTTCATTGCTGAAGCAGATCAACAACAGAAAACAAATAAACACCTGTGAAGAAAAGAAACATCTGTGGGAGTCAATCTTTATTTCTTAGGAAACTATTAAATAATAACAATATACCAATCTCTTTTAATGTGTAAGATCTTTATTACAACACTGTTTGGCCCTATTCAGATGCTTTGCTTTCACTGCAGTTGTTAACTTAGGCTTAATGGGAAGGGGGGGGGATTGACCAGTTAAAAATCTAAATCTACATTTGTTTTCAAACTGTATACTCAGAAGCATTCATGATAGTGTTTTTGTGTTGCAATTTTATTATTATGTTGTAGCAAGTCAGTATTTGCAAACATTTTTCAAACACATTTATGGTCTTGGAGCAAAAATAGGCTTTCTACTATATCTTTTCCACTATATTTATTCATTTTGGGTTTGATTCATCAATAAGCTTAATTTTCTTCTAGTAATCTGCTAGCCTTAGAAAGCTTTCTTCCTCAAGATATTTTGGGGTTTGCAAAATTATAAAAATATTTTAGAATTAATGAGGGCGTATACTCCACCTTCTTTTGGTGATAAAAGAAAGTGAAGTATATTTCACCCATAATCAAAAAATTTTAATTATATAAACACTGCACATAAAATAAACAAATAATTGCTTATAATAAAACTGCAAAACAAACAAATGCATTGCATAAAAATATGCCAGCAAAACTGAAACATATTTACAAAAGATGCATAATAGAACGCAACTGAAACTGGTTTTGATTTGTTTACATTTTTGCATCAAGTAGTCAAAATTTTTATAGTGATATTACTTGTTAAAATTAAATACATCTGTTGTATGTAGAAACATATGGTGTAATGTTGTAAGAAGAAACATCTGTTGTAAGAAGAAACATCTGTTGTAAAAAGAAACATCTTTTGTATAAAAAAAAAATCTGTTGTAAGAAGAAAAATCTGTTGTAAGAAGAAACATCTGTTGTAAGAAGAAACATCTGTTGTAAGAAGAAACATCTGTTGTAAGAGGAAACATATTACTTCTTAACTGTAGTAATTTCAATTACTTTTTTTTAATATGAATTTTTTTTTAAACAAAACTTCCTTTTTGAAATCAATGAAACTTGTAAATTTTAATTAATAAGAGTTCAAACAATTTAAATTTATTTACCTTATCTTTGATGTTTCCTAAAGCATTTACATTTATTAAATATTCCAACGAATCTAAATCACCTTCAGCTGCTACAATGTGAAGAGCAGTTTGTCCTTCTATCTAAAATTAATTTTATATATAAAAATTAATCACAACCATATTTTTGTCTACATTTTCAAGTTATTGTTTTTAATTAGTAAGTTATTAATTTCAAATGTTGGAACTCAAAGTATTGTAGTTAAAATTAAAAAATTGAGAGCTTATAAAGCTAAGAAAAATTTTAGTACCTTAGGGTTCAAACTTAGAAAACAATTTGTATAAATTATCTTTCTTTTCTTTTATTAGTTTTTTTTATTACATTTTTCTTTCTTATTTCTCAAATAATTTCTGTGATCAATATAGTTGAATGATCTCATATGATTTTTTCTGCATCAATTATAAATCATATAGGTAATTTGTGGCCAGTCAAAAAGTGCAGACCAATCATTGGTAGTAAACAATAACCTACTTTTATAATAGTAAAAAAATTAAAACATTAGTAAACATACATTAACTTGATTGATATTTGTTTCTGCTTCCACTAACATTTTTAAAATATTTAAGTCTTTTTTTCGTGCAGCTAAATGAA
>NC_061157.1:66062012-66102525 GCF_022113875.1 Hydra vulgaris
ATATATATATATATATATATATATATAAAACATATATATATATAACATATATATATATAACATATATATATATATATATATATATATATATATATATATATATATATATATATATATATATATATATATATATATATTGTATTTTAAACTTGTTATATTATTTAGTATTGAATTCACATATCTTACTCTCCATATTATTTTTTCAAAAATATTATTGCTTTATAAATTTGGTTTTGGTTGTTTCTACTGAAGTCCTTTTTTACTGCAGTATGGAGCAGGCATAAATTACAGAGTAAAACATAAATGGTGATGATGTTTATTGGACAAGATAAACTAGGAATTTGGTGCTGAGCATCATCGAAACACGAGCAGTAAAAATAAATAGAATTCTGAGGAGACGTTTATTACCACTATATTCATAAATTATGATTACACAATTATGTTTTTTTCTTTATCTTATACCTATATTATATCTTATACCTCCTTTCATTTTATATTTATTCATTTTAAATATTGATATATCAATGCATATATATATTTGTTTTAAAGTAAGTTAAACTTTTGTATTTAATGAAGATTTACGGTTACTAATATGTCCTGTTTTGTTTTAGGTATACTTTAACAATAAATTTACTGTTGACTATGATTTGTGTATATGCTTTTTCTTTTTAAAATAAATCTGTGTTTATTCTGAACAGCTATTTGTTTTTCTTTGTTTTTATTTCTTATCCTCCTTAATAAAAAAAATTTTTTTCAACAGAAATGTTTCATATTTCACTGTAGGCTTTTATTGCTCAATCTAGTTCAAGCACCACAAATTACCTGCATCAAATATAACAAAAATGAAGCATTGAAAATGATGTAATCTTATGACAATGCAACTGAGACGCTTGATACACTTAAAATAAAAAAACGAAGCACAGAAAGCATAGTGATGCAATCTTATGACAATCCAACACAGATTTAAACTAGATGTGTATCTATCAAAAAAAAATGGTGCAGAGAAAATGAAGCAACCTTACAACAATGAGACTCAAGCTTTAATTAATAGACTATTAGAGGAGACTAAATAATAAATAGACTATTAGAGGGCAGCCTTATGACAATGCAACTCAAGCTTGGCTGTTTGAGCACAACCTTATGAATGAAACTATTTTATAAATCATATATATGAAACACTAAATCCTAACTAGACTAGCTCTGTTCATCAAGGTTCATACAGTAACAAAGTGAAGTCATATAAGTTTAACAACTGTTTTTCTCTTTTAAACATGAAGTGTGTTAATAATATTATTGCATTTGCTCTCCAAACAAATATTGAAGTAATGACCAACCTTATATTTTGCCAATACATTATAATTATATTTATAATTACTAATATATGCTTTGCTTATAATTTAAACCCTTTTTATTATAGATTTTTAAAACTTTTTTTGGACATTCCACGCCTGAAAAAAAATAATAGCCTTTTTAAAACAATTGGAAAAAAAACTTACTCCTGCTACAATGAAAGGATTAGCTTTTGCAGATAGCAATGTCTTCACAATAGTTAAAGATGAAGATGTTACAGAATAAAACAATGCTGTTCGTCCATCCTAAAAAAATTAATTATAATAATAAATCATTTTAAAACAGCAATTTCTACTTCATAAATTATTAAATTAAACAAAAACTAAACAGAATACACATTAAAATAAACACTATTAACTAACTTACACTATCGATTGCATCAACATTAGTTCCAGCTTTTAAAAGTTTATCAACTTCTGCTTCATTGTTATCACGACACGCTAATATAAGAGGTGTTATGCCACAATCCTTTTGATGAATAATTTTAAAAAATGTTTAAAAACAATAATTTTATCATCATCATTATTATTGTTGCAACATTTTCTTTTGGCTACTTTACTAAACAAGGCCGAAAAATAAAATTTTTCAAAAAATAAAATTGGAAAAATGTTCAAAGATTTTAAATATGGATTAGTGCTTGATAATTTTTGCAATTGTTAAATAAACAAGATTTCAATTAAATTGGGTTATTTTTTTTTTTAATAAATTTTTTTAAGTAATTTTGAGATATTGGAGTAAATTGATGAGAAGAAAAAAATGATTATGCTAAGATTATTATTATAAGTAACTGGAAATTAGAGATTATGTAAATGTATTTTTAAAAAAAATGTTCAGCTCATCTGCTAATTTTTACTTTACTGAACTGAATATTTTTATTGTGACCACTAGGAATGCAATCAATACATTACAAGCTCTTCTCATGCACAATTAAATTAAAGGTTTTGTGTAAATTTATGTAACCCAATTGAAAATATTAACTAAAATATATACAATATACTTCAAATGTAGACATAAACTTATATGATAACTTAAATATCTTTAAAATTTTACCTATATCATCAATAGCTAGACAAACCTATATAAATAAGCATAGCTTAGTTCTTTTATTTAAAAACCTCATCAACTGAAGTTGATACAGTAAAAAAATGGTTATTTTAATTTTCTTCAAAATTCAAGAAAAAAATTTGAGTATAAAGCAGATACAAATGTAAAAGTATATAAAATAGCTTCATGTACAATCTGAGCATTTTTATTGTGAACATAATTATTATTGTGTACATAATCTTTCTGAATAGATTGCCTATTCAGAAAAACTATGAACAATCCAATTTTCCAGTTTATTGTACAAAAGCAAAAAAAAAATGTAAAACTTCTTTGAAGTCACTATAATAAAAACAATCAGTTGATTTCATAGACCGTAGCATTCATTCATTAAACACAAAAAACTTTAAATGAATGAAGCTAATATTTGGCTGTATTAATTAAAAATTAACTTGTATTAATTTAACTTGTATTAAAATGTATTAATTAAAAATTAACTTTTAAAGAGAAGAGTTATATTTGCATAATTATCAACATAAAAGAATCATCAAAAAATCAGTTTTTTTCTCTTCCTACATGTTTCCCTAGTTTTTTAACTCGCATTAACTTGCATTTATTCTTCATTCCAATACCAAATGAGTAAATCTATTCAACATGTTTCACTTTTTTTTGTTAAGGAATTCATAAAAGGACAAAACAAACCATGATTCCATTAGTTTCAAAAATTGTTATTTATATTGTGGAATGGTAAAGAACTATAAACTTATGCTGCTTTATAATGCGTAATAGTAAGGAACTATAGTTTATCTTTAAACTCAAAAAAAACCTTTTGACTGAAAATGTGAATTGGTTTCTTTATCAAAAAAATATAAGGCATTGCGTGCTACGAAAATGTGCTACTTTCCATTCTTGTAAAATACTTGATACCTATATTTGAAAATTAAATGTTTGCATTTATCCTGAGTATTATCTTTTCCTTTAACTATCCAAGAACAAAACATAGGTAAGAGTTTTTGTTAAATAATTATTATGCTAAATAAGTTTTTTTTTACTTATTTTTTTAATTTCTTATTATTAAAAAAAAAAAAAAAATGCTGAAAAACTTACTACTGAAAAAAAATAATGCTTGTATAAAGCATTAATTACTTTTAATGAGCCAACCCAAAACGCAGACCAACAAAAGCCCTACAAAATGCAGACCTACAAAAATCAAGCGTTCTTTTCTTTAACTTAATTTCTCACAATTGCAGTTCTGATGCAACCTTATAACTAAAAATATACATTAAAATATACACTAAAAATTTATAAAACTTATACAAATCAGTTAAAATTGTTTAAAACTTCAAAACATATTGCTAAAGCGCAAAGTGCATTAAGTTTAATAAAAATATCTTTTACTTATTTAAAATCTGACTGTGAAAACATTAAATACAACTAAGACCTCATCTTTTATTCATGAACTCAAAAACCCAAAACTTGTTCCCTTAATAACATAAGGGAACAAGTTTTGGGTTTTTGAGTTCATTCATCATTGTGTAACAAGCAATGGAACTTCATCAAATATATGTGGACATAAATAAAAATAAAATAATAAAAATAAAAATAAAAACTGCTCTTCAAGAAATAACTTATTTAAGAACAAAATTAAAATTAAAAATATTTTTGGGTAAGGAACTCTTTCTGTTATCTGTTATCTATCTGTTATATATCTAAGGGTAAGGAACTCTTCCTGTTATCTATTTATCTTATCTTATCTATCTGCAACTCTAAAACTCAGTTTAATGATTGTTAAGCTGGTTGGTAATAATGCTTCTCCAAGACTGTGGTAGTTCTCAAAATAATAAAACTTAACTTTTGCAAAAAAATTCATTTGAAAATTTATAAAATTAACAGCTGTTATAGTATCTTTGTATGCTCTGCATCAATGTACATTGTTCTTACAGCAAATATCATTATTAATATTGGTAAAATCTTTCATATTATTATAAAAAATATCAATCTAAATCACAAAAGAAAATTAGTATTATTCATTGCTGTAACTGGTGTGAGCCAGTTAGTGTGGCATTAACACACTATGACAGACAATTTGCTTGATTACCTCTCATTTGAGTTTGTTGAAAACTAATTTTTTTTATTGTTTCCAAATTGTTAAAACCATTAAAGAATTTGAAAAGTTGAATTATGCCTCCTCTTCGTCTCCTTTTTGTCAAGGCAGTCAAGTCAAGCGTTTTTAGACAATTTTTATAGTTAATTTTTTTGAGTATTAATCGCGTTACACCATATTGGACTTTTTCTGATATATTACATGACTTTTCCATTTTATATTATAATTATAAAAAATATTGATATATTTATTAAAGTAATAATATTATATATAATAATAATAAAAAATTTTATTTTTGATTTTACTGTGTTAAATCATAAAATGCATATCATTTTTTAATATTTATTTTCTTGATCCTTTTTTAACAAGTTTTTTTTTTAAGTAATTTTTTAAAATAATAATAATTTTTTCAAGCTATTTATAATATAATAAAATCCAGTACTGTTTTTATTATACATATAGGGGGTGAAAGCTAATAGTACAGTGGCAAAAATATAAGTTCACTTAGAATGTTTTCAAAGGCTATTTAATTTCATCTTAATTTTTTAAATGATAAATAATTTACAAAATATTTTTAATTTCAGAGTTAGTTAATCAATTAGCTTTATAATGATATATAAGGCTTATCGGTCCTATTTGAGTAATTATCTATCTAGTTCGCCTATTCGAAGATAACACAAAATGTCAGCAAGAAATAGAAAGATTATGTGATGTTTCATAATGCTGTGTCCAAACAATACTAAAAAACTACAAACTTTTAAATGAAGCAAAAGATTCACCAAGAATTGGAAGGCCATCAAAACCTTATTCTAGAAACAAAAGCTTATTTTATGGAAGATAAGAAAAGATCCTAAATATGGCTACCAAGAACTGTTAAGCGAGTTTAATAATAAGGCTGGTTACTCTAATGTTAGTTAAAGCACATTCAGAGAGTGTTCTTTGAAAAAAGGTATTGATTGTTATGTTGATGCCAGAAAACCACTTTAAAGGGTGACAGGTAAGATTATAAGATATAAGTGGTGAAAGGAAAGACTTCACTAGTCAATAGAAAGTTGGTCTAAAATCATATTTAGTGATAAATCAAGAATTATTGTTAAAAGATAAGCATAAGATAAATATAAGGAAAGATTTGTGTACCAAGAGTGCAAAGGCAAAGCAACTTAATTGACATATGAGATAGGGTAGGAGTTAAATACATTTTTATATTCACTAAAAATAGACTATATTGAGTATTTGTATTTGTATTGTATTTGATTGAAGGTTTTCTTAATTATATTTATTTGGATTATATATTTGATTTAAATGCAATTCTATTGGACTGCTAACCAGCAACTAAGGTAACCAGTGTTTTATTGGGAAAAATCATAATTAAAAAATGTTAGTTTCAAAACGTTTTAAAAGTTGTTTTTTTTAAGATTTTTTTCATTTTAAACACTAAAAAAAATTAAAAATTTGTTTTCAGGGGATATTTGTTAGTAGACTTGTTTTTCATTCTTTTATTCAATAGACTATTTTATCAGTCTTATTATTAAAAAAATCTTATGTATTTTTGCTTAACCTAAAGCACAAATATTTGTATTTGTATTTGGAAAATGCTGATTGCATATATTTGTGAATGAATTTGTATTTAGAAATCTAGAATTATTAACGCATTTGTAATTAATCAAATGTATTTGACCCCAACCTAGATATGGGGGTGCATTTCTCATAATGAGATGCAATTTCAAAGTAATTAAACGAGAAGATTTAACCAGTATAATTATGAAGAGACCTCAGAAAATGAACTTTTACCACTGCTAGATTTTTTTTTGGTAAGCGTAAAAGCTGGATTTTTCAACCGGACAGGGCAACTGCACATACTGCCAACTTAATAAAAGAGTGGTTTCAAAAGCAACATATTACTTTTCTAACCTGGTCAGCATGATCAATAGATCTGAACCTCATCATATTACTTAATTAAAAAATAACCTTATATTTTTGAGACAAAAGTTTTTTAATTTTTAATTTATTTTTGTTATACAATGTATTCCAAAAAAAGTAAAAAAATCTCTCCATTTTTTTTTAATTTTTAAAAAGCTTGAAAATAATTCAAGTAAAAAATCTGAAAAGCCACTGTATTACTAACAAAGACATCTTCATTTCTTTCAATTTAAGACCAACAAAATGCCAGCTATTGGCGTCATTGAAGCTGACATAAGTAAACAAAAGTTAAAGTATTACTACTATTATTCAGAAAGGTTTACTAAATTAATTATATATACAATATTATAAAAATCTTTTTTATTTAGTATTACCTCTCTATATAGAGAGATATTATTAGTTTATCTCTCTATATATAGAGGTATTATTACTGAACATTATATATATTATTCACTGAACATTATGTGATATTTATAATATCCTTATGTATCCCTATGTACTTCCAGTAGAATTTGTGATACTATTGATATCACAATATCAATAATATAATGATATTGATTGACTTACGTTATTTATAAAGAGATACATAAATCAAAACTATTGAACAGTTCAAAAAACTATTCAGAATCATAACTTAGTAATAATAAAAGGGTTAAGGACAGTAAAACATTTTATAACTTACACAATGATTCATTCGTATCAAATTTGCTTCAAACAGAAGAAAACATGGTGACAGAGTAAAGGACATTGTCTTGAGTAATTATAACAAACAAACTATACACACATGTTTAAAGATAAAAATTCATAAACTTTCTATAGGCATCTTATCATTAGGCATATATATATATATATATATATATATATATATATATATATATATATATATATATATATATATATATATATATATATATATATATATATATATATATATATACCTATTAGTAGATGCATGTTTAGTCTTACAGTTTTTGTTAAGTTTTCATATAGCTTACGCATACTAATTTGTTTTTGCAAATATTTGCCTAATAATTAATAATAGTTTAATAATAAAAAGCAGAAGTTTATGATTTTTGTTAAAAACTCATCAACTTCCCCCTTATATATAAATACAATAGCACAACAAAGGCCCTGCATCAAAATTTTAGAGGTCCCTGTATATATATATATATATATATTATATATATATATATATATATATATATATATATATATATATATATATATATATATATATATATATATATATATATATATATATAACATATAAAGCAGAAATAGAAACATACCTATTTGCTGATCCTTTATAAATATGCCGATAAATGCATTACTTTTTTAAAAAAGTGACAACTATTTCTACGGATAGAATTTAAAAAAATATTTGACACCTTGTATAAAAAAGCAATTGATCTTCGCAAAAAACAGTTCCAATCGTAGTAGTACAGCTTCCCACAGCAGTAATTATGTTATAAAAAAAAAGAATCTAGAAGAAGTTTCCTTGGAAAAATAGTTGCATGGTGTATACAAATAAGTATTTCAAATTCTATAAAGCATTTCCATATTTAAAAGCAGTAAAAATTGTTTTTGTTTTTATCTGAAAAACTTTTTTATCTATCAACACAAACAGAACTTTTACATAATAAATTCTTAAAGTATAAGTTGTTAAAAAAAAAGGTTGTAGGAAGATTTTGTTGATAAAAAATGGTTGCACATAAAACAGTAAAGACAAAAAATATATTTAATTTAAGGTATTAACCAAGTCTTATGAAATCTGTTTAAGATAATAAAACACTTTATGAAATCTATATTTCCTTCTATATTTTATGTCAATTAAAAAAAATTCTTATCAATAACAAATAAATAATTAGGTTACTGCTGTTATTATTAACATTATAACTATTATTTACTTACTATTAATTACTATTATTTACTTACTGTTGCCTACTACTGATACTGACTATTAACATATTAATTGTTTTTAGTTTATTAGCGATTAGTTTAAATAAGTATTTAATTATTTTTCTCTTTTAGCCCAAGTTGAAAAAACTCTTAGTATTACTAGTATTACTCTTAGTTTAGTATTATCTAGTATTACTCTTAGTTTAGTATTATCTAGTATTAACTCTTAGTATTACTAATAGTAAGAAATGTTTTTAATTTTTAATTCTTAGTAAGAAATGTTTTTAAAACATAATAACTTCTTTTCTTTTTACTAGCTTATTAAAATTTAATAAGCTAGTAAAAAGAAAAGAAATTATTATGTTTTAAAAAAATTATTATGTTTTAAAAAAATTAAAAACTCAAACTAATTACTAATAAGTTATTAGTAATTAGTTTGAGTTTTTAATTTTTTTTTTTCTTTTTTAGCACAGGTATCGCAAATGATGAAACTTGCAAAATAGATACCACAGGTGTCGTGACTTGTAAAAATGAAATTTGCAAAATTAATATCGCAGGTGTTGACATGCAAAAAGATATCGCAAGTGATGAAACGTGCACAAATTTTTTGTCAGACGGCCGGCGTCTATCGTTAAAAATGATTATTATATAGTTTCAGTAATGGAACTTTAATTTTTAATCATTTACTAAAAGCCAAGACAAAAAAATACCAAAAAGGAAATAAACACAACACAGATGAATAGATATTTTTTAGCATGTTTTTAATAATAGTTTTTAGACATTTTATAACGACACAAATAATTATAAAGTTGCATCATTATTTTATTTTAGTTTAATGAAATATGTATTTTTGGTTAGTAAAGATGGCGGAGCAACCCACTCTGGTTATACCAAGAAACACAAAGTATAACAATTGCATTTAAATTTTGTTTTGGAAACATTGGCGCACAGTATAAGCAAATAAAAAATATATTTTGTTTGGCGTCTGTCTTCCCCCCTCCATTCCACACCCACCCTCCCCACACCCCTCCCTTCACCCGATATGTAAATTTATGCACCACAGGTATATGTTTTAATCAAGTAGAATACAAATTTAATTAATTTATAACAGTTTTGATAATTTAATTTAATTTGTTATAACAGTTTTGATAAAAAATGAATATAAAGATAGAAATATGAATATAAAAATAAAACTTTGATTTTAGTTTAAAGAAATATGTATTTTTGAATAGTTAAAATGGCGGATCAACTCCCACTCTGGTTATACCGTGAAACATCAGATTTTTTTTTTTTTTTTCAATGTTGATTTAGGTGCCCCAAGAAGTCCTTACGCTCTGATCACAGAAAACCGCGGAAGAGCATCTAATAGGAAGCTCACGCCTCCTTCCCAACCGATGTCTCAAAACTTGTCCAGAGGTGGGATTTGAACCACGGGTCTTACGTTTCTGAGGCAAGTGCGCTACCACTGCGCCACGGTTGATAAGATATCAAAGTTGCATTCAAATTTTGTTTTAATAGCTTTAGCGCACATGAAAAGCTTTTTAAGGGCAAACATTTTAAGGGTTAGGTGACATCCCCTCCCCCACCTCCTTCATACGTCAAACTAAGTACCACTAGTTTGACGTATTAGCTAGTGAAGAACGTAAACACATAGTCATTTCATACACCTATATTTCGATATCAAGATATAGGTTTAGATAAGTATTAACAAAGCTATAACAATTTTGGTAAAGAAAAATTAAATTTTGACCACAGTTCCTTTTAAAATGAACTTGGGGCGCTGTGCGAGCTGCTCGTCATTTAAATTAACGCGCTTTTTTAATTTAAATTTTTTTTTGCAACAACCGTGCTTTTTAAAAAGCATTGCAGTATGTTATGCAATTAATTATTTTTTAAATATTTTTTTTTTTATTTTAGTTACAACAATAAATATACTTTCGCAGAAAAAAGATACTTCTGCGAGAGCCGATTAAGTTGCCGAGAGCAGATTAAATTGCTCCCGTATGTAAATTTTTTTTTGTTATTTAGGTGCCCCTTGTCACAAAGCAATTCAAGTACTTTGGGTTTTTTTTTGGATTTAATTTATTGGTGATCATTTTAGTCTATAGCTTACAGTTAAAAAGTCAGCTATATGTTTTTTGTTTGTTTAAAATTAATTATAGGCAGTTTTAAAAAAATAAACTTAACATGTATAATATTTGCAAAAAAGATTATATTTTTTTAAAAACTTTTTAAAAAGTCTTTTAAAAAACTAAAGAACTTTATCGAATAAAAAACACCTTTTATCGTTGAAACTTTGATGTAATTAGGGTTGCCAGATACGTGGTCGCCCAAAGGAAGACATAGAAAAACCAAAAGGAGGACATACTTCATTTTAGTAATATCTAATAACGGAAGGTTTTGAAGATTTTTAGGCGCTAATAGCTTTTTTTATGTGTGTGTGGGGGGGGGGGATAGGGATGCAAGACTCTGATCTTCTAGCCAAGGTATTGACACCGGACCAAAATAAACAAAAAAAAATTTATATAAGAGCAATATATGTTATAGTACACAAAGATAATGGATAAATTGTAAGAATTATAAACTATTACTTAATAATAATAAAAATGAAAAAAATTATCAAAATAGTCGCAAGTACAATAAACAATGTAATGAAATTTTAAATTATCTTTAACGTGTTTTTTTGCAGACTACGCATTTATTTAATCAAGTTGTTGCAAACTCAGGTAACTTTCTCAAAACTACAATTGCAATTAATGCTCTTCAATTAAAAAAAAAAATGCAACGTTCAGGTATACAGAGTTTTAATATATTATATTATTTAGAATAAGATGTTTGTCAAATAACATATTTCTCCAAGGAGCCACCTTTGTGCAAAAGATCTTCATTAACAGTCGTATATTTATAAAACTGTTCAGTCAAAGTATTGAATAATGATCGGAAATATTTTCTGTAAACCGTGGTTGCTTGCATCTGTGGAAAGACCAAAACATGATATGCTATCTAATGATTTCACTAGTTGATCAACAATGTGGAGGTCAATTACATAGTTTATAATTGCCTCAGTTTTTGTTTTAGAACATGCGATACTTTTACAGCTTACAAATCTTCAAATAGCGTGTGCATTAAACCAGCTGTGCAGGTCATCGAGTTGTAAGACTGATGATGACAAACTGTATGAAATGCTTAATAATAATAAAGTTGCTTCAGCTGCATGGGCTTTTTGCAATATGTTTGAGTTTTTAGGTTGAAAAAAAGACGTCAATTTATTCGATGACGCTGACACTTTGATTAGGTTATTATATTTTTCGCTGCTAACATGCCGCTCTAAGTCAGTTGCTCATTTGTTAGCGACGGACAGGTAACTATCACAAATTGTCTTCAGCAAAACGGGAATACTTTGTTTTCATAGTAGAGGAAGTTGGGGTACAGTGGATCAAGGGGCACAGTGAATAAGAGGCATTTTCTCAAAGACTAGATTTTTGTTCATCTTGACAATTTAATCATTTTATGTGCTCATATATCAGCCACTTTATTTATAGTTGTTACCACAAAACTTTTGACTACCGATTTGTTGTAGATAATTTTTGTTTTTAGCTTACTAAAGTAAATTTTCTTAGCCTCCTTATGTTTGTTAGGAAGATCATGGTTGGTATAATTTTAAAAGTTGAAGTTTTTTATTTGGATTATTGATATTTATGCTTCTTTTTAGTAGTTTATCTTTTCTTTTAACAACACTCATATCCCAAGAAATTAGACTTTAACTTAATTTGTTATGGAGGGGCACAATGAATTGGGGTACAGTGAATAGGTCAATTCACTATTCCAAATTAACGATTCTAAAGATTAAATTCATGCATTTTTAATAAACACACAACATGAAAATGAATTTATCAGTTTTAAGCTTTGAATAATTATATTTGAATAATTTTTTAACTTTTTAAAACTTTTATAAGTTTTAATATAAATAAAATTCTTTTTTTTTTCTTCTCAATTTTAAAATAAGTTTTTTTTTCGATTTTATTCTAATTTAATAATAAAAGTATACCAAAACTATAGTGTACAGTGTCTTTACTCCTTTAGCCTCGCAGTTATTTATTTATGCCCTTATTTACTATCATTAATTCACAGCTGTGTTTATCGATTCTTTGTGTCCCAGTACTGGGTCACAGTAAATAACGTAACACAACTCACTTTAAACCTTTCTGTGAGCCGTTAGATAATAAATATTTGGGTTTTAGTGATTTATTATCATGAAGGACATATATCTCAATCCTTCCGAATTGAAAAAAATAAAATACAAATTTTAACTTTCGCTTAATTTAAAAAATAAAGAAATCCCATTCACTGTGCCCCTACTTGAGAATTTGCATTTTCTCTTATTAGAAACTGAAGTCTTTTTTATAAAAAAGACGCAATTTAATAAGTGCTGTTGTTGCTAAAAAAAGGGTAAGTAAAAATAGACATATGCAAAATATGCTGAGTTAAAAACATTTCAATTAAAATTGAATAGATTTATACTTTTTTTAAACTTTTTAATTACTTTTCTGTTCTATAAAACGATAAAAAAAACTTCAAAAATTTTACTGTTTGAGAACAGTTTTAAATAGAATAAAACATTTTTGAATGGAATGAAATTATGTTCTAATATTTATTGCTTCAATTTTTGTTTTTCTAACTGTTTGACTAATAAATGAATGGTTGGAAAAGTGAAATGCACGGAACTACTAAAACAGCAAAAACTATTTTTGAAAAATTTGGTCTTTCTTCGAGTAAAAATCAAATTAGACATTTGATAGGTTGCAGTATCAACAAGTATAAAAAAACAATATCAAAGGAAATAAAAAAGTTTCAAAAAATTTGCTCAGAAGTATTTTTTGAATCAATTTCTTTAACTATTTTACCTGACATTGCAGCTCTTACAGTGCCTACTACAGTCTACAAGACATTATTTAATAATAATAATAATAATAATAATAATAATAATAATAATAATAATAATAATAATAATAAGAGGTAGCTGTAACAACTGGTGTTAACAGTTGTGGAGCGCAATAACAGTTGATATTGCACTGTATCAGCTTTGCACAATTCCTAAATCTCTAAACCAAGTTATCTTAAAAGCAATTTTGTCATAAAATGTTTTTGCAAATATTTGATTTATCTAGTTTGTTTTTGAGCTGATTTATTGATTCTGCTTTGATTATGTCACTCGGTAGATTATTCCATATGTTGACTATACGATTAGAGAAAAAATTTGATCTGATAGTATTCTTGCAGAATAGTTTTTTTAATTTGAATTTATGTTGCCTCAGATGGAGGCCTTCTTGTGACGCGGTATAATTGTAGTTTGAAACCCATTTTACTTTATCAAAACCATGTTGAATTACATCCAATTCTTTGCATTGTTTAACCCCCATTGAACCAAACAGCTTGTCTAATAACATTTGTGTTATTAGACATTGTTTAGAGTATATAGCTTTTTAAAAAAACTAAATGTTATAGGTGCTTAGAGTTAATATATGTTTTAAACTTATGTTAGTCAATTTAATGAAAATCATCTGCAACTATGTGTTACTTAAATATATAGAATAATGTAAATGATAATATGATTGCATTATAATATGACAATATGATTGCATACTATGTATATCATGTAAAAATGCTTTTGTTATATTGAGTGTGATTTAGACAAGTTAAAAGTAAGTTTTATTTTATTTATTTGTTTACTCATGGATATTTTACTACCAATTTCACATGATGGAACTATGATTATACCTATAATATTTTTGTTAGCATTTTCATTATATATATTTGATTCATTTAGAAACAGAGAAACGAGATGATGCGAGATCAATGTTTAACGAGATAATACGCATCTTACGACTTCTTTCTATTAGGCAGCTAAACTCTTCAAAAAAGAAAACGGCCACAATTCTCGTAAGAATTCCAGCGGGATTTTTAAGTGATGTTAATATAAGACGATATAAGGATTTCCATATTTAGACGTCCTATTGACGTCGCTAAGACCTACATTAGACGTCCTAATTACCTTAAAAATAAGTGGAAAAATTTATATTATCAACTTGGCGCATACAATATTATGCGCTAACTCGGTTAATTAAAAATGTCTACTTGTTTTGGTTGATATTATTATTATTATTATTTTTTTTAATTTGAGTTTTCATGCTATATTTTTCAATACAATGTTCTTATAATCGAAGATATTGTTGGCTTAGCATAGAAACAGCCACAAATAGTCATTAAGACTAATCCAAAGTAGCGTCCGTTATTGACCAACATTTTTGCGTACCGAAGTACTACTCAAGCGCTGAGTTGGCGGTGGCGGGATTTGAACTCGTGTCGTTCAACAGTCCAGGTTTTAACTTTTCCTTTAACGCTCTAACCATCTGAGCTATCCCGCCATTAATATTAATATTATTAATTTTGTTTAGTTATTTATCGTTTAAAAATATTTTTTAATTTTCTATATTCTATACTCTATGATCTATAAACTATAATCTATACAATTTTTAAATTAAAGAAAATTTAGTTTAGTTATTAAGTGTAACTAAGTTACAAGTATAATGAGGGAATTTTAACAAAAGACATCAAAATTGCACCAAGACGTTCACTTTGTGTTTTATAGAATAGTAATGATATTTTGTATGTCTGTGTTACATATAATATATATATATATATATATATATATATATATATATATATATATATATATATATATATATATATATATATATTATTTATTATATATATATATATATATATATATATATATATATATATATATATATATATATATATATATATATATATATATACATATATGCAAAGATTTGTAATATCTTACTGTAGAAATATGTAAATAAATAAATAAATTGTATCATGGCCTACTTTATTTATACGGCCGGATATTTTACATTTTGAAGAAAAAAATAGAAGGCCAGTTTTTAAAATCGTAATGTTTCAAAAATTTAATACGTTTTGAACATTTTCAATATTATTTTACTTTCTACATTTAAAAAGTCCACAAAAGTTGTATTTATTCATAATTTTAGATATTAAACGAACATTTGTTAAGAAATAAATAGTGTTTATTTTAAAATTTAGTATTAGTAAAAACGATGTAAGAAACAAGAACAGTTATAAAAAATATTTAAATGTTTCTCTTTTTTCATTTAAAAATAAAATAATTATATATAATTTATTAAATTTTCTCAAATTTTCTCTTTTTAAAAGATTTTACATGATCAACAGCTACTTCACTGGTAGAGATAATTCTTTTATTATTAAGAAAAATGTTAACAACAATTCTTCCAGCAAGTTTTATCCCAGTTTTCTCATGCATGGGACAAGAAAAAGTCTGAAAAGAGTCATAAAAGTGGTTTAACAAATATTCTAAAGCTTGTCGTGCATGTAAACTAAATTTCTTTATTTTTTTATAAAAGTAGTCAATCATAGCAAAGGATGTGCAAACATAATCCAAAAGTGATGGTGAAGGAATAGTGAGACCACCCCTAGAAATAATTGTTAAATAAGTATGATCAGGATTGCTTTCATCAATATTGACACAACATAAAAATTCTTTACAACATGTACCAAAACGTTTTTTAAGTTTCTTTGCTATATAACCAGCAATATGAGCACCTACTTCCCTACTTTCTGGTGCAAGTGTCATGATTTCTGGAGTACACTGAGCTTCATCAATATCAAGAAGAAAGTTTTTCCAATCTGTTAAATTATTTTCTGACTCAGGCACTTTTAAACTGTCATCGAAGTTAATACTTTCTTTAACTATACTTTTGATTTTTAATATTTTTTCAGAAATAGTGACATCTTTTAAACCTACCAAAAATCTTCCACCGCTCATTTGTCTATATTGTCCAAATCTCCTTTCTAATGGGTCACTTTGAAATCTCGCAGTTAAAACAAAGTGATATCCATCATTAAGCAAGTCCTCGATCAATGAGGCATGACTATTAAGTGGTCTTATTAGTGCTGCAGCTGTCTGAACACTTAAAGTAAACTTCTCACAGTTTGGTATCTTTTGTGATTGCCAAACTTCAATCCAATGTGCCATTTCCCGAAGAAATTCAGGTTTTTTATCGCCAGAAACGACTGCATTACCTAAAATATTACATGCTGAATACTGACATTTAGAATTTGATAAAACCCACCACTTGTTAAATAATGTAAGAAAATCTGCATTACTTTTAAGATCTGGAAAATATGAGTGAATCGCTGCTGATGTAGTTTCATCAAAAATTGCAAGTGCTAAAGAAACATTTTGTTTAAAATTGCCAGGATGTAACACTTTCATTGTTATTTTTGGTGCTTTACGCAAACCAGCATCAAGAGTGAGGTCTTTTTCATAAATATTGTGGAAGGTACTCCATTTAATTTCTCCCCCACATACAATTATAGGATCTTTAAATCCATTAAAGTTAAAATCTGGAAATAAAAATCTTTTGCAATTTAACAAATTATTTCTGATGTTTTTAATAAGATGTACAACATCAAAACAGAGGTAAATTTTTTTTAGATTGTAAATAAAAAACAAATCTTCAGCTTGTTGATTCGATGCACAAAGGATTTTTTTAAAACAAGAAACATTAGCAGAATGGTTGTCACACACAATAACTCTAACATTAAATTCACATTCAGTTAAAATACGAAGACATTCAAAAATTTCTTCTTTCAACCATTCAGCATTGATTGTTTTTTCAGGAGACGTTTTGATCACATATGGAATGTTTTGTTTCAGGCCAACTATCATAAAACAAACTATTCCCTAATACATTTCTCCAGACTCATCACTACCAATCATCTCTCCAGCAAAATACTCCTCACATTTTTGCAAGTACATTTCATCAAAAATCAAGCAAATGTCTTGCGATATCTTACCTTCTAATTTTAAACGTTTTGCACAACTTAGAGCATCAATATTTCCACTAGTTATTTTTTTAAGTAATGATAATGATGGTAAAGGCAATTCTTCACGCAAAAGTTGGTATGACTGCATAGAAGTATATTGTAATATCAGTGAATACCTTATAATATTGGCTGAATAAATAGGTTTTTTCATATATTTAATTTGCTGTAATTCAGTCAATACAGATGAAAATTGTTCGGCTTGTGATTTAATGTAGGTAGGAAAATTATGAAGCATACTTTTACAAGATAAACGACAATCTCTTCCTTGACAAAACCACTGAGGTAATGGCAGAGGTGAACCTCTGTGTAAACAATGAGATGCATGTTAATAATTTAACATGCATCTCATTGTTTACACGAATGCACTCTGTAACCTCTGGAATAGATAAAGTACTATGACTCAATTTATAAAAAATTACATGATCATCATACTTCAAGAATGAAAAACCATCTGGAGCAAAACTTTCAGTAATATCGTTAAAGCTATTAATCAAATCATTCAATAAAAACTGTTCATATTGATCTGGCTGAAATATTCTTTTAGTTGGTGATTTTCTTAATGAATTAGAAGATTTTATAAGTTGTAATGAACCTTCTTCAGTCAAATTTGTGCAGTCAAAAATAGTTGGAATAGGCTTTAAATTTTTTATTAATCTAAAACGTTGATTCTTATTACCTTTCTTATAATATTTTTTTTCAAAATGTTTGATGCATATAACGGAAGAATTAGTAGGTGTCCAATCTTTTCTATTTACAAATTTAATCCAATATTTTTTTTAACTCTTCATTTTTTGGAAACGAAAATACTACTGTAGATACTTCACCATAATTATGATAATTTGAACGACAATTTACGACGCAACATTTGTTAACCATCTTTTTGAACTTCCAAAGCTGCTTTCTTAAAAACACTTTTCCAGAAAACTGGCCTTCTATTTTTTTCTTCAAAATGTAAAATATCCGGCCGTATAAATAAAGTAGGCCATGATTGCATATATTTTGTTGTTCATGTGTAGTTTCATTCAATTTGATGATATATATATATATATATATATATATATATATATATATATATATATATATGCTGACGCCCCTAAAATAAAAACTTTAGTTCTCTCTAAGACTATTATTCTTTATAAGATATTTTTATGCTGATTTAAAAGAATTTAACCGAAAATATGAGTTTTTGTCTAAATGCTTTCAAAACGAGGGGGGGGGTGGTGGGGGTGGCAGCAGGCAAACCTTCCCCCAGTTGCACTTTATGAAACTTTGATATGTCTTCACTGTACCTCTAAAAACTTTTATTTGATACCAACTTTTGTGTATTTAGAATAAAAATAACAATAGGACAGTTTAGCCCGTAAAAAATTTTAAAATTGGTCACAGTTTTCTTAAGTAATCTTTGTACTTAAATTGTGTCACTTAAACGCTCATAACTTTTTATAGAATCATCCAATTTTGATAAAATTTGTAAATGTAATTAGAAGCTTTTTCTAAAGATATATAACATTTTAGTATATAAACATTTTGAAATTTTTACACACATACCTAACTAATGATATTGGTTTAATAATATCATTTGATAAATCTTAGTTTTGCTTTGTAAATCTTGAACAAATTACTGTTAAAATAACGTTTGTTTACGTTTTTACTTCCATTTCTGTTTGCGCATAAAACTTATATCGGAACTGTGAAAAGGTGTATTATTTCATCTTCTCCAATCGTGGATGAGTTTTGAATACACGATTCTCTGAATAGGATATTGACATGTTTATCTGAAATTTATTTTATTTTAATTTCGGTGAATATTTGGAAATTATTTACCGAAATCAAAATAAAATAAATTTTATTTTGATTTCGGTAAATATATATAATATAAATATTTCGGTAAATATTTATCTATACGGTATAGATAAAAATTTTTGAGTTTTTATCTATACCGTTTAGATAAAAACTCAAAATTTTGCATGCTTAAAAGTAGAGTAACTCCATGTCAAAGAACTTCGAATCAACAGTATAATGTATAGGCAACAATACAAAAAAGAATTCATATGTCCTTATATATCAGTATTCCCTAAATGTCCAGATTTAGAAACATTTTGTCATTGCTGTGGAAATGGAATAATAGAAACTAAGTGTCCTTATTCTATTTGTGAAACAAAGCCTGCAGTTGAAAACCTTGATTACTTAGTTGAAAAAATGCCACTGTGAATTTAAAGCCAAATTACATACGTATTACATACAGATTTCAGGTCAAATTGCAATAAAAAACGTTCAAGTATGTTGGTTTTTTATATGCACTCATCATGAGAGATAATATTATAAAATTTAAAATTTATCAATGAATATAAATTTTAAAAAGTGTTCTAAACTAAATACAATGTAAACCACTAAATAAAAAAATTTAATTCTGTGTAAATTTTGTTAGTGTATGCTCTAAAAAGAGTGCTTGATAATCATAAAAAACAAAGACGTGGTAAATTAGCTTGCTGAGGACCCTAGAGATGGTGAGACTGTTCAAACCTTTTTTTTTAACATATATTAAAATATAGTAGTATAAAATTTTAAAGTAAATACCTTTTGAATGTATCACAATATTATTATATTGTTAATGCAGTAATAGTTGCAGTTATTCTATCAGTAACAAAAATATAAAGAAAAGTATCCAGAAATGGGGGGCTTTTATTGCCAACAATAACAATACTTTTACATTGACGCCTATTAAGAATAGGAAAGAATTTAGAAATGAAGAGCTTACCTTAGGCAGCAATAAAATTTACATATGAAGTGCAAAGTCCTATGGCTTATCTTCTAGTCGGTACACTTTGTTAAGTAAGTTAGACATTGTATATCTAACTTACGAACAGAATAGCCAAGGCAAATTTGTATTATACCATTAGTCATTTTAATACAATCCATTAAAAATAAAGAATAATATATGTGTATAATAAATGAAAACTAAACTAGGTAAACGACGCAGAAGCTGTTCAACCCTTCAATTAAAGACGCTCAGATAAAAAACTGTCTGGCAGTGTCTTCATGACGTAATAATCGGACTTCTTTTTGACGTAGACTAACCGACTTAAATAGTTGCAATTATGACTTAAGTTTAACAAATTTTAGCTACACCTATATAAAATCCTAGATCCGCCCCTGTATATATATATACATACATATATATATATATATATATATATATATATATATATATATATATATATATATATATATATATATATATATATATATATATATATATACATATATATATATATATATATATATATATATATATATATATATATATATATATATATATATATATATATATATATATATATATATACATATATACATATATATATATATATATATATATATATATATATATATATACATACTGCTTTTTAAAAAATTAATTTAGTTTTCTTGATATTCTACTTTTCTATTACATGTTGGATATTGATAAATTTACCCAAAAAATTTTCAAAATAAACTTCAATTAGCTATAATATAAAGACAACTGTTGAGTTTTGAAAAAATACTGCAAATATAAGTGTTGTTATCAATATTTGAAACTTTTAAAGTTATAAGAGTCAAGACAGCAATACTAAGAAGTTGAAAATTTCTTTGTTTGTCATACAAGTTACGTTTTTTTTTTTTTAGTTTTCCTTTATATATTTTGAGAGCGTGATTGCTTTTGAAAGTTTTATTTTTTAATGATTGCTTACTATTCGCATATATCTTTTTCCACAATTCCAAACAATCACAAACTTCTAGCTGATTAATTTTTTACAAATAAAACAATCAAACAGCAATGGGTTTGAAAGTGGGAAACGGTTATCTATTAATTGCAAAAAGATTTGGCCAACATTGGTGAAGACGCTTTTATTGTACCAAATTAAACCAAATTATTTTCATTATTTTGAGAGCTTTTTTGCATACTAGTTTTGATGAGTTGAATAATTTTTCATCCAAAGAGTTTTGTGATCATTAATTGAGAGAAAAATATGCTTAAGGAATTGAGGTAGGTGCTTTAATTCAGTGTGAATGTAGAGTAGTTGGCCTTTTTTTTTAAAAAAAATAAGGTTATTTTAAAGACTGAAAGTGACTTCAAGAAAATTAACGCTGTTAACATTGGTTGGGATTTCTATTTGGAATCTAATGTTTTCAAATGTCTAAGTTATATTTTTTTCTGACTTTGTTTGACTGTGCAACAGTTTATTTTGCGCATTATCATTTTAGTGTGCTGTCAAAACAATCGCTTTACGCCTTTTTTCACTCGTCCTTTTATTGTTAAAATATAATAACAATTTTCTACAATAAAAAGTTGTTTTGCAAATGTTAAAACGTTGTTAAGTATATTCTTTTGGTGGATAAGTATAATATACTATTCATGGTCGATTTGTATAAACATTGCATTTTTGTTTTGTTTTAGTTTGATTTGGTAGCTATCTATATTACCTTTTTTGCTCTATTTATTTTATTAAGGTATCCAATGACATTGTTTTTAACTATACGAGTGACACCTAACCTAATTTTGTAAAAATAGCTTTGTAATTTCATCAATATTATGGTTAAATAAATAAATTAAAAAAAAATCATTGTGTTGTTTGTCGTTTAAAGGCCGTTCTCCATTCAGAACTTTTTGCGCTTTGGAGAAGCGGAAAAGTTCTTTGAGCATGCGCAAACAGTTTTTTTAAACCCGTTCTCCAATCAGAATTTTTTGCGCATGCTCAAAGAACTCTTCCGTTCCTCCAAAGCGCAAATAGTTCTTAATGGAGAACGGGCTTAAGCTTGTAAACTGTTTGATTACTTTAACGGTAAAAAAAAAATAAGTCAATGAAAAAACTTTATTGGTTAAGTTTTAATTTGTTTTTTATTTTCTAGTCAATTTTATTTATGCATGTTTTTTTGACAACGCCGAGTTAACTTTTTGCCGGATTTAATAGGCGGTAAGATTTTTTATTATTAAAATTATTTTTGTGGTCATTAGTTTTGAGAGAAGAATATTCTTAGGGAATTGAATATATATATATATATATATATATATATATATATATATATATATATATATATATATATATATATATATATATATATATATATATATATATATATATATATATATATATATATATATATATATATTACAAAGACTAAAATAGCATATATAGTATCAGACCATTTTTTTTTTTTACGTAATATTTTGGCTCATATAGTGAGAGCCATTATTAAACTAATAAAACCGTTGAAACGGTTTTGATATATATATGTATATATATATATATATATATATATATATATATATATATATATATATATATATATATATATATATATATATATATATATATATATATATATATATATATATATATATATATATATATATATATATATATATATATATATATATGTATATATAAATATATAAATTAAATTAATTAATAAGAATTCAATAATCTTAAAGATGTTTCCAGATACACCGTAAAAAGAAAGCTTATGGAAAAGCAGCAAGCCAAATTTTATCAAACGCTTTAGAAATGTCAAGAGCAATGTCTTTAACCTCTCCGCTTTTATCTAATGCACGATAAAACCTATCGGTTATTACAGTTAGCAAATCAGTCGTAGAACAAGATGATCGAATCCATATTGATGATCAGAAATTAGATTCAAGATGAGAGATTAAGTGTTTGTTAATTAAAAGTTCAAAAACCTTGCTTGTGATAGGAAGAAGACTAATGGGATGGTAGTTAGACGAATCAGATTGCTCTTCAGAATTTTTAAAAATAGGGATAACAGATGCTGTTTTCCAGCAAGTGTGAAAACAGTATCTGATAAGCACTTCTTGAATAGTTTTTGAAATAGGATAGACGGCAGCTCCGGAAAACACTTCTGCAATACTATAACAGTTATAGGCCACAAGCTGTAGAAGAGTCTAAGCAGGCAATTCTTTTAGATAAAGAAGCTAGAGTGATATGAATATCAAGCAATGGATCAACATGTTTGACGGCTATATCATGTAGAACGCAACTAGTGGAATCAAGAGATAATATTGAGAAAAAGTTCTTAGCAAAAAAGTCAGCTTTTTTTTAGGTGAGAAACTATAAAACAGAGGTGGAATAACAGATTTGCTCTTATTATTGATACTGCTAAAGATTCTCCAAAAACCGCGAGAGCTAATTTTTTTGTGATGAAATACGAGATTTTTTGACATGAGAATAGCGGGCTATGGCAATACACAAAACTTTTTTACAATGGTTTCTAGCAGTAATAAACAGATGTCTGTTTTCTGGAGAACTGCTTTGCTGATAGATTTTGAAGTAATAGTTTTGATTGGAAATTGCAGCAACACAATGTGAGGAAAATCATGGAAAAGAGTGAGGCTTGACCTAGAATCGTCAAGAGGGAATAAAAGATTCCATGCCAGCCTGAATCTGCAAAGTTATGTAAGAAGCACATTTGTCAGCAGGAAGATGAAAGATTTCTACCCAAGGGCTATCACAAAGAAATCACGGAAAAAGTCCCAGTTAGCTTTAAAGAATTTGTAAGATTTACAATGATAGGGGGATCAGAAGCATCTAAGGGTGAATGTGGAAAAACTGTGCACTGACTAGAATCATAAATAGACATAGACTAGAGAATGTAAATAATTCAGATTGTCTGGAAAGTAAGTTGGAAAGTTGACTATTTGAGTTAGGGATTGAGAAAGGCAAAAGTTGTGGGCTTTAACGCCTACAAAGTCACTAACACTAGAACCAAGCCAATCAGTTTGATAAGCATTAAAGTCGTCAACAACAACAATGTTGGCTGACGGATAAAGAGAGAGAGCTTAGTCATTTTGATCAGAAATAACATCAAAAAAGAGTGCAGTCCTGAGATGAAGAACAGTGATATAGAGTAAATTGGTGCTAAACGAAAACACATAAAAGAATAGTCTGTTGATTCAAACCTAGTTTTGCGACAAATGGATGAATTCTTACGAGAGTAAATGCCCAGGCTAAGCATGTGACTATTGCAGTCTTAACAAATTAAAGTAAGATAACCATCAATACTAAGATCTCAAGATGAGACAGCTGAACTCAAATTAGTCTCATAAAGAGCAAGTAGGTCTGGTGAAATTTGCAAGAGATAAGACTCAACAGAAGAAAAGTTACTTCTAAGACCACGAATATTAGTGAATGATAGGTTTAGCGAACTTGATGATGATGGTGGTTTTTTGTGTTTTATAGTTTTTGTTACTTTATTCATTTTTAAATTTATTAAAGAACTTGACTCAAAGCATAGATAATACTCAGTACAATGTTTAATAGCCCAAGCTATTACCTCATTATTATTAATAAACTCTAAGCCGTAATAAAGTGCTCCAATGTGGCTTTGACAATGTACACAAAAAGTACAAACAGGGACGCCACCTATCCGCAACATGGCACTGTTAGTACTTCGATATTTTTTAGCTGTTGATGGAATCAGCCCCTTTGAGAGCTACCACAGAATTTGGGAAATCTGACTACCAGCCAGCCTCAGAACCATAAAACTGAGTTTTAGAGCTCTACCCTCATTAGGAGATAATAGAATGAGCTGCCTATTCATAAAAACAGAGACACAAGCAAAACCCAGGTATCGAGTCAAGTAGATCCAGCATTTAACATCCTAAACTGGAAACAATGTATTAAAAATGCATCTGCCTGATAGATGAAGAAGGGGTACGAGGCTGTTCAACAAATAAAATCTGTTAATTCCTTTAGTCTTTGCCTAGGAGGCCTTCTACAAGACAGCAATCAAATGCATTTAACATCTTAACAACAGCAGCAGGACATGAAGTAGATTGTATTGGGTTACATGTTACCATTAGCAGGATAACCTGACCTGACAAATTTTAAAAAGAAAGTAAAAACAACCTTTTGAAATAACTTAAAAACTTACCTATATCATAAAAAATTGCTTTAATCGTTGTAGGTTTTTACTGTTTTGCAGTTATTATGCAATGTCTTTTAAATTACAAGTATTTTACTTTTACAATAATTAGCATTACTAAGTCAATATGAAAGTAAAATCGAATGTTCAAAATGCAAACATTGCATTTTACCTGGTAATGTTTGCAATACAATATGAAATGTTTGCAATACATGTTTCCAAAGTTACAATATAGCTAAAGTTAAATTTAAGTTACGTATTACTTGAGATTTTGTTTAACTGTTGTTTTGCATATTATATAATATAAACAATATAAAAAAATTGTTTACATTACATAAACTTTCAAACAGTGACGGATCCAGCAATTTTAAGTGTTTGAGAAAGCTAACTTCCAGACATGGAGAAACTCCAAGCATTTGTATGTTTATACTTGTATATAATAACGATGCTTGGCAAAAAATTGCGGTGATTGCAGGCTAGGAACAAAAAAGCCCTTAAATTTTATATACTCTACCCCATACGTGAGAGCAATAAGTTAAATATATTTTTTGTACAAGACATTCATTGATTATTTTTAAATTTCATAGTACTATTTTAAAAGTTATCTCATTGATAAATTTTAAGTTTCGTAGTATAGACAAGTTCAGAATATTACAAAAAATATTTTATCAACTTGTTGCCCTTACGTTTGGGGTAAAGGTGATGAAATTTTAGGGCATTTTGTCTCAAACACCAAAAAATGCTGGATCCGTCACTGCTTGCAAGCCAAAGTAGAATAAGTAATATTCATTTTACTCTAGTTTGCTGCGCCTTTTTTTGTATTTTTTTAAATTAATTATCTCTTACATTCTATTCATTTTAGTTTTTTTGTTTAATTTTTGTTTATTTTAACTTGTTATAGCTGTATAATAAAGATAAATATAAAAACTTACATCATAGTTATCTTGAATCTCGTTTTCAGATTTCTCAACAAACAAGTTTTCAGTATTTGAAACCATACCCTGTTTTTTTTATGTCTGTTTCGTCACTTCATTAAATTAAACAAACGTAATTTCTTGAAAATTTACTAAATGAAGAAAGTATTTCTTTATCTGTCGTTGGCATCAAAACTGGAAATTTCATTAGCATTATCTAAATCTTCAAGAAATTGAAATAAGTTAACATTAAATTTATGTATTGTTAAATAAAACAAGGTTTGATGTTCCAGTTTAATTCCAGTTTATTTTACTAATTAATTTAATCTCTATTTTGTTTTACTCGTTCATTTAGCAGTACTTCTTTAATTTTGTAATTCTATTTGCTAATAACGCAAAGTTTTGAAAGCTGTACAAAAGCACTTTCAAAAAACAATAATATTATGCGTTTGCTGAGCATTCAAAATTTTTTGCTATGTAATAATAATTCATTTTTTACAAGTCGACAAATAATTTATTTGCAGCCATTTATAATATTAATGTTTAAAAAATACTTTATGAAAATAAGCTTAGGTATTTACCAGAGCATTACGACTTTTTTTTTCAGAATAAGTTTAGGATTTGGCAACAGATATTGATATTAAAATAAGAAAAATTGAAAATATTCAATATCTAATCAAAAATAATTTCATCAAATCCAAGATAGATAATACGGAAAAAAACGAAAATTTTTTTTTTGCAAAAATACAACAAACTTTTTTTTTTGGGTATAAATACAACACAATTTTTACTAATTTTACTAATCGTTCACCCGTTATTTTAATACTATTAACTTTATCTCACCACCAATTTCATAACACGCTGTTTTTTTTTTCTTCGATATAGAATTTTATGAGCGATAACTTTTTAAACTCTTACGTGTTAAACTCTAAAACGTGTTAAACTCTAAAAAAACTAACGCCAATATAACGGGTAATCTTGCCAATATAACGGGTAAACTCTAAACGTGTTAAAATCTAAAAAAACTGACGCCAATATAACGGATAATCTCGGAAAAAGTGAACACTATTTGTTATTTTGGCATTATATTGTTGCTGGATAGTTTAGTTGATTAGGGGTTGTCCATAAGTTACGTCACGTAATTTTCGACCGTTTTTGACCTCCCCCTCCCCCTATATATAATATATATATATATATATATATATATATATATATATATATATATATATATATATATATATATATATATATATATATTTCTTTTTTTTTTTTTTCCTTAAATTTTTACAACTACACTTAAACAAAATAAACTTCCAATACAAAAAAATTAATATTTTACAAAATACCGTTAAAATAAACATAGGAAGCAATAATTAAATATGCTATGACTTGATAAGGGTTTTGACTGTTGTAGGGAACTCGTAGAAGACTGAGTTTAGTCTTATCATCGAGAACCTTGGGGTGTTGCGTAATGTACACATATAAACATTATGATTCTCATAAAACAAATATTTTAAATGTTATTGAGGTAGACTTTTCTTTTCTTTTTATTATACTATGTATGGTGTTAGTGTTGTGGTTTATAATAATAATATTATCTTTATTTTTTAAATAATAAAAAAAAAAAATTCATTTTCATTTTTGATTGATTGCTAATTATTTGAATGTGAAGGTAAATATTAATTTATCATTGGAACTAAAACATTTCTTAGTAATTATCTGTATTGAAAACATGGTTTTTTAGTTTTGACTTTAAAGAAGTTATATTGTCAGCAAGAGAAATTGAGGTATAATTCGGAATTAATTTGTTATATAAATAAGGGCCGCGGTGGGAAATAGAGAATTGCGAATTTTTTTGTCTTTTCCGGGGTACAATAAAGTTACCAGTTGATCTTGTCTTAAATTTGTTGACATTAGATTGAAAGAAATTTTCTGTGAATCGGTTTGGAACTAATCCTAATTTGTATTTTAGCATGAACAATATATTAGCATTGATATTAATTTGGTAAATGTTTAGCGCTTTCATTTCATTTAATAGGGGTTTAGCGTGGGTCAGTTTGTTCTTATGATGTATTATTCTGGAGGCATGTTTTTGTCGTCGATAAAGGGACATTAACTTTGTCTTGTGTGTGCTTCCCCAAGCAATGTTGGCATATGTGAGATAACTATGTATAAAGGAAAAATAAAGAAGTTTTAGGTTTTTTTACGATAAAAATGGTCTAGCTTTATAAAGTATACCAATACTTTTAGATATTTTACTGTTGATGGCATTTATATGGGCTGTCCATGAAACATTTTCGTCAATAATCACACCAAGAAATTTAATTGTTTGGATTCTTTCAACTTTTTTGTGTTCGATACTTAGTGAGGGTAGAATTGATGGTAGTTTATTTTATTGTTTCTTTGAGTTAAATAAAATATATTTAGTTTTTTGGGCGTTTAATGATAACATGTTAGCACTGAACCATGTTTTAAGTTTTTGAAGCTCAATGTTGACAGTATTAAAAAGGTCATTGATAGAGGTAGATGAATAAAACAGATTAGTATCATCTGCAAACATTATACAATCGAGATTTGTAGAGACTTTAGGGAGATCGTTATTGTAGATAAGAAACAATAAAGGAGCAAGAATAGATCCCTGGGGACACCACATTTTATTTTTAATAACTTTGTATTAGTGATACCGTCTATTATAACACATTGTTGTCTGTTATATAAATAATTAATTTGGTTATTTATACCGTGTTATTTAAATAAATAGTTTGGTTTTTTATACCGTATTTTCTCATTTTGTCGAGCAGAATTTTATGGTTGACAGTATCGAAAGCTTTTGTAATACAATACAAATACAAATTTCTCATTCTCCCAATACAAATTTTCCTTTATCAAAAGATGATCTAATTTTGTCCATTAGGTCTAAGGTTGCATGCTCCGTAGAATGATTTGTTTGAAAGCCGTATTGACATTCACTTAAGATTTTATTGGCTGTTAAATATTTATAAAGTCGATTGTACATTATTCTTTCCAGGAGTTTGGAAAACACTGAAAGAATTGAGATAGGTCTATAATTGGTTAGCAAGGCCGTGTCTCCAGTTTTAAATATAGGTAAAATCTTTGCAATTTTTAATTTGTCTGGAACAACTCCAGTTCTAGATCACTCTCAGTAAATAAACTAGTATGGTCAGTAAGATAGTTATTAAATGAATTGTTCGAGTTGTTTATTTTGAATGCAAGTTAGGACCAATATTTATAAAAAATTTGTTAAATTTATCGGAAATAGTTTTTTTATCTGTATACTGCAATCCATCTTCCTTAGTTCTGGAGGGAAATATTTCGGACTATCATTGTGCTTTTGTCATTGTTTAGAAAAATACATTTTTTTAGATTTCTTTTTAATCTTTTCATAAAGGTTTTTGTATTGTTTGTAAACAGTAAGATTTTTTTTGTTTCTATTTTTTAAATATTTGTTATATAGTTTTTGTTTTTTCTTAGACGATTTTTTTATTCCACTTGTTATCCACGGACATCTTAATTATTTAACTTTTTTTTTTTTCAATAATTGGAAACTGTTTGTTGTAGTGCTCAAGAAAAGTTTCAATAAATATATTATAAGCAGAATTTGTAAGACTTCGGTCGCATTGTAGATAAACATTTGACCAATTTGTTTTTGATAAGGTTTCTTTAAATTCGTGAATAAAAGGTTTGTTAATTTTTCTTTTATATGTTTTGATTTTTGAATTATTTAATGACGCTGAGTTTTGCGTAAGTGAGAAGAATATTGGAAAGTGGTCTGATATATCAATTTTAATTATTCCTGTTTTTAAGGATATGTCTAAAAATGAGTTGGTCAGTATATTATCTATGGCTGTAATTGAGGTTGAGGTGACTCGGGTGGGATTGTTAGTTAGTGAGAATATACTGAGCTGAAATAAATTGTCAAAGAAGATTTTAATGTTGGTGTTTTCGTTGTATTTTAAACAATCCACGTTTCGGTGAGACAAATCATGCTGAAAGAATATTTACATTCTGAAAGAAAATTTTTCAGTTTGTCGATATTTGAGTTAATACTTCTTATGTTTATGTGTATAACTGTGAAATCATTACTTTGCTTGAATTGGGTTTTAAAAGTTTCAATTTCGAAATATTCTGTATTTAAACATTTGTCTTTAATTATTTTTTTATCCGCGTGGTAAAAGTCGTTATGCAACATATTATTTGCGGTTTTAAAATAATCTGAGTAATACATGGCCCTCTGTATTAAAAGGCCTCGTAAACGCGTAAATCGGAGCCTGGAGCTGGGGGCCATTGAACTTCAAAACTATCTTCGATAACTGCTAGCGACAACAAAGTTTTTTTAATATAGTACAATTGTTATCTAGTTTTCAGACAAAAAAATGCCTAAAAAATGTTGCGTGACAAACTGTAATGGTAATTACAACAAACAAAATAAAGAAAAAGTTTCCGGCTTCCTTATGATAAAGAAGAATATAATCGTTGGATAAATGTTATTCCACGAGATAATATGAAAGTCCAGATACAGTTGTGTGCGAAAGACACTTTCGATTGGGATATCCTACAGTTATAAAGTTTGGTTATAAAAGGCCACATGATCCTCCATCAGTTTTTACATGTGTAAAACCTAGTTTGATACCTAGTGTTCCATCGCCATTAAGAACAACCTTTAAAGCTTCTTCATCTGTTTGTAATATTATACCCAATGAACTTGATATGTTTATAGCTGCTGATCAGATTACATGTTTTAAATCATTAGATCAGAAGTTACAAAATAAAGAAATTAATTTTGAATTAGTTGATGTAACTTGGTATTTTGCTGGTGAACATTTGCTAATAATTCAATCAACAGACTTTGAAGAAAACACTTCCATTGCCAGATTTATGCTCAAAATAAAAAATGATCTTTTATTCGAGGGATACTTTTGTGGAATTAAGCATACAATTGCATCTCTATCTGAAAACAGGTTTTCATATTAAATTCTTCCTCGAAGTTACAAGAAGCTATAAATTTTCTAAATAACCTAACAAAAAGCATTAAACTTATTAATCTTTTACAACACATCAGTGACATGAGCCCAATTACTATTGGGAAAAAAAAGTACAGTACAGAAACTATTGTAAGATCATTTGAATACATTGCAATTTCGAGATCGTTATATGGAAGGTTAAGGAAAGATTATGAACTTTCAAGTATTTCCCTATTAACAAAGCTAACTTCTAAACTGGATTTTGCAATGAACGACACAGAGTTTTTTAAATCAGTTTATTCTAAGCTTGAAAATGAAATGCAAAAAAATCGTATAATTTTAATTGACGAAGTTTATGTCAAATCATCTCTTACTTATCATGCTGGCTCAGTCTTTGGTAAAGCGGTAAATAAACCAGAGTCTTTAGCAACTATTGTTTTAAGTTTTATGTTAGTATCACTTTACGGAGGACCACAATATCTTTGCAGAATTTTACCAGTCTGTGAACTTGATTCTAAATTTCTGTTTGAACAAACTCAATTTGTTTTAGGGGGAATAAAGAGTGCAGGAGGAATACCGGTAGCCTTAATATGCGACAATAACCGTGTAAACCAAGCACTATTTAAAATGTTTGATTGTGTTGAGCCATGGTTAACTAAAGACAATATGTTCTTGTTATATGACTTTGTCCATCTTCTTAAATCTGTCCGTAATAACTGGGTTACAGAAAAAAGTCAAAAGCTATGTTATGAACATGAAGGGAAAATCTAAATATGCATGCTGTTCTAATAATGTTTGTTCAGGCTTGAAGAAAATAACATCGTAAAATTGTCTAAACTTACAAGTGTGTCTGTTGCACCAAAACCTATTGAATAACAAAAGGTGTCTACTTGCTTACAAGTTGTTTGTGATGAAACTGCAACTGCTTTAAAATCTAACAGTAACATAAAAGAAGTAGAAGGCACCATTACTTTACTTGAAATATTTGTGAAATTCTGGAAAATTGTTAATACAAAAGGACTGTATGCTGATATTCGATATAAAGATCCAGATAGAGCAGTTATATCAACTTCAGGAGATGCTAGACTGACATTTTTACTTAATCTTGCAACAATGGCAGAACAAATGACCAGCAAACAACGCAAAAGACAATTTCAGCTAACCAGAGATACAGGTGCAGCTTTAGCTCATACATGCCGTGGTTTAGTTGCCATTACTAAATTTTTGCTCCAACATTCGTTTAAGTATGTTATACTGGGAAAATTTACAACTGACCCACTAGAAAAAATGTTCGGAAAACTTTGACAAGGTTCTGGAGGAACATATTTTATCAATGTGCAACAAGTGATTGAAAAAGTAAAAATTCAAAGAGTCAAATTAAGTCTCCAAATTAGAATAGACATTGATTCTTTATCTGCAGAAAGTGGACATAGCTGTCAAAAATGTGGATACTTACTTAGCAGTAATGCTATTGATATATTTGATAATTTGCCTGAACTTAAAAATAGTGTTCAAATAGATACCAAAGCAGGATTGGTATATATAGCTGGATATATTGTGCGAAATGATGTTGAAGAACAAGAAGATGCTAAATTTTATTATGCAGAATTTGGTGATTATACTGAAGAAATAAATCGTGGAGGTTTGAAAATACCAAATGACAATGTTTGTCAATGGACAATTTTCTCTTACATATTATTTCATGAAATTGTTAATCAAGTCTGCCGAAAGTCACTCTGCAATGTGCTAATGCTAATCAGAAATTAAATGCTATCAGAGTCTTATAACTTTAACATGGAAAGAAAACATGCTGTTTCACTTTCAAATATATATTTTAAAAACTATGTTAGTTTATATACACCAAGGTCGTATAAAGAGCCACAACAAAAGATTTTAAAACTTTCAAATATATTGCTTTTTTAATTATGACGACTTTAATTTTACGTATATATTTCTTTAAATTCTATTTTTTTTGTTATTTTTATACACATTTTACCACTTCAATATTATATTGTATAGCTTGGAAATATTTTCAAAATGTCATTACAATTTTGTTGTTTTAACTAAAAATGTTTAATTTCTAGTTATACATTTTAAAATATAGTTTTTGTGTGGCTTCATTGTTATGTTTCTTATATTTCCTATGTATTTGTTTTAATTATGATGACTTTTATGATTATTACTATTTCCTGTGTATTTGTTTAATTAATGACTGAGTATTTTGTAAAATCTCTCTAGCTTGGTAATTTTTTTCTAGATTTAGCCTTATTACAAATAAACCTTTATGGCTAGGAAATGTTTTTTTTTAAATCTTTGTTATTATATAAACAGGTTTTATTAAAATAAAAACATTTAAACGTTTTTTACGACCAAAAGTTTATGTAATCCTTAACTTTTCTTTCGTTGTTGTTTTTTTAACTGCCCCCAGCCCCAGGCTCCGATTTACGCGTTTACGAGGCCTGTTAGTATAGACGGCCATGGATGGGCCCTAATTTTATACATTTTTTAATGTAAATTTAAACCAATCAAAAAACAATCAACTTTTTCACTATTTACATTGCAACTTGCTTTAAAAAAATCTAAATCTAAAATAACATATCTAAAATTTCTAAATAACTAACCTAAAACTTCAAAAACAAAATAAATGAAACTATTCATTTTTTTATTTTTTAACGCATCCATTTAATGCATAAAAAAACAGAAAATAAACTAAAAAGATAATTTTTTTGATAAACTCAAAAAAGTTAACTAAATTTTCTTAATTAGTTGAGGATTGAACCTTCAAAATTTCATCAGACATAGCTGCAGCTGCTTTTTTTATTTTTGCAAAGCGATCCTCTATTCCATTATTTAACATATACTCATCTATTATAATCGACCAGTTAACAACATCCCAAATAGTGCTTTGTAAATTTTCTTGATTTTCTTTTGGAATAGATTGATCTTCTTTTGAAATCGACTTAAAACGGCTTTTCCATGATTTCAAACAGCAGCATCCATTATGAATTATACATACATAAACTATAGAACAAAGTGCTGCTAGCACGTTTGCAGGAATAGGAATAGAGTACGACTTGGTCATAAGTCGAATAATACCTGCTCGTCCGTATTTCCATTCTATATCAGACTGCTCGTCTAGTCTCGTATAAGTGTTGCTCATCATAGCAATCAACATGTTCAGAAGAACTATTATAGCTAAAATCTGATACATAGCAAAACTTATTGTCCCAATTATGTATGTGGATCTAGGATTAGTTGCTTGTTCAGAAGGCGATAATGTAGCAGGAGGTTCTGTAAATCCAAAGAGTCCAAAAAATTTATCATAGAACATGTCCCAGAATCCATTTTGATCATATCTATCAGCAAATGGAGCTGTCGTTAATGTTACATCAGTTTCCGTAAGACCATACACTCTTTTAAATACAACAGCCGTATGCATTGTAAAAGCAAAGATGAACAAAAACATAATAACAAGGAATTTGCATACATCAATAACTAAATTTTCGATCATTACTGACCATGGACCGAAGATCTTATTTAGTGAAAGAAAAAGCAAAATTTGAGATATAAGCATTACTAACGCCACTCCCAAAATATTATCTCTTCCATATAAAATTTCTTCTCGAGTAGTGGCACTCATAAATAATGCCACTATATGAGTTCCAAACGCAGCTGACATAAGAAATAGGGTAAAAATTCGAAAAGGTTGCGATTCAGGTTCTGTGATTTCTGCAAGCAAATGACCAGAAACCCATATCACCAGTATATACTCTGCGTAAGTTGGAAACGTCTAAAAGTTGAAATCTTATACTTATATAAATATAAAATATATTCAAATTACAACCGGTTTCAAATTTAATTTTGCACAAAGTATTTACTTGGTATTAAAAACAACACTAACAAGTAAATACTTTCTGCAAAATTAAACTTGAAAAAAAAAAAAATTTTTACAACTCTTATGCCAAATTCTGGCTCGTTTAATAAAAAAATGATTAGATTCTAATTTATGTTCTGGTAAGAAAAATATATGAAAGCATACATTTTTAAAATACTAACTCGCCTCCAACAAAGCTGCAGGCAACCATCATTTAATTTAAAAATTATAAAAAAGATAACCGAAAAGAAAAAAAAAAACAAAAAACTAACAACTAACTAAAAACATATGAAGCACCAAATGTTATCTTTTTCACCTCCCCAAGACTGAGATGGCCACTACAGTCAAGGAGGCTACTTTATTGTTATAACAACCCTCTCTTAACTCTTTAACAAAGAAACACGAACCTTAAAGAACAAGGCTGCTGCATGGAGAAACAAGTTGAGCGCAGTACTACCAGGGGCGTGATTGGGATCGAAATCGGATCTTCTCGCTTATGAACTTTATAATAAAGGGTTCAAAATTAGATTAAAAAAATAAAAAAAAATTCTGAGAATTATTCAAAATTTTTTTAAATGATGAAAATTAATACTGCAAAAATAGTTTTTCAGGAAAAAACCTTCTCTTTAAGTATACAATTTCAGAGTTAGCCAAGCCATCTTTAAAATTCAAAAAAAGAAGGAAAAATGAAAAAAAAAAGGTTTTTAACTATTTCATTAATTATTTGTCTTTAGTAACAAGACTTTCATTACTAATAAGAATAATAATAAACAAACTAATAATAAAATTACACGAAGACAATAATTTTTAATGTATTACATCAAAATATAAAGTTGTAAATTTTTACAACTTTATATTTTGATGTAAAGAAATAACAGATAAAAATGAATATAAGTATAGCAGATAAAAATGAAATTGTGTATATTAGAAATGGAGAAATAGATTATAATAAAAAATTGTTAAAGATTTTAGTATTTTAGTTAAAGCATTAAGATTCAAACAAATAAACTTATTTTTATTAAAATCTTATTTCTATTAAAATCGATGAGTTTATTTACAGGCATATATGAATGTTGATTTACCGCTACATAATATGTCAACTTAGGTTTACAAGGTTGTGTCAAGTGGTTAAAGTTTAAAATGATAAATAGGTTTTAACAGTTTAGGTTTAAAATAATGTATATATATATATATATATATATATATATATATATATATATATATATATATATATATATTATATATATATATATATATATATATATATATATAATTTTCAATAATCATAAATAGAACACTACTCTTTGGAGAAATTTAAAACCTAAAAGATTTATTATAATTACAACTTATTACAACAGACTTCAAAATAGAAAAAAAAAGTTATTATTATCACTAAATGAATGTCTCATTAAACATTAATTAAAATGTGTATGTATTAATATATATATATATATATATATATATATATATATATATATATATATATATATATATATATATATATATATATATATATATATATATATATATATATATATATATATATATATATATATATATATGTTTATATTACTTTTATTTTAAATCAGTAGAAATATACTATATTTTCGCGTTCTTTTAAAGACATTTTTAGCATTTTGAAAAATTTATTTTTAAAACGGATTATGTATATATTTGCTTTTATATTAACACAGACAATATGTAAACGGGGCTCGGTGATAAGAAAGTTTATGTCTTCTCCTTACTCCGGTCAAAATTTATGTATGTAAGCATGTAGTATGCATTTATTGTAAATTTATCTAACAGCAAACTTTATAACAGGCATATTATCAAACGTCAAAAAAAAAAAGATTATTTGCAAGGTAAAAAAGATTTTTTCTTTCTGTAAGATATTTGTAAGATTTTTAGAATTTTATAATATGAAATGAAATTGAAATTTACGTTAAATTAAATGGAAATTTCACAACATCTATTTTTTGCGTGAAAGGACTTATTGCAAATGGTCTAATTTAAATGTAGTTAAAATTCGAAATACATAACACTAGGGTGGTGCTTAAAACAACTTGTTTGAGAAAAACCTGCTGGTACCCCCCTAAATGTGTTTTATCTAATACAAAAACACTAGGTTTAAAATTTTTTTGAACAAAAAATATTTTTAGGGGTAGCTCAAGGCCCTCAAAAATTTGACGGGTCCCTAATATTTTGAAAAAAAAACTTTTTCTAAAGTATGTCAACCTGGTACTCAAAATAAGCAAAATTATATAAAAAATTTAAAAATGAAAATAATTTTTTATAAAAATAATTTTTTCAGGTATAAATGCATAAAAACTATTGTTTTTAAGCTGAAAATAAAAAAAGTCAATATTTTCAGGTTTTTTGAGAATAATTTTTTTTAGGCATGTTTTTTATGTAAAATGATTATTATTTTTGAAGTTTTTATATAATATCGCTTCTTTTGAGTACCAGGTTGACATACTTTAGAAAAAGTTTTTTTTTCAAAATATTAGGGACCCGTCAAATTTTTGAGGGCCTTGAGCTACCCCTAAAAATAATTTTTGTTCAAAAAAATTTTAAACCTAGTGTTTTTGTATTAGATAAAACACATTTAGGGGGTACCAGCAGGTTTTTCTCAAAAAAGTTGTTTTAAGCACCACCCTAACATAACACTTATCTGAACAAAAGATTGTTTTAAAACATTATCAATATTATGTTACATAAATCAGTATGTTATCTTACATCAATCAGATATTAAAAACAGATCATTTAATATCTGTACTTTTTCCTAGAGATTCTACAAAAAAAATTCCTGCCTCCGTTTTTTCCTAAACTTCTCTTAACAGAGAGAAGATTAGCAGTGACTGGCATACCTGAAGTGGAACTGCAAAAGCTTTCGTTTGTTTTCCCTGCTCTATTTTTGGACAATTTAGCATAATTTTGGCCCTGAATTTCAGTCTTTCTTCTTGATGTGGAATGGCGGAATAAAAGATAATTGGCAAATGCTAGAAAAAAAGATTTAAAGGCACCAGTGTAATGTTCATCACAGAAATTACTACAACATCTGGAAATCAGCTTTTAAAGCCTTAAAAAATCAAACAGGGATTGATTCAGAACTTGAAAAGTCAATAAGAAATAAGGAATCTAAGTTGTATAAAACTTTACGCTGCGTCCTAGACGTCACTCTCCATTTAGCTTCGAGAATTAAGTTTTCGAGAAGTGTTAGCAGTTTATGTTCATAAAATAATGTGAATGTTGCTTGGAATATTAATCTAGATGTAATCTTTATTGCAATATTATGTTCATATTTGTGTAGGCTTATCAAACATGCTGGACGAGTATGATAATGGTAATTTTTTAGCCACCCTTGAGCTGTTATGGAAACACAATAAGACACTTCAGTTCCATTTATAATAAGTTTCTTGACACCAAAAATAAGGAACAAGAATGCAAGCCACTATTTGAGCAGGAGAACTCAAAATGAGTTCATTATGGCATGTGGTGAAACTGTTTTCGCTGCTATTATTAAAGAGATCCATTTATTTTTCCATTATTATTAATGGAACTTTGGACGTGTCTCATACAGAACAAATCACTTTCATTCTTCGATTTGTCCATTTAGGATCTGATAACCAATGAATAATAAAAGAGCGTTTTCTGAAGGTAGAAAATCTAGAGAAAAAAAAGGGTTTTGACAATATGAAGCTTATTATAGTTTTTTGGATCAAAAGCCAAATTGATTTAAAGAACTGTAGGAGCTAGGGCTATGATAACAGGGCTAATACGCCCGGTGTATACAAAGGAGTGCAGGCCATATTTCTCAAAAAAATATCTTCGAGCTCTGTTCATGCCTTGCAGTCTTAATCTGTCTGGCGTTCATTCTGCAGAATCCTTTACTGTAGTCTAGAACTATTTTAACAACATTCACTTGTTATATAACCTTTTTAGTAGTAGCCCCATGGGCTAGCCCCATTGAGACAACTGGGAAGTCCCTTCACCAAATGCCTCAAACAAGATGGAGTGTGAGCATAGGGTGTCTGTGCTAGGCGGTCTGGCCATTGTTGAAATGACCAAAGAAGTACTGAAGTCATTGAAAATTCTTGAAGAACTTGATTTAGAAGATCATCAACTGACTTTAGTTAAGTCACTCAAAAAGTGGACTCAATCTTTTGAATTCATTGTCTTGACTTCTTTCTGGTTCAAGGCTGTCCTATGTACCAGAGATCTCTGCCTCCTTCTTCAATCTGAAAGCATTTCTTTGGATGACAAGACGAAGTTTTTAAAGACTTTAATTGATGATCTTGACCAACTACATTTTTCTTGGCCCCAAATCCTCTAAGAAGCGAAATTGGTTGTATCTGGGTAAGCTTCACATGGGGATCAAAATGATTTGTTAAGAAGAGGACAAGGAATAGGAGAACACTTCACGGCAAGTCAATGAACACAGCCCACTTCTATGAAGACGAATCAAAGGGTTTTGAAATGAATATATTTAATGTTGCTCTTGACACGCTGCTCCAGCAGATAAGATACAGAATGAATACAGCTCAAAAGATGGATATACTTTCGTTCATATGGTGTTCTCCATCTCCTTCTAGTAATGAGCAAAAACATAGTCAGAAAGAAAAATGCAAAGTCCTGACAAATCTCTAAGTAAATAATGTAAAAGAAGAAGAGTTGATTGAAGAAATCCGTCATCTAGATGTTCTGAAGCAATTAAATACTTTTGAACAAATAGAATCTCTTTCTTCTATCAAGTTGCTCAACATAATCTATCAGAAAAGTCTTCAAATCAATTTGCATTTTGCATTTTTAATACAATTGCGGTCTCAGTGGCTGAAGGAGCTCTTTCAGTAAGCTTGCAATTAACAATGACCAAAGAACTATCCTTATGGCGATTTCAATTGAAAACGACCTTACCAAGATTTTTATTGCACAAAAATGTCATCTCTAGTTTCGCAAAAAAGAAAGCCCGCAAAGTGAAATTAGTGTGATCTGACTAGTCTTCATAATTAACATTTTATTGATGAAATATATAATTCCATTTAGTTTAAATATTATTTGTACTTTCGTTTTATCATATATAACCAAGTTCAAATATAGTGTTTATGTGCAGTGATATTATAGATAATTGTAATGTGATATAGACATACAGACGATAAACAGTGAATTTCATGCTTAATTCAATGTACCCAGGAATCTAAAGTTTGCGAGACCAAATAAAAATTGACCTTGGGCACCATAGAGGTCTGTGTGTGTGTGTGTGTATATATATATATATATATATATATATATATATATATATATATATATATATATATATATATATACTTTACATAAGTATATATACTTATTTCAGAACTAAAATATTTAAGTAAGATCACAATTGATTAGTAGAGATTTTGTTTTTAAAAAAAAATTGTTAAAATATTTTATGAAGAGGTGATAACCAATCCCCTCTATCCTGAAAGGTCATTTAATAAAATGACCGAAGATGCTCTTTTTTCATCTATATGATCTTTAAAGGCATTTACGGATTGAGCCCTGATCGCATTCGGCCGAG
>NC_061157.1:66103525-66178525 GCF_022113875.1 Hydra vulgaris
AACGTGGCAAATAAACTTTATTGTTGGAACTTTGTTCCACCGATGAAAGGGAAGACAAAGAAAAAACCAAAAAGGGGGACATAAAAAGCACACAACAGTAAATAAGATAGCATACACTCCTTCAATAGACATACCACTGCCTAGAAAAATATTTAAAAAAAAAGTTTTTTAGTTGTAGGTATATGTGTGTGTGTGATAGAGTATTGTGTGTAATTGTGGGTATGGATGGAGCAAACAATTTCATAATTAATTTTTTTTTGAAAATGCTTGCTTCAGCCTCCAAAATCCATTTGATATAATAAAATAACACTGAATTTAAAAAATCTTTGAATAAAAATATTATAAATACACTTTTTAGCTCAATTATTTTTATTTCATGGTTAACTGATATAAATATTTCTATAATGTTGATTCAAATGTGTCAAAAATTTATTTTATTACAAATAAAATTAAAAAAATTATTTGATTTTGATTAGTTAACAAAATAAACCTTTCCAGAGGTTGCTTAAGTAACTTTGAACATTATTGTGAGCAACACATAGTTTAAACTCTTCATCTATTAAGACATCAAGAAGAGGCTTTTGTAAATCATCAACAGCATTGAGTAAACTTTCACATCCATAAGTCGAGGCTACATGTAGGATTTCATAAGTCATTTGCTAAAACAAAACCATTAAGAGTTATATAGAATCTGTTTAAATAAAATATTGATGTTAAACAAGTTGTTTTTTGCGTTGCTTAAACTAGTAGTAGCACACAAAAAAAAAAAAAAAAAAAAAAAATTTGTGGAAAAAAAAAAAGGAAATCTGGACAAAAAATCTGGTTCAATTTCAGCAGATGCTCAAAAAAAAAGAGGAAATTTGAGCAAGAACTTAAAAGTACAGAGCAGTTGTACAATGTTATAAAAAGTACTGAATGGCAGTTAAAGTTCAAGAAATTTACTTATATGAGAAGACGTTGGTAAAATAAAATAACTACTTTGTTACTGTTGATAAACTTTAAAATCAAAAAAAAAAAAACTTGTGCCAGAAGACATCTTGCACCAGTGGTGGGGCTAGATGCTCTATGGATTTAAAGAAAGAAAGCTTTTCACGCGTTATTCCATAAACCATTAAAACAGTTGTTAAAAATATATAATAAATACTTTTACATTTTCTTGTGTTTTTTCTTTTTAATATTAAAGTTTCAACAAGTACTGAATGGCAGTACTGAAAAAAAGGTAAAAAGTACTGAATGGCAGTTAAAGTTCAAGAAATACCTGGAAAGTTTTCAAAAGTTTTAAAATATCTTAGTAAGAGTAATAAAGCAGTTAAATAAATATTCTATTTACTAATTTTGCATTCTTTTTTTTTAAATTAAAAAAAAACTGGGGCTTATTTCTTTGTTTTTGAAAAAAGTTTTACATTTATGTTAAAGAAAAACCTTTTTTAAAAAAAATTCAAAAGCTATAATCATAAGATATGCATATATATAAAAATACATACTATGGAAAGCAGTCTGATGTCTGATGGGGCTTCAGTAAATACATTGACTAAATATGTACACGCAAGGAGTGCTGCTACATCCTATAGGTTTTGGTCGAGGAAGCAATCATTTTTTTCATAATTCTTTAAAAAACCCATAAAAAGTAAGCAAAAAAGCCAGCAAATGTATAGCTATATACTCTATGATAGATATATATTTACCTCCTAGGACTTAAGGGATAAACAGAATCTATCTGCTGACCAGCTTTACACCCCTTCTTCATCTATTAGGCGAGAATAGATGTATTTATAATACATTGTTTCCAGTTTAGGATGTTGAATGCTGGATCTTCTTGACTCAATGCATGAGTTTTGCTTGTGCCTCTGTTTTTATGACAAAGTAACTCATTTTATTACCTCCTAATGAGGATACTGCTCAAAAATTTATTTCTAATGTTCTGAGGCCGGCTGGTAGTCAAGTATCCAAAGCTCTGTGGAAGCTCTCAGAGAGACTGATTCCATGAACAGCTGTAAAGTTCTAGAGTACTAATAGTGCAATGTTGCATATGGATGGAGTCCATTTATGTATTTTTGGTGTGCTTTGCCAAGGTCACATGTGGAGCCCTTTGTTATTATTTTGATTTGGGTTTATTAATAGTATTGAGGCAATTGTTCTCTAAATCTATCATCCACTAATATTTGTAGTAAAAAAACCTTTCTTCTATTAAGTCTTGGAAAGTTTACCAAACCTAATTGCTCTTTGTGAGACTAATTTGAGCTGTCTTATCTTGTGATCTTAGCATTTATGGTTAACTTGCAAAGATTCCAATAGTCACTTTTGCATTTACATTATTAAAAATTAAAACAAAGCTTGAACCCACAGACTATTCTTTAATGTGCTTTCGTTTAGCACCACTTCACTCCATCATCTTTCTCTTTGTTTTATGCGCTCTCCTTTATCTCCATACTTTTTGATGTTATTTCTGATCAAACTGACCACACCCTTTCTCTTGATCCTTCAGCCAATATGGTTGTTGTTGGTGACTTTAATGCTCATTACACTGAATGGCTTTAGTGTCAGTAACACCTGTTAAATAATTATCAAAAACACTCTTTATGCTGAGCACTCTAGCAAAACTTTTCACAATTGAATTAAAAAAACTTGTTGTTTTTTATTTATTAACACAAATGTAAATTAATATTCTATTTGTTTATTATTATACTCTTTCAAAACAAAAGTATTGTTGATAAAATTTAGACTAATTTAACAACTTTTATTCATGCTTTTTAAATTCTTATTCTAGAAACAATAGCAGTAAACAACTGGTCTCATAATTTTTGCAAAAGTAATTTAAACAAAAAAATAATGAAACCACAACTTTTACAGCCCACAACTTTTGCCTTTCTCTATCTCTAATACAAATATCCAACTTTCAAACTCGCTTTCCAGAAAATTCAAATTAGTCACCTCAACTTGACTTAAGTCTTATTTTTAATTGTACCACTCCAGCTTCTGTATTTAAAGTAATTTCACTCTTACACTCTTTTACAGCTTGTGGTCAGGACAACATACCTGTTATAGTCTAGCAGTGTTCTCCGGAGCTGTTGCCTATATTTTCAAAACTATTTAACAAGTACTTATTAGAGCCTTGTTTTCCAGCCTGCTGGAAAACAAGGAAAGCTGCATCTCTTATCCTTATTTTCAAAAAGTTTCTGAAAGCGATATGACTTATCTAACTACCATCTCATTAGTCTTCTTACAATTATAAGCAAGGTTTTTGAGTTTTTAAATAACAAACAATCTCTCATCTTGAATCTTATAACTTACTTTCTAATCATCAATATTGATTTCGATATTCTTGTTCTACTGCTGATTTGTTAACAGTAATAACTGATAGGTTTTATTGTGCATTAGATAGATGTGGAGAGGTAACGATAACCACTCTCAACATTTCTAAAGCTTTTGACAAGTTTGGCATGTTCTTCTCATTAATCTCTCTTCTCACAGTGTATCAGGTAACATCTTGAAGATTATTAAATCCTTCCTTACCAATCATAGTACAAAAGTTGAACTTAATGGACAGCACTCTTCTCCATATCCTGTTACAGGGGTTCCTCAAGGTTCGATCCTTGGCCCTATACTCTTTTTCATTTACATTAACGATCTTCCAGAAATTCTCACATCTAAGGTAGCATTGTTCGCTGAGGATACTACCATCTATTCTTGTCTTGATAATAATCCAACACTTTCAAATTGCTTGGAGAGGGCATTTGAGCTTGAAAATAATCTTACTTCTGCTACAGCTCGGAAACTCAGTGGCTGATGAACTGATGAACTTTAACTCAAATAAAACTTAACCTTTTTCAGTTAATTGTTATGGCAACAATCTATCTTCCTATACTTATAAACAGCAATGTACTCAACGAGTCATCTACTCTTTATCTTCTAGGATTAACTTTTACTTCTAATCTTTTTTGAAAACCAATTATCAAATCAATTGCAAAATTAGCATCTGATAAGTTTGCATCTTTTTATTATGCTCCCTGCTATTCTTTATCTCTATAAATCTCAAATCTGTCCTTGTATGAAATACTGTTGCCATATCTGGGACACATCTTCCGATGATGCCCTTTCTCTTTTAGACAATGTGCAAAAATAGTTCAACCTGCTTTTACATCCAACCTACATAGTTCAACCTGCTTTTACATCCAATGTGCAATCATTACCACATCTCCTAATCTTTTCTATAAATATTATAATGGACAGTGCTTTAAAGAGCTGTTATGACATGTGCCATCTACTAAAACTCATTCTCATGTTAGTCATCATTCAATAAAGTTTCATCCTTTTACTGTGGCTATTCCTAAGTGCTCCAAAAAATTGTAATTATCTAGTTTTTTTCTAGAAAATCTAGAATCCTTCTTTTAGCTTCAAAAATCTACATTATTAAATTGTCTGAAAACTTATTGTCTACAATATTTCAAATTCTATTGTGAACACCGACTCAAATCAAGAGGAAATCGAAGAAACTATCAGAGTAATGCTTTTTAAAAGAGGTCATGGAAAATTCAATTAATAAGTTTCTTGAAGAGCTTGCAGAAAATCTAACTAACCCAAAGACAATGAAAGATGAGTTTTTATTATTTGTGGCAACACATAAAATGAGCAATAACTAAGATTTGTTATTTTGATGCATTCAAAACTATTAAAGTCAAGCTCAGTACCTAGTAAAAGAATATTTTCAATTTCAGGCAATTTTGTGTCCAAAATTAGAACAAGACTTGGCCACTATCAGTAGATATTATGTTTTTTAAAATCCTATTTTCTAAGGAAAAAATTACAATAAGGGAAATGAATAAAATATATAAATTTAATTAGTTAAAAATAATATATAAAGTTCTTGTTATTCAAATTTTTATTAAAAAAATTTTAAAACCGTTTTTTTGGGGAACTAAGAATTTGAAAACCAGTTTTTTCAAAAAGTTGGTTTTTGTCCAAACCCTAATTAGAAGTAAGAGTTGATCCTAGAAATCAAATGGTAGAAGACTTATAGAATACATTACTATTCATAAATATAGAAAGATCTAGATTGTTGCAATAACGATTAGTCAAAAAAAAAATTGATTTTTATCTGAGTTAAAGCTCACCAGCCACTGAGAGCCCACTGCTGTAGCAGAAGTGAGCTCTCAGTGCTGTGGCTTATGGATTTAAATTTTTTAAAGCTTAAATGCCCTACTCCGAGCAATCAGAGAGTGTAGGGAGCATTCGGAGTAGGGCATTACTCAAGGGTTTATTCAATATATAGATTGCTCGTTGGCTTCTTATCAAGATATGATAAAAGGTATCATAAAGTTTAGATGTGAAAATTTCAGGCAGATCGTTAATACAAATTAAAAAAAGTATAGGGCCAAGGAAAGAACCTTAAGGAACCCCTGAAGTTACAGGAAATAAAGAAGAGTGCTGTCCATCAAGTACAATTTTAAGTGTTTGTAAATTACAGAGTTGCTTAGAACTTTTCTGTTTTCATCAATGACCCATCTTAACCACTCACCAAAATAGTAACATGTTTCTCTTTTTTTACTACATACAAAAAATATGTTTTTAAATATTTTAGTATTTTTCAATATTTGCATTTCTAAACTAAAACAGCTAGTAATTAATTAATCATTCATTTACCAGTAAGTGACAAAAAAAAGTTTCAAATCACAGTAAGAGGGTGTTTCTCTTAAAACTCTCTTTTATTAGGGCACCTTGTTTTTCTTGTTCTAACCTACCGCTATAGTGAACTGATGATTGCAAGAAAAATGATGTAACAAAGCAACGCCAACTTTGACAAATTTTGCACTTTGGCCTAATTGATCAGAGACATCCCTGAATAATTTTCTTAATGTTGCAGGATCAATTTGAATAGTAAAAGTTGGCAATCTGGTTTTACGCTTTGGCTGGAAAGGAGTGAAAACTTTGATTTTTGTGCTGCTTAAGTCATCCACACTTTTTTCAAAGAGTTCTTCTATTTTTTTTATTACTTACTAGCATTTCCTGTTTTCACAGTGTGTTCATTACAATCAGATCTTCTCTTCTCAAGGCATGCATTGTGAGATCAGGCTTGATCATCTCTTGTTGCACAAGAGTTGTGTGGCAACCAATCATCAAACCAACTTTTTTGGAGATAAACAACACAATACTAATATAAAATGAAAACAATTACCGTAAGTAGACACAAAACAGTATCATGGTTAAAATAATGCATGAAATTACCTGTAGATACTTCCATTGGTTTAGTAAAAACTTCTAGTTCTCCTTCCACGTTGCAAGTTGAGAGATTTTATTTAATATGAAGTATTTCAGCTGCTGATATGTCACAGATATGATTCATTTCTCCAAAAACTGGTCTTGTTTCTTTTTAAGGCATTTTTTTCTCTTATTCAAAACACTTTTCCAATGTCTTGTCCAAAAACTGAACTTATTATATGACTAGTAAATGAGCTCTATTTCTTGCAATTTAATCAAGATTTTTCTGAGGTCTGAGGTATCTTTAGAGCTATTTTATGAGGAAGTTTTAAACCTAAACTTTTTTTTTTTCCAAATCTAATAAAGTGATTTTTGATGGTGATTTCATGTGGATTTTGTTTTTTCTGATGAACATTTTTTTCTTTTAGAGGTTTGCTTAGTTTTGGTAGTTTATGAGAACATAGATCAATATTTGTGGCGAAGAAAAAACAAAGTACAAGATGCAGAAGCATATGACTGGGTTACTTACTAATTTAAGCAAAATCTGGCACAAATTACTTTATTGAAAAAAAGGAAAAGCAACTTTTTTTAAGCCTAGCAATCACAAAAACCTTAATTGCTTGTGTAATAAGTATATACTTACTTGACTTGTGTAGTAAGTATATATTTACTTTGCTTGTGTTATAAGTGTATACTTATTTGGATTGTAAACTGAGTATATACTTACTTAGCTTGTATAGTAAGTATATACTTACTTAGCTTGTGTAGTAATTATATACTTACTTGGCTTATGCAGTAAGTACATATTTACTTCGCTTGTGTAGTATATAAAACACAAAGCCTAATCTCTTTAAAACATTGTTTTAGAAAATATTTTCCTTATCTGAATTCGCATATTAAATTTACTGTAAACACAAAAAGCCTTAAGTTATAAAAAAAAAAAAACTAAAACACAAAGCATAATCTCTTAAAACCACTCTCTAAACAAATTACATTATTGATTATGATGGAATCTCATTATTTAACAATAGTAATATTAAAACTAAATAATAATGTTAATATTAAACTTACTGCTAAAACAAATGACTTAGTTCTTTTTTTTCTTCTTAAAACTTACTGTTAATACAAACATTTTAAAACAAACAACTTAACCATATAAAATTATATACCGGCCATACTGATTAAGAAACAACATGAAAAGAATTATAAAATTCGGTAAAAGAAAAATGAAAGAATCAAACTTTTTTATTTGAAACATATGTTTCTTTTATATAAAATTGTTTATATAAAATTTTTTACAATTAATTATAGTTAGTGATACGTTAATAAAATAAAAGTTTAAATATGTTTAATAAAATCTGTCAAGAATTACTTTACTGACATTGCTAAACTACAAAACCACTTAGGTATTTAAAGTCAAATTTTTAAATAAAAAAATATGCAGGGTTCATATTATTTCTTTCTTAGTCTAATTCTTAATTTATATGTTGGGGTAATAATTCTGAAGTTTTGCAGAAAACGGGTAACCTTAGATTTAAGTGCAATGAAAAAGTGGTTTAATGGTGCTTAGATTCAAAAAAATGTTGTTATGTGTTATGTTTGTAATAAAAAGCTCCCAGTAGTAATGCAACAATACTGAAAAATCATTTCATAATTTTTGATGGCCGACTTTATTTTTTTGATGGTGAACTTGGATTTTTTTTAAACCAGAACTCAATAAATTAAAACAATGATGAGCCAATCGAAATGTAAAACTTTTGTTTTTGTATTTTTAAAAGAAATATACTAACTTTTCTTAGATTTGAGTGTTTAATACTTAGGTGACCTAACTTTAGCAATTATATGTTTTTTTAATCAATTATAAAAGTTCATGTAATATTTTTAAATATTTTATTATCATAGCTGAAGAAAAAAAGTACTTCACAATATTCTGCAATTTTCATATAATCTTCACTTTTATCTTTGACTCTTATAGATTCTTGTCTGTACATCAATGTCAATTTCATTGCAGTGTAAATGGGTGCTGGAGAGTTCAAAATAAAATCTTGTGCAGACTCGTTGTCATTTAAGTTGCAGCAGATCATTAAATGACCTAAAAACTAAATTTAAATTTAAATTAGAATAGCATATTAAACAATATTGTTTATTTATTATGGGGTTTTAAAATAAAATGCAATATATAGTTTTTCCCCCAACTTTTCGAAATACTTTTCGAAAATTGAAATCAAAAAAGTTGTTAAAAAAAGATAAGAAATATAAAATGTAATTGAAATTACAAACTTTGTTATTAAGAAACATAAGATGCAATCAAGAATACATAAATTGCAATTGAGACTTAGATCTCAGAGGCTAATTGAAAAAATCTGGTTGGGTGTTAATTGAAACCATCATTCTCATACTTTAAATTAAGAATCTAAATAATCAGTTGGATAGATTTTTTTAAAGAAAAAAACTGAGACAACAAACGAAAGCAAATCATTTATTTAAAAGTAATATTTAAATTAAATTAAAAAATTAAAATGGCTGTAATATCCAGTTGTTTTCCATATATAAATTGTTGCATAATGGGCAAGCAAGCATTACAAACCCAATGGTTATTTGTTTCCTATTAATGTGTTTTTTTGCAGCAGTAACAATATATTTTAAACATTGCATCCATTGTTCCACAATCCTACTCCAAATACAAATAAAATGAGATTTTCACTTTTAACATTACTTTTAATTTTGGATCAGATTTTTCTTCTTGATTTAAAAGAGTCTTGAATGTAACAGCTGAGGTGGTGAACATTTAAACATGCTTACAGAACAAGGTTAACAAGAAGCAATGACTGGTTACACTTGTAGCAAACTAGTGTAACCAGTCAAACTAGTGCTCCTAGTGTAAAATTACTAAACTCTCTAAACATTTCTTAAAATTATTAAATAACACTCTGTGAGTTTCCAGCATAAAAACATTTGTTGTGGACACAGCTGCAATTAAGTATATAACTTGGAACAGGTATTTTCATTATTGCTTATCCAAACAGAAAATCAACTAATTGCATTATGTTTTCATTACTGTTCATGAAACATACGGTTAATGAAACTTTTGCTTTTATAGTAATGGATGTTCTGTTGATGCTTTTAGGGATTGCCCTCAAATTACGCAACACAAAATATATTTAAAAAACAGAACTAAAAGATATTTACACTGCGATTTTCATTAAACTTAATGACTTAATTTAATTTTTTATTTAAATCAAGACTCTGCAAGGGAAAACTTTTAATCTTTTTTGTTTTGTTTATTGTGAAAGTTTGCATTACGTAATTTATGGACAATTCCTTATTAAATTTTACTGATGTTCTCAGTTTATCAAGTTTTGATAGTCAATAAAGAAACTTTTATTTTAATTGTGCTTGAGTCACCCAATTTTCAGTTTCTCTAAATCTAAATTAAATTTTATAAACCTTTATAAATACTTTATAAATACTTTATAAATATTGAAAATTTTGAAGGATCTAAAGTTAAGTCTCTTGTAATTAAAAAAAAATTCAAATTTAGTGTATATTACAATGAATATTGAAGATATAAGATTTTTGAATGTAATCATGTTAACAATGGAATTGAAAACCTTGAATTAAAAAAAATTATAGACCCATATAATTCAATTAACTACTAAAAAGACATACTTTATAGAAACTCCTCACTTCTATTTAACTTTATTGAAGACAACTTGTTAATTGGATTTTACTAGTTAATTTGATTCAGTTAAAAAAGTCATTGACAAATCTCTTTTCAGATTAGAAAAGTTAATTAAAATAAAACCTTTTTAAAAATTGTTTTTTTTTTTTGTTATAAATTATGAATTTTGGAAAAATGAACCATGAATTTTTAAGATAAACAAAGAAATAAATTTGCTTTTGTTGATAATTACCTGACATTTTGAAATAATTGTTTGATGTTATAAAAAAATTCTCTATTGTTAAACTCTTTGATGTGTATAAAAAATTCCAGGTAGCTGTTGATTTGCAACTACCTAATCCAAGATCCAACTCACTTTGATAAATAATAAATTTCAAATAAAAATCTCTAATCAACTTAAATTTTTAAAAATATTTCTACAAAAGTGTGTGTGTGTGTGCGTGTGTCTATATATATATATATATATATATATATATATATATATATATATATATATATATATATATATATATATATATATATATATATATATATATATATATATATATATATATATATATATATATATATATATATATATATATATGATTACAACTCTCTTTCTTAACTCAAACAAGCTGCAGAGAAACAAGTTAAGCGTGTTAGTGCCAGGACAGTGATTGATAGTCAAGATATATAATTCTAAAATCTCTCTCAAATCATGTGCATTTATTTTAAATTTATTTATTAAAACCATTTAGTTGAACCAAATATTACTTTGTTTTGATATTTTGACTACTGCTTTTTACATATCAAAAACATGCTGAATAAAAAAGATTTTTCATTATGCATCAGGAAAAAAAAAAATTAGTTTTGAAACTTTTAGTAATGTTTTTATATCAGCAAAACACTTTAAAATATATTTAAAAATTACTGATAGTGATTTTTATTTCAAATATCAATGAAATATAATAAATTTTATTAATGTTATATAAATTATATAAGCATGCATTTTTTATAACAACCAATACTTTTTTTTTTAATGAATTTATTTTAATTTTTGTATACAACAACAATAGCCTTTTTAATAAACTTTATATAAAAATCATTAAAGTTAATACAATTAAAAAGACGAAAACTTTGTTGAAAAAAAATTAATGTATACTAATTTTTTTGTATACTAAGTATACAAAATTTTGTATACTTTTGTATACTTTTTGTAAATTAAAAGTAAAATTTTGTAAAGTAAAAGTAAAATTTTGTATACTTTTTGTATACTAAATTAATGTATACTAATTTTTTTGTATACTAATGTATACTAAGTTTTTAATAAACTTTATATAAAAATCATTAAAGTTAATACAATTAAAAAGACGAAAACTTTTTTGAAAAAAAATTAATGTATACTAATTTTTTACATTAATATAAATTTTTTTTCAATAAAAGTTTTTATCAATTAATTGTCTCTAACTACCTGGAACTTTCAAAAAAAAAAAAAAGATACCAGGAATCAATACCTGGTTAATAATTCCTGGTATCTTTATTTCTTTTTGAATTTGTTCTGAACTTTTTTTTTAATGAAATAGTCATGTAACAATCATTTAAGTACAATTTAAAAAAATGATTTTACTTTATTATCTTGCAGCAAAGTGTTTACTTCAAATTTATGGAGCAGAAGAAAAGACATTGTTTGAAGATGATGATGTTTTGCTGCAAATGTAATAGGTGCTTTACCATCCTAAATTTAAAAAATATCATAAACTATTCAAAATACAATTAACTAATAAATTAATAAATAAACTATTCAAAATACAATTAACTAATAAATTAATTAATAAATAAACTTTTCAAAATACAATTAACTAATAAATTAATTAATAAATAAACTTTTCAAAATACAATTAACTAATAAATTAATTAATAAATAAACTATTCAAAATACAATTGCTGAAATATAATACTAACCCAACTGAATGTACAGTAACCCAACTGAATGTACAGTAACCCAACTGAATGTACAGTAACCCAACTGATTATACAGTAACCCAACTGAATGTACAGTAACCCCACTGAATGTACAGTAACCCAACTGAATGTACCCAACTATATCAGTGTTAACCAAACTAAAACTTTCTTAAAGTGTAAAATGTTTTTGTAAAATTTATTAATTAGAAGAAATGAAATTTACATATTAAAGGGGAAGCACTTAACTGGCAAATATGATGTAAATTTCAATTCTGCAAACTTTTTTTTTCCAGGCTTAATTAATAATTTATATCAGGGGTTAAATTTAAACATACAGGGGTGGGACCGCAAAATGTGAACACTTTTCTGATTGTAATAATTAATTTTCTGTTAAATATGAACTATTTTAAATGTTCAATTTTTGTTTTTTTACATATTATATTTTACTTTGTTTACATATTCATTAGTACTTTGTCTTTCGTTTTTTATCAAATAAACTCAACTACATCTAACGAGAAAATAGTTATAATAAAACAAAAACGTTCACATTTTGCGGTCCCACCCCTGTATTTGTTTAGTTACTAATACAAAAATTAAACAAACATTTATACATATATATAAACTAAAACATAAATTGAAACCATTTTAACATTAAAACCATTACCATATCTTCTATTGAAGGTTGGGCACCCATTTGGACCAAAAATATTACTATATCAGTAGAACCTGCATCAGCAGCATAGTGCAGTGGTGTCCAGCCATTCTTGAAAAAGAAATTTTTTAATATTATAACCAGCAACTCATTTTTTCAGAAATCTGTTTTAAATCAACAGCATAAGTAAATACAAATAATGTTTTAATATGTAATTTTAAGTAATTTAAAATTAGTTTCTTATTTTCAATTTAATAAAAGTTTGAGATAAATTGAGTGATGCTTTAATAAACAGTTTGTACTAAAACCAATCCTTTTTATAAATTAAAATGACTTAGAATAATTCAATCAGTTTATAAATTGTATTACAGAAGACTTTACTTTTAAAATGTTATTATCATTATTTAAAAAAGACCAAGAAATAAAAAAACATAGATTGTAATAAACTATATAACTATATAAAACAAGATTTTTATAAATAAAAAAAAAGTTGCTTTTAACAAAGGATGCCCACATAAATTAATCAGATAATGGAGTCTTAAACAACACACACACACATACAGACATGATAATTTCACTTCAAGAGTGTATAAATCACATGATAAAATCAATTATACAACTCATACATACTTTAGTCAATTGTTTATGATCTTTTTGTAAAACTTTATAATATTTATCAGTTATTTTATAAAAATATTATTAAAAAAATGTTTTTTTTTAAGAGCTATTGTCAGCAAAAATCAGACAATTTTGAAGAAATAAAATACTCTAACCAATTCCACTTTTTTTACATACTTTCTTTGTATGATAGATGCAATGATTAATACAAAATATATTGGTTTAAATACTATTAGTTTGGCCATGGGGGTACTTTGAAAATCAGAGGAATTTTATTTTATTTATTTCAATAAAATTTTTTAACTTATTAATTATTGTCAGACACAAGTTTTTCTAGAATAATCAAAAACAAAAAATCAAAATATTTTTGTTGTCTAGAAATCATATTCTAAAAGTACAAAAAATGTGATAAAATAATGTGATAAAATGTGATACAAAAATGTGACACAAAAAATGTGATAAAATAATGAACTAATAAGAAGCTGCATCTATTGAAGCCAACATAGCTATATTTGTTTACATAAGATGATAGACGCGAGTCTTTAAATTAAATTTTATGATTAGATGTAAATCGAACCATAAAATTGCACAATAGTTGCATTGGCATTTCAAAGAGACCAGCAGTGATTTTTTGAACAGTTTTTTTTAAAAAAATCTTTTGATTTGAGACTGCTATAAAAACTGATGTCAAAAGATTTGAAAAAATGTTAACTAGAAATATGTTCATAAAGGTGTAGACTGCCATATGTGAAAAAATTTACTCTCTCTCTCTTTTTTTTTTTTTTTAACATCTTCACTTCCAATAAGGCTGCAAGCAACCACTGATTAGTGTTGGAAGTTATTGGAATAGAAAAGATGAAGATTGTGAATTGATTGTGAAAAGATTGTGAAAAAAAAAAGATTTTGAAGATCAGTTCTTTTGAAGTGAATTCAAAAGAACTGATGTTCAAGGAAAAAAACTAGAAAATAAGAATTTTTGGAGCACTAAGGAACAGTAACAGAAAAAGGATGAGACTTAATTGAATGACGAGTTACCAAGAATGAATTTTAGTAGATGGCACAAGAGACGCTAGCTCTTTAGAGCAGTTACTATTATAGTATTTGTAGAAAAAAGAAAATAGAAAAAAGAGAATAGAATCCAGAGTAAGAAAGTGACGAGCTTGATAAAGAGATGCAACTTTAGCAGATGCTAATTTTGCAACAGATTTGATATAAGGTTTTCAAGAAAGATCAGAAGTAAGAGTTAATCCTAGAAGATAAAGGGTAGAAGATAAAGGGTGACTCATCGAGCACATTACCACTCATAAATATAGGAGGGTCTAAATTATTGCAATAACGATTGGCTGAAAAAAAAGAATCTTATCTGAATTAAAGTTCACAAGCCACTGTGAGCACCATGCTGTAGCAGAGGCGAGATCCTTTTCAAGCTCAAATGCCTCCTGCAAGCAATCAGAGGAAGTTGGCTTCTTATTGTGACAAGAATAAATGGTAGTATCATAAGCGAACAATGCCACCTTAGTTGTGAGAATATCTGGAAGATCGTTAATGTATATAAAAAAAGGACCAAGGTCTGAACCTTGAGGAACCCCTGAAGTTACAGAATAAAAAGAAGAGTGCTGTCCATGCTGAACAAGGGTATAAGGCAAAGGATTGAACCTTGAGGAACCCCTGAGGTTACAGAATAAGAAGAAGAGTGCTGTCTATCAAGGACAACTTTTATACTACAATAAGAAAAGATTCAATAATCTTAAAGATGTTTCCAGATACGACGTAAGAAGAAATCATATGGAGAAGACCAGCATGCCAAACTTTATCAAACGCTTTAGAAATGTCAAGAGCAATGGCCTTAACCTCTCCACCGTTATCTAATAGGCGAAAAAACCTATCGGTTATTACTGTTAGCAAATCAGCCATAGAATGAGAAAATCGAAACCCATAATGATGATCAGAAAGTAAGTTATTAGATTCAAGATGAGAGATTAAGTGTTTGTTAATTAAAGATTCAAAAACCTTGCTTATGATGGGAAGAAGACTAATGGGATGGTTTTTAGACGAATCGGATCACACTCCAGAATTTTTAATAATAGGGATAACAGATGCTACTTTCCAGCAGGCTGGAAAACAAGACTCTGATAAGCACTTGTTGAATAGTTTTGAAAGGATAGACGACAGCTCCGGAGAACACTTCTGCAAGACTATAACAGGTATGTTATCCGGGCTGCAAGCTGTAGAAGAGTCTAAGCAGGAAATCACTTTAGATACGGAAGCTGGAGTGATATGGATGTCAAGCAATGGATCAAAATGGATCAAAATAGATCAAAAGAGGATATTGATAAAAAGTTCTTAGCAAACAATTCAGCTTTGTCTTTAGGTGAGGTGAAAAAGTCTGAACCATACATAAGTCATAACCATATATATTATAAAAAGAAAATATGTTTTGAGAGTCATATTAGATATACCAACTGCCATTATTGATACTTTAATCTATTTACGCAAAGCAACAAAATGGGCTTACAGCTTGAGGCATCTTCAATACTGCGAAAGGCTAAAAAGATTAAATCTACCATCACTTGAGTTTCGACGTCTTCGATGCGATTTAATCCAAATTTTTAAATTAATACATCGTTTTGATATAGTTAACGATAAATATCTACCAAAATATATTAACTCTATGTCTCGTGGTCACCATTCTAAAATAAGGCGTGAGTATGTTCCAAACTGTCTTCCAAGATATAATCATTTGTATAATAGATCAGCAAAATACTGGAACAAACTACCAGAGCAAATAACTTTGTACTCCACTGTACTTTCCTTCAATAATAGACTAGACTCCTGGTTGTGGAATAAGTTTGGAACAAATATTTATAAAACTGGTTGTTTATAGTGGGGTGTTTTCCCTGCTCGCTTTATGTGTACATTCTATGTAAATTTACAGCTACAACTATAATAATAATAATAATATGTGTATATATATATATCTATATCTATATATCTATATATATCTATATATCTATATATATCTATATATATATATCTATATCTATATATCTATATATATCTATATATATCTATATATCTATATATATCTATATATCTAAATATATATCTATATATCTATATATATCTATATATCTATATATATATATATATATATATATATATATATATATATATATATATATATATATATATATATATATATATATATATATATATATATATATATATATATATACATATATATACATATATATATATATATATGTATATATATATATATATATATATATATATATATATATATATATATATATATATATATATATATATATATGTATACAACCCTCGAAATTAGAAAAATTGAAGGTGCTCTGGTCATTGATATATATATATATATATATATATATATATATATATATATATATATATATATATATATATATATATATATATATATATATATAGGTGGTCTGGTAATTGGTCCTAATAAGCTGCAGATGGTCTAAAAAAAATTATGATTATGAAAAAAAATTAATAAGCCTGTCCTGCTTATTTGCAGCTGTGAAAAGTGGGTCAGATATTAGACATATGGTGGACAAAATTATTTTGATCTTTTTTTTTATATAAACCTCTTTTAAATGTCCAAAGAATCACTTTGAAATAAAATATATTTACTTTTATCATAAATTTTTGTTAAATAGTTGATAATATTAAAAATTATTAAACAAACTTTATAAAACTTTAAAAACGCGGGTTTTTAACTTTTTAATTACAAACTCTTTAACTTCTTAAAATCGCAGAACTGCATAACAAACAAACTGCATAACAAACTCTTCTGGTCAAATCAACTTAAAAAAAAAATTGAAGCAGCAAACTTTAAAAATAAAAATGAGCATTTTCTTCAGAAAAAATGAAAATTTATGAGTAGATTTGAAACTGTATTATCGAATTGTCACATGTCCACAGCATTTTAAATAAGTCTGTAGATTATTTTTCATCTCTATATATAATGTTTTTATTTTTATTTTTAATTTCTTGGTCATACCTTCTGGATAAATAATATTAAAACATTTTTATTATTATAAAGTCTACTGAGTTCTAAAGGTACTATGCAAATAATTATAAGGTAATCTTCATTTGTTAGACTTTGTTCACTGTTTTCATTTTGACTTACCTGTTTGTAAGCGCTATATCCTGTAGCACCATTAAATCCAGCCTTGCATCTAAACACCAGTTTAGTTAATTCATTAGCATTGTGATTAGCACAGTAGTTTGTATATCACACAGCTTTTTAAGAGTTTTAGAAGATCTTTTAGTGATAAGTACTGAATAGTCTTTGTCATGTGAATGTTCTTGGGATACCATTAAGCTTTTGAAGATCTTATTCCATTATATAAAGGGTATGTGGCAGCCGCTTTTTTTAGTATTTTTTAGTATCATTTCTGAGAAGATGGTATGTTGACTTTAATATATCACCATTAATAATAAATGCTAAAACATCATCAGGTGAATTTTCATTCAGGTTGAAAATTCAGGTGAAAGTGATTTTTGTGCCAGTTTCATACTTAAAATCGCTTTTTAGTTTCAATTTTGTTGTATAATTTGACAATAAATAAAATATTAATAACATTTTTAAGCTTATTTCTTTTTGTTTTGTTACAAACTATTTCAAAAAAGCAACATGGTTTCCCAACTTTATTAACTGATGATCTAATATTTAATGTAACATAGGTATATTGAAAATCTTGAGCTAGCCAACTTTCATTACTTCTCTTAAAATAAGTATTATCATTGTTTGCAGTTATCCACTTTTTATATTATACTATTATAAAGTTTTTCACTCAGAACTAGTTTAATATTTACAGAAACTAGAAGATGAAAAAGAATGATAAAAAGAATGGTATATCATTAGGAAAAAATACATTTATACTCAAACCAATTTTCAAAGTAATAAATGAAAATTTATGAAAATGTTTTATTCTATGGTTTTGAATATAACAGTTATATTTCTTTTAGGTTTTGTCCACCACCTGACACACTGTGCTGTGGAGGCAAAAAAAAAAAAAAAAAAAAAAAAAAACCATAGCTAGCAAAACTGTTTTAATACATACTATATTTATTTATATAATTGAAAATGTTTTGTATCGAGGGCAGATATGAAGCTTCACAAAACAATACCATTGATACCATGTCCTTTATATGTATTCTAACGAAACTTTTCGATTTTTTATCATTTTATTCATTAAATCTAAATAACTTTTTATGAGAAGAGAACGATTTAACTTTTTTAAATGCCTTAATAATTCTTATCAGCTAAATACAGTATCTTCCCTAAGGAACTTTTGTTTACCAACTGGACCAGCTGGAAGTGTTTGTGACTATATCCACAATTATAGATATACTTTTATGAACATATTTTCAGGTAAATTTTAAAAAAATCTTTTGGCTTTATTTTTTATCGCAGTCTAAAGTCGGAACACGTTTTTCAAAAATGTGTTTTTCACTGCTGATTTTTAAAGATGCCAATGCAACCACGCACAGTTTTATTTTTTTAATGGATGATTATACCCACAGCTATCATCATCTTGTACAAAATAAATCCATGTTGCTAGTTGGCTTCAATGTTGCTATGTTGGCTTCAATTTTGCTTTGTAGGCTTCAATAGTTACGAGTTCTTAAAGTTCATACTTTTTCAAAATTTTTGTACTTTGATTGATTTGCTATGATTTTTAGACTATGAACAATTTTTCTTTTTAATTTTTGTTATTTTTCTAGTAAAACTTGTGGCTGGCTGTTTTAAGTTGACAAAACTTATTTAAATAAATAATATTAAAGTTAAAGCTTTTTAAAGTATGACATGATAGAAAAAAATTGACTAAACTTCATCGAATTTTCAAAGTACCACTATGGACAAAAAATAAGTATTTATCATTTTATCTATTATTATCCAAATATCTACTAACATACAAAGAAAATATGTGAAGATAATATTTGATGTTATTAAAATAATTTTTTATTATTACTTTTAAGGTTACTTTTAAGGTTTTTTATAATTAATACTTTTACTTTTAAGGTTTTTTATAATTTATCCTTATAAAAAAACATTTCATTCAATTTTCATAATAGAACTTTTAATTCATATTTTATCTAACAACATTTTAAATCCAAAATTCTAACAAAAATCAGTGAAAAAATCCAAAATTGCCAGGATATTAGCCTACTTAGTAATATACAAATATTTTATTAAATATTTATATTTTATTGAAGATTTATATTCTGTCTACTGTCAATTGTGTTAACCATTGAAGATACATTAGAAAGTTAACCATACATTTAGTGTATTTTGTAAGTAGCAAATTTGTGAAGAAAAACTGAATGATTCAACTGTTGAGGAATGGTGTATGTCTTTTGTCATTCCTTGAAAAGATGAACTGTCACTGTGAAGTGAAGCATGAAACTATTATTTCTAATGTGAAGTGAAGTGTGAAACTGTCACTGGTTTAAGAAGTTGTATTGAAAAAATTATCTAAATTTCTTTTTTAGTTTATAAATAAATTTTTTTTTTTTTTGATAAGTTCAAAATGCAACTAGACATCTTTGATAGAAAATCATTACAAAGCTTGATTTTGAAAAAGACTAATTTAATTTGCTGTTTTAGGGTATTTAAGGCAAATTTTATCAATTGAAAACTGATTAACTGCACTTTACTATAAGAATGGTCATTTGACATATGTTTATTCATATTTCCAGATCTACTAGGTTTTAATATTCTGATACTATACAGTTTTACTTTTTATAGGATTTTAGGTGGGTTACAAAACCCACCTAAAATGATCTTAAGTGGTACAGAAGAGAAAAGTGAGCCATGAAGTTTGATATCCTGCAAATTTGGCAAGATTTAAATTCGGACTACTTAAGCAACTGCTACTTCTGCATGCAAACCCTAAAAATCATCTCATTGGCAAATATCCCCCTTAGATTGTTTATCTGGAAATAACTTCTTCCATCGCTTCAGTACTACACAGCCACAATCTGCCTGATTCAACTCCTAGATGGTATCAACCATCTTTAAGAGACAACAGCAAGTCAGATAGTGTGGCGGATACTGGAGATATAGACTACGATTCCGCAGATGAAGCTGGGGATAGAAAGCTGTACTTCTCTAACCAGAAAAAGTTAGGAAATGGAATGGAAACAACTACCCATATCTCCCAATGGTCCACTCCTGTGAGGACTACACCAGTGTATAAATGTTGCTGAGGGCATTAAAGTATGATGGCTACGGATGGGAGGTCATCTGTGACTTCAAAATGGTATCATTCCTCATGGGTCTTCAAGAAGGTTCACGAAATTTTATTGTTTCCTCTATCTCTAGAACAGCTGCAAAACATAGGTGCATTATCGCACAAAGAACTGGGCAAAATGAATTGATGTTTCTGTTGCAATTTGAAGTGGGAGTTGCTGATAGAACCTCATAAAGTGCTTGTGCCACCACTGCACATCAAGTTAGGCCTCATTGGGCATTTTGCCAATGCTCTTGACAAAAAGTTAGCAGAATTTCAACACCTCCATGATCTTTTTCCAAAGCTATCCAAGGCTAAGGTCAGGGCTGCTATATTAGTTTATTAGTTTTTGCAAATCTGTTAAAAAGGATTGAGAGAGCGGCTTAGGGCAGTTTCATTGCAGTTGTTCAGGGCTTCCTAGGTAATTACAAAGCTGAAAACTATGTGGAGTTGGTGCAGACTCTCATGTAGAATTACACTAAAATGGGATGCAGAATGTTTTTGAAAGTCCACACCCTTGATTTGCATCTTGACAAATTCAAAGAGAACATGAGTGCTTACTACAAAGAGCAAGACGATTGCTTTCATCAAGATATATTGGACTTTAAACATCGTTACCAAGGGTAGTATAATAAAAACATGATGGAGGATTAAATTTGATCAAAATAAATATCTATTGATTTAGTTTTATGAACTGCAAAATTAAATTTTTTAATTTTTGAAAATTTTAAAAAATTAAATTTTTTCAGTATCATCAAAAAAAGATTTAAGTAAAATGTTTAGAATTTCACAAAGTATCAAAAAGAAATGAGAACAGAACTTATCAGTTTATCAGTTCTAAAAACTAAACCAACTACATGATGGTTAGCTTCTGTTTTGTTTTACAAACAAAATAATGGTTAACCTTTGTTTTCTTATATAAAAAACACGATGGTTAGCTTTTGTTTTATTTTCTAAACAACATAATGGTTAGTTGTTTTTTTTTGTTTAACAAATAACATGGAGATTACCTTTGTTTTGCTTTATAAACAACATGGTGGCTAGCTTTACTGTTTGTTTTGTTTAAAAAACAAGATGATAACTATCTTTTGTTTTGTTTTAATTAGTTTAAAAGTGGCACGATTCAGTTTGTCCAATTAACAAATAAAAACTAAAACTAATACGATCCACAATTGACAAATAAATCTTGCGAGTAAATTCGTTATTTGCTTGTGGTCCACTGTTCATTCTACTCCTTTGTAATTACAAGTTTCAATTTAAATGGTCAACTAACAATCTATAGTTAATAGTGATTAGTTTGGATGATAAATTAGTATTTAAATTAACTTTAGTGCAAAAGTGATTTTGAACTAAAAAAGTTTAGAGTTAAATCATAGTTAAGCTAGCAAAAAAAAAAAGTGAAATAAAAAATACGACTTATATACCTTATCTTGTGCATCAATTTCTGCACCTTGTCCTAGAAGAAGTTGCACAAGTTCAAGATGTTTATTACCAGCTGCAAAATGAAGAGCTGTTCTTCCAATAGCGCATCTAGCATTGATTTGTTCTGCTGAACGACTCAATAAAATACTTGTCACATTGGCATGACCTTCTGCTATGGCCATATGAATTGATAGCAAACCCTAAAGCAAAGTAAATAACCAGTATGAAAAAATTTTAATTGCAACTGATGATCTAGGTTTATCATAATTTGTCATTAATAACATTTAAAAAAAAAACCTTTTTTGATGTTGGATGTTCAACTATTACACCGTCTGAATTTAAAAGTTGTCTGAGAGTTACCTCATGCCCATTTTTTGCTGCATAATGCAAACATGTTAAACCATGCTGGAACAAAAACATATTTATGAACAATTGAAGTTCAGTTAATAAAATGATTAGGGGAGAGTGGGGCACCATGATTTAATTTTTGATGACTACTTTTAATTTTTGCTTCCTAACAATTTTTTTAATAAGTTTTTTAGGCAACTAGTTTAATTTGAAGATTAAACTTATGCTATGACTAAATTTGTTAATTGCCAAAATATAACAGGTTAAACATGTAAGACTATTTAAAGTAAAATTAGAAATTTGTATCAAGGCAAGGGTGGGGCCCTTGGAGTACCTTGATACAATCTATAAGCATCATTAAAAAAGTAAATAAAAAACATGAAACTTAATAAAAAAGGACATATTTACTTAATAAACAAACAAATTAATAAATATAACCAAATAATGCTTCCAATTGTCCAAATCACATTTCACAAATCCAGATAATATATCATTTTAAATGTCATTCTTAAGAGCCAATAATTAATGGTTTTGTATGGAAATTAGATTTCTTAATATTATTTTTACCTCTTAAAAATTGACTGTAAATATTAAAAGAAGTGATTTTCAAGATTGTTTATGACACAATGGAGTGCTACTCTACAGTTTTAGAGCCCCCCCAAAAATGCTGTATCAAGTTACCTCATACTTGCTAATAGTGAATAATCACTTTATTTTTAGTATAGAATTTTTTTTTAAATAGTTTTGAAACAAGTAAATATTTGACAGTAAATATTAAAAGAAAAGATTATTAAGATTGTCTACAGCTTTAGGGCCCTCTACTCTATTCTACAATTGAGCACTGTTCTACAGTTTTAGAGCCCCCTACAAACGCTGTATTAAGTTACCCAATACTTGCTTATAGAAAACAATCGCTTTATTTTTAATATAAACTTGTTTTTTCAATAATTTTGTTTAATAAGGTAAAGAGCTTATGGATTTTAGTTGGAATAACATATCTTAAAACTTGGTAACTTTAAAAACTAATAAATTACTTTGTCATCAAAAAACCCCTTGCAGGCCTAATGATATCAAATGATATAATTTTTTTTATGTCAAACACAGCTCTAGTAATAACTGTTTCAACATATGAAAAATGTTGTCACAACTCTTAAAATATTTTTACAATTACAACGTTTCATGGTGGCCCACTTTCCCGTATATACAATTAAGCTAAAAAAGATTCACTGTCAACCAAAACGACTGCCGGATTTAAAGATATTAAAAAATCTCAGAATAAGTTTTTCTACAATCAAAAGTTTTAAAATATTTTCTAAAATTGTAATAAAAAAGGAGGTAAAATAAGTATTTGTTTAGTTTTGCAATTCTTTATTTGTTTTCATTATGTTTTTAGATATTTGCTGAAACATATTTGATAATTGTAAAATATTACACTTGCCACTTACCTCAGTCTCAGCTGGTATTTTTCCTGCAGGACACTTTAAAAATATATACATAAAGTTTAAAAACCAAGAAAATTATTACAAAAAATATATAAGATAAATATTATATGAAAATAATTTAATATGAATACAAATAAAACTTTAGAACTGATAAAGATAACAACCAGATATTATCAAAACTTTTACAATGATATTTTAATGAATTATCATTTATAAAAAAAATCTGTTACATCTGTTTTAACCATGCAAAAAATATGTCATAACCTCACTGGCTATACTTGGTGGCACTTTGGACATAAGTTCAACCAAACACTCAGCCTGATCAAATTCAGCAGCCAGATGAAGAGGATTCATGCCAGTCTATAAAAACATTCAAAAGTTTTATTTTTAGAATAAAACAGGTTGCTTATATTATTTTTTGAACTAACTATTAATGATACCTTAGAACTAAATACATTAAATGATATTTTTCCTTTAAACAATTCAATAGCATTTCTTGCACCAAACTTGGCAGCAAGGTGAAGAGGAGTTAATCCATCTTTGTCTTCTTCTAGCAGTGATACACCTTGATTTATGAGTAGTTGAATAATGTCAACATGATCATGAATTGCAGCCAAATGTAAGGGTGTCCTTAATGTGGTCTGAATCAAAAAAATTAACTTTAATCAAAATAAAGTTTATAACTAAAATATCATACTCTGTGATTATGTAATAATATACAAACTTACCTTACTCTTCGAAAATGACATTGTGCTGTTTACTTTTATTAAAGCTTTTAGTACTTCTAAACTTCCTTTAGCTGCAGCAATATGAGCACAGTTGTTGCCATCCTTTATAATATGTTGTAAAATTATTGCACAAAAAAATCAAGAAGAAAATGAGAAAAATATATAGTTAAACAAATAGTAGTAATACAGTAGTAAACCTATAACAGTGACTCTTGACCTAGTGAAAGTAATTTTTTTCAAAGTTTTACACTCATGATTCCACACTTGTGTAGTCATATGGGATTCCATAATGTTATTTCCTCATTTAGATATAATATTATCTAAGTGTTAAATCATTTTTTTACAACTGGATGCCTAATCTGGCATTAATCTGCTTTGGAGGTAAAGATTGAGTACTTATATTTTGATTATATTAACCAGCTCCTTCTACCTTTGCCCGCATTTAAATTCAACCCTCGGAATTAGGAAAAATGAGGTAGGCTATTTTTTGCTGACCTCTAACTTTTTGAGGTTGGCATTAGGTCTGCAAAAAAAATTTGACACAAAGGGTTTACCATAAAACATGAAATAAGGTTGGCAATTTTTTAACTACCTCAAACACTTTTAGGTCCGCAGTTAGGTCTAATTCCAAGGGTTATACATTTATTTATTTATATATATAATGCGGTAGTGGTGTAGTGGTAGAGCGCTCGCTTCATAAACGAGTGGTTCCGAGTTCGATCCCCACCACGTCTTTGGTAGTACTGCGCTCAACTCGTTTCTCCGCGCAGCGGCCTTGTTCGTCAAGGTTCGTGTTTCAGAGTTATAGAGTTGAGAGAGGGTTATAGCCACAAATAAGTAGCCTCTTCGTCTGTAGTGGCCTTCTCGGCCTTGAGGAAGTGAATTAAAATTACATATATATATATATATATATATATATATATATATATATATATATATATATATATATATATATATATATATATATATAGTAGTAGCATAGTAGTAGAATATATTTACTGCAAGGAGATAACTCCTGGAGCAAAGCATTAATACAAGCCCTGCTATTTGCAGTGTAAGCAGGTAATTACATTGTGCATTTTATGTAATAATTAAGTTTTTTTTTAATCCAAATACCTATTGTAATGGGTTCTAAAAAGATTTGCTGAAATTTGTAGAACAGCATTATTTGGAAGATTTTTCTAAGGATTTGCTACTCTGCTAGTGAAGAAGTTATGACGCATTTCACAATTATTAGTTATTTCTTGGCATAAGGGTTTACAATGACCATACTTAGGTTCTGCTGTCAATGGTTCAACATGCCAGTTAACTCTGTCAATTATTCTTAATTTTAAAATGTTGAATGCAATCAAAATGTGTTCTTCTAGTTGTTAAAGTATCTAAATTAAGGAAGTGCAACCAATCTTCATAGCAGAATTTTTTTAGACTGTGAGGTACTTTTGCAGCTTTTTTTTGAATACATTCAATGCATTTTACTGCTGATTTTGAATAATTATTACATGATAGAGTTGCAAAATCTAAATGCAGTCTGATATAAACTGTGCATAATTTCTTCCATAGTTTTTTTTCTCTGCTGATGAATGAATTTTTCATCCACCCTAAGATGTTACTACCCTTTGAAAGCGTGTGTATTTGCCATTTGATGTAGTCGTAATGCTAAGATCATGCTTTTTTTCAGATTTCAAAATTTTTATGGTAGTTGAAATTGCAGCATTAAAAAGGTAGGAATTATTTTGGGGGTTGTTTTTACCCACATGCGTCACTTAGTATTTTTTGTAATTTAGTTTTATGTACCATTTTTCAGACTATTCAGTAATAGCATTTAAATCGAGCTGTAGCTTGTCTGAATCTTTTCGTTTATATAAAGAATGAACAAAAGTGGATCCAAGATGCTGCCTTGTGATTGTACTCACCAAGAACATCTGCATTGGATTAATAAGAAAGTCACCAATTCAGCAAAACAGTTTTCAAGAGATCACAAATGCTTTTACTTTGTGCATAAGATGTTGATGCGGCACAGTGTCAAAAGCCTTGGCAAAGTCAAGAAAAATTATATTACCACACTGCTTATATGCCAAGGATGAAGAAATAATATCCATGGACTCAAAAAGGTTGCTGATACAGGATTTAATCCTAACAAATCTGTGTTGTTGTTCTGCAATAAGACCACTTAGGTTGTTGCATAAATGATTTAAAATTGTGTCAGATGATTCGTTCTAATACTTTGCATGGTACAGACGTGAGCTAAACTGGACGGTAGTTAGCCAGATTTAATTGACATTTAATTCCAAGAAACTGCCAAATAGCAGTTTCTTGGAATTCTTATGAACTATTGTATTTTCATAGTTTCTTATGCATTGTTTTGTGTACTTTTTAATCAGATTGTAAACTTGCTTATATTTATCGAGAACTGGTATAATATGAGATCTGGTTTGCTAGACTAAAATCCATAATTATTTTTTTTTGCAATAAAGTTACGCAGCTGTTCATTCACCCTGGATGGTTGAATTTTACAAATTAATTTCTTACTACAAGGTATGCATTTCTGGCACAAACAATTTAACTCAATAAGAAAAATTTTGTAACATTGTGATGTGTTCTTAGAAATAAACAAAGCATCCCAGTCAACTTTTTTTATATCAAGATTCAGATTTTAGACCTCTGCTAGTTTATAGTTCAAGTTCGACTGCACAAAAAGAGATCTTTTATAGTTTCAGTGGTAGCTAGATGCCATTCAATAGAGAGCTGGTTTTTGGTTGGACATATTGCAAAGTGGAGGAAGAAGCTCAATATTGTATACACAGTTGGATGATTTGGCCAGTATTAAATCTTATATTTGCTGCTTGAGTTGCAGAATGATGGAAAATTAATTACGTGAAAAATAAAGTGATCTTTGAGAATATGCACAAATTGATGATCTGATAAAGTGGTGCCTATTGATGCATATGCTACACCTTCATTCCATGTTAACTTATTAAAAATTGAAATCTCCAGCTAAGCACATACCACTAAACATTTTATTTTTGACTGCATCACTTTTAGCATCATTAGTTTCGGCATGACGCCGAAACTATTGATGCTAAAAGTGCTTGTTAAAGGTTTAAGGGGGCGATAGAATCATTATTGTGTTTACAAGGAGGTCTATAAATACACGCAAACAAAATGTTCTCTTTGCTTAATTTTACAGTACACCATATTTGTTCAACAGCTTTACAGTTTAATAGATGCATATTAACTTCAAACGATTTTATTTTGTCATTTAAATAGATTGCTACACCACTCCCATGACCGTTCCTATTACTGCAGCATAGTTTATAGCCATGCAAGTGCATTGAACTATTGATATTAGCCCAAGTTTCAGTTATAAAAAAACAATTTAAAAGTGTGTGTTATGACTTAAAGCAGAAAAAATTTGTTGTTCAGTGAACATTTGCGTAGTAACAGAATAAATGATTTGAACTGATTTCTTGGCTTTTAAAAGTATTTGATGGCTTGTTTGAACATTTTTTGGCTGATGTAGATGGTTTTAAAGTATCATTGATATTATTTTGTATTGATTGGTTTTGAACTTGCAAAATGGGTTTTTTGCCATTCAACAAATGAGTGTATTGAATAGCCGTTGATTTCAAGGGTCTTATATACATCGATGCAGCAGACCCTGTCACTGTGGATGACAAATCGAAATGGGTTATTAAGCTTATTAAACTCAACTTGTTCTGCAATTGTTTAATCAGGTCTGATAAAACTATTCTTGTATTCAGTTTCGAAAAGATTGGATGCTGCTGCAAATACTATATTTTTCGATTATACACTTTTTTCACAATAATTGAGTTTTGGTTGAACTGAATTTGGGCTTTATTCTATAAGTCGATACAATTTTTGCATTAACTTTTAAACATGATATTATTTCTTTCACTTTTTGGTCTGAGGTATCTGAAGAGAACATGTCTACAAATATAGCTTTTTTTAGCTTTGTTTTCAGTTGCTTTAGCATTTGCAGATATTGCACTAATAAGTGCTGTGTTAGCTTTGGATCCTGGCTTACCTAAAGCTGCTGCCAGATCGCTGTATTTTAAAATCTTACTATTAGTGTAATTAAAACAAACTTTTTTTTCTCAAGTATTTCAAGTTTCAATTTCAAATCAGTGATTACAACTTCTTTATCAATGACAATTAGCTTGAAACTGTCAATCCTCTCCATAAATTCTATTTTGACTTGGTTAATTGCAAAAGCAATTAGTTCTTTTACTTTCTTTTCTTGGTTTGATCCAAAAACCATTTGATCTTGATAGGAGGGCTACCACCCTAATCAGTGGATTACCTCCTGGTTGTGAAATATTGAATTATTAGTTTACCTTATTACACAGGGACTAAAAAGTTTCAAAATGCGTTTTTTTCTGTATAGATATATATTATAATAAAGACTCATCTGAAATGGCATTTCTGATGAGTCTTTATTGATGAAACAACACTGTTAGTTAAATTATGAAATGATTTTTTGTATTTGCAAATAAAATACAAAAACTCTTGTACGTATAAGAGTGCTCAATAATAAATAAATAGGATTTATTTATATTATCTAAAAGAGCAAGATATATATATATATCATGATATATATATATAGCATGATAAATATATATATCGCAATGCCGACCTAACTGCCGACCTAAACGTGAAAAAAAAATTTGGTTTTGCCGACCTCATTTGGATGTTTTATGGTATTTGCCAACCTGATGCTGACCTTTAAAAGATTGAGACCGGAAATAATTTGTTGACCTCAATTTTCCTAATTCCAAGGGTTGTATATATATATATATATATATATATATATATATATATATATATATATATATATATATATATATATATATATATATATATATATATATATATATATATATATATATATATATATATATATGTATACACATATATATATATATATATATATATATATATATATATATATATATATATATATATATATATATATATATATATATATATATATATATATATATATATATATACACAACTTGTTTCTCCGCACAGCGGCCTTGTTTGTCAAGGCTTGTGTTTCGGAGTTATAGAGTTGAGAGAGGGTTATAACCACTATTGAGTAGCCTCCTCATCTGTAGTGGCCTTCTCGGCCTTGAGGAGGTGAATAACAAAATAAATAAATATATATATATATATTTTTTTTCCATAGTAGTATAGTAGTAGCCTTGGTACCTCTTCTCTATAATGCCAGATGAAAAAAAATTACTGATTCTTTTAATTTCATTTTTGGCTGGTTGATTCAAATAACCAGCCGAGCATTTTAAAGCAAGTTTCTCTCTCTATAGAGTTAAGTCTGTCAGCTATTTCATCTTATGAAACTATTTTTTAAAACTCAACCAATTTTTATTAATATGCATAAAAAAGTCTGGTTACAAATTTAAACTTAATTATATTTCAAAATTTATCCAACCTCTATCAAAAAACAGTAAGCGCAATATTATTCCTGGCACTCTGGATGGGAATAAAAAGTGTATTTTGGAGTTACTGAATCCGCATTTAAACTTAGCTATGCTAACCATACAAAAAATTTAAATACTAAAAATTATAAAAAACGATACTGAATCACACAGGTCAACAAAAAAAAAAAAAAATTTTCTGGTGCCAAGCAAACAATTTGTTTTTTGTATAGTATTTTTCATTTTGATTTCAAATATGCAACTCATTTTTTTTCATTAACTCAAGATGTAAAGATATTTGGGTTCAAATCTTTAGTATTTGGGGTAAAGTCCCAAATATTATCGAAAAAAAAGTATTCAAAAGTATATCACTGTATACCTGGGTCTTAAAAGAAGCGTATTTTCATAAAGATTTTAGAAAAAATTAAAATTATTCCTAAAATTTATTGAGAAAAAAAATATGTGAAAAAATGCTAAAGACCCTTATAAAAATTTACAAAAAGTACTTATTTTTATTTCAAATGAATAACATTTTAAAAATCTCTGTGAAAATATGCTCTTTTTGAGACCCAGGTTGACATACTTTTGAATAAAAATTTTTTTGACATTATTAGTGACTTTACCCCATATACTAAAGAAATAACAATAATATTGGCTGAAGGATAAAGAGAAAGTGGATAGTAAATTTGATCAGAAATCGATTATGAAAGAGAGCAATTTTGAGAAGAGGAATGAAAAAGAACAAAGAGAAAAGTAATTGAGGAAGAAATGTTTAATGAAGCACATAAAAGAATGGTCAGAGGATTTAAACCTGATTTTTCAACAAATAGGTGAACTGATGCGTAATTATATGCCTAGGCCAAACATGTGACTATCAGAGTTTTTGCCAACCAAAGCATAATAGCCATCGATACTGATTTGAAGATGAAACAGCCCAAATCAATTTAGTCTCACAAAGAAAGTTTGGTAAATTTTCCTAGAAGTAAGATTCAACTGATAAAAAGTTACTCCGAAGACCATGAACATTTGAAAAAAATAAATTGGCGGTGATTGTTAATAAAAAATATTTATTAATTTTTTTTTTTAATTAAAACTAATTTTATAAGAAACTTAGTCTTGAATAAAAATATGCTTTTTTAAATTCAAAATCTTAAATTGAAAAAAAATAAATCATTTTTTATAAAAGTAAAAATAAACTAATCTTAACAAACTTTAAAAAAAATTTAACTTTTATATATATATAGATAAATAGATGTGTCAAACAATATTGGTATCAGATTTCAATAGCAATAATACAACATAGTGCAATAGCATCAAGTGTTAGTAAGAATTTTTTTTTTTTAATTTTACAATTTTTATTGATTTAAAAACGTTATGGAAGACCAAAAGTAGAGAAACATTTTTGGTAAATTTGAACTATTTAAAAGATAGTTAACAATATAAATAAAGAACTAATGATTTAGAGGTCATAAGTTCCACCACTATCAGTAAACAAGCGCCTATCTGAGACTTGCTTTTAAGACTTGAGTTTCTCTCGCCAAAACTTTGCTTGGGTACTTTTGAAGTTGTAAAATAATAAAATGGTGTAAAACAACAGTAAACTGACAATAGTTAATTAAAATTAAAATTACATGATATCAGTGTCAAAACTGTATAAAACATAACATAAACATAACTAAAAATAGTAAAATATTTTGTAATTAGAGCAAGAAATGTCTATTTGTAGAAGATCTATTAGTTCTACAAATTTTAATGATAAAAAAAGTCATAAATTTTTTTTAAAAATTCACAAACAATAAATACCTTATTGATGAAATATGAAAGATCTGGGCGTACATCTAAGAACATTTTAACAACATCAGGATGGTTATTTTCAGCTGCAAGATGAATTGGTGCAGCTTGATTCTATAAAAGAAAATATCATATAAATAATTTTCTAGCTTAAAAAAAATCATAAAGTTTTTGATATTAAAAGTTTAATACAGTTAAAGTTAATGTTAAGCATTTTAATAAAAATATAAAAACTAAATTTAATTACTTCAACTATACAATAAAAACAATTCTTACAATATCAGCTAGCATCGGATCAGCACCAAGATGAATCAAAATCTTGCATGCCTCTATATGACCCCTTTCTGAAGCAACATGTAGTGCAGAACGTTTTATCTAAAATTTTGTAAAGAAAAAAAAAAAAAATTAAATTTTTCAACAAGTAACAACTTTAATATATAGAGTATACTGCATTTATATTATGTACAATACATACATATATATATATATATATATATATATATATATATATATATATATATATATATATATATATATATATATATAATATATATATATATATATATATATATATATATATATATATATATATATATATATATATATATATATATATCACTAAATATACTCAATGGCAACAAGATGTGCTAAAAAAATGCACTATTAGGCGACAGTTGTGTTAAGGCAACTATTAGTTCGCCTAAAAGCTTCTGACTTAATTATAATGGCTTTTTGCTTGCATATCAAATTTAAAATTTTACCTAACTTTAGGTATCTATTTAAATAATTTAAAACATAAATTTTGCCTCAAACTAAGGATTTTTTTAGGAGATATAGGAAATACGGTTTTTAGAGTGTTTATTGCATAAAACCGCAAATTTGCATATGGTGAGAGTTTTTACTTTTGATAGTTTTTAAGTGTTTTTATAGGTATATATTATTTTTATAATTTAAAACATTAATTTAGGAGTTAGTTGACTATATTCAACTATTTTCCAAACTTTTAGCACGCAGTGTGTGTATAAAATGCGCAACTAAAAAATATAGATTTTTCTTTCACTTAAACTTTAACTTTTTTCTTTAAGCAAAACACAAAAACCTTTTTAAGTATATTATGTAAGGCTCCTATCATATTAACCTAAAATCAATAATTTCAATCATTTTCATCTGTTAAGGTTTTTTCTTCATAGTTGCTGACTTTCCACAATGATGTTTAACATTAAGTAACTGAGTAAAATTAACAAAAGAAAAAATGTGAAGACAACACTTTTTTTGTATATCACTGTGGGGAAGCGCAACAATTTTAATTTTAATAGAGTATGGTCAAATGTGTAATTATAGGATGAGTGAAGTTGTTATAGCATGAAAAAAAATTTTTTGTGGAGAAAACTACAAAAAATTTCGCCTTACAGTAAAATTTCGCCTTATAGTAGAATTTTTGCGCATGTCATCATTAAGCAGGTCTAGGAGTATATACATATACATATACATATATATATATATATATATATATATATATATATATATATATATATATATATATATATATATATATATATATATATATATATATATATATATATATATATATTATGTTTATTCACCTCCCCAAGGCTGAGAAGGCCACTACAGACAAGAAGACTACTTAATTGTGGCTGCTGTGCAGAGAAACAAGTTGAGCGCAGTACTACCAGGGACATGGTGGGGATCGAACTTGGAACCTCTCACTTATGAAGCAAGTGCTCTACCATTACACCACTACTGCATATGTATAGCTACCTGCTGAGGGAAGCATGACTTTAGTGGAGTATGGGCGAGAACTTTAGTCCTTGCCCACACTCCCCTATAGTGGTTTAGGGGAGCAAATTACGGTTCTTGCAAACCTATAATTTTTTTAATAAATATAAACCACTTTCTTTTTTTCTCTATTTTTAGATATTAAATAGAAAAATTGAAAATTCTTGCACAAACTACATCAAATAAAAAAATACAAATTCAGATTGACTTTTTTGCTTACAAAATTTTTTTTTTTTTTTTTTTTTTGCATTACAGTCAATATATACATTATAAACAACTAAAATAAACAAGTCAGTATATATACGCTATAAACAACTTTCCAAACTTGAACATATTGTCATTGTAATTTTAAAGAGATATTCTCTTTAAAATTAATGACAATATGTTCAAGTTTGGAAAGTTGTTAATAAAAAAAAACCATTACTGTTGTAACTAAGATGACAAATGCTAAGTCATTTTAGAAATAAACCAATTATTGCATAATAAACTGCAATGGTTTTTTAAAGACATGGTTATTGCAAAAAAATTGAAAAAAGAGCATCAATTGAAATGCAAATGTTTTTAATTAGATTGGACGAACTGATTGGTTTTTTAAATAAAAATCAGTTTTCTATGAAAATGCCATTATGAAAAAATAAATTGATAATATTCTGTTGTAAACAATGTTCTTAGTCAATGCTATGTTTTTATAATATAGCTATTATTTAAAATTCAGTTTATAAATATATATATATATATATATATATATATATATATATATATATATATATATATATATATATATATATATATATATATATATATATATATATATATATATATATATATATATATATTAGGGTGGGTCATATAATTTTTTTTTAGAGTTGCTAACCTGGCTATGGTCTAGAAAGTTGTTTTTTTATGTACTAATTTAGAAAAGTATTTACTTTTATGCATTGAACAATGTCTTCCACCCGCAACTATAATTACAAAAATTAGCAGGCCCTATTATTAAAAAAAAAAGTTTTTCAAAATTATTTGATGTAGGTACTCAAATAAAGCGAAATTTTATTAAAATTTTAAAAATAATAATTTTTTCATATAAAAATTATTATTTTAGATTTTATTGCATAATAACTATAGTTTTTAGACTAAAAGTGAAAAAGGTGCATTTTTACATGTTTTTTAATGACAATTTTTTTAGGAAATATGATTTTTATAAAACGATTATTATTTTCGAATTTTTTATAAAATTTCGCTTCTTTTGAGTACCAGGTTGACCTATTTTGAAAAACTTTTTTTCTCCAAAATATTAGGGTACCAGTAGTTTTCCCAATAAAGTTGCGCCCTTTAAATCTACCACAATCATTCTCATATTTGATAGTATCAATATTAATAACTATTAGCAATGTTTAGAGCCTGTAACAAAAAAAAAAAATTAATGACCCACCCTAATATATATATATATATATATATATATATATATATATATATATATATATATATATATATATATATATATATATATATATATATATATATATATATATATATATATATATATATATATATATATATATATATAAATATAAACGAATAACAATAAAAGCACATAAAAAATTTCTGTTAATAATTTAAAAATATTTAATTAAAGGAAGAAGGCCCTTAGCAAAATATCTCACCAAAGATTGAATATCATAAGAAGCCATGTACTTATTAACAAGAATCTCAATGAGTTGACAGTGGTTATTAGAAGCAGCAAGACTAACAGGTGTCATCCCTAACTAAAATCAAAGGTATGTTAATAATATAAGTCTACAGGGTAATTCCACATCAAATCACCCAAATTTTTCAAGATTTTGAACCATAGGTCTCATATTTTCTTTAAACTTCTTTAGCTGTTGCATTTCATATAGAAAAGTTCACATGCAAAATTTTAGCCAAAAATGTTCAGCCGTTCACAAGATATCAAGGTTTTAATATAGACCTGGTTTCCCAAAATGACCTGGTTTCTGTGTCATTTTAAAAAAACGTTTGCTCTAATAAAATGAAAAATAATGAAAATAAAAATATGAAAATTAGCATTTATAATGCTTTTCTAATGCAGAATTCAAAAAATGCACTTAGAATGCTGAAATATGAGCAGAACATGCTTTAAAATTAAAAACACACCTAATTTATATATTCAAACTTAGGGGTCATATATCTCAAAACACCCCCGTCTAGATTTTTTTTTTTTTGCTTTTAATATTTTTAGCTACTTATTATCTTACTAGGCACAAAAAACCTAACTGGAAAAACAACTAAAACATATAGAACCATAGTTTCCAAGATACACCACTTTTATGGGTGCCCATAGCAATTTTCTAACGAGGGGGAGGGGTGAGGGAACAACAAAATATTTTTAGTGATGTTCTAATTTAGTTCAATTTACCAAGAATACTTAAAAAAAAGCATATTGCAAAAGATATGGTGAAAACAACTTTTTTTTATTACAGTTAGAGGGGAGGAGAATAGTGTTTCAATAACACCTGGCATTGCCATATCTCTGTCATTTAAACCATTTAGCCAATAAAACATATCAAACTACTTTGTATGAACAGTAGTTACTTAGTAGTGATAAGTTGTAGATGATAAGTTGAGACATCATTGTTAACTCTTATCAAGCTCCAATTATCCTACAGCCAAAGATTTGGAAATATCTAATACTATATCATTATTTAATATATTTAAAACTAGAGCTTTTTTTTTTACTGAAAACTAAGTAGGAAAGTTCTTTTTTTTTTTGTATCCTTCGAATTGCTTTTTTCTTACTGCAAAAGCATTCAATACACTTCATTGCAAACTAATTAAAAAATTAAAAGGGTATGGCATCACTTAAAAGCTGCTAAAAATCTTCCTAAAGACAGTACATGTGTAGCAAATTATAGAATTCTGTAAAGAATTAATTTTGGTTAATAGACTTTTTATATATTTAAGGAAGTCTTAATTATATGATAACTTAATTATATGAACTTAACAACTGAAAAAACATCCGGTTTTGTTTTTATATAAAAACATTTTATAAAAAATAATTGTTATGTTAATATGATATTTTTTTTAATTTTGACAACTATAGTTTGTAAAAGTTTATTAAAAATGAGTTTATAAAAGTTTAGTTTATAAAAGTTCAGATATAGAACAACATTTATTGGTAAGATTATATTTAAATTTTAAAAAATTAATAATTTAAATAATATAATTATTTAAAAACTTCTTTTTTTACAACATTTATTATTAATATTAATAATAATAATATTAAGAACAACATTTATTAAAAATTATATTTATTAAAAAACTTTTTTTACATACAATTAAGTAGAAGAATTTTATTTTTATTTTTAGGAAATACTTTCATACTAAATAATTTATCTTATTAAGATGTGTTCTATTGGGTTAATGACATCAGATGCTTGCGAAGGCCAACAAGATGTTATTGAAACTTTAAGCAATGAAGAAAAAATAATTATATCTTTACGCTGTAATATTGAATTATCAAACTTAGAAATATTATGTGAAAGACATAATACAAAATATTTGAAAATGTATCCTATATGGCAGAAAGCTTGTTGTGATCCATTCAATAGACATTCAAAGAAAATCACAAGTATGTAGCTGTAAAATTTAAATATTTCATTAATTTATGTTTTTCAAAAAATAAACGAAAGTTTTGAACTAATGTGCAGACATACTTTATACAATTCAATTACTTTTAGAAAATCTTGGCGTAGTTACAATAAAAGAGTCACAAGTCATGATGAGAAATTGTTTGAATATTCCTCCTGGGAAGAAACTTTGCAAACCTTGTAAACAAAAGATTGCCAGAAAAAAAGAACTTACAGAAGAGGAGCAAAGTAAGAGTGAACAAGATGAGGATTTTCTAATATCACCATGCAAAAAAATAAGACAGGAGATCAATAAAGAACTCAAAAATTTTAGTTTATCTCCTCTAAAATCTCATTCAAAATCATTAAAACATATACTGTCAGAAGGAAAGCAAAAAGTTGCATGCATCAACGAAATGGCGTATAACGCTACTAGAAAAATTGAAACTCAATTTTCCTCAAAACTATGTTATGAAACCAATGGGATGAAAAAGAAGGCTGCAAACTTTGATGAAATTATGAGCTTGGTAAAAGAAAAAATTCTATGTTCTGACAAACGAACTATTGTTCAACTTCTAACACTGGCACCCCCAAGTTGGTCAATATTAGAAGTACAAAATAACTTTTCGGTTACAGAATACCAGGCCAAGATGGCTAGAAAAATTTTTAATAAAAAAGGATTGTTAGGTATCTCTCCATTGTATAAGGGTAAAGTCTTACATAAAGAAATAGAAGATTCAGTTAAATTGTTTTATGACTCAAGTGATTTATGTCGAACTATGCCTGGAAAAAAAGATTATGTCAGCATTCAAAAGAACGTCCACAAACAAAAAAAACTGCTTTTGTGTAACTTAAAGGAACTATATGTATTATACAAAGAAAACAATCCAGAAATACAAATAAGTTACTCAAAATTTGCTTCACTTAGACCAAAGTGGTGCATTTTGCCAGGTGCAAGTGGTACACATTCTGTTTGTGTTTGTTCTTATCACCAAAATGCCATTTTGCTAGTGGATGCCTTAAATATTGAACTAACGTATAAGGATTTACTTTTGAAAACTGTTTGCTCAGTAGAAAACAAAGAATGCATGCTTGCACAGTGTGATAATTGTCCTGGTAAAGAACTGCTCACCATGTATTTGTATGAGATTTTTGGAGAATACGAAGATGATTTTGAGATACACTACAAACAATGGCAAACTACTGATCGTGCAACACTATTGAGTTTAACAACAGATGTTCCAACGTTTATTGAACTATTGGTATCTTGTTTTGAAAAGCTACAATCTCATTCTTATATTGCCAAATCTCAATCACAATACCTTAATCAACTAAAAGAAAATATGGATCAATCAAACATTATCATTCTTGGCGACTTTGCTGAAAATTATGCTTTTGTAGTCCAAGATGAAATACAGAGCTATCACTGGAACACCCAACAATGTTCTTTACATCCATTAGTGATATACTATAAAGAAGAAAATGGTGTAGTGAAACATATTTCTTACTGTTTTATATCAGACGACATTATACACGATGTAACTTATGTATACAAGATATTTCAACTAATTATACCAATATTAAAAACAAAATTTCTTGATTTATCCAAATTGCATTTATTCACTAATGGTTGTGCAGGACAGTACAAAAATTGTAAAAGCTTTTACAATCTATGCCAACTAGAGACAGAATTTTCCCTCAAAATTGAATGGAACTTTTTTGCCACGTCCCACGGAAAGTCACCATGCGATGGAATTGGTGGTACTGTAAAAAGGTTAACAGCACAAGAAAGTTTAAAACGACCATACAGAAACCAAATTCTCACATCAGAGGCTATGTATGAATTTTGTGTTGAGAAAATTAAGGCTGTTAACTTCATTTACATAAAGGGATTGGACTTACAATTGCAACGTGAAAAGCAAAAAGAAAGGTACACTGATGTAACAACTCTACCAGGTACTCGTAGCTTTCATCAATTTATACATCTTGGAGATAATAGGGTTGGGGCAAAGAGGTGTAGTACAGACACTAAATATACAATAATTCACAATCTTAAAAAGAAACATATATTTGAACCTGATACTGTCACTTTAGGAGGTTATGTTGCGGTAGTTTATGATGATAAGTGGTGGATCGGCATTGTAACTGAAATCAACCTAGAAGAAGTTGATGCTGAAGTTAAGTTTCTCCACCCAAGAGGTCCATCAATCTATTTTAACTGGCCTGAAAGAGATGACCACTGTTTTATTCCTAACATCAATATATTGAAAAAACTATCTGTTCCACAAGCTTGCTCTAGTTCTGGTAGAAACTATGTGTTTGAAAATGTTGAAATAGAAGAAGTGCAAGTAAAATGGCAACAATATTGTGAACTATTACAAATACAGTCAAAATAACTTGCACATTCGATACCTTTAAAAATCTTGTATATTTAAGTAACTTTGTAAATTAGGAATAATTTATTTTAATTGAATTTATAAATATTTTTTAGGAATTTCTTAAAAAAGTTATACATCTTTAAAATTAAAGTTCTATATGTTTCAGTTTTTTTTCCAGTTAGATTTTTTGTGCCTAGTAAGATTATAACTAGCTTAAAATATTGAAAGCAAAAAAAAAAAAAATTTGACGGGGGTGTTTTGAGATATTGGGCCCTAAAGTTAGATTATATAAACTAGTTGATTTATTAATTTTTAAGGATGTTCCTCTAACATTTCAGCATTTTAAGTACATTTATTGAATTCAGCATTAAAAAACCATTATAAATGTATATTTTTATATTTTTGCCATTTTTATTTCTTATTTTATTGAGGAAAACAACTTTTCAGAATGTTATGAAAACCGGGTCATTTTGAGAAACCAGGTCCAAATTAAATTTGCTGTATCTTGTCAACCGCTTGACATTTTTAGCTGAAATTTTGCATGCAATATTTTTTTATAAATAGGAATCATGTGTCAAAATTTAAAACAAAAAGAAGACACATGGTTCAATGGAGTGGGTGATTTGATGTGGAATTACCCTACAATAAACATTTAATAAATTTAATTGTGAGTATTTAACTCTAAAGAAAACACTAAAAATGTAAATAACTGTGTAAATAAAAAACTTATTTTTATTAGGCTCCTTATATGCATATGTAAATAGCCTAATAATATATATATATATATATATATATATATATATATATATATATATATATATATATATATATATATATATATATATATATATATATATATATATATATCACCATCAGTAGGTTCATCAGGAAAATGAACCTGATGGTGAAACATGCTATACGCATGCACACACATATATAAATATATGTGTATATACACACATATAGATATATGTGTATATACACACAAACACATATAGATATATGCACACACACATATAGATATATGTGTATATACACACACACACATATACAGGATTTTGACCAGGAAAAACATTTACAAACCATTTTCGCAATATTGGGAATTTAGGTGGGGCAAATAAAAAAAAAAAGTTAATTGCATTCTGACAGTTAAAAAAAGTTTAAGCAAATTAAAGTTCTATGTAAGTGGAAATATTTGTCATTTTCTAGATACGTAAACATCTTTGAAATTGTTTTATTTTGGGTGGGTTATATTCATGCCAGGAATATTTTTTAATATAATAAATATAAATATAATTACTCAACTTGTTTCATTCTGAGCAATCTTCTTAAATTTTTTCATATTTAAGTTTTGTAATTTAGTATAGAGAAAACAAGAACAAAAGACAATTGTTTGCAATTAAAATTTGAATAAATGATCAATTTTAATTGCATTGATTGCTTTTAAAAAATTACTTTAAAATAAAAAAGATAAACTAAAATAAAGAAGTCTTTATTCATGTTTACAAAAAGGAAATAGTTTATATGATTTATATTTTTTATATATACATTTTTATATAATATTTGATGTTGTTTCTTTAGTTTTTATATTTTTTGTATAAGATTTTATGTAAAAAAAAAATAAAAAAAAAATCAATATAAATTTTATTCATCATAAAAAATTGAAATTCGGCTTAAAATATTTTAAAATCCCTAATTAATTAATTTAATTCCTAAAGTAAAAATTTAATATTCTTTTCAGAAACTTTTCGTAAACATGAGTTAATCCTAAGTCAGGATTGAAAGCAAATATACCATATAACATATGTGGACACATAAGCATGCAAAATAGACATGACTACTAGAAAAGAGTTTAAAGTGTGAAAAGTTAATTGAAAAAAAGGTTTTTTTATGATAATTGACTCATTTTAAAAAGTTAAAAAAAACAACTAATAGATTTATAAAACGAAGACATGCAAGCCTTTTTTCAAGAATGGAACACAGCTTTTTTTATTTCTTTAAATTTTTTTAAATGATTTATTATTTGAGTATTTAGTCATAAATAAAACTGATTATACATGCTGATATGTTGTTTTTAAATTTCATGAAGTAATATCTTTAAATCAAAACTTGAAATATTCAAATTTATAAAGTTATTTTGTTGAAATTTTATTGAAAAGTTATTTCAGAATTGAATTTGGAGTGTATTGTGACATTACCTGGTAAAATAATATGGATCACTATTGTTTCACCATGAAACATAGAAATGCCATATCGCAAATTTTGGAGTGTTACTATTGTTTCACCATGAAACATAGAAATAATAACTATTGTTTCACCATGATATTATTGTTTCACTATTGTTTCACCATGAAACATAGAAATAATAATTTTAAATTCCTTAAATATAAAATTTAAAAGATACAGTTATAAATGTTTATTAAAACCTTAGTTTTTGCATTCACATAAGCCCTCTTCTCCATTATTAGGTTCACGCATAAAATATGCCCATTTTCACATGCTACATGAAGTGCTGCTTTGCCATTCTAAGATGTTACAAATCATGTTACAAAAGTTGTTACAAAAAATTTTTTTAAATCTTATTAAATTATTTTTAAAAAAACACACTACAATACCTCATCAAACAAATCTACTCTCGCATCATTATCAAGCAATATACGAAGTATATTGTGGTATCCATAATAACAAGCAACAAGCAAGGGTGTCCATCCATCCTAAAAATGATTTTTTATTAGATCAACTGATAAATATTTGAAATATTTGAAAATGCAAAAAATCAACATACACTATTTTTAAAATTTGCTGCTTTAGAAGCTTCCTTTTCAGACATAGATTCAAAAATCATTCGAAGAATGTCAGTATTGCCATTCCGACAGCAATAATGTACAGGGGTTTCTTTTGTCTTTAAAAAAAAACAACTATATTTTAGCTAGAGTACCCAAACGATTAGAATATAATTAAAAATAAATAAAGTAAACAGTAATATTAAACTAATATAAACAAATGCACAAACAATTGCAAAATATAATAGCAAAAAACAATGTAACCAAAACCTGAAACACAAAAAACAAACAAAAAACTATTAAGTAAAGCACTACCTTATCAATAATAAAAGTGAAATTTGAAAATAGGAGTATGGATTGAGCAGAGGACTTTATCTCAACATTTGCAAATAGTTTAAATATAAAATTTGTTGGTTGTAAGAGAAGCATCCCAGTAAAAAAAATAAATAAAAGTATTTAATGTTTATTTCTTCTTTATATACTTTTAATGCAAAAATTTGAAAAAATGGTTCAAGCGAGAAATATCGTTTAAACAAGGGGGTATTATCACAATGTTCATAAAAATTTATCCATAATTAACAAATTGAATATTGTTTATCCTTTTTTCTTACCATTCTTACATCATCTTATCTTACCACTCTTAATTGAACTACTCTCCATGTTTTTATTAGAATTACTGATATGATTCGTAAGGCGATTGATAGTGGTTCTTTTGCTTGTGGTGCCTTTAATGATCTCCAAAAAACTTTTGATACAGTTGACCTCAAGATTTTGATTTTTTTTTTAAACTTTAAGATTTTAATTAATTAAAAATGTATATCTAACAAGTGATTTTCATCATATATTCAAAATCATACAGTTTGTCTTGATTAATAGGTCTCAATTCACAAATAAATTTATTAAGTATGGTGTCCCACAAGTTTCTGTTTTAGGGCTTTTACTGTTTTTAATATACATTAACCATCTGTCTCACTCCATAAATAATTTAATTGTTCATCATTTTGCTGACCACACTAATCTTTTTTGTATTAATATGATAATAAATTAATAGACCTAACCCTGAAATACTAAACATCAATCCAGTTTCAGTAGAAGTTAATAGACCTAATACTGAAGCACTCAACATCAAACTAATTTCAATATAAATTAATAGAAATATTAAAGTTAACAAAAATGTAAGCAATACCCTGAGTGTAGAAAGTATACACCCTTATCCTTCTGCAAAAGCTCGTTTAAAAAAGTCTAGAAAAGGTGCTCGCAAAAAGCTTTCATCTTCGATTCAAACTGATGATCCAATTAAAGAAGCTTTTCAAAATCAAAAACTTCAGCAAAATTTAAAAAAAAAAATCTTTCTGAAAAACAAAAAGATGATGAAAATAAAAGTCAAAATAAACCAAGAAAGAAATTAAATCAAAACCTCTAAAGTTTCCATTAATGGCATATAATAATGATTTATTATGATCAACACATAAGTGTTAAGATTGTTTAAATATTTATTACATCAAATTATATATGTGAAGAAATGGGTCGAGACAATAAAGTGTGGTAACAAACAATTTTGTATCACGTTAACTATAATTTACTTTTGTTGCAACGAATATGTACTACTTCTACTATTTAAAAACAGAATTGTAGTAAAATCAATTATCTGTTCTACAAGTTGCTTATTAGTTTTAAAAAATAATGACAGAAATAAAAAAAATTCCACAGTAAAACTGAAGTGTATCTGATTATGTCTAAAAATTTAAATAGTTGATAATTAAAAAAAAAAAAAAAATCAAAAATAAAAATAAAAATGTAAAAACGTGGTAGGGTTATGTTAACAGCAATTGTTTTAATATATTTTAAATATTAATGATATTTTATACTCTAAAGACTTAGTATATTTATATTAGTTTATAGTTATATTAGTTATATTTAATTTTATATTCTAAAGACTTAGTATATTTTATATTAGTTTATAGTTTATATTAGTTATATTCTTCATTTACCAATTATAACCTTGAAAGAAAAAAATCAATTTAAACTAAAAACATTACCTCGAATGTTGGTATACTGACTTCAGCATAATTATCTAACAACAACCTGATAAGATCTGTGTAAATTGCTTGGTTTTCAATTTTTGGAGTAATATTAGCACAATAATGAAGTGGAGTTTCACCCAGCTAATAAATAAACTAGCAAATTTGTTTTCATTATAGCAGTTTTTGAAAAAAAATATATATATATATTTACTAACAAACCTTATTTCTGCTATTTAAATAAAAGCAAAACATTTCATGTGATGTGTTTTTTTTTATTTCATCAATTGATATCAACAAAGAAGCTACAGACATACTTGAAACTGATAAATGAACAGATGTCTCACCAGCCTAAGAAAGTAAATTATACAATAGCAACAGTAAAGTTATGCTACTGTAACCCACTTTTAAATAACATTCATTGTAAAATATTACAATTGTAAACCATATTTAAAAACAACATCTAGTGTGAAGGTATCATCTTGCTAAAAAAACTTCAGAAGGGTTTTATAACCTCACTCAGGAAACAAAAGATAATAATAGAAACTAGTGTAGTTTTCTGAAAACCAAAAAAAAAGAATAAAAAAATAAGCAAACTCCTGAATGACCTGAATGTTGATAATTAAACTTATAAACAACAGCAAAATAATTTTAAAAATATAAAAAAACTGACTAAGTTTGTTTTAGTAATGGATGCTCCTTCTTCAACCAGCATTTTGACAACTGGGTAGTTAATAACACGAATAGCTGCATGCAAAGCTGTTTCTCCATTCTAATAAAAAAGCATTTAGTTACTTTATACACACTTTCTCTAGTTTGGTCATAGCTGAAAATATGTAGGCATAATTGGCAATTCAGTTTATGAATTACAAAGTCAGTTAACATGTACAAAAACTAGAGGTTTTTATTAATAAATTCTAATGGGCTCAATAAGTGTATATATATATATATATATATATATATATATATATATATATATATATATATATATATATATATATATATATATATATATATATATATATATATATATATATATATATATATATATATATATATATATATATATATATATATGACTAATGGGCTCAATAAGTGTGTTTATATTATATATATATATATATATATATATATATATATATATATATATATATGACTAATGGGCTCAATAAGTGTGTTTATATATATATATATATATATATATATATATATATATATATATATAATATATATATATATATATATATTATATATATATATATATATATATATATATATGACTAATGGGCTCAATAAGTGTGTTTATATATATATATATATATATATATATATATATATATATATATATATATATATATATATATATATATATATATATATATATATATATATATATATATATGCATACACTGCACAACATAATAAGATGCCCCAAAAAGATTTATAAAACTCTACTATACATTTATATTTAAAAACTATTTTTATTGTAAATGAAAGCAAAGGGTTTACAACACTAAACAACATTTTAACAAATTTATTTTTAATGTAACTCGCATTTTATAAATAAAAAACAGTTTTTTCATTGCGACAAAATCACAAGACATTTAAGCGAGTTATTCATAATGCTTTTCACTTTTTGCGCAAAAAACTTCAGCGAAAACCACCTTTAACAACAAATAAGTGATTTAAAAAAAATAATCAATTAATTTTTGCAAAGGACTACGTAACATGGAAAGAAGAGTGGCAACAAGTAGTATTTTCTGACAAAAAACAATTTTGTCTTGATGGGCCGGATAGATTTATTTTTTTCACAATTTGCATAAAGAACTAGTAACACAGCAACGACAACAAATGGGCGGTGGTGGTGTAATGATTTGTTGTGAAATTGGGTATCATTATAAATCAAAAACTTATTTTATTGATGGAAAAATGAAGGCTAAGGATTATCTTTTAATTGCTCAAGAATTATTAAGATGTTAAGCATTTGTAATAGGTGGTAAAAATTTTGTTTTCCGCAAGATAATACTAACATTCATACAGCTAAGATAGTAAAGGAATATTTTAACAGCAGTAAAATTGAAACATTAAAGTGGCAAGCTAGATCTTAAGACCTGAACATTATTGAGAATGCTTGGGCACAGCTGTCACATATAGTGTTTGAAGGTGGTAAACAATATAGTTTACTAGCTGACTTGAAATCATCCATCGCATTTGCATGGGATGCAATCGACATTTTGTGCATAAAAAAGTTGTATGCTTCTTTACCTTCTAGAATGATTGAAGTGATTCAAAAAATGGTAAAAGTACCCACTATTGATTGTTTAAAATTGAGATGTCTTTTATTATAAATGACAATTTATATGAACTTTTTCCAAAAGTGTTTTATAATTTTGTCGCACTTAAAAAAAAGTTTTTAATAAAATTTAATAAAATGTGAATTTAAAATAAATTTTTTTAAAATGTTGTTTATTCTTGTAATCCTTTTGCTCTCATTTACTATAAAAATTAGTTTTTAAATATAAACGTATAGTAGAACTTTACAAATATTTTTGGGGTGTCTTATCATTATGTCGCACAGTGTGTATATATATATATATATATATATATATATATATATATATATATATATATATATATATATATATATATATATATATATATAATAAAATAATTTAAATGAAAAAAAAAATACAACTTTATGATGGAACTAAACATTTCATGCCATTCAGCAATCATCAGCCATATTATTCAAATAAAAAATAAAAACCATTATAAAAAATACAAATTTAGCTTTGCAACGGCATCTAACGTCAATTATACGTGATCCGATATTTGCTAATCGCCGGAATCAAAGTTAGATGGTAAAAATTATTTCCTATGCCTACAAGCAGAAACCAATTCACTTTTTTTGTTAAGTAGTAGTCGACTATCAAAATTCATAATAAATTACTTTTCATTGATGCAAAGGTTACACTTTTTTGTAGATGGGTTAAATGATTGGCATCTTTTAATTATGTTCCACTTAATTATAGGCATGTTACCTGCGTCTTTAAGTTTCCAGATTTCCTTGGAATGTTCCGTATCATTCCTATACCTGGTTGCATTAAATGATTTAAGATGGTTTGCAAACCTGAGCTTGAATGTGTTTTCATTAATTCCGATGTAGGATTTTTCGGTAAGACTGGTATTAAGTGATTCTAAAGTGAAATGAAATGAAATTCTTGTAAAAAATTTTCCTCACAAGTCTTTCTAAAACCTGCGTATTCATGACCTAGCATTCTCAAATTCTTATTCCTAAATCTTTTTGAAGACATTTGTTCCGCTTTTCTTTTCCTTCCCCTAGATTCAACTGCTACTTCATGTTCCAAATTTCTTTCATGAAAAAAGTTGTTATTGCTGTCTATTGATTGAATGAAAGCTATCTGTTCAACATTTGTTATTTCAGAGATTGGATTTCATCTACTGTAAAGTCAAAAGTTGGTAATTCACTTAGTGAACTATTGTTTTCAGTACGTACTAACTCCACAAAGAAATATGGTAAATTATCTGTCATTTTCTTTAAAGCTTTCAATGTCATAACTTGATGTGTTTTATCTTCTTGACAAGATTTTGTTATTATTCGCCATTTTAATCTTTATCTATCTTATCTAAAAAAAACCCAAATATTGTAAAACAAGTTTTAAAAAAATGGTTAATGAACAAAAAAATGTTTTTTCATTATTACATTTGTATATAGATAATAAAACTAAAACTTACCTGAATAAAACTAAAACTTACCTGATGTGGTGTTGATTATTTTCATTTATAAATTGAATTTGACAACACATCAAATTAACAACAACATTACAGTTACGATCCAGATGATAACCTATCACATACGTCGTACTGACATTTACTAGCCCCAGATACGCAGTATTGTTATTGGTCAATAACCTGCATTCTATAGGTCAAATGAAATTTCCAATATTACTCAATATTGGCGGCTGCCAATAAGAATCCTGCGTGCATTACTCAAGAAATCTTAAATTGGCTACATTTATCAGATACGCGGTATTATCCAATGCTTGTTACACGGATTTGCACTATCCCCGACGATATATATATATATATATATATATATATATATATATATATATATATATATATATATATATATATATATATATATATATATATATATATATATATATATATATATATATATATACATATATATATATATATATATATATATATATATATATATATATATATATATATATATATATATATATATATATATATATATATATATATATATATAGTCGAAAGAGTCGTTTAATGTAAAAAAAGTCTCTTTCGACTACAATTTTAATTACCTCGTCTCTTAAACTATATTTGATTGTCGTCGAAATGTCAAAGCAATTAAATTAATGCGGAAGTACATTAAATTTTATTGTTTTTTAAAAAATTTTTAAAAAACCGCAATAATAACGACTAGAAAGTTTTTTTTAATTTGTAGTGTTTTTGTTTTTGTTTTATTAAAAAACATTTTTAAAACATGCGTAAATGTTGCTACATCGACTATCTTATAGCCTGACTTGCAACGGAGTGCTGCTACATCGACTGACAAATAGCCTGACTCGCAAGGAAGTGCTGCTACATCGACTGACAAATAGCCTGACTCGCAAGGGAGTGCTGCTACATCGACAGACAAATAGCCTGACTCGCAAGGGAGTGCTGCTACATCGACTGAGGGTTTGGTTTGGGCAGGCAGTCTATCATTTAATAAAAAAAAAAAAATTTAAGTTTTTAAACTTTTTCTGGTCAGGTTTATTAACGCGCTCTTTAAAACTACAGTTTATGGGAAACTCTTTTTAACTACCATGCAAGAGTATATATTTATATATATATATATATATATATATATATATATATATATATATATATATATATATATATATATATATATATATATATATATATATATATATATATATATATTTATATGTATATAGATACTATATGACCCATATGTATGGGTCATATAGTATCTATATATATATATATATATATATATATATATATACATATATATATATATATATATATATATATATATAATATATATATATATATATATATATATATATATATATGGGTATGGGTCAGCAACCTTTTCATTCATTATTCTTTGTTTTTTCTCATTGTTTTCTAAAAACGCTGACTTAATTTAGGCTAGCAAAAAAAGTGAGCAATTGCGCATATAAATATGCTATAGTAGATATGTATATATGTATATATATATATATACATATATATATATAAAATATATATATATATATATATATATATATATATATATATATATATATATATATATATATATATATATATATATATAAAACAATAGCTGGATACAAACTAAATTTTTTCTTAGTAATATTTTGACCTGTTTTTGCACAGATCGTCATCAGACGTAAAATATAATGCAAAAACCATTACAAATATTACATAAAAACGTCAAAGAAGACATTAAAAAGAAGCCATAAATGATATGTAACAACATAAATATATAGTTGGCAAATATTATTTAATTCCGTTTTTTGGATAATTTTTTAAAAAAAGGGTCTCCAACTGTTTGTAGAAATTGTAATGCCATTTTCACGGTTGAGAAGTATAGGAGTGTGTTTTATTTCCTGGTATGTTGAGGCGTAATTGATTTCAAGTGATTCTCTAACTTTGCGTTTATCATACTCTGATTTTATCACTAGAGTTTTTAGATTTGACCAATCAAACATACAATTACATTCTCTACTGTGTTCCTTTGTACCATATGCATCCTTATTTAACTTTTAAATAGTTTTTAAACTAGAACTTTTAATTTAACTTTTAAACTAGAAATTTTTGAACTTTTAACTAACTAGAACTTTTTAAAAATAATATATGTATATAGATTTTATAATTTTTACTACTTCACCTAAATTTAAAAACATCTTATGCAACAACAAGTCAAAGTTAATTCCTAATAGCAATCCTTGTGTCTACAAACTCATATGCTTTTGTGGCAGTATATACATTGGTGAATTCGTTCAATGTTCAATGCATATTGTTAAAATTTTCTTTTTTGTTTCCAAGATATGACATTGAAACATATATTTTGTTTCCAAGATATGACATTAAACATATATATATATATATATATATATATATATATATATATATATATATATATATATATATATATATATATATATATATATATATATATATATATATATATATATATAACATTGAAACATATATTTATATCTATATGTCTATATATATATATATATATATATAACATTGAAACATATATTTATATCTATATGTCTATATATATATATATATATATATATATATATATATATATATATATATATATATATATATATATATATATATATATATATATATATATATATATATATATATATATATATATATATATATATATATATATATATATATATGTATATATATATATATATATATAGATATATATATATATATATATATGTATATATACATATATATATATATATATATATATATATATATATATATATATATATATATATATATATATATATATATATATATATATATGTGTGTGTGTAAACATTATTTCAATTAATTTTATAATAAAAATAAATACTTACAAAATCTGTAATATCAACAATTGCTCCTCTTTTTAAAAGAAGATCTGTTATTTTTTCTGAATTCCTTTTAAGTTTTGCAGCAAAATGCAATGAACATTCATTTTCCTAAAATGTTTATGTTAATATACTAAGAGATATGGTATATAATATAAAGTTATGAATATAAAAAAATAAAATGTTATAGATTTATGAAAAATATAAATAAATAAAAATCAAAATAAGAATGAAATAGGTTTTAAATTTCATTAAAATAATTAGAAAATTATACAGGTCCTCCAAGTGCATTAACATTTGCACCAGCTCCAATGAGAAGTTGCACCACATCATATTTTCCATATCGTACTGCAATATGCAAAGGTGTGTAATTATCCTAGAAAAGCATATATATATATATATATATATATATATATATATATATATATATATATATATATATATATATATATATATATATATATATATATATATATATATATATATATATATATATATATATATATATATATATATATATATATATATATATATATATATATATATATATATATATATATATATATATATATATATATATATATAAATTAGTAAAAACACTTATCTAATTTTATCTTCAACAAATTCTCTATCAGTAGGTTCATCAGGAAGCTTCTACTGATGGAGAAACAATTTGTTGAAGAAAAAATTGGAAAAGTGTTTGTACTAATTTATTATTCACCCTCAAAAACTTTTTTCTCAAAATCTCATAACTTTATTTAGCAAAAGGTTATTTTATTCTAAAGAGAACAAATAAGCTAAAAAGTTTTTTAGTCTGGCAAAAGGAAAAAACAAATAAGCCAAAAAGTTTGAATATATAAACTTAAAACAAAAACATAATAGGTTTGAAATGTTAAACAAAGATCACAACTCTTTAAAAACGTGGCAGTGTGCAAGTATTAGTGTCTACAAATAATAAATTAATATTTAGTATTACTATACAAATTATTGAAGTTATAGTTATATACTAATATTAAATAATAATTTAGTATTACTATACAAATTATTGGGTTTATAGTTGTTTAATTTTTAATTGGTTATTTCTCAAATAATTTGTTTAAACGCATACTTTTATATTAAATATCAGAGTTAGGTTTTCACTGATATTAAATTTTATCAGTTTTATAATGAGATTTTTGTGATAGTAAAATAATTGCTGAAAATTTTTATTAATTTTTTTTAATTTTCATAAATTTAACTTAATTTAAATAAGTTGAAAACGCAAGCTTTGTAAAGAAACTTGTGCAGAAATAGTAGCTCTATATAATAAAGGCTATTCTACCCAAAAAATTGCTCTTAAAACTAAGCTTAAAATTGGTTTCGGTTTAATCAATAATTTCGGAGCGCCACCTCTGAAATTATAGATTAAAAGGATATCAGGTATTATTTAAGGGCAAATTGAATTTAAAAGTTTTTGGAAAAAAAAGATTTAGAAAGCTGGAAAACTTATGAGTGACCTCATCCATGTTTGATTGAACAGTCAAATGTTTAGGTGGTTCTGTATCTGTTTGGGATTTTTTTACTGGCCACAGTGTAGGAGATTTAGTCAGAATTAAGGGAATTCTTGATAAGACTTGTCATTACAGCATTTTTCAGCAACATTTTTTTCCATTCGGACAAAGAATTGTATGCAACCACTTCATTTTTCAGCAAGACAACAACCCTAAGCACAAATCAAAATTGTGTAAAAACTATATATATTTTGAAAAGAATGTGCAAAAGTATTAACTTGGTCACCTTAGTCACCGGATTGTAATGATTGAGTTTTTATGGGATAAACTAGACGATAATGTCAGACAGTTGAGGCCAAACCAATCGAGAATATTTATGGGAATACTTGCAACAGTTTTCAAGTAATACTTCACCTTTTACATTAATAAAATTAGTGCAAAGAATGCCAATAATTTCTGCAGCAGTTTCAAAAGCTAAAGGCTGAAAGTTACTTAAAAGAACCTAAAATTTGGTAAAAATAAATATATAAATAATTTTTAATTTTCATTGTTTATAGTTTTTAATATGTTTCTGTTTGAATATATTTCTGCAAAATAAATCTTGTATTATTCTAAAGTAATTAATATTAAATAACTTTAATAGTAGTTTTAATAATCAGTTTTTTCTTGTGATCAAAAACTTTTGATTGCACTCTTATTCAAAAAAATTTTATCAAAAGTATGTGTATATATATATATATATATATATATATATATATATATATATATATATATATATATATATATATATATATATATATATATATATATCAGAACAGGAGGTTCAATGGTAAAAGACCGTCTGAAATGATCAAAAATGCTGTTTTGACTAACCAAAATGAATTGTTGCCATTCAAAGTTGACTGGTTAAAAAATCTTAGTTTTAAAAAAAGTTTTCCCTAACAACCAGGATGTATATCAAAAATAATAAATATTCATAACATCTAAAATATTTAGTTAATATTTTTGAAATATTGTCTAAAATATTCTAATTATTTTTGATAACCTTTTTAAATTCACTTATTTGACGTGTAATAAATACGCAACTCTCGGAATTAGGGTCGGCATTCAGCAATGCCGACCTAACTGCCAACCTAAACGTGTTTGCGGTCGGTAAAAAAAATTCAGTTTTGCCAACTTCATTTTGATGTTTTATGGTAAGACCTTTGTATTTGCCGACCTCTAAAAGATTGAGTTCGGGAAATTATTGTCGACCTCAATTTTCCTAATTCCGAGGGTTGAATATGACATATACTATATCAATGATTGATTTTTATATATTTGATTAAAGTTGTTATTTTATTATTATTTTCTGTTACTAATTAAATGCATTCTTCTTTATAAAGTTTTTTAATTTAATCTTTTTAAAAAACTACTTAAAGTTTTGCCATCAGTTGTAAAGTCATTGCAACGAATGAGCGCAATCAACACAGTAAGTTAAATAAACTATAATTATCATCAGCACATATTTTCTTTTAGGTTATCAAGAAAACAACTAAAATCGGTTTTTATCTGCCATTTTATAAAACGGTGGTCTTTTAGTATTAAATATTAAGTTTCAATTATTTTATTTTTTTGAGCTTAAAATAAACTACCATACTATATATATAAGGGAAATAATAACAACTCTTTATAAAACCATTAGCAATCAAAAAATATTTATGTGTAATTTAAGAATATAAATTGCCTTTTAGATTTTTTTGGAAGAAAAAAGTGAAAAAATAATTTTTTTCAAAAAAATGTTTTTAGCTTTATTTAAAAGATAATAATAATAGTAATAACTAAGCAAACAAATAAAATTTATTAAGTACAAAATGCACAATAAATATTAAAAAAATATTTTTTCCCATAAACTTCAAAAAAGCCAAAAATTTAATTTTTTTAAATTTTGCATCTGACCAATGTGTCTTAAAACACTTAATTGTCTTCTTGACAATTATCAAAGATCACCGAGATAAACAGTTCATTATAGGGAGCTTCAATTTCTGTTAATTTGTTAATAAAGGAATAGTTAAGATCTGGTTTGCTTGTTGGCTCTAGAATAAGAAAATTCATGACAAGTTTCAGAAGGGGGTTAAGGATATAGTGTACAGCTAATATATTGTGGTTTCTAAAAGCTCTTGCTTTGAGAAACCGCAAAATTAGTTTAAAATTGCAAGCTTAAATAAAGTGTTTTAGGGACAGCTCAATAAACTTTACTATTTACCAAGTACCTAATATTTTGAAAGTATTTTTTTTTTCAAAAGTATGTCATATTTGGTCTTAAAAGTAGCGAAACTATATAAAAATAAAAATCATTTCATACTACAATTATTATTTTAGATTTAATTGCATAAAAACTATTGTTAATAAACAATTTTAACTATAAATGAAAAAAGTACATTTTTTACAACTTTTTACCAAAATAAAATTTTTCCAAATGTATATATTATAAACGATTATTATTGCTGAAGTTTATATATCATCAATTAACAACATATAAACATCTAGCGACTTGGTTATTGAAAAAAAAAATTTTTTGAACTAGTCAAATGTATATCCATGCATATGTATATATGTATGTATATCCATGCATATGTATATATGTATATGTATATAAGCATGTAAATATATATATATATATATATATATATATATATATATATATATATATATATATATATATATATAATACAGTACATAATAATAATAATAATATATATATATATATATATATATATATATATATATATATATATATATATATATATAATAATAATAATAATAATAATAATAATAATAATAATAATAATAATAATAATAATAATAATAATAATAATAAATTAATAATAATAATAATAATATATAAACAAGATAACAACTCATACAATTTGCCATTTTTTAAGTTGGGAGAATATTCCAAAAAACAGATGTTCTAGAAAAAAAAATTAGACAAATAAGGTGTTTTTGGAACACTAAGGAACAGTCACAGTAAAAGGATGAGACAACTATGGATGGGATTTTAACTAGAAATAAAAAAAGTGCATTTTTTTACAACTTTTTACCAAAAAAATATTTTTCTAAATGTATATATTATAAACGGTTATTATTGCTGAAGTTTATATATTATTTTGCTTCTATTGAGTACCAGGTTGACCTACTTTTAAAGATGTTTTAGGAAAATAAATTAGACAAATAAGGTGTTTTTGGAGCACTTAGGAACAGTCACAGTAAAAAGATGAGACAACTGAATGATGAGTAACACAAGAATGAATTTCAGTAGATGACACAAGAAATGCTAGCTCTTTAGATCTAAAGAGCTAGCATTTCTTGTGTCATCTACTGAAATTCATTCTTGTGTTGCGTTGTCTTGTGCTCTATAGAGCATTACCCATTGTAATGTTTATAGAAAAGTGAGAGAGCAACATTACAACAGTGTGACAATGGTTGAAGGTTGACTGCAAGTGCAGGTCTAACTATGTTTTCAATGCACTTTTACAACTAGTCTAAAAAAGAAAGAGCATCATTTGAAGATCCACTCCAGATGTGGCAACAGTATTTCATACAAAGATTTATAGAGATAAAGATTAGATTTTTATGATAATGCTTAGCCGAAAAAAATTGAGTTTTATCTGAGTTGAAGTTTACCAGTCACTAAGCGCCCCATGCTGTAACTGAAATGAGATCCTTTTCAACTTCAAATGCCCTCTCCAAGTAATCAGATAGTGTTGGCTTCTTATCAAGACAATAATAAATAGTAGTATCACCAGCCAACAATCCCACCTTATATGTGAGAATTTCAGGGAGACTGCTAATGTTAATTAAAAAAAGTATAGGGTCAAAGATAGAACCTTAAGGAACCCCTGAAGTTACAGGAAATGAAGAGGACAACTTTTATACAAAAAATTATAACAAAAGATTAAATAGTCTTAAAGATGTTACCTGACACATTGTAAGAAGAGAGTTTATGGAGAAAACAAGCATGCCAAACTTTATCAAAGGCTTTAGAAACTTTTATTTTTTTTTTAATTTTAATTCACCTCCTAAAGGCTATGAAGGCCACAACAGTCTAGGAGGCTACTTTAGTTGTATTTATAACCCTCTCTCAACTCTATAACTCCAAAACATGAACCTTGAAAAACAAGGCTGCTGTGCGGAGAAACAAGTTGAGCACAGTACTACTAGGAACGTGGTGGGGATCAAACTCAAAACTTCTCTCTTATGAGGTGAGCACTCTACCAATAAACCACTATCACAGAAATGTTGAGAGCGATAGCCATGGCTTTTCCACATTTATCTAATGCACAATAAAACCTATCAGTTATTACCATTAACAAGTCAGCAGTAGAACAAGAAGATCGAAATCGATATGACATAGATACAGAAGCTGGAGTGATGCGAATCTCAAGCAATGGATCAACCTGTTTGTAATCTATATAAGGTAGGACATACTAAGAAAAAAAAATAAAAACTTCTATGCCTGCAAGAATCCAAGGATACTTAACTTTCAGTAGAGAGATAGAAAACATCAGCACAAGAACTATTGCAAATAAAATAAAGAAAAGGAACCACATTCGGTTAAAAGGTAGTGGTAAATGTATGATGAGATGTGAATAGTGGGTGCCGTTTCCGGACTTTTTTTCATTCCCAGGATCCGGGATTGAAAATTTGAAAGATACTGGGATTTCCCGGGAACCGGGAAATTTTTTTAATGTCAAAAATTACATTTTTAAGAATTTCTTTCTGAAAAGAAAATTATAATAAAAAAAAAAACATTGTTTTGTAAATTTAGAAAGTTTTATTTCCATTTTTTAAAATAAGTTTTCAAAAAACACAAGACATCAAGTTTTATTTCATGTTTTTAAAATAAGTTTTCAAAAAACACAAGACATCAAGTTTTATTTCAAGTTTTTAAAATAAGTTTTCAAAAAATCAAGTTTTATTTCAAGTTTTTAAAATAAGTTCTCAAAAAACACAAGACATTAATTGAATAGTCTGATAGTTTTATTGTCATTATAGATATGATACTATCCATAATGACAATAACTTTTATCTTAACATATAACAAGTACAATAAAAATATCTTTTTAAAAAAAATTTATGGATTATAAATTTTTTTTAAAGTAATAGTTTCGTACCTGTTGCTGCAAATAATTTCATCTCCCTTTGTACAGATGTTGTTTTATCAGGTTTTTCTACTTCCATAGTTTTTGGGATTTTATTATTGCACTCTCCAAAGACTTTTTCAACAAATCATTTGTAGTTGATGATGAAAGTAAAATAGAATCATTTGCGTTTGTTGTTGGTACATCAATTGTGTTGCCTAAATCTAAAGTACTACCAATAATAATTTCACGATCATCAGAAAAATATTGAATAAGTAAATTTTTTGCTAATTTAGATACTGTTAAAACTGATGGTAGAGCAAAAAAATTTCCATTACTACACTCATTTGTATTAGATTTTAAATTTTCTGGATTTTGAAGAAACATTGCGAGCGAAATCAAATCTTTTAATCACATTTTCTGTAGCGCTTTTAAGACATTCTTTGATAAGGTACCAGGTAAATCTCTAATAGAATTAAAAAGAAACTGCATAACTCATTCAGCAATAACAAGATTACAATCTCTCGCACTGAGTGATTCAACTCCCATTTGCAACAGTTTTAGGATATTTAATAATTCCTGCATCATATTAATCTCATTTTCATTCAAATTTATCTGGGAGTTTAAGTCTAATAGAGCTTTTTTAATACAGGATTTTAACAAAAGATAACGCTCTATCATTGGAACGACACTGTTCCACCTAGTTGGAGAACTCAACATAAGTTTCCATTCTTTTCCATGTTCATCACAATTTTGTGAACATTGTTCAAAACTATTTTAAAATCTTCCTGTTTTTCTAAAATGTATTCATTTCCAAGCCTTCATTAGCATCCCCTTCTACTTGTACATCATCATCCTCATTTTCTGAATCTAAATCTTGATCAGATTCTCCAGCAGAAGAAAATTTCCAAGCAATTTCTTCATCAGCATCCCCTTCTACCTGTACATCATCCATCGTTCCACTTATACATCATCATCCTCATTATTTAAATAGCTTCTAGGATTTAAATTTTTTTTATATAAATAATGTCGGTTGTTGGGAGCGGAATACCATGATTAAGACATAATTGGTAGAACATAAATGGTGAATCTCTCTCAAATTATTTCATAACAGATGCCCCATCGGTTGTTATTGCCAAAACATTACTCAAGTTAATTTTAAAACTGGAAAGTTTTTTTTAAAGTAGATTTTTCAAAACTTTAGCTGAACAATTACCATAAATTCTTATAAGACCCAGATTATCATAGCTTCCATCCGAATAATGTACATTTATGTTTAAATATCAGGCCTTGCGATAAAGTGTCGGGCGATGTGAATTTTACGTCGTCCAAGAGCGATTTTGCGTGTAGCTAGGGCTATTTGCGTCGAGCAAAATATTTTTTGTTTGAGTATATTTAAAGATATTTTTTAGCGGAATTTTAAAGAAGTAATTTACGATTATTTTACCATTTATTAAGGTATTTTAAAAACCGCACGCAGTTGATATAAAAGTTTGAATTACAAAAAAATTAAATATGCTCATTATTTACAAGTAGAAAAAATTCAGATTAAAAAAAAAGTTTAAATCTTTTCAAGCTAACATTTTAATAAAATTATTCAGCAATAGCAATGTTGTTGATTAAAATTGAACAAAAATACTTTCTTTTAGTTTTAGATTTTTAACTTAAATAATCATTTTGTTAGGTTTTAAAATTATTCCATAGATTTAAAAATATTTATCAACTGTTAGACATATTTACTCTTAAAGTATTTAAGAGTAATTTCGAGGAAACATTTTAAAAATTGGTAAGCGCAAATAAAAAAAAAATAAAAGGACTAATATTAAAACATATTCTACTTGATTCAATAAAAAAGTACAACTATTAAAATTTTTGTAAAAAGTAACTCAAAAAAAATTACTTAAATAATAACAATCGCTTTTCTGTTAAAAATTACCGAAACTCAACGAAGCATGCTCAAGAACAACTGCTGAAAAATAGAACGTCAATAGTTTTTCGAATTATTTTTAAGAATAATTTTTAAGAATAATTTTTTCGCTGAAATATGTCTTTTATACCTATAAGATTTTTATTCTAACATTTTACTTTTTTTTACCAAAAATAAAATTCCTTGTAAACATTAAAAATCTATTCAAAACGTTCATTAAAGTTTTTTAGTAATACGAGTGATTCAGAAAATCAACCGCTTTATGAAAATAAAAATAAATAAATAAATAAATATTATATAAAATCGCTAGTAAAAATATTAGCTATTGCATAGTTTTTAATCGTACAATATTAAAATTTCCAGTTTATTAATCGCTGACTTTTTAAAAAGAAAAAATAATTTTTTGAAAAACTTTAAATAACATATTTGAGAAAATCAAATATTAGCATATTTTATAATCTTTTTTAAATGTTTAGCTATGTTTTTTATTCGTTTAGTAGACAAAACGCGTCAAACGTTGAGAAAATAAACCAATGTTTTTACATTTTAAAAAATGAAACATTGCAAAACATTTTTAAATAATAACATTTCTACATTAATGATTTAAAGTAGTTTTGCGGTAATTAAGTAAATTAATGCAGTTAATGTCGACAAATATGAAAAGGAAATAAAAAGAATTTAATGACGTCAAAAATCACGCCGTGCTTATGCGTTGCGCAGTTTTTATTCATTACAAGGCCTGAAATATTGTCGATTTTTAAAGCTTGTCCATTCATCAAGTGTCAAACTTAATAATGAGTTCTCTTTTGTGTACATATTTTTTTTTTTATGGTTTCCAGTTTTATTAATTCGTAATAATCATGTACAAGTTTAATAACATGGGTTTTGCTTTTAGGCAACCGAAAACCCACGAGCACTCAAACTTTCCCTTATGAACAAACTTTTGCAAATTCCAGAAATTAAAAATCCATCCAAAGCACATAATCTTGCTACTATTTCAGCCATTTTCTTTTAACATAATTAAAAATTGTAGGTTGAGTTTTAATTTTAGAAATCTTAGAAGTTTCTGGTCCTGCTTACAAATTGGCCTCACTTTCTTTGCACTTTATAGCCTTTTCTGGATGAACAGCCGATAGGTGACAAATCAATCCAATGGTCGATGGTCCTTTGCATCCAATATTTGTTGAGCAGTATTTGCAAATCGCCTTTTCACAACTCTCGCCCTTTTTGAAATGGTTCCAAACTTCTGATGAACTCTTTTTAAACATGGTCTGATAATTGTAATATGTAATAAAAACAACCTTATGAGTATAATAATAATTAAATCAATTCAAATTTTACTTTTTATTGCTTACCTTTTTATCTACCAAGTATAAACTACTTCAAAATAATATAAATTTTACAAATTATACTCAAATTATTTAAAAAAAAAAATTATTAATTATTAAAATAAATTCTTTATTACACAAAATTATTACACAAAATGACAAAAAAAATGTTATTAAAATAATGTTCAAAAAATTGCTGAATCTAAGCCTACTACAACTTAAAATAATTTTTAAAATGCAAAAGACTACTTCAAAAAAAGTTGTGTTTAAAAAACCTTTTTGCAACTAAGAATAATTTTTTTAATCCCGGTTTTCAATATGTTGAATCCCGGGAATTGGGAGCTATAAAAATTAAGCAATTTCCCAGGATTCCTGTTCCCAGGATTCCCGTTCCCAGGAAATCCTGGGTAGGACCCACTAGACCCACTAGTGTTCGGTTTTGTAACTTGAATAATTTTGTTTTTTTTATTAAATTGTTACGTCGTCAGCCAGCTCAAAAAAATTTTCTTTCAAAGTTAATTGAGCAGACAAAAATTTGTTTGGTGAGTGAAGTAAAATATTGATATTAAAACAAAATTGTATTTTTGAGAAGTAAATTTATGGAAATCTAATATATATCAGTAACCTATATAATTATACATGTTTTTTTTAAGTTTAAAAATTTTTTCATTTAATTTTTATTTACAAAATTTACACGAAAAAAGCAATTAACTAAAAAGTGTGTAGATATTTTTGAGTACAATCAATTTTGAAGATTATCCAACTTTACAAATCAATTTGTGATATACCTAAAAGGTATAAGCTGGCTTGAATCAAAGTGATTTATATCGATTTCTACTCAACAATTGAGTAAAAGTTTATTTAAACCACTCTGATACTAGATAGCTAGAATCTAAGTTGTATAAGTAAACTTCTACTTAAAATTTCACCATTACAAACATTACAAATTTAACCAGCTTATAAAAATGTTATTAATAATATACTATATGCTTATGATAATATTATTAATAATATTTTATATGCTTATAATAATGGTACTAATAATATACAATGTGCTTATAATAATATTATAAATAATAGAGTAGTTTAAGTCACTTTTAAGTTGGCATAAAAGTTATAATTTTTATTTCTTAAGTATATGATTGTTTAGTATTTGTTTACAATATTAAAAGATTTTATTCATAAAGATTATTTTTTAAAAAAAGATTTTGTCCTTTTTACTCAAGATAAAATTTAATCTAGAGATGGTTATTTTAAAGAACTCTATTGACAAAGTTTAGATGCAGAACTTGTTATTTGCAAGTAATTTTTAAATAAGAATTTAGTTATTTTCTTTTTTTTATTTACAAATATAGTGTTAAAATTATAGATGGTATATTTTTAAACAGTAATAATATAATTTCAAAGATTTTAATTTATATTTACAACAGCTATGTTGTCTTCTTCTTAAATATAAAGATTTAGTTTAAAAAAATTAAATTTTTTTCTTGTATTATTATGTGTACTTTTTATGTGTATTCTCTTGTATTATTGTGTGTATTTAAGTAATATATCTGGCAAAAACTTTTAATCATACTCAAACATTATTATCTTTTGTTTCTTTAAAAGGTAATGATGCTTATTTTACAATTAAAAGACATTAAATAGTTTTACCATATTTACAATAGTTTAGTTTAAATGTTACTATTTTTTTTTGGCAAGTTTAATCAAAACTATCTATTAAATTAGTTTAAAATTTATTAAAGTTTCTCAAATATCTTCCTGACCGCTGAATTAATTTCAAACAAATGTGCAGCTCAATTAAGTTTTGAATGTTAAAGTAACTTTATTTTTTTTCTTTATAATATAATTTCAAGAGTAATTTTCAAAACCTGATGAAGAAGATAAATGTCGTTATTCTTGTAATATATTTCAAAGTTGTTTTCACAAGTGTTTAAACATTCAATTTGGGATTGTCTATATATTTTGCAATGCAAAGTTGATTTTGAAAAGAGAAGTAGATAATATTTAATTCTTTTACATGACAAAACTTTTAGAAAAAAACTTTTGATCTCTTATGTTTTGTTTATTAGTGAAATTTAGTGTTGCATAATTTATTGACAAACCCTATTTAATTCCACTTTTAAATAACAGAAATTCACTAATACTTTAATTTTTGCTTTTTCTATTCTTTAATTTTAGAAATTCATGGAAAATCCGATTATTTTACCTAGCTTTTAAATTATTAATTAGTTTTTAGACTTGTTCTAAAAGTTAGTTAAAATTACGATACTTACAGCAACTATAATTTTATTGTAGTGAAAATTTTGTTATCCCACAATCAAACAAAATGTACTATGCAAAATTTAAAAAAAAAACTTGAAATAAAGAGATAATTGAGTTTTTTTTTTCCTGGGGAAAATAAAAAAATAAATTGTGCTCTTTAAAGTACTTTCAAATGCTCTGTGATTGTTACAGAGTTCAAATTTTTAAAGTTATTTATAAATTTATTTGTTTTTAGATGTTTTTAAGCTTCTGGATCATTCTTTTAAAATACCTCATTCTATTGATGTCAACATCTGAAGCCTTACAACAGCATACCTTTCAATAATATCTAACTCAATATTACATCATGTGTAAAAATGTGCATTTGAATACAATGAAAATGTGTCATTTTTCAGAAAAATTTAGAAGTGCTTATTTAAATTTTTCTAAAAATGGCATGGTAATTTTTTAATGCTTTGATTCAGACATTGAAGATTTGTTATCAAAACAACATTTAAAGTTTAAAAATCAATCATCTTCAACAATTACAACACAAACTAACTTGCGTGGTTTTAAAAACTATATCAATTTGATCCTGTATATTTGTACAAAAATATCATGAGGTTTTATAGTTAATTTTGCTTTTATTGCATTTATATTTTTATGTATATATTATTCATAATTTGTATTTAAACAATATTCATAATTTTTACATATAAATTCATAATTTATATGTATAAATTTTTCATATTTTATATCTATATATCATGGATGCGGAACCCTAAAAAGGACTCTGGAGTTAAAGGTCACAAAAAGATTACTTCTTTCAAGTTTTTGGTATCCAGTAGTGGGGAAAAAAATTATCCATTAGTATCCAGTAATGGGGAAAAAAATCAAGACTTATACATCAGTAGAACAATAATTTTTAAACCCGAAGTCCAAGGTATAAAGACGGCATAGACTCCAAGACTTCATGCTTAAAAGCAAGAGTCCTTTTGAAGGACTTTTTGTTTCATAAGAGCCCTTTTAGGGCTCTTATGAAACATCCTAATAAAACAAAATTTTTTTTAAGAAATTGGCCTTTGACATAGAAAATGATTTACATTTAAAAAAATTGCTCTATTATTAGGTCCAGGAATTTTAAAGACTAAATTAAATTTACTTAGAAGCATACAAAAGATTCTCGTAATATGTTTTGTATCATTAGGTATGGTACCGTTAAAAATCTGTCAGTTATACAATAAATAGTTTTGAAAAAAAAACAGTATGACGAAATGGGTCTAAAATTTAAAATTGAGTGGAAACAAATCTGTATATATAGCTTGTGTTTTAAAATACAAGTTTTTGTTTTTTTAAATATTGTTCAAGTATTTATACACTCATAAGTTTTTGTTTTTCACGCTTAAAAGATAAAATTGTTTTAGGGTAAATGCCAATGTGTGGTATTTTACGGGTGTAATTTTGTAGTTTTTTTTTTACGTAAATTTATTTTGCTCTATTATCGTGCTCCGATGACTAATGGCCAATTTTTTTAATTGCAAACTCAAAACTTATGGAAGCAATGAGTTATTATGATAAAACAAGCATACTGACAAAATATTGCTTCATTGCATCAAATATTGCTTCATATGCTCTAAGATTTGCAATAACCCAAGATTTTTAAAACGTTTGATATCTTACTTTGTCTTCCCCTATCTATAAAAACTATGGATATTCTTTTAATTTTTTGGACTTGGTGAGATGGCCGTTGAAAGTGCATAAATATTTTATAATCTATTCAAATTTCCAGATAGCGCCGCTTTAATGTTTAATATAAAAGGAAAAGCGCATCAACTTTTATAGAAACAAAAAACGTTCGTCTCAAGATGAAAAGATCATTAAATAAATAATCTTATTTCTAGTACAACTTAACCCTGTTTAAACTGGGTCTTGTAGGTCAAAATTATATGGCGTGCACAAAAAAAGATTCCATTATTAAATTTATTTTTGGATAAAAATACACTTAGTTCTAATACTTTCTTTGACACAATTACACTTTTAAGGCACTTTTTCCAAATAATACTACTCAATTCTAAATAACATTATTCAATTGTTAAAACTGTAAATAAACAGCTTTTATTTTACATGGTAAAAATTGTTGTTTTGAAGTATGGATTTTAAATAAATTTTAAATTTTTTCTTAAGCTTAAGGTGGGCCTCCATAGAAAAGGCAAACTTTTGATAGAAAAACTTTTTTTATTTATATTTTTCACTAAAAATCTTGTTCTATAAACTATTTTAAAGAATCAATTTTTAAAAAATGTCTTGATTGCCCAGTTATTTAAAATAAGAGTGAAAAAACTAGCAATTTTTGTGATCAAAATATTTATCATATCAAGCTGAAAATTGGTTCATATACTAATGAGGTATATTAATCCAGAAAAGTGAAACATTTTTTTATTATTTATAATATATATAAGGTTACAACATTTGAAACAAACATAGAAAAATTGCTGAACATTCGTCCAGAATTTTTTCTTATAAAAAAGTACTTCCTTTATTTTGTTTTAAATATCCTTCTCTCATCCGCATCCTTTTTAATTATGTAAAAAATCGCAAAAAGAAAATTAGATCAAAGCTTGAACGAGTTTAAAGTTAATCACATTTTAAAGATTTGTATTCGAGGCAAAACTTAGTTTTGAGGAAACGACAAATATATAAAACAAAAGAATAAAACCATAATAAAAAGTTCATATAAACATATTAAAACCCTCCAGGAATATATTTTGAGTTTTTTCTTTATCAATTTCTTTATTACCTTTGTCTAACTAAGTCTTTCTTTACCATCTTTATCTAACTAAGCCTTTTTAATTTTTTTTAGCTATTTCTTTCTCTTTTTAACACGTTCAGTGGACTATTGAAAAGACCGTTTTATAGCTTCTTTATTTTTATCATTAAGTTTCAAAGACGTTGCCTATCCTGTTAGTTAAAATTTATTAAGTACAAATAAGATTCAATTAGGACCTTCATAAAATTCAATCTCAAACGAATTAACTGCAGATTCAAAGACCCCTCTACTCACAAAAATACATTATGGGCAGCGTCTCCAATAATCTGGTTCAGTGTCTCGTTGGTGTTTTAGTAAATCATCTGAAGATAAATAAGTAAAAGTTGGTTTCAAAATGTTGAAGACTGAAGCGTATGTAGCAAAAATATTTACTTGCTCTACATAAGTATTTTCACAGAACTTTCTCTAAATAATATTTGCACTAAGTCTCAGTTTCTCTTGGGCAAATACGGTGTTGACATTCCTTGTCGTCAAAATCTGTACAACGAAACTAAACCACCTAAACGACTTTTTTTATAGCATACTAATTGTTAAGATTGTTTCTTTTTGCTAGGCTAACGAAGTTCTGCATAGAATTGATCAAAAAGTTAACTTTCTTTTTTGATGTAATGGTGTGTTTATTCTTTTATAAGTTTGTACCTTACGAAATCTCTGTTTAATTTATATAATAAATTTTGCAATAAAAAAATGTTATCAGGATTTTTAAATATTTAGTTATAATTAATAAAATTGCTGCAAAGTAAAGTTTTCAAAAATATGTGTTAGAGGGTGTCGTCGACAAGACCACATTAAAATGGTAATTTTCCTTTGCATTTAAAGCATCTATGCAAAAAACTATGATTCTCAAACTTATGATCAATTAACTTAAATAAGATATGTAGTTAATGATAATAATCATGATTTTTTTTTTTAATTAGTATATACAATTTTTTTATAAAAAATAATAAAACAGTGATCAAAACCCACTACTTTACTAAATAGGATAATATCAGTCTCTCTGGTTAAGGCTATGAACTTAATTAATGAAACACTTTTGAACTTTTATATATGAACAAAATATGAATAACTGTATTTTTATAAAAATCTGTGAAAATGATACTCAATTATAATTTTATTATCCCAGAAATTAATTTAATGTGGATTTGTAATGGACCTATATAAGCATTTTGAGCAGTTAATTAGAGTTTTGCTCATAGGTTTCTCAAGGGATTCGATAAAAGTGGCTAGCCAATAACTCTTCAACATGCAATATAAAAGCTAGTTGTTGGCTAGTCATTATGACGACTGCCAATTGTGGTCCATAATGTAACCAATGAGCCTTTTCACAGTGGAAAAAAAGTGGGAAACTCTCTAAATGCCTATAAAAGTCTACTAAAATTCCGCTGTAAAATTTTTGCTGGGAAGATTGTTTAAAACAACAATTTGCTGTGTGTATTTTTTTCATAAAGTCAAAATTAGTTTAAAAATACTTGAAAAATTTATTACTTTGATTTATAGAAAGATGTCAGAAGATTGTTGTAAAGTTTTATTTTAAAATAATCAAAAATAGTGTTATTTGTGTATTCAAAATGAGCGCATTTGTTAACTATAAACATTGTATTAAAAGCTTTATTTATTTATTTAAAACTTATTTACATAAACGTTGAATATACAGTTTTATATTCTGTAATAAAAAATTTCCCCTGTTTTAATTAATTGATTGTCCGTTTCTTTACCCTGAAAGTCCTATAACACGCCTCTGAGACTTTGAATAATTTTCGTTTGATTTTACAATTATTATTTGCATCAATTTTATTTTTTGGATAAAAAAGAGTAAATAAGTTTTATCTTAAAATAGTAACTTAAAAATGATTGCAAAATAGACCTTTCAAATTCATTTATTAGCGAAAAACCAGAAAGTTCGGTAATGCAACCTGAGTAGTTTCGGTAACGCAACACCTCACAGTTAAAACCAAATTTCCAAAAAATCTTTTGGGTTTTAAAAGCAAAGTTTATACTTTTTAGACATTCGATTTAGTAAATATTATATCCAGCAGAAAAAATTTTCTTAAAAACGTATATAAAAAAATTTTGTTAAACGTTTTTTTTGAAAACCCAAGTACGAGATTTTAAACTAATATATTATATAAAGTTTACTTGAACTCAGAAACTTAAAAAAGCCACGATGATATGAAAAATGTCAAAATTTAGAAATGTGGATTTATTTAGTTTATAGCTTGATTTGAAGAAAATGAATAAAAAAAAACATACCCGAATGTCATTTTTATGATCTCCATGCCTAAACCCTCTTTTTCGATGCATTCGGTAATGCAACGCATTTTTTAGAACGGCTCTTATATTTAAAGTTTTTGCTCAAAATTTTTTTTTTAAATAACATATCTAAAAAGTTTAGATCTTTCTTATTGGTATTACTGAAAAAAAAATTTAAAAAATACTGAGCGGCACGGCAACCTGTGAGCCGATGACCTTGTTGCAATAACAAACAGAGAACCATATACTGATAATGATAATGATAATGATGATGATGATGATGATGATGATGATGATGATGATGATGATGATGATGATGATGATGATGATGATGATGACCATGTTTAAATTCGGTATAGCCACCTTTTCTTTGTTTTTGCGGCTTTTTCTTCGGTATTGCAACTTAAGCGTTCGTTTTTGCAACTTAGTTTCGTTTTTGCATCCACGTCGTTTGTTTTTGCAACTTCTATGTGTTTAAACTCGTTTTTGCAACCCGAAAGAGTTCAAATCGACAACGGTTGAAATAAACTTCAGTTTTCGCCATTAAACTTACTCGAAAAATCGCTGGAAGTTTGTTTAAGAAAAGTTTTGAAAGTTTATAATTGTTTCCAAAAGTTTGATTTCATTAAAAGATTATAAAAATTAAATTTATTGAGAAATATTTAACTTATGTAGTATTTCAGATAAAATGTTTTTACTTGAATACATATTTTATTATCTATTGTGCCTTATGTTGTACTGAATATATGTTCAGTCAAATTCTTAAAGCAATGATAGGTATTAAATGGTTTATAGAACTTTTTATAGAAATTTTCTATAAAACGTTTAATATTTCTTAAAGAATTTGATATGTTTTTGTATGTTTAATAATACGAAAATCTTAGTAATTAAATTTAAAGTTTAAAAATATTTAGTCAACAAATAATTATTAAAATGGTAAAATGCCACGTATGTTCTGGGGACGCTTCCCTATCTGGAACCATATGTGCCCTGTGTAACAAAATAATAGACATCCAATGCCATGGAGGAACAATTGGGGATGACTATGTTGTGTGTAAAGTATGTGCAGGTATTAAATTTTGGATGTTTTTTATTATTCATTTGTTATTAGGTTAACTAATACTTATTTCTACTAATACTATCATCATATACTATTTCATAGTATATATATACAATATAAAAGTATTCAATTGTGCAATATGTTAAAATTTTAATTCAAATTTGGATGGTATGTTAAACAAATTTAACAAATCAATGAGACTCTCGTTGATTTGTTAAATTTGTCAATAAGAGAGTCACTTAACTCTAAAATAAACATTTTTTTATGATAAAACAAAATTTAGTCGATTGCATAAACCTTTAAGCTGTATAAATTAAAAATTTGTATAAATAAAAATGAAGTTTTTTTTAATCTGCATAATTTAATTATTTCATTAACAAGGTTGTTGCAAAGTTTCCCCAACAAAAAAAGACTATATAATTGGTAGAATTTTTTCTACAAATTATATAGTCAAAAAAAAAAAGACTATATAATTGGTATAAATTTTTCATTATTTATTAGATACCAGCAATTTTTGGTATTAAGTTACTTCAAACTGGAATAGATAGTTTATAAGAAAATAAAAATTAACTGAAAAATAAAAATCCTATAATCAACTAGAAGTATTAAAAAAAATAAGTTAAAATTGACATAAATAAACTGTTTTTAAAGACACCATTTTTTGAAAAATTTTAAAAAAATGCTTCATTAAAAAAAAGGAAATGTAAACAAAGTTTAAACTTTCCAACTGAAAATTTTAATTTTTTCTGCATTAGTTAAAAGTTCTCTAGCATAAAAGATATATATATATTTTTTTTAAAGCAAAAATATCTGAAGTGTTTTTTTGTTAAGTAAATATCTAAAGCCAAATATGTTGCTGCATTAAAAAAAAATTGGTAATGTTTTATTTACACAATTTTGTTTAATTCAGTTTTTTCGGATATCTAAAGAGTTTTCCATTTATGCAAGTTAATTTATTTGTGTAATATAACTGACTCATACAAAAGTTAGGAAAAAATTAAGAAACAACTCAGCTGAAATCAAAGTTAAGAAAAAATAGAGGAGAATGCTTCTTCTCACTTACTTAAATCTATATTTTCTGGTCAGGTACAATACCAATAGATTTTAGTTTATTATTACATATTTAAAAAAAATTGATTATTGATTAAAAAAATCTGTTCTTTTACATATTTATGCTCAAAGCAATCAAAGCTTCTTAGTTAAGGCGATGGCACTCGCTTAAAAAAGAAATCTTAAAAAAAAGTATATGACATAAAAAACTCCAACTGTTTAAGGGTTTGATGATTTGTTGAATTTAATAGCCCTTGTTGAAAATAATTTTAGTTATAATTTTTTTTTATTTCAAATTAAATCTAAAAGTTTAATAAAGAACATCATAAATTTAAAAATGTGCAAATGTCATTCTGTCTGATTTTTTCTCTCTAATATTGGTATTGAGAAAATTATATATATATATATATATATATATATGCCTGTAATAGGATGGTTACAAAAAAATATAGTTATGCGGTAGCATGGTTTACATTTTTGTTTAACTGAATGTAACTCGAGTCTAGATTATGTCTAAATAAAGTGGTTAAATAACCAAAATATTGTTTTTCAGAGAAAACTTGTTTAAACTATAAAAGTTGTTTACGCATTATATGTGAAAGTGCTTTGAAATCTTTATTTTTTGTTTTAAATCTTTCTAAAATGTTTATATTTGCTATATTTTATCTAAGGAATCAAGAATTGTCAGAGGGAGATGAATTTGATAAATCATCTGGTAATCTGAGTTTAAATAATCTAAGTTTTTAATCAATTTATTGCTTTAGTCAATTTATAAATTAGTAAATTTATTCCATTTTTTTTAAAGTCTGTTAAGTATGTGTTTTACAAAATAATTATAAATTGTAAGTTTAATTTTAAAATTCTAAATTCTAAAATGTAATTTTATATTGTTTGTTTAAGCTGTTTTGTATTGATTTGTTTATTGTTTGTTGTTTATTTTAGACTGCGGTAAGTCTTTTACAGAAAATGTAATAGAAAGGCTAAAAAGATCTCAAATAGCTAGTATGTTTTCTCCATACTTGTTTTATTTGAAAAATAATTATATTTATATATTTAGTAATATTATGTTATTTTATAACAGTTACCTGCTAATTTTTTAAATTGTTTATCTCAACTAATTAAATCTAATTTTATTTTATGTTTTCTTTCTTTTTGATTTTGTGTTATAATATTTTAGAACATGAGCGTTTACAAAGATGGTCAAATCAAGAAACTGTGAGTGTTAAAAAAGAATGTGTTACAGTTGAAAAAGAAGATAAGGTTTGTTTTATTTACTTCTTTGCTTATTCAGACATAAGTAATGAAAAGTAATTAGATATTATCTAATTACTATTGAAAATAGTTATTTTTAATAAAGTAAAGTTATTTTTATTGAAAATTCAATATCATTAAAAAAATTTAAATTTTTATTTTAACATTTTATATTTTATATATCTTTTTTGAATGGATTTAATACATTTTATTAAAATAAATTGGCTGTATTTTTCAGAAATTTATAATTACAAAACTAGTATCAGAATTAGTGACAAGGGTGAGTTTTCAAATTGTTTTTATTTTTCATACTACTGATTCTCAACCCTTTAACTGCAAAATTTGACTTACGTGTTATGGGAAGTGAAAATTACATATTTATAATATACTATTTTATATAATATAATATATATTTATAAATACATATAAGAGACAACAATTTTTTTCTGAAAAGAAGCAAAGTTGTGTACTAATTTTAAAAGTTTTCGTTTTAATTTAAAAAAATTATTATAAAAAAACATTTGTTCAAAAAGGTCTTTAAAGTTAATGCAACAAAATCTAATGATCTTTTAACATATTTTTGACATTTTTTTTTATCTAATTCTATACAAACAGGTTTGTATAGAATTAGATGAAGAAATTCATTTTGACATTGAAGTTAATGATGATATCGATAAAGGGCCTATTTCTCGAAAAGAAAATGTAATGAGTGTTGAAAATAAACATGAAGTGATTAATGTTATTTTAATCTGTCATCTCTGGTTAATTATGGTATTGATATCTTTATGAATTGATATCTTTTGAGTTAAATTTGATTTTCTTCTTATCTGTTATTTTTACACTGCTTGATATAAATTATTAAAATAAAACAATGCATAAAAATATATTATTTATGCAATATGATAATATTTAAAAAAAATAATATTATTTTAATAATTACATTTTTTATAAAAAGGTTTATTCAGTATTGGATGAAAGCATTCGTTGTGAAGTTGAAGAATATAAAGTTATACATGTTGATAATAAGGATGAGGTAAATGTTTTACTATATAAGCTTATATAATAATATTTAAAAAAACAATATTTATATAATGATTACATAATATTTTTTTTTAACAGGTTTGTTCAGTATTGGATGAAAGCATTCGTTGTGAAGTTGAAGAATATAAAGTTATACATGTTGATAATAAGGATGAAGTAAATGTTTTACTATATATTTTTTATATTCAATATCTTTTGCTTTGCAATTTTGCGGTTTTTGTAGGTTTTCCAAAACAAAGTGTCTAAAGTGATGCACAAATTTCAACAAATTTACAAAAAATATTTTTATCAAATAAATATATATAAAAAATTGAACATTTTTTTATAACGATAAGAAAATAGTCGAGAACCCAAAAATGTTTGGAATTTTTTTAACCTATTTTATTAACAAAAAGGCCTAATTCGATTTCTAAACATGGTTATTAAGTAGATATACAATAAGTGCATATTAAATTATCTTGCTAAGCAAGATAATTTTTCTATATAACTTGAATTTTGCCAGTTATGTTCTATTTTGTAAGCTGGGTTTTATACATTTTTATATTTGTATTTTTCTGCTTTTTAATGATTGCTATTAGCTTTTGTCTACTTTATGTTAAAATGAAAATATATTTTAATGACTTTATTTAAATCTTTTTCAAATATATACAATAATAAAATTTATTTGTTCAGGGAAAATTGTCAGTAGCAAAAGCATTAAATTGTAGTTTGGATGGGATGGAACTAAATGTAATTTTATTTTTATTTTTATTTACTTATATTTATTTTTTGCACTACTCAGCCTGCACACTACATTTGGCCAATGTCAGAATAACGTTGGAATCATTGGGCATAATTTGTGCATGTTGGTCCAACATATTGTATATTGCTATAGTGTAGTGATTGCTGGGTGTTGACTATTTTAGCTTGTGGAAATCTAAATCTATAAATTACATTTTTGATTTTTATTGAAGTTGCTCAATAAATTAATAAAAGACCCAAATGTGGTTTATATAAACTTTATGTTATGTTGAACATTTGCATTTGTGAACTCTCTGGTTCTTTTTTTAAGGTATAAATATTTTTTTAAATAATTTAAACATTTTAGGAACATTTAAGTGATATGACCAAAGTGTATAAACGGTTTGGAAAAAAATTTGTAAGTTTTTATTTGTCATTAAAAAATATAAAAACTACCTTTTCTTATGGAGAACATTCATAACTAATTTTATTTATATTAGTTATATTGAGATAATATAGACAGTTGATACTACATGGATAATCGAAGCTATATGGACAGTTCCATAATCAGACAATAACATTAAAATATTTTTGCAAAAATATATCTATTTTTATAACAACATTTTGAATGATTACTGATTTTATGATGTTCTGTTAATCTTCTTTTTTTAATTTAGTCTCAAAAGAATAAAGAATTGAACAATGATATTCACAGGTTGACATCAAGAACAATTAAAATACTTATAAACACATTTACATAAATTTTATTGTATATAATATATTTACATAAATTTTATTTTCACAATAACATTTGTTGTTTAGTAGAGTTGCAATGAATGAAAATGAGCAAATGAAAATGGGAAGTATGTTAACAGGATTTATGAAAGTTGGTTTAGTTTCTGAGGCTGAAAAATTTTGAAAATGTTTTGAAAATGCTGATAATGTTTTTGTTTTGTTTTTTTTTTAATTTAATTAAATTTTACATTGAATTAAACAGGATTTTTTTATGCTGTTCAATTCTAAATTTTGTTATTAATATGGTAGAGTCCTGGTTATTTGAACCTCAACAGGGGATAAAAATTTACTTTAAATAGCTGAAATTTTATATAACTGATACATGAGTCTTTTAAAGAAGGTTCAAGGGGAATAAAAATTACTTTGAATAGCCAAAAATTTCAAATAAGTGATTCTTCGAATGGAGAGATTCTACTTTATATTATTTTACTTTGATTTCTTTCAAGATGACTTATTTAAGCAGAGTTTTGTATTTTTGTTATTACAGCTGTTCCAACAATGGAAAAGTAATATAAAGAGTGAAAAATGCAATGATTCCAAAGAGTCAAAAAAGTATGTCCGTCAAAAGGTTAGGTGCACAAAAGAAGACTGCGATGCATACATAATTGATCTTCCAAGACATCTAAGAAATATAAATAATATTGATCCTGAAACAGCAAGGAAAGCAAGAGGGTTTTTTGATCTAAGAAAAACAAGATCTGTAGATGAAGGTGAAAAATCTAAAAATAAAACAAAATACAGATGTCCTATTTGTAGCATTGCTACAAAAAATATACATGATCATCTTTATAGATCTCCGCATTATCTTAAAAATAATTTGCCTAAATATAGAGAGATGCTCAGCAAAAAGCAACTTCATATTGAAAGTAAACAATTTACAGTTTCACTATCACAAACAAAAAAACAATCTGAATTGATTGATATTAAGTCTGCTTTACCAAATTCAACCAGGTCAGGATTGATGAAAACATTGCCAAATGAAGTCTGTTTTAAATCTTCTTGCTTGCCAAATGAACATAATAGTAATCCTTGCATTGATGCATTAAATGCA
>NC_061157.1:66180973-66188473 GCF_022113875.1 Hydra vulgaris
ACTAAAATATTCATTTAATAAGTTGTTAATACAAGTTAGAGGGGCGGCTGTAAAAATTTTTTAAATACTACTAAATAAACTTTCAATATTTCTAAATTTTACTGACTTATTTCACCAACATTTATTTGATGAATCTAATCTGGTGCGCACATACTAAGTTTTACATAAAAACTTTTTTTTTAAAAAGTTGACACCACCCTTAAGCCTTTAGGAAAAAAAAAAAACTGCCCTCTTACTGTTTCTAATTCACTGACTGTACAATGTGCACAAATGTTTGCGCTAAAGGTTTTAGCACCTGAAAAATATTGATGCTAAGCTCAAATCTGTCCTAACATTCTTATAAGATCCAAAAAATTAAATCCTTCAAATTGCATCTAGGTCTTAGTAAGTCAGCGCCCCTGGCTGTGGAAGCACTATTACAATTCCCAGCGTCTATTCAACACTCTTGGCACAAACACGCAAGATGGGTTATTATTATATATCTTAATATTCTGTTGCAATTTTAAAAAATAATTTAAATTGTGTAACTGATTTATAAAAAAGTAAATCAAGTTAAACAACCTTCAAACAGGTGTTTTTCGTTTAGAACAAACTTGTTTTCCGGAATATTTTAGCTAAAACTCTGAAGCAAAATTTAGATTTTGAGAATGATTCTTTTTTCTAATGAAATACTACTAGATTATCATTTAGATAAGATTTTTTTCAAAAATTTTGACTTGAAATAAACATAAAATGATGTTTTTTTAGTAATCAGTATTGCAACCTTTAAGTTCTCGGTAATGCAACCTTATGAGCATTTCCATTACACAGTTAAAAGTGTACGTCTTTTTCAAAGTAAATTATTTCAATATCTTTCATACCAAATAAAAAGGAGACCATCACCCATTTCCATTATCACTCCATTACAAAACAACTTTTTTGTTGTTTTGAGTTTTATCATGAAATCAAGTAAGTTATAACTCAAGTATAATTAGTTACAATATATAAATGGTTTAACGAAAAAAAAACTTCATGATAAATTTCATACTTCGGATTATATTATAAAGGGGATCATCACATTTTTAAGGGTGATTGAATCCTAATAATGTTTAAAATCATATCAGAAGAACAATTTCACCATCACCCCATTTTTTCTAATGAACTATAACACAATATCAAATTTCGGTAGTGCTGCGCGCCGTTAAATTGGAATGAAAGCACAATTTGCATTACCGAAAATTCATTGAAAATTTCAACATACTGATGATGATGATGATGATGATGATGATGATGATGATGATGATGATGATGATGATTAGATAAAAAAATCTTTACAAAAATAGCATTTTAAAGGCCTATAACACATATGTAAATGGTTAGATTGAAAAAAATGTTTTGCACTTACTTTAGTGCATCTTTCAATTTTTGCTCCATTTGCAATGAGTTTTCTTACAACTCCTAAATGACCTTGTTTGCATGCTTCATGTAGAGCTTCTGCTCCTTCCTAAAAGAATTATTTCTTTAAATATATTGCTCATTTTATAAAATTATTTTAACTTGAACTTAACTTTTGAAAATAAAAATATATAATTCATTTGTTCTTCAAATACACAAAACATAATAAAAAATTCTTCACTTTTTGTCATGTTGCAAAATATCTTAGTATAATTTTAACGAGTACTTTATTCTTGATGAAAATGACTTTATATATAAAGAACTATTAAAAATACTAGCAGCTCCCAAAATATAAATATTATAAAAAAGATTAGATACTAAACATAATACTATAATAATAAATAAGATATACAAAATACAAATCTAAAAAATATTTAAAAAATATTGAGAACTTTTCAAAATACTTTGAACAAATCATAGAAGTTTTCAGAACAAAACATTAATTTTTAACTGTTAGGTGAGAAAAACTACTGAAATTAAATGATTTAATAAAAAATCCTAGAACCGTGGGTGAAATAACAGTTAAGATTTCTTCTTGTCATAATTACAAAAATATTTTCTCATCAGTCTCATTTAAGTCAATTTCAATTCTTGGAGCTAGAGCAGTTTTATAATTTTTTATCTTTTTTTACCAGAACAAATCTTCTAAGAATAATAATCCTTTTATCATTGTGATATTTCCAAATCTTTTATTTTTGAAATTAGCTCTAGAAACTTGGAGAATTTTTTCAAATTTAATTCACCTCCCCGAGACCAGGAAGGCTGCAGACGAGGAGGCTGCAGATGAGGAGGTTACTTAATTGTGGTTATAACACTCTCTCAACTCTATAATTGCAAAACACAAACTTTGTCAAACAAGGCCAAGAAACAAGTGGAGCATGGTACTGCCAGGGGACATGGGGATCAAACTTGGAACCTCTTGCTTATGAAGCGAGCGCTCTACCACTACACCACTACCGCATTTATATATATGTATACACCTTTTCTATATATATATATATATATATATATATATATATATATATATATATATATATATATATATATATATATATATATATATATATATATATATATATATATATATATATATATATATATATATATATATATATATATATATATATATATATATATATATATATATATATATTAGTGTCACTAGCAAAGGGATTTCACTTTTCCAAGGATAATTTTATATTATCCTTGGAAAAGTGAAATCCCTTTGCTAGTGACACTAATATATTAGTATTTGAAAATATATCGAACTTATCCTAAAATTTTAGACAAACAGGTTCTTAATTTATTTTTTAATTATAATTTTTTTTTTTTTGTATTCTTTTAACAAACATTTTAAAGTTACCCTAAAGTTATTTCTCAGTTAAACTTTTCTACAGTTTGTTTTCCAAACAATATTTGTTTTCCAAATAATATTTCATGTACCAATTAGTAAAAGTGTTCTCAAGAGCCTCTCTCTCATGGTTGTAAAATTGGATCTCTTTTTCTTTTCTACTAATTCTGTAATGCTCAAACACTCAAACTCACAGCTCAAACAAGCTATTATCTTAAAATGTCATTTAACTTATTCATTCCATCAATCAAAGCTCATAATATTTTAAGTGAATTTAATATTATTAAAAAAATAACATTTTAAATGACTCAAAAATGTTATGTTCTATTACTGAAACTGTTCCTTAATACTCAAAAATCTTTTATTCAATCAGATTTAAACAGATAGCTTGAATCTGATCTCACTTCAGTGATAGCTTAGAGTTTAGATTAGTCATTTGTATTTTTCATATTCTTACTCCTGATTCCATTCTTTACTATTTTTTTATTCATCCTTTTATGAAATGTTGCCCATTTTTGACAAGGTCAAAAAAAGGACTGCAAATGTTGTTGAACCTCCTTTAGATGTTAAGTATATCTTAAGATGATATTGTCATATTATCATAAGATTGTGCCTCAAAATTACTTATCTAGTTTTTTTCACAAACATCCATTCTTTGGTACTGTCTAGTACCACCTGATTTTTTTTACATTTTTACATAGCCTATTTCAAAATTTTAAATAAAAATGTTTATGTACTAGCTAAACTTTAACCTACCTTATTTGGAGTTTTAACTGCAATACCTTTTTGAATAAAATAAATCATTGCTTGAACATGTCCAGACTTTGCTGCTAAATGAACTAAAGTACTTCCATCCTATCAAAAAGAAATCATCATCATATCATCATCATCATCATCATCATCATCATCATCATCATCATCATCATCATCATCATCATTATCATCATCATCATCATCATCATCATCATTGTTATCATCATCATCATCATCATTATCATCGTCATACCTTAGATAGCTCATTTATATCAATATGGCATTTCTCAATGAGCAGTTCAATAATGTCCATGTTACCAATTTCAGTTGCAATATGTAATGCATTTCGATATTTCTAAATAGCAATATATTTTAAAATACATGATTTAGATGCAATATGTAATCCATTGGCAGCTTCTTAGTCTTGGTAAAGACAACTTACCTAAAAAAAAGAAAACTCTGATTTTAATGTTGTATTTAACCCACATCATATTTAAATAATGAAATGTCATTAGAGAACCGTGTTTAAATCACACAAGCTTGAAACCATAAACATTAAATATAAAAAAGAAAGTTAGATTTATTAGTCATTGATTTTCAATTTTTAATTGCTATACATAACAAAGTTTAATATTTTTATTTTATAAATTTTTTTTAGAACATTTTATAAATTTCACTTGGTATATGTAATTTATCTAAATATCTCTAAATTAAAGTGTTGTTATCTAATAAATGATCATAAAATTTCTAACAAACACAACAAAATTATATAAAAAAGGAAAAATTAAAAAATCATTTTAATAATGTATATTGGGAAAATGGATTTAAAAGTAAAGTAAATCTATGAATGAAATGTATGATTTATTTTTGTATCATTACAATTATGCAACTGAACTATTTATCCCAAGATTTAATTATCAAAATAGAAGGAACAAAAACAAATAGGTTACTCCTGAATTGAAACATAAAATAAAAATTAAAAACAATAAAAAACTTTCTAACAAACATAATGGCTTGAATAAAAAATAAAAAAAAACTGAATATAATAAGTTCAAAACTAGAATAAAAAATTGTTTGAAGAACATTATGAAACGATTAGAAAGTACTGTAGCTAGCGAATTCAAATCAAATCTTAAATTGCTTTATAAGAATATCAATGAGAAGAAATCAGTGCTTAAACTTAAATTTGAGCTCTGGAAAATGGAAATGGTGAAATCATAATTTATTTATTTTTTCAACATCTTTGCTTCCAACAAGGCTGCAAGCAACCACTATTAGAGTTGGAAGCAACTAGAAGAGAAAAGAGGAAGTTTATAGACCAAGATAACGATTGACAGACAACTTAAAATATTGTAAATTATATGAATCAGGAAAACAAGATGAAGGAAGCAAATTCCAAAGAACTGATGTTCAAAGAAAAAACCTAGACAAATAAGAATTTTTAGAGCACTTAGGAACAGTCACAATGAAAAAATGAGACTTAATTGAATGACGAGTTACACGAGTGCCTGTTAAAGGCACTGCTCTAAAGAGCAGTGCCTTTAACAGGCACTCGTTAAAATCAGTCGGTTTTGATTTTGTTCCTCTTTATGTTTTAAAAGAATGCAACTTGTCAATATCATACTCATATTTAGTGTCCAAAAAATCATATAATTATATTTAGTGTCCAAAAAATCAATTGAAACAGGTACTCTATCAGATATGTAGAAAAAAGCAAAATGTAATGTTACTTTTTAACAAAAGGAAACAAATTAAAAGCATCAAACTACAGACCAGTTTCTTTATCTTCAATACCATGTAAAGTGTTGAAAAGAATAATAGCTATTTGTATTATGCAACACCTGATAAAAAAAAAATTTACTTTAAAAAAAAAACATAGCTTTATGAAAAGCATGAGCTGTACAACAAAACTATTAGAACACCTAGATATTTAAAAAGACATGTTTCATAATCGAACACCAGTAGATGTATTGTACACAGCTTTAGTGCAGGAACTCTGACTTGAGCGCAAAAGCGTTCAGTATAATTATAAAAGTATATATTTTTATAGTGTATAATTATAATATTATATAATTGTAATAGTTTATAATTATAATAGTATAAATAGTTATCTATACATTTACAGCATTGATTGAAGTCAGTTCTGAAATAAAATAGATGTAGATCTTTTTAATTTTGTTTATCCTTTTCATTCTGCAGTCTAACTTTACTACTTAGTTGGGAAAAATTGAAATGTAAAAATATAAAAATATTCATATCAAAGACAATAAAAATTTTATCAAATATATTACAAATTCGAAAATTTGTTCCAATCTTATAAGAAAAACAAACTGATTGGTAATCCTTGAAAAAAACAAAAGGGTTACCTTACCCTTAACTCTATGCTTAAAGGCCTCTACTTATTCAAATTTGAGGTCTCTCCCTGAATCAAATATAGAGTCAAATTAAAATGTTTATTTTTATTTGACTCTATATTCCAACATAACACCTATCTTAAGAAACGTAGCAGGACAAACCCAGCAAACTACCGTCCAATCTCACACACTTTTGTTCCTTGCAAGGTGATGGAGTGCTTAATTCGAGATTGTATGCTCAAACATATGATTGATCAGAACTTGCTTGACATCAATCAACATGGATTTGTACCAGGAAAATGGTGCATGACGAACTTGATCGAAACCTTTGATATCATCCTCATAGCGCTTGAATCTTGTCTAGAAATTATCATGATTCCTATTGATTTTGTAAAGCTTTTAATAAGGTTAGTTATAGACTTCTAATTGTCAAATTACACACATATGGCTTCAACTCAAGTACCTGTGGATGGATAGAAGCATTCTTAACTGGTCGCAGGCATAGAGTTGTAAAGAGTGAGTACTTCTCTGATTGGTAAGAGGTCCTCAGTGGAGTTTCCCAAGGTTCTGTACTGAGCCTCTCCTATTTGTGATCTTTATTAACAAAATGCCTCACTTAATAATAATAAGGCCTCACTTGTCAGGTTTGTAAGCTGTTTGCCGACAACACAACACTAATATTGGTTATAAAGATACTTGCCGCATCATCCAACAACTTTAAAAAACACCTACATAAATATTTCTCTGAATGTTTATTACAAGAAAAAATGAACTGACATTTATCATAGTGGAGCTTCGTTAGTTGCCCTGCTGGCAAATACTTAAACATTTGTTATAAACTACTTATTATTATCATAAACAAAAATTAAAAATTAAATTATGACATTGAAGTAAACAATGTTTTCCATAGTTTGGATAGAAGTACATCTGACATTTATTGAGGTCTTGTCATGTGCATACTGTAATAATGACCTATAAAAACAATAATGCTACTATATAAAAAACATTTCCAGATGATTTTATCATAGCTGAAATATTAAATCTATGCAAAAAATATCTTTGACAAGATTTTAAGGTAAACCAAAGATGACAACATTAAACATGGTCAAATTACAAGTTCAATCAAATGTTAGGTGTGTTCAGTTGTTAGATAGATTCCATATTGAACGTTAAGTGATATCATGGACTCAGAGGATTTGATCATTAAAAAAGGTAGTTGTACATAATTGGCTACAGGTGTTATAACTTTGATAAACAGAAGCACATTATTTTATTTTAGAAGCACATTATTAGTGGAAGTAGAAAAAGAGTAAAAACAAGAATAAAACAGAATTTAGCAGATTCAGCAAGAATCAAATACAAGGCAGAAATAGATCAGCTGAAAATGCTGCCAAAAAGCTTCTTAATAAAACCAAAAAGTTATCACATATAAAATCAAACAGGTGACAAGTTAAAATTTTTTTTATACTTACAACAATTTTCCACAAAATTCTGTGGAAGAACAATATCATAAAGGAAAATTAATGAAAAATAGCAGAGAAATTTCTTGCGCCCTAAATAGTTCTGGCACAAGCTATTTTAAACTCTGCCAACAAAGAAAATTATAAG
>NC_061157.1:66198473-66303473 GCF_022113875.1 Hydra vulgaris
GATTTTTTTTTCATATCAGATTAACAAAAACTTTTTTAAACAATTTTATACATATTAGAAACAATTTTATATAAAAGTGGGGCTTATGTTAAGAGCTTTGATTTAAACATTTTTTATTTATGTTGAGCTGTGGGATATTATTTAGATTTAAATAAAAATGTGTGCAACCAACAAGACTAAATGCAAACCAAAGACTAACAATTAAAGCTAGCTTTTGCTTATTTCTATCTCGTAAAAAGAAATAAAATAATGTATTTTTTATGTATATTGTTATTGTATAATAAATGAAAAATTTATATGCAATCTTCACTGTAGAGTGTTTAAACAATATAAATTTTTAAAAATTATTTATTTTTAATTTCTCTACATTTTAGATAATTGTTAATAACTTTTTCAAATATGGAATGTTAGAACATTTAGTAATTAAGCAATTAAAACCATCAAGTAAAGTGTAAAAAACTTAATATAACCGAAAAATCAATCCCAAAAAATAGTGCAGGTACCATACATTTTTGGAGGTTGAAGAATCAGAAATCTTGAGAGTACATTTTTAAAGTATCAAAAATAGCTGTTTGCACCAACAATTTATAAACCTAATATTACCAATTGTGAATCCAAACCAGTTCATACTGATCAAGTTTTGAGTACTTTTTACAGATGGAGATTCTGAAGCATTGAACCTCAACATTTTATGAAATATACAAGTTTTGAAATTTTTCGTTTAACATATTTCTTAATCAATAAAAATAGCATCAGTTTTGTATTGTGAACATGTATGTTTAATTTTTTTTATTGTGAATTTTGAGTCTGGATCCATTTTATAACTTTTAATTTTATAAACCCCGTTAAATTATAAACTCATCAGGAGTAAAAATGAATGCATATATTTTAACGATGCCGCTGCTCAGCTAAAAGCTAGATACTAAAGTTTATTGGTTAAAGGATGCGAGGAATAAAATAAGTCGCTTATTGAGTTAGCACTTTTTCCTGGTCTTTTCGGTTTAGTTAAAAAGTTTAAATGTTGGGAAACCATTCTTTCATTACGTTTTTTATTCGGAAAGGAAATTTCCGAGAAAAAAAGTTCTACGCGCACATGGAATAAACAAATAGTCCAACTAGCTTGCGAATCGAAATTCGTTTAAAATTCGCTTTCACACAAAATAACTCGCTCCATCTTAAGTTGGCGTACTTTATAACAGGTCTATTCACCGTGCGGATGACGTCGAAAACTGGAGGCGAACATTTTTAAACCATATTTTCTGTTAAGCGTCGAAGCTCTTGTCATCTATTTATTTAGTTAAAAATTTAAATTTTAATAAACATGGGTCACACATCAAATGATAAAAATGTCTAAACTTACTGATGTTGCTGTATTCCCCAAACCAATTGAAAGACAAATAGTTTCTACTTGTCTAAAAGTATTTTGTGAAGAAACTGTCTGTGCCTTAAAATGTCATCCAGACTTGAAAAATGTTGATGATACTATTTTATTTTATTCAATAATAATTGAATTTTGAAGAATTGTTAATGTTCATAGCCCTTATGCCAATATATGTATGCGTAATCCGATATATGTATGCGTAATCTAAACCGAGCTGCAATTTTTTCTTCTAGTGATTTTAATCTTCAAAAGCTGTTAGATTTGGAAACTTAGCTAAACAAATGTGTTCTTCTCAAAAGGTTCGTTGTAAAAGTTTCACAAAAATATGCTTTCCTTGGAACATTGACCACTGATCCTTTAGAAAAACAGTTTGGAAAACTCAGGCAAGGATCAGGTGGTACATATTTTATTACTGTACAACAAATATTAGAGAAAGTTGGTATTATAAAGACAAAACTACTTTCGCAATTAGACAATAATGGTGATAGTCTTGATTTTACTATATCAGGGCATTCTTGTGAAAGATGTGGTTTTACATGAACGAAGAGAAATGTTTGATATTTTATAACTTACCAGTATTAGAAAATATATTATCTATAGAAGTTAAAATGAGTCTGATTTATATAGCTGGGTATGTTTTCCGAACTGATGAAGATTCAGATGACTCATACTTTTATTATGAGAAATTCATATATTTTACTGATGAAATTAATCGTGGAGGATTAACTGTGTCTGGTGATTTTGTATTTCAATGCGTTATTTATTGTTATATTATGTTTCGTGAAGTGGCTGATAACACATGCATTTCTTCTTTATGCAATCTAATGTTGCTTATTTCAGAATCATATCAACTGAATATGAATAGAAAACATGGTGTTATACTTTCGAACATATTCTTTAAAAACTATTGTAGTTTATATTCACCAAGATCAGAAAAAGAACCAAAACAAAAAATTTTAACTAAGTGTTAAATAATATTGTTATTTAACACTGAGTTTCAAAAAAAATCCAACATAAAATACTGTTTCTGTTTTAAAAAATTTAAATAAAAATAATATGATGAAGAATGATGGTGAAGGTATTCAACTTGGTTTTACTTAGTTTTTATGGTTAGTAAAATAAATGATAATTTGTGAAAATTTATACATAAATTTTTAAAAATTCATGTATAAATTTATTTATAGATATATTTGTAAAAAAATCTATTTAGTATTTTTTTATTTAGTATTTTTTTGATTGAAAATTAAACTTCAAGTTTACTCATGTTAGTAGTGTTTTTTCTGTTAAAAAAACTCGCCTCCAGTTTATGACGTCATCCGCACGGTGAATAGGCCTGTTATAAAGTACGCCAAACACATTAGACCTCCTCACAGTTCCGATAATTTACCAGTTCGTCATTGTTCCTTGTGCGCAGAATAGCAGGAAAGAAAGTAAATACACAAATATATTATGAAAGCATTCTTGAAAGAAACAGTTGTTTACATGAGATTTCTTTACTTTTATTCATAATAAAATTATCGATTTTGAATTATTTAACTTTATTTTAACTATTTTAAGGCTAAATTTATACTATTTATATATTTATATTTTTTATGTTTGTTTTAAAGGATATATATGAAAGAAATAAAAGCTCTTAAAGAATACTCTTTATCTTTTGCATTTCACACATTTCGAGTGTGAAATGTGCATTGATAGTTGTGTTTGTGTGTATATATATAATATATATATATATATATATATATATATATATATATATATATATATATATATATATATATATATATATATATATATATATATATATATATATATATATATAATATATATACATATATATATGTGTGTGTATATACATATATATGTGTGTGAGTGTGTATATATATATATATATATATATATATATATATATATATATATATATATATAAATTACTATTTAACAATCTTCTTTCCCGAAAGCTCATTTTTATTCATCAATATTAAATTCTTTTACACTCAACGTACAAATTTGTTTTTCCTTGATTACAAATATTGTATAACAAAAACATATAAACAGTATAGATTTTAAACTTAAAACGGGTAAAATAAACTTATATGTAACTAAATCAATGTCTTTTTTAAAAAAAAATAAAAAAAATCTTATGTAAACAACTGTTTATTTCAAAGTTACTATCTTAATTTATGAGTATTCATGCGATTCTGCGCATAAAGTAATGTTAAACCATGACGTAATATTAAATATGCGCGCGCATGAAATTATCGACGTCGATTGCTTAACAAAGTTTTTTTTTTTTTTTTTTTTTTTTTTTTTTTTTGCCAAATAATTTTATTAATAATACAAATTTTAACATATTACAAATTTAGCGGCAGGACTTCTAGAAGATCATGAGGATCTTATCATGAAGCCCTTTACAATGCTTTTTAGTATCGAGTATAATATAATATAAATACGTAATATTATAATGAAGTTATAAAAACTCGTAAAATAACAAAAATAATATGAAGTTTAACAAAATACAGTAATAAAAAGTAATAAAATACAAACCATTACATACATAAGTTTGCAAAGAACTCATGGAAATATTCGTAAATAGTAAAACATAATACAATAAAGTAAAAGTGATAGTTTAAACAAAAATTGTACCAACCTAAATAACAGCGACATTGAAGATAAACTTAAAGAGTTAGAAGATCGAAGCAGGCAAAGTAATTTAAGATTTACGGGAATTGAAGAAGATTCAAATGAGACATGGGAAGAAAGTGAAAGAAAAGTTCAGGTTTTTTTAAAATCAAAACTTGGGTTTATAAATGATGTAGAAATCGAAAGAGCCCATAGAATGGGAAGGAAAGCTTCTGATGGAAAAATAATAAAACAATTGTCGCAAAGTTTTTTAATTACAAAAAAAAAAATGCAGTGTTGGATCGATTTATTAAACTAAAACTATGGAGCAAAAAGTTTTACGTCAATGAAGACTTTAGCGACAAAACGATTGAAATAAGAAAACGACTATTTGAAGAAGCGAACAATTTGAGATCAAAATGTAAATTTGCAAGAATAAATTAAAATGATCACCTGGGAGGCTTTAAAATGACCACTAGCACGAAAATCAAAAAAAACGAGGCAGCGGTATACTTTTTTATATAAAAGAAAACTTGCAGTATATTATTAGGCCTGATATGAGTAACTCTGATGACAATAGCGAAGTCTTAACAATAGAGATTAAAACCAGTAACACCAAAAATATACTTTTGAGTTGCTGTTATTTTTTGAGTTGCTGTTATTTTTTGCCCGTCATCTGGCATAATAGAAAATTTCAATACATTTTTATTTTGAGAAAAGGTTTAAAGGAAAAAAAACTTAACTATTTAATTGGAGACACAAATCTAAATTGTTTTGAATATCAAACAAATTTTGAATATCAAACTAACATAAAAAAGTTTTATGACGGTTTGTTTCAGAACGGCGCAATTCCATTAACAAACAGACCAACAAGAGTAAAAGAAACATCAGCTTCCGCAAAAGATAACATAACAACAACCGATATCTTTAACAATTTGCTCAAAATTGGTATATTAAAAATGACGTTTTTGGTTATTTCCCTATTTTCTTTTCTCTAAATCTTGTTACCAAAATAATATAACAACAAAAACAAATTTTCATCAAAAGCTTTTTCAATGAATCAAATATCGAATCATTTAACGATTAACTATCCCTACTTAACTGGAAAAATATCGACTCTATTTTAAAAGCAAACGTATATAACACATTCTACGAAACATCTATAACACGTTCTACGAAACATTTTATGATATCTATACGCAAATTTCTCGAAAATCAATATAATTAAAGCAAATAAAAGCCTTAAATCACCGTGGATCTATTAAGATTTCAGAAAATCCTCAAAAATTAAGCAAAAACTTTATATAAAATACTTAAAAACCAAAACAATTAAAAACAAAACAATATACAAAAATTATACTAAACAATTTGAAAAAATAAAAAAAAATACAATTTCAATTTGCTAGAAAAACATTAACTCAATTTAATACGCACTTGGCAAATTATTAGTGAAATCATGGGCAAACAAAACTTAAAACCGTGTTCTTTATCTAAAGCTATTAAAACTAATGATAAAATTATAGATGATCCTAAAGAAATCGCAAATGAACTAAATACATTCTTTGTTTCTGTTGGACCCAATCACGCAGTACTTCAACTCACAAGAATTATTACTGACTCTTTCAAAAAATCACAATTTACTTTAGGTATTTTTATAGATCTATCTAAAGCATTTGATACTATTGATCACGGCATTGATCATAAATAAATGTTCTAACATTACGTTGTCATTTGTAAAGTCTAAATGTTATTAAAAAGTTACATAAATAATCGTAAACAATTCATGCATATTGATACACACTCAAAAACTACTGCTTTAGGCATATCTTGTAGAGTCCCTCAGGGTTCCATACTTGGACCACTGTTATTTCAATTAATTTATATTAATGACCTCTATAAAACTTCTAATTTAATGACAATAATGTATGCTGACGATACTTTTTTTATATTTTTTTTATTTGCCGTTTCATATATTTACAATAAAGACATATTACATTAATAAAACTTGGCCGGAGCAAGAAGAAGACAATGACTGTCTTATCACCGAGCCCCGTTTACAAAACGTCCGTGTTTATAATTAAATATGAATAAAATATACAAAAAAACGTTAAAGAGTACATAACTTTTGTCAAATAATAAAATGACAATTATATTAAAAATTTAAAAATAAAGAAAGTTTTGTATACTATTACAAATATATTTGATACATATAACAAAATATATTTAGTGCTAATTAAAGCGTTTTTTTTTATTTTAAAATTTAAAGTCTATTGAATTAAAATCTAATTCGCCTTTTCGCTATTAATTTTTCAAGTTTCACGCATAAAGCATTATGGGATAACTGAGGCGCAAACAAACCAAAACAATTATTTAACATTACTGTTTTCTACAATACTGTAACAATGTCTGATTCTTCCTCTGATAACGAAAAAATTAAACCATTTATGGATGAAATTAAAAATTGGAATGTTGTTAAACTGAAAGAATTCCTGCAAGCAAGGAGTATTCCTCTTGGTGAAAATCCTTCAAAAAAAAAATTGTTAAAAAACGTTTATTATGCCAATAAACTTAAATTACCATTAAATAAAACTGTACAAGAAGAAACTGAAGAAATTAAATCCAGATCTCTTCAAAAATTAAAATTAAAATCAGGTGTCCAGCTTCCCCATCCTTTTGAAATCGGAAATTGGGTGTTAGAAAAAGAAGTAGTAATAAAATTATTACCAACCACAAACTATTTGGACATTGAAACTTATTCTTTTCTCACTCACAGCTCTAAAGCCTTGAAAGAAGGACATTCTCTTTATTCTTCAGGTCATGTAACCTCAGTTGCTTTTAACAGCTTATCAGATGCTGTAAAATTTTGTTATTTAAAAGGAACTGTAGTCCCTCAAACAAGAATAAATGATGAAGAATATGAATCATGGGTATGTTTGAATAAAAACGGAAGTATATTCACTGCAGAATGCAATTGTGTAGCCGGTTATGGAGAAAGCTGCAAACATATATTTGCTTTGTTGTTGTTTGTCGAAGAGCATGTGCGATTAGGAGATAATGTAACATGCACATCAGTAAAACAAAAGTGGGGGACTAAAACACAGAAGAGAAAATTGCATGAGCCAGATATATTTCAAAATATTTCCATTAAAAAAGTCAAATCAAGCTTAGAAAATAGTAATCTAAAACTCAGTCGATTCTTATATGATCCTCGTCCTTATTATTTAAAGCAGTCAGAGTTTACAAAGGAAGATTGGGAAGCAGTTGCAGAAGCAACAGATGGAAAATGTGCTGTAATTTGCCTCAAGCCAAATATACAGTCAGAATACTTTATGAAAAAATTACCTTTAAATGCAACTAAAAACAAAGTGCTACCACTTACCATAGAGCATTATGTAGCTCAGATAGAATGTTCTTATAAGAATGAATCAATAACATTTAAATGTGAAAAATTTTTAAGGACGTTTTCAATAACACCATCTCAAGCAGAACTTATAAAAGAAGCTAAGATATCTCAATCAAAAAGTTTACTTTGGAAATCATATAGAGTTGGAACAATATCATCATCTATTGCTCATGCTGTCATAGCAAAATTTGATGTTGACTTGAAAGTGAAAAACAAAAAGGCAGCATTTAATTTATGTGCTCAAATTTTATGTTACAAAAATAATGCTAAAAGTAAATCAATTCAATGGGGTAACATGTTTGAATCCTATGCTCGAAAAAGATATATCAGGGAAATGAAAAAAACTCATAAAAACTTTACATGTTATCAAACCGGTCTAATAGTATCCATCAAAACACCTTATCTTACAGCAAGCCCAGATGGTATAACAAGTTGTACTTGTTGTGGGTTGGGTTTGCTTGAAATTAAATGTCCATGGACATTTAGGCAGAAAAAAATATGTGAATATGCTCAAAGTGCTGAAAGTTTTTTTGAAAAAAATTCTTGTACTAACACATACTCACTGAAAAGTAGTCATCAATATCGCACCCAAATACAACACCAGTTGTTTATAAGTAGCTATCCTCATGCTGATTTCTATGTATGTTTAGCAAGTGATCAAAACTGTGAAAGAATTTATTCTGATCCTAACTATAAAAAAAATGAACAAAAATTTCAGAAATTTTTTACAGAGTATGTTTTCCCTGAATTGATAACTAAGAAACTTGAGAAAAAAGAAATAGTTACTACAATTTTAAATGATCTCATAAAGAAATGCATTAATGATTCAAACAGTAAACAAGTTAATGAAAAATTAACAAACGACATCATAAATCTTGATCAACAAAAAATATGACATTGTGCTGAAAATTTGATGAAAACATTTATATTATAAGTATTTTGTGATGTTTTGTTTTTTTTTATACAAAAATAAAAAGAAAAAATAGAGATATCTTTTTATTAGTATCAGCATATTTAATTTACATCAGATAAATTCCTTTATAATTGAGGGTTGTAAATTACTTAAAGCTCCACAAATAATATATATGTAATCAATGAGATCTAGCATTGTTAGTGATAACTCGTTTTTACATATTTTAAATTCTTTAAGTCGTCGAATTGATCGCTCCACATGGACTCGTGATCTAGCAATTTCTTTGGCTGAGAGGACTTTAGTTCGTGTAAAATGTAGTCCTTTTTTTTTAAAAGGTGGGCAAACCAATACGACTTTTTTTTTTAAAAGCAAATCTTGGATATTAAAACCTTTATCAGCCAAGCAAACAGATCCTTCAGAAAACATATTAATAGCATTGCAGTCCTCTGTAATGTGTCTATCTGAATCTTGGCCACCATAAGCTTTGGAGATAAAACTGAAAGAACCAGTTTTTGTTGTCACAACTAGTTTTTTTAATGTGATACAACTTTTATAATGACTAAATGTTTGATACTGTGCCTTCGCATTTGATGGTTTCTGAATTTTTTGTTCAGTACAGTCTATTATACCTTCTACGTTGTGTAACTTTCCAGAAAAATGCCTTGCTTTATATAACAAATTTGCTTCTTTATTGGCCAAAGAAGAAGAGGTTTTAACTCATTTCCAAAATAAGTAATCCAGGTAGTTAATATACTTGAGCATTGAGAATTAGAAATTGAAAATCTAAATGCTAAATCTTGAATAGCTAAGTCTAGTCGGAGCTTCATGCACATTAGTAGAATTTCATCCTCAATTGTTAAAGTGCGTTTATTTCCTGGTTTTTTTTTATTCTCGCTTCTAAATTTAAAAGATTGTGAAGGTTTTCCTTTGTAATAACATACGTTTTCATATTTTTTCTTTCCTTTACTAACTAAAAACATAAATACTTTTTTTGTGCACCCAGTGTAGAACTTTATCAATCTATCCGAATGGGATAACCTATTCCAAGTAAACTCTGCTTGTGGTATCAAAGAAAACTTACTCAGCAATCGTTTACGATGTTTTAATAACAAAGGTTTTTTTAGTATTCTTTTGGGAGTATTTTGAAGTATTTTTAAGTCTTTTTCTAACGAAACAGAAACAGGAACAACAGGTAATGCATAATCGTGATCATAATGAATATCCATAGGCTGAGTATTTTCATTTTGATGATGATAATCATTATTTTTATCATGATTAATTATATTTTGATCGTGATTATATTCATTTTGATAATGATTATCGCTAAGCTTAGCAACAAACTTTTTCTTGTTGAGTTCTGAGGATCTTTTTAATGGAGATTTTCGGTTTTTTAGCTCATTATCATAACCATTTAAATATTCTGTGGGGTAGGGATAAATATTAGTAGGTCGTCCCATTTTAAAATGATTTGAACAGACTGGCGAGTTAAGAGAAACTCTAAAATGACTTCTAAAAAGTCCAATTTTTGAATTCCATTTAGGCAACATCTTAGCGTCCTTGCATCTCCAAAATTTTAGTTGCAAACTACCATTAAAACTGTTAATATGGTCTTTGATAACGTATTTATTTGGATATCTTCTATCGTTGTTGCAGTTTTGAACGACGCAATGATCTCCCCCCCCCCCCCACCCATTTTATAATTTATATAATTTTATTTTTTCTAATTTATATGTTTTATTTACTTAGTTTTACTTTATTTATTTTCTTTAATTTACTTAGTTAAAAATTGTTTTGGTTTGTTTGCGCCTCCGTTATCCCATCATGCTTAACGCGTGAAATTTGAAAAATTAAGAGCGAAAAGGCGAATTGAAGTAAGATTCTTTTAGAAACTGTTTTAAATTTTACTAAAGAGTAGTGTTCTTTTTTTTAATGAAATTTTTTTAATGAAATTTTTTTTGAAGTTTTTAATGAAATTTTTCCATAAAAAAAGTCCTCGATATTGAATTCGGAACAATAAAGGTATCCTCGAAAACTTTGTTGGATACTTATGACATATTTCGCTAAAATAAGATTAAAATATAAGTGGAGATATTCCATGTTTCATTTTAAACATAAAAAGTAATGTTTGGTAAATGTTTAGTTTATAATTGTTTAAGGCCTTGAGACGATTTAATAGCGGTTCGCAATAAACAGCTCTGTCTGCCCCAAATACAATCCTACAAGCATGCTTTTGTTTACTATAAAGTTTTTTGAGTTTTCCGTAATTCGTACTTTTCCATGCAATGTTGCAGTAAGAAAGATAGCTGTGAATAAATGAAAAATAAATTTTCATTAGAGCTTTTGCGTTTAAAAATGGTTTTGTTTAGTACGGAAATATTATTAGAGATTTTACTTTCAATAGATTGGGTGTGAAACTTTCATGACAAGGTTTCATCAAGAACTACGCCTAAAAAGTTAACAGTAGATTCCCTTTTTACATCTGTTTTATTGAATAAAAGATTTGGCAGTTTAAGTGGAATGTTATCAACTTTATTTGGTTTGTGGAACAGGATGAATTTAGTTTTATCTATATTTAGTGAAAGGCGGTTACTTATAAACCATTCATTTACTTTAGATAATTCTTCATTGAAAACTTTAAAAAGAATTTTTATATCTCTGTGTGAATAAAACAGATTGGAGTCGTCAGCAAACAATATAAGATATAATTTTTTAGATGCTAAAAATAAGTCATTTATATACACTAGAAACAATAATGGTCCTAAGATAGATCCTTGAGGAACCCCGCAACTTATAAGTTTTTTTTGGTTTCATTTGTTTCATAGGTTATGCATTGTTTTCTGTTAGTCAAGTAGTTTTTAAATCAAAGTAAGTTTAAGTTCCATAAAGTTCTAATTTTTTTATAAGGATTTCATGATTGACAGTGTCAAATGCTTTAGATAAATCAATGAAAACTCCTAAGGTAAAATAATCTTATCAAAACCATCCGATATATGGTTTACAAGCTCAATTACCGCGTAATCCGTAGAATGATTTTTTTTAAACCCAAATTGTTTGTTGTACAGAATATTATTTGATACTAAATGATTAAAAAGCCTATTGTACATAATGCGTTCTAGCAATTTAGAGAAACAAAATAATACAGAAATAGGTCTGTAACATTTGTTAATAAAATACAGAAATAGGTTTGAAACATTTGTTTTTTCACCTGACTTAAAAATCGGTGTGATTTTGGCTATTTTAAGTTTGTCTGGTACAATACCAGACGTTAATGAGAGATTAAAAATGTGAAACAATAAGGGTTCAATAATATCAAAAACTGATTTAATACATTGACGCTAATTTTATCTACGCCTGCACTTTTGTTATTTTTCAGAGAGGAAAAAGCATTATGCAACTCATTTATATTTAAATTTAGTTCTGTCATAATATTATTTGCTGTTTTGAGGTAAGTTTCAAATTTTATGGTACTAGATGGAATATATGCCGCCAGATTTGAACCAATCTTAAGAAAAAAACTGTTTAGCTTGTCAGCTATGGTTTCTTTATCATAAACAAATTTTTCATCAATTAACAGTTTTTGTGGCAAATTGTTTTTAATCGAAATATTTTTGCCAATTATTTCTTTTATTATATTCCAAGTTTTTTTTGTATTTCCATTACTTTTTTCCAATAGCTTTTCATAATAAGATTTTTTTGAAAACCTTTTGGTTTTTTCAAACAAATTTTTGTAGTTTTTGTTTATTATTTCATTATATATTTTATGTCGTAGATATTTTTCATATAGTTTTTGTTTTTTCTTTGAAGATTTGATTAAACCTTTTGTCATCCACGGATTTAAAATAGACTTAGAATTTAAATTTTGTTCGATTAAAGGAAATGCCTTATTATATTGTTTACTAAAAAACGCGAAGAATAATTCATAAGCATTATTTGCATTTTGTGTTTCATACACTAAGTTTCAATCAACAGAATTTATTAATAGATGGCGATAATGTGCTAAGGAGTTTTCGTTGATTTGACGGACCAATATTTTTGATTTTATAGAATTGTTTTTTAATGTTATGTTTTTAGTGGTTAGAAAGAAGGAAAATGATCACTTATGTCGGTTTTAATTATGCTTGTTCTTACGCAGTATTTGTGAAAATTGTTTGTTATGAAGTTGTCGACTAATGTTGACGACGTGTTTGTTATTCTTGTTGCCTTATTTATTGTTGGAATAAAATTATTGTAAAATGGTGTCAATAAAGCATTTAGCATCATTTTTTGATGCAATTTAAAATGTTTATGTTAAAATCTCCAACTAAGTATACATGTTTTTAATTTTTACTGGTTTGGTTTAGAAAATTTTTAATGTGAGCTTTGAAATTTTTTAAGTTTCCAGCTGGTTGTCTATAAATAGAGTTTACAAAAATGTTTTTATCCTTTTTATTTATTATTTCAATGCATAACGACTCACAATCTGTTTCATTCACGCGAAGATCATTACGCTGAATAAAATTTATAATACAATCTTACTCAGCATAATCTTAGCATAATTAAAACCGACATAAGTGATCATTTTCCTTCTTTCTAACCACTAAAAACATAACATTTAAAAACAATTCCATAAAATCAAAAATATTGGTCCGTCAAATCAACGAAAACTCCTTAGCACATTTTCGACATAAATATACTTATCTTGAATACTAATCTTTCCTTATCCCGAAATAACATCAATAACTTATTTAATGACATAAATGTAGAACTAAAGAAAATATCTGACTGGTTTAAATCAAATAAGCTTTCACTTAATATTAAAAAAACTAAGTGGGTTCTTTTTCATTCATCTTATAAAAAGCATCTACTACTTAGTGTAATGCCGCCGCTTTTCATCGCATAATGTTAAATATTGAGAAATATTATAGAGTTAAACAGGTAAAATGAAATAGCGGGTAGAATGAAATAGTTATGACAATGTTTATTCTTTCGCTTTTAATTAACTATCGAATAATTTTTTTGTAAATATTTTTTGATTATATTGTAAAGAATATTTTTCTGAGTAAGATTGTATAAAATTTTATTTTTAATAAAAAAAAAATTTGTTATAACTTAGTAAGTTTACGAATGCGTAATAAGATTTTTTTTATATGTTTGAAAAGGGAACTTAAAACTCTCGGAAATTAAATTTGGTATCATTGAACTTAAAATGTTTATTGGTACAGCTTTTTACGCTGATCAAGAATCTTTTTTCAAAAATAAATTTGCTAATTAGAAAAAAAAAGTTATGAGTTAAAAACGGAAACTGAGTGTTGCGGGGTTGAATGAAATATGCTAATAAATAAATATATACGAAGCAATAGCTTATTTCTTAAAAGCGGCTTTTTTTTATTAGGTCTTAAGTGACCAATAAATCTCAAATATAAATTTTTTGTATAAGTTTAAATAAACGAATTTTTCTAAATGAATTTAAATGACTTTTACTTACTGCTTTTATAAAATGGTTCTAATAAATGCATGAAATTCACTAGTTACTCTCTTGTTAATTTACTTACAAGCTCACTCGTCGCACATTCTACAGCCACTAGATGTTAGTGTTTATTGCCATATCAAAAGAGTTTGGCGCAAATTACTTCAACAGTTTTATGCAGAAACAAAGTTTAGCAACTTATCAAAAGAATGTATGTCACATGTAAAAAAAAATTTTCAGCTCTGGTGAAGTTTTTACGCGTACACAGATAGTCACTGGGTTTCAGAATACTGGTTTGTTTCCACTCGACATCGATAAAATCGATCAGTCAAAGTTGCAAATTTCTAATACATTTGAAACACCGAGATCTGAACCTGAGCCTTCATCATCTCAACAACCAGAATCTATGATAGTACCATCACCAAATCTAGCACCAGGAACTACACTACCTCAGCCACTGCTCTCTGAATCTACACCAACAACATCTATCACTTGGGTCAGCTTTGCAACAAATGTTTCGTACCCAACACGTTGACACGCAAAAAAGAAAAAATGTAGATGTGCCAAGATACGAAGGGGAGTGTCTCAACAAACCTGAAATACTTGAAAGGTTGAAAGATGCTGAGAGCAAAAAAGCAGCTAAGCATGCTAAAAAACAACCTAAGTTTAGCTCTAATAGAGAACAGCAAAAAACCAAGAAACAAGTCCAACGAAAATATTAGCTGCAAACCAATTCAAGTGTAAAAAGAACCGAAAAGTTTTGGGCGAAACTTCAGCAAGTCAAATTATAGAATGATAACACAGTAAAAATTCAAATTGCAAGGTTTGGCTATATCAAAAATGCATACCAAAGCGATACGTAATAAGCGCTGAGTTTTATTGCTATAAAAAGTGCCGCACAAGTGAAAACTCAACTCAATCTCTAGTACCTCTAAACGGCTTAACATCATCAAAAGAATAAAAAAGTTTACTTTATTTGATTGATTTTTTAAATTGTTATTATTGATTGTTTTTCTAATTCTTATTATTGATTGCTTTTTTGTTTTATAAATAAAGTATTGTTTTAATTACATTTATATTTGCGTATTTCATTCTCCCCGAATGTCAGTGTAGAATGGAATAAAATTTTTTTAATCAAATAAAGTTTCATAAAAAAAACTTTTCAAAAAAATTGTTAAAATTTTACTTATTTAAATACAGCTCAATACTCTCTACAACTTTAAAAAAAAAGGAAAAATCTTTTTTCCGTAAAAAAAATAATAATTAAAATCCTTAACTATTCCATTTGACCCCATTTTACTCTATATATATATATATATATATATATATATATATAATATATATATATATATATATATATATATATATATATATATATATATATATATATATATATATATATATATATATATATATATATATATATATATATATATATATATATATATATATATATATATATATATATATATATATATATAGCTAATATTGATATATACAGGGCCGTCCCGAGAAGATTTAAAGGAGGAGGAGGGGTGAAGTATATGTTTTTTTAGCAACTAGGGCCAAAAAAGACTTTTTTGCCCACTAAGATCTGTAAAAAAAAAAAAAAGTCGTCGTTAGCTGACATTTGCCGACTGCCAACAGTAGATTTTGCTGAGTCCGGTCTAATTAGGGTTTCCAATCCGGATATCCGGTTATCTAAATATCCGGACAACCGTCTAAAGATGGAGTTTAAATTAAAATAACAATCTTTTGAATAAGTTCAGTATATTTACTCAAAATAAGTACTTATTTCTATTTTCTTAAATATTAGCTTATTTTTTTCTACTCTTTGTAACAATTTGTGTCCGCTAAATATTACATTAATATAATATTAAGTAGACAATTTTATATGTATATATTCTTTAAACTTGGGCATTTTAATTATAAATTAAATGTTTTTAATATTCTATTTTACATTTTTTTTTTTTTTTAACTGTAAGTATAATGGTTTTTTTGTAATTTTTTTAGTGACTTTTGTAACATTAGGATTCTTGAACAGTATTTATCTTTTATTAAATCGCTTTTAATTTCTTTTTTGCTTGCTGTATGGCTTATATTATTTTACATTTTTGTTATTATTTTAAGCTATATTATTATGTAATAATAGTTTGTAGTTTGTTTTAAATTGGTCATAAAACAAATTATTAGCATGTTTGTATAAGTATTTTTTCATTTCTTATAAAATGGTTTAATAAGTGACCTTCTAATTCTAGATTAATATTTCACTCTAGATGTATTTATCTTTTATTAAATCGCTTTTAATTTCTTTTTTGCTTGCTGTATGGCTTATATTATTTTACTTTTTTGTTATTATTTTAAGCTATATTATTATGTAATAATAGTTTGTAGTTTGTTTTAAATTGGTCATAAAACAAATTATTAGCATGTTTGTATAATTATTTTTTCATTTCTTATAAAATGGTTTAATAAGTGACCTTCTAATTCTAGATTAATATTTCACTCTAGATGTATTACTTCCATTTTAAATTTATAATTAAGTTTTAGATTTTTTAAACTTAAAAAGTTGTAGTAATGACAAAACGATCTGAAGTTTGAAACCATTTTATAAGAAATGAAAAAATAGGAATATTGCTCCCAGTAAGTATTGCAGTAAACAAATAGGATGTAAAGGATCATCTACAACACCACTTCTTAATCATTTAAAAATTCTCTTAATCATTTAAAAATTCATAAAATTCTCTTAAATTCCTCTAGCCTATCTACTGCTACTAAAAATTAGAGATAAGTTGTGAACCATCTACATCAAAAAAGTTTAAAAGTACTTATTATGACAATAGTATAAAAAAATTTGTTAAAACTAAAAATTGGAAGAAATTTTTCACGATGTGTAGCAGAGGATGGTTTTTCAATGAATTCTATAGTGAAATCACAAGCCATTATTGGGTACATTAAAAGTAAAGGGTTTGACACGCCTAAAAGTCCTACTACTGTAACAAAGTGCATTTTAAAGTTTTATAAAATAAAATAAAAAAAAAATAGTATTATCAAGGATCTGAATGGAAAAAATGTTAAATTCTCACTAACAGTAGAAGAGTGGACTGATAACTCTATGAATAGATATCTTAATGTTACACTTCATGCCCTTGTTGATAATTTAATGAAAAAAAATTGAAGTGTATGTATTGTTAGTTCACATAAAAAGTACATGTAATGCTGAGCAAACAAAACTATATGTTTAAAATAAGTTAAAAGAAATCAAAATTGACATAAAGTCAGATATAATATCATCAACACATGATGGAGCAGCCGTTATGGTCAAGTGTGAAAGGCTATTAAGCATCATATCTCAACTTTGTTATAACCACAGTTTGCATTTAGCAATAACTGATGTACTGTAAGGGGCGGGTTAAGTAAAACTGACACTCTTTATATCTTGAATTAGAAAAGATTGGAATAAGCTACAAAGTTGATTTTTTTTTATTGAACGCTTATTAAGTCTCGAAAAAAAATAAATAAAGAAAAGAATTAAATTTCTTCAGTACGATAAAATTTTCTAATTTTTCTCTTGATTGGAGTCATAAGATTTTGCACTAGGTGAGATCCATACTCTGTGGTGGTTTTATCCCACTTCTTCTTAAAGTCAGTACTTGATTTTGCTTGCCTAAACTTTTTACGTAATTTTGCTTTAATAATCGCCCAATATTGCTCAATTTGACGAATATCAGGACAATTTGCAGGATTGTGTGTTCTAGGTATGAAATCGATACTATTGGCATTGTAGAAGTTTAACGTGGATTTGGAGTATTGACAAGACTAGGTCAGGCCAAAAGATTGCATTACCATCGTGGGCGTTCCACAGTGGCAATAAGCGATATTTAAGGCACTCTTTTTGATAGATTTCACTATTAATTGTGGAATTAGTGACGAAACTTTGTGTTTTTAATCCAGATTGACATGGCTTGCGAAACCATAATTTTTTGGGGGGAATTTTTTTAGATTATTGTTTTAAATTTAGCCTTTACCTTTTTCCTAGAGACTCCCATATAAAAATTATGTCGTTTTAAAATTTAATTTCACGTAAGTTTCATCATTCATAATTATACTTTTTTTTTCTACACAATAGTTTGTATAATTTTCCTGCTCAATATTTTGCCACTAAATTTTCTTGATTTTTCACTAAATTGACTTGATTTTATGCTTTTTCTTGATAGTCTGAACCATTTGTTTGCTAGTTTTGTATTTTAATGACAAATCTCGCTCAGAAATGTTAGGATCTGCCCTTATTTTTGCCAAAACATTCGTGTTCAGTTTTTTGTTAATGTTTAAGTTGTTGCCGCTTCCAGGCTTTCTATTTATTGTATTTAGTGTCAAATAATTATTGAAAGTTCTAATCACATTGCTTTTAGAACATCCAACAGTTTTTACAATCGAATTGAGAGGCAAATTAGGATTTTCCATTCGAGCGTGCAAAATTGCATCACGCACTTGTTGCTCTTTTGTTGCCATTTTAAATAATAATAAAATTTTTCTAAAAAAAAATATTTTAATGGAAATACTAATACATAGATAATTGTTTTTCTGTATGATAACATTCTGCATGATTTTTTTATCGTCCTAATTATAAAAAAAAGTGTCAATTTTACCCAACCTTTATAAAAAACAATCAAAATTTAGTGAAGAAAATAAAGAAGTAACAGATTATGTAGATGTTAGTGAAGACGATGAGGGTGAATCTGTCAAAAGCATCGACGATGAATTAAATTCAAATTTTTGAAGATGCTAACATGTTCTGCGAGCTAGAGAAAAACATTGAAATCATAAATCTCACTGAAGATTTTCAAGAAGTTGTACAAAATGTCAGAAGAATGTATAGCAGAGGATGATAAAAATGATAAAATTCTCTTCAGTAAAAAACAATATATTACATGGATATGTTAATGAACAAGAAGACCTGAAATTTTAGTTGATGTTAGATGTCAAAACTCGGTGGAATTCATTGATAACCATGCTCAAACGATTCCTTCCAATTAGTGCTTCCAATACCGGTAGTACCGGTACCGGAATACCGGTATTACCGGACATTTTTAAGTACCGAAATACCGGTATTGGTTTGGCTCAATACCGGTATTCTTTCTTTTCTTTTTTTTTTTTAAGGTGCCCCAAGAAGTCCTTACGGTCTTATCGCAGAGCACCGCGGAAGAGCATTTAATGGGAAGTTCACGACTCCTTCCTAACCGATGTCGCAAGACTTGCCCATTAAAAATATGTCCGATGAAAAAAATAAACCGATGTCGCAAGACTTGCCCATTAAAAAGTATTAAAAATATATGTAGAGGGCTTATGAAATAGCAGGTGCTATCGCCCTCTTTACGTGAAACACTAAAGTAAATGAAATACTTAAAACTTTCAACAACGCTTCCGGTAGGAAAAAGATAGCTAGATGAGAAAAGACGTGTTTAAATTGTCTAAAACAAGTATTCTACGTACTTTATACTTGATATCTAGTTGCCAGCTCATTTCCCACTAGGTTTGGTAGGAAATGAGCTAGCAACTAGCCAGCGAACAGCTAGCTAGTCGCTACCTGTGGGTAAAAGACGCGTTTAAGACGTATAAAATACGTAGAATACTTGTTTTAGACAATTTAAACACGTCTTTTGTCATCTAGCTATCTTTTTCTTACCGGAAGCGTTGTTTGATCGTGACTGGAAGTTTTAAGTATTTCATTTACTTTTGTGTTTTCATTAAATAATGAAGCACCAATTTAAAATATTATTATTACGTCACTCGCTTTAATGTAGAACGCCTGTTTGAATTTTGCACTAACGTAAATATGATAAGTTTCGGTAATGTAGAAAGTGGGGCGTTTAAGTAACTGTGATCAACAGTTGTGCATTAGGCATGGGATTCAACTAGGTATTCAAGATATTTTGTACAAAAAATTGTCAATATCTGCAAAAAAAACTTGCAAGTAATATGCAACAACAGAGAAAGTGACGAGGAAATACTGATGACACAAACAAAACCAATAATGATGAAGACTTTTCCGGCGGGTTTCAAGTTGTAATGAGTGAAGAGAATGACTCTATTAAACTGACTGATGATCTGCAGCCGTTAATCAAAAAGGTGCGCACCGTTGTGAAATTTTTATTTTTCCGTTCTCCGACAAAAAATGATCAAAATTCAAAAACGCACGTTAGAAAAATTTGATAAAGATATTCCACTAATACTTGGATCCAAAACAAGCTGGATTAGCTTGCACACAGTGCTCGAACGTTTTGTATAATTGAAAAAATGCATTCACGAGTCACTTTTTGTCCTTGAGTCCAAAGTTGAGGTAACTAATAATGATTTCGATGCAATATTAGCTGTTAACTTATGTCTTGCGCCGGTAAAACTGGCTGTGGAAACATTGTGCCAAAATCATGCAATTCTGTTGTGTGCCGATACAACATTTTCATGATAGATAACCTTGGAAAAACCGATTTAGCTGTAAAGTTATGTTGGTGCAACAATTCAATGAGCAACGTACTCTTTTTTCAGCATACAACATTTTTTGCACAAGGGACATCAACGTTACAAGAATTTGGATGTAGCTCTATCTTTTGAGCACCATAGCAAATTAGCAATTGTAAATACCATTACTCGACTGAAAGATCGGCTCAATCAGAAAGGGTATAGTCCTCTCCCTTTCACCAGCGTTTTTTCCAATAGTGATTCTGTGGACAACGCTGTAAACTTGTCATTGAAAAAAAAGCTTGACTTTGCAATTTTGAAAAATAAGAAATGTAACAACAAGGGAAAATTGAATGTTTCGAATAATTCATCAAAAATTATATGTATTGAAATAGGAATTTTTGAAGAAGGAGGAAATCGTTGAATATATTTACAAAATTCCTATCATTACTTGAAAACTGTGAAGCCAACAAAATTAGAGTATCTTTTGAAGATGATGTTCTGAACGCCCTATGTTTTTTACGGGCTCATTTTACTGAGCAGAAAAAAGCGAAAAATGGAAAAGTCAGTAGTTTTGATATAAAACAAATAAGCTGATTGAATCAATAAAATTTTTACTATTAACTTGAGATTTTATTTAGATTATGATGAATTTAAAAATAAAGTTTAATACCGGTATTATACCGGTATTACCGGTATTGTAATTATTTAGTACCGATATACCGGTATTGAAAAATGGTATCGGTATTGGAAGCACTACTTCCAATATAGGATCCTATAAATAAAACTTTAAATGAATTAGGGCAACAAAAGATTTCAGAAGAGAATGTATCAACTTTAGAATAACTATTAAATGTCTTATTGCTGATAGAAACTGCAATAAAGGAGTTGAGTAAAAATTTTGCAACTCTTAATGCAATTATTTTTTTGAAATATGCATTTATAAAAATGAAATAAATTTAATTAGTATAATTATTTTATTTTATATTTGATTTTTCAATGTATATAACTAAAATACTTAAGTTAAAATTAATTATTACCATGAAAGTATTAAGTTCAATCTATCATTTTTTTTATTGTTATCCGGATATATCCGAATAATTTGAATTTTCAATATTCGATATCTGGATAGTCATTATTGTCGAATAATTGGAAACCTTAGGTCTAATATGCCGACTAGTAAATTAAGTAGGGGGGCTGGACACCTCTACGCCTTCCTCCCTCGGGACGGCTCTGAATATATATATATATATATATATACACACACACACACATATATATATATATATATATATATATATATATATATATATATATATATATATATATATATATATATATATATATATATATATATTTAATCATATATATATATATATATATATATATATATATATATATATATATATATATATATATATATATATATATATATATATATATATATATATATATATATATATATATAAATTTAAAGAGAGAGAGGAGAATGCAGCATTTTTGATGATTGAGAACCTCCAGGCATGAAGCAAACTCTAAACATATGTTTATAATCATGCCAAAAAAAGATGCTTTGCAAAAAATTGTGATGAATGGAGTTTGGGAACAAAAAACCCCTAAAGTTTTGGTTTTAACTTCCCCACGTAAATGCAACAAGTTGATATATGAAATTATATAGTCATAACTTTTGAACGCTAAGAAATTATTGCATGAATTTTAAAATTATTTAACAAATATAAACTTAGTTAAAAATTGTAAAAAAATATTTTATCAACTCCCCGAGTAGCTAACAATTGGAGCATTTTTGTTTACAATATCTAAAGTATATAAACAATATCGCGCCAATATTGTTTGCTATACGGGTTGTTGCTCTCACGTTTGGGAAAACTAATCAGAAAGGTTTACAGCCTTATTTGTCCCCAGGCTATAACTATTGTAATTTTGTTCAAAACATCCTTATTTGACATAACTATAAACATATAATTGTTTGGAGTTTACTTCATGTTTGGGAGGTAGATATCTACAAACAACTAAAAATGCTGTATCAACTCCTGAGAAAGCTAATGAAATATTCTGACGTTAGAAATATTAATTTTATTTTGATTGTATGATTCATTTTGGCTAACAGGTTGAAATCAAATTTGCTGATGGCTGTAACATGTTAACGGCGTTAACATTAAATCTTATATTATTAGTAAATTATCTGTAATATAATATTTAATGTTAACAGTTTGTTAGCTTTACTAGCTAGCAAACTTTGCTGTCAAATCGCTAATAATCTATTGTAATAATCTAATATATATACTATATATTAGATTATGTCGGTAATTCTAATTTTTCTGTTTTTTTACTTAATTTAGTTAGACATGTCAATTTTATTTTAATTGGAAAATACGTTTTTATTTGACTAACAGGTTCAAAACAAATTGGCTTATGACAGTAACTGTTATCCAAAGCTCTTCTAACATTATCGCACTGCTTTGGTTTGTCATGATTGAAATCATTGTTGCTTCGGCTTGTCAACATTGAATTGTCGTTAAGTTCCATTAAGAATTTTTATTTCGACAAACTTTACGAAATTTGAAATTTCATTACTTTTATTTCAACGAAATCTTCAACGCTCTCATTTTTCTTTAGTTTTAATGAAATATAGAAAGACTAAAAATTCTGGCTCGGTACTAAAGAAGGAGCTAGGGTATTTATGCGGATAAAACTCAGCTAGAGCATTGTATAATTAAAAATTTTAATATTTAAGTATTAGAGCTGTCAAACGAGGAACATTTTCAGCCCAGATAAGGGGATTGAAACGTCAGCCTTTAAATTTTATCCTTTTGCAAAGCTTTGAATAAAAAGTATTGTTTGCATTTTTTAATATATAATAGTATTTTATATATTATTAATAACAATATGTAAAGTATTTTTATTGATGAACAAACCAAATATTATTTGTTAGAAGGTATAAAATATTTTAGTTAAGAAAAACACAAATTAAATTAAAAAGGCTTAAAAACAGTTTAATATTTAAGTAAAAGAACCACATGCATAAAATTCAGTATAATTTTCTGTTAATTCAGCAATGAAGTCTTTATCTTGGCAGAAGTGTGTTTCAGACACCCTCTTTAGTAAGTCCGTAAAAAACGGTATAGTTTTTAACAACATTTGTTTTGCATAAGACGCGTTTTTTAAGAACTTACTAAAGGGAATACTATAATACACTTCCGCCATTATCTTAGTTTTATTCTTCGTACTTTGACTGTTTTTTTCTTTAAAGTAAACTTTCATTATACAATACTAGTTCAAAATATGTGACAGCAGTTTTGAGCCATCATTTTTATAAAAGGAAAATGTTATTTGGCTTTTTATAAAGAATGTAAATCTTCTCTTTCTTTCGACGTAACCTAAAGCCATAGTAGTTTTGTAGTATCTTAATTACTTTATCAGTAAGATGTTCTTTACCCATTAAAGGTTTACATTTATTAACAGTTCATAATCGTTTATTTGTAAAGTTTTTAGCCATGCATCGCACCACTTTTGCGATGCATGGCTAAAAACTTTACAAATAAACAATTTTAACGATTGTCCGTATCGCTCCCCTCCTCCCCTATAAATCTACCTTTGTCTCGACCATTCTTTCCATATTCCTTTATAGTTGATTTTGAAGCTAAAAATATATATTCCAATACGGTTTGTAGAAAGTGAGACAAAATTTATAAACAAATTTTTATTTTCTTAGTTGTGAAAGGCTCTGATTGCAGCTGTACAGTTTGAAAATTGTACAGCTACAATCATAATTTTTGTTAAAAGATTCAAAAATTTTTAAAAACTTTTGATTAAAAGCTAATTTATGTGGATTTTAAATGACGTACTTTGTTCAATGTAAAAGGTGGTGTTTTACCATGTACAAATGGTGGTGTTTTACCAGGAGCCCTGTCAATATTCTCCCTGTTCTTCAATATTCTCAACTAAGTTTATATTTATCAAATAATTTTGAATTCTATACATCTCTTAGCGTTTAAAAACGTTTTTACGTTTTTACTGCTCTTGACTTCTAATACCTGTTTTTAAATCCCATATTACAATAATATTATCAACATAATTGTTTAATAACTTTGTTAAATATAAATAGATAACTTAAGCAAATACAAAAATATAAATTTTTATTGCGTTTTTTAATTTATTTATTTTTGTCATGTAAGTTGAAATTTCAGAATAATTGAAAAAACTTTGAATAAACTTTTATTTTTATAGATTTTCAATTTGGAGGAGCTGCCTTAGTTATATAAGTTCGGTAGGCAAACTTGTGTAAAAAATTAATAAATGCTGATTTTAATAATTCATTTCTTAAAAATTTTTGAATACTCTATATCTCAGCCTAGACAATCTAAAACAGCAAGACCGCAATTTGTTCTCTCCTCCCTAACTAAGCGAATAAAGATCTTTTTAATTTTTGATGATTATTTAAACAATTTAATAGCTGTCGTATTCTAATTAAAATAAAGCTTAAGCTTTATAATATATATATATATATATAACATAAAATTGAATTTAAGTCATTTTTGATATTCCTTTTCACCTAATGCCATGAGTGCTCCATTATTATTATTATTATTATTATTATTATTATTATTATTATTATTGTTATTATTATTATTATTATTATTATTATTATTATTATTATTATTATTATTGTTATTATTATTACTACTTTTATTATTATTATAATTATTATTTTTGTATTATTGTAATTATTCATCTAGTATAGTATCTAAAAATAAAATCATACTTATTAGATATTAAGGGGTTAGTCTCAAAATCTAAATATATATGACCTCATAATTGCTTAAGCCTTAGATTTACAATAAAAGTTAGTTTTTATGAATTCAATGATTGAGAAATATTTTTGGATTATTGACTATATGGTGTCAAACGCATTTTCAAACTTGAAATTAGAATAAATTTATACTTGCCAATGATTATTTCATTTCATTATTATACATTAGCTAGTTAAGACCTAATTAAAAGACTATTTAAAAATGATAAAATATATATAATAGGAAGGCAGGTTTTCAAACTAATAATATTCATCAAAAGTACGCAAAAATTGATTTTTAGTAATTTTCAATTTTTATTTTCATCCAAAGTCTTTGGTAGTCTATAACTTTATTTTCATCAAAAGCCTTTAGTAGTCTTTATTTTCATCAAAAGTCTTTGGTAGTCTTTATTTTCATCAAAAGTCTTTGGTAGATTTTATTTTCATCAAAAGTTTTTGGCCTATAATTTTTTTTTTACGTATAAATCTTCATTTAGTAAAACTCTTCAATTTCTTTACTTCACGATTAGCTATAGTAAGTAGAGTAGCAGGAAAGAGTTAGGACTTTTATAAATATCATTATAGGGAAGGGGAGAGTTAGTTAGGCAAATTTTTGGGACAAGGAAATATGGTTGCTAAATCCAAATAATAATTACATAAATTTTCCCAATACTATTTTCAATCTAATACTTAAAGTTACGAGGAACAGATGTTATATAACATTTTTTGAGAACACTGGTGAGAGTAATAATGTGGAAATTGGACGCGGGTGAGAGGATTAGTGTGGAAAAAAGAAACTTCTGCTTAAATGAAGATCAAATATTGATAAAAAAAACTAAGGAAAGTATATATATTTGGGAAAAAATTTCAGTTTGTTTTAAAAAATATAAATATTGCAATATACTACTACGTTTATACTAAATTTTTAAGAATAAACATCGTATCCATTTTTTAGTAAAGAAAAAATATCCTAGTATTAGAAAGCGTTAAAACCAACGTATTCTTATTTGTCTCATGTTAATATAATGCATAAAATCCGTGAAATTTTGTCTACTGGACATAATCTTAGAGATTTATTTTTTTAAATATGAAGGAAAAATTCTATTTGGCCTGATAGGCCGTTTTACGTCACTCCTTATATACTTAAATCATGGAAACTTCTTGAAACTTCAAGAAATATATAATAAGTTTTGAAAAAGTTATTACTCTTAACCCGTTTTTATTTTTTACTTTTATATTTTATTTTTAGCCAACTTATTACTTTTTAGCCAATCTAAAAGTTTTTTATTTTTATTTTCACGCACCATAAGATTTGGTGCTTAAAAAAATAAAGCATTAGAAGTAGCAGTAAATTTTACTTCAGATTTTAAGTGTGTAATACAAAAATAAATAAAAAGTTCAGTAAATTTTTAAAAAAAAGTTTCATTAACTTGTAAAAAGCTGTTTTAGATAAAATAGCAAAAACTTACATCATAGTTATCTACCGGAAGGTAGTTTTCAAGTTGTTGCGCTTCAATAGGTTCATTATCGGTAACATCACTTTTTTTCAAAACTTTAGAATCCGTCTGTTTATTTACTGAAATTGGAGACGCAAACTGCCTAATTGATTTATTTATTGAAGTGAATGTTGTACTTTTAGATGAAGAAGTGTCAGACGAATTTTCTTCATCTTTTAAATCCTCTAAATACTGTAGCAACGAAGATGACATAACAAATAAGATCTTTAAATCTAATAAAAGTATTAAAAAGCTTCTCACAAGCGATTTGAAAAAAAATCGTGTGTAATTCTGCTTGAATGATTCAGTAGACATGCAGAGTTTCTTGTATATACTACGAATTTTAAATTATTTGATTCAATATATTATTCATATTTTTCACGTGATATCAAAAATAAAGTAAAACTAAAGAAAGAAACTGATGCGTAACTTTTGCAATATGTTTAGCAACATTTTATACGAAGAAACAGTCTAGGCATTCGTATAAAGATCTATTTTTTTCGTTTTTTTAAAACTTTAACTAATTGTTAATTTGTAATATTATTATTTGTATTTTGTATTATATATTATTATTTGTAATATGTTTTAACTAATTAATCAACTTGCTAATGTAATCAGTAATTAGTTTGTGCAAATATATAGTATACACACACACACACACACACACACACACACACACACACACACACACACACACACACACACACACACACACATATATATATATATATATATATGTACACATACATATACATATATATATACAGAGGCAATTCTACGAATAAAAATTAAAAAAAAGGTCTTCAAAACGAAAATTTAACCGACTGAATTGTGTCATACTGCCGACTAAATTAGTAAAAAAAAACGATTATAATTTGAAAATCACCTTCTTTGAGGGAGGAGGGGGGGGGGGTAAGGTGTAACACCCCTTCACACCCCCGTAAAATTACCTCTGTATATATATATATATATATATATATATATATATATATATATATATATATATATATATATATATATATGCATCTTAATGTGTTCTATAAGATAAAACAATACTATATTTAAAACTTTTTTGAATAAAAAGTATTTTTAGGGGTGCCTCAAGACCCTTTAATATGTAATTGGTCTCTAATATTATTAAAAAAATGAAGCAAAATAATATTAAAATTTTAAAAATAACAATCATTTTATAACAATCATTTTATAAAAGAAATATTATTTAATTTTACTCAAACAGCAATGAAACATTTTAGCTGAAAACAAAAAACTGATATTTCAAACGAGTTTTTGATTGTAATTTTTTTTTTAAAACGTTTTTAAAAATTTATTATTTTTGAAATATTTTATGAATTATTTTATGCTTTATTTTAGACCCAACACGACATACTTTTGAAAAAAAAAAACTTATTGTTATTAGGGACTTGTTAGATGTTCAAGGGTCTGAGGCATCCCATAAAATAATTTTTAATCAAAAACTATTTTTTTTAAATGTTATTTTTCGACCCACCCTAACATAAATATATATATATATATATATATATATATATATATATATATATATATATATATATATATATATATATATATATATATATATATATAATATATATATATATATATATATATATATATATATATATATATATATATATATATATATATATATATATACAAATCAAAGACTTTTGATATGTTCAAAAATTTGTGGACAAAGCCTTTTTTTAATTAGTACAAATCTTTCAACAATATTTGATCACAAATTTATATAAAAGCAAAATCACATTAGTATTTTGTAGGATATCCTTTACAATCAAGATTGGCTTGACATCTGTGAAACATATAGTAAACTAAATGAATATAAACGTCATTGGGAATAGAGTTCAATATTTCTTTGATTTTATAAAATAAATCAGGACGATTTGTAGGCTTGATTCTTTTTATTAGAAGTTAAACATGTTTCCATAGAGATTCAATTGGATTAATGTCACGTCCACTTCGAAACATAAACTTTATTCTTTTTGAAAAATTCTAAAACCGATATGGCAGCATGTTTAGGATCGTTATCTTGTTTGTATATCAATCCTCGCTCTGATGCATATTCCATTCGGGCGTTACGGTTTTTCAAGGAATTAATGGCTTTTTAGCTGGGCGTCTTCCAAATAAATTAGCGTGGCGTAAACGACGTTTTATGGTAGAAATACTACAATTCATTCCATAGAAACGTCTCATTTGTACGTTTATATCAACAGCAGTCAAACGGTACTAAGTAATTTTCTTTACTTAGTTTCACGAGCTTTTTATCCTGATAATGCATTGTTTTGCGTTGCTTTTTAAATGATTTTTACTCCTTGTAGATCTAGCTCATATATCTTCATAATTTGTCTTTCAGCAGACTTACCTACTCTGTAAAGCTGTGTTGTTTTACAAAACAAAATTCCATTTTGAACTGATCTCAAGATCAATTTTTTTACTGGAGATAAAATACATTTCTTAGATCCCACGATCTTAATCACTAATAAATAAAGTTTGTAAATTATTTCCACAAAGTATTTGTTTACGAAATCAACAAATTAGCAATTTTGTGGGGAAAATGTTAAAACCTTTAGTTTGTTCGCAAACTTTTGAACTTTTCAAAAATCGTAATATTGTAAACCAATTTTTAATATTTAATTATATAATCATTATTTGCTCAAAACATAATAGTTAACCAGAAAACCCATTAATTAGTATATAATATAATGACTCAACTTGTGTATGTGCTTAAATATTGTTAAAAATTAACTTTTTAAGTCTGTCCGCAAACTTTCGGACGCTAATATGAATTTTTATACATTCATTAACACATAAAATCACTGAGTTCAGTGACCAGAATGTGTAAACATACAGGATACTGGCTCTCTGATTTCCTGATTCGGTAACTCGGTAACAATGGCGCAGTAAAAATAATACAAATTACGAAATGATAACAAAATTTTTGTTAGTTAATTAGTTAGTTCGTTATATATTTAGATTATTTATTTCGTTAATTAGTTTATTAAATAGTTAGTTGAATAGTTGGTTTGTTAGTTTAATAGTTGGTTGAATAGTTGGTTTGTTAGTTTAAACAATCCATTGGTGCCATTCTTAAAAATATTATCCGCTGCTCACACAAAATCAATCTTGGTTTAACAAACCCAATGAGCACAGAACGTTCTTAGACGTCCAAAGGACTTACCGTTTAGGTCTACTTGTCCAAGTCCAAAATGGTACGTCTAGGGACGTCCAAAACGTGCAAGTCCAAAATAGTACGTCCTGGGATGTCCATTAATAGGCGTACTATTTTGGACTTGGACGTTTTTGGACGTTGTAAAACGTACCATTTTAGACTTGTATAAATAATTTAAACAATAGTCAAAATTGACTATTGTTTAAATAATTTTAACAGCTAAAGTCAGATGTTGAATGAAGAAATATAACTATTTTAATCCACATAATAGTAAGTATAATTAACAACACAATACGGCAAGCATAAATTTAACTATTTTCTAGTTTTTTTCAAGGCAGCAATATCGATGGTAAACACGTAAAATTTTTGCCACAAGAGAAAAAGTATATTTTCTAAAAATGAGTCAATAATACAACACTTTACCTTATAGAGACCTTATAGAGGGTGTAATTTTGACAGTTGAGTCCCAACAAAAAAATTGATTATCTATCAATAATATTAGATAATTAATTAAGTTCTTCATCAGGTTATAGAAGCAATATCATTGGTAAACACATTGAAATATTGCATACCAAATTTAGTTTGTCAAACCTAAAAAAAAAACATTTTCTTAAGATGTGTCAATGTTTCTTTACCTTATTTAACTTTTTTTTAAGCTTGTTGGAGTTTTTCTGAAAAATTGGCTTTAACATGATATAAAAGAAATGTTTTGGGTTCAATTTTTTATATTCTCCAACAAATTGCCTTTAAAAACTTTAACATAAAAAAGCTTTTTTTACTCACCATAAACACATAGGGGAAGTGGGGGCATAACCGCCCCCGTAACGTTTGGAATAATGTTATATGAAAATAAAAACGAAATGTGTTTTTTTAGCAGTTTTTTCAATAACTACATCATTAAGCTTTAAATTGATGCATTTAAGAAAAAAATTAAACAGATTTTGAAAATATTATTACACAAAAATTACACTTAGTGATAAAAACGGTTTTGCCCCCATTGTGAGGCACAACCGCACCCTCAAAAAAATCGATGGGGCTACACCTTTCATGGTACATTTTTTTTACAATATTTACAGCTCAGATTATTTGATAATTTTGTTGCATGTTTGCATATTGTGCAGGCATTCTTTGTGTTTACATTTTGAGTTCTGCCCCAGAAGAGAGTTCTACCCCAGAAGAGAGTTTTTAGAAAGAATTCAGTTTCATAGATTAATTATTAGATTATGGTATTATAAAAAATGACTTTCACTTCATGAAATAATGCTGATAACACATATTTTTAACACTAAAATTAAATATTGCTTAATTCTCAAAAAGAAGGTCAGGAAAAATATGATGTAAATATAATATTTTTATCAAAATAAAAATTATTATTCACAACTTCTCAGAAACTTAACAGTCACTCTTTTTGACATATGCAAAATGAAGGAAACTGTTTTACTAACGCGTAGTATGTTTTTTGCCATATTAGATAACATTTTTTGAAGAGAAATGTTAAAAAATGGTTGTGCCTCCATATGCGGTTATGCCCCCACTTCCCCTATATTTACCTTAGGCATATTTGCATTAGGGTTTGCAAAAATTCGGAAAATTTTTATTCCCGGTATTTGGGTCTTCGCTCTTTGATTCTGGAGGCTAATACATTAAAAAGTTGACAACCTGTTGCAGTATTCAGTTTTTTTTAAATTTAATTAGCATAAACTCTAACGTCAGCAGTTATAAAGTTTGCATCGCGTCGACAAAGCGCTTTTACTGAAATTAGCGCGTTTACAAGTTCAGAAACAATTTCATACTCATTATCATTTTTATACATAACATTTTTATTGAGCCATTTATACTGATATCAACAAGCACCCTTTTTATGCAATTTTTTAACTTATGAAGACTTTCAAGCATTGATAGTAAACTGTTCCATCTTGTTTTACAATCTTTGATTAAATTAAGGTTTTTTCGAAAACCATTTTTTACATATTTTTGAAGAAATTCATTATTTTTATTTGGTGATCTTTTAAAAACCATCACGCAAATCATAGCTGTTGATTAATCTGTAATAGTTTTCCAATTTTTTTTATTATGTTCCGTTTGTCATTATTCATACAATACTAAACATCACGCGGAGAGTTTTTCTTTAAGTAAAACTACACACCTTTCAGCTTGCATTGTCCCTACGATCGTAACTAAACCTAAATTCCAAAAGTTGTCTCTATCATATAAATTGTTATTCAAATAACGGGTATTTTGAATCGACGTCCACTCATAAAAAGAAGTTGAGGACCTAATTCCACTGTTAATTTTTTGTCCTAATTCATTTCTTATTACATTCTTTATTTTGTTAGAAAAATCTAGTACCATTTTTTTTTAACATTGTTTGGAGATTTAAGTATGTTGACAAATTGCCTCATAAATAACACAATATAAATAATTACAAATAAATTTTTAATTTTATTCTCATTTTTGTTATTCTTATTATTTATATTATTATTATAATTTAGTTTTAATAATTAAAATTAGTTTCTTACTGTTTCCAAATAAACGCGCGAGTTTATTACAATATATAAAGAATATACAAAAGCCACAATATATTAAGAATAAACTTACTTTAAACTTATAAACCAGTAATGAAAACATTGGTATTAAATTTTATAGCTTTTATAGTATTGGCACTAAATTTTATAGCTTTGTTGTTACTTTTGTTTTATTTGACGCAATTTAAACGCAGGTATTAATCGGTAAACGCAGGTATTAATTGTAGTTTTATAATTTCTAAATCCCGGGATATTTTAAAAATAATTCCGGGAATTCGGGGCTATAAAATTAGGCGGGATCCCGGGATTTCGGGATTGCAAACCCTAATTTACATAGCTGATGACATTAATTTAAATTTATAATCGTGCTTCAAATAATGTACAATACTTTTTAGATGCTTTTAATCATTATAACCAAATTAATCACAATATTTTTTTTACAAACAATTTAGGAGAAGACTTCCAGATTTTTATTATTTTACGTTTAAATTATAGACAGGTTACACTAGGATTACACCATTGTATATTACACTACGATTACACCATTACACCCTTGTATATTACACTAGGATTACACTATTACACCTTTGTATATTACACTAGGATTACACCATTACACCCTTGTATATTACACTAGGATTACACCATTACACCCTTGTATATTACACTAGGATTACACCATTACACTCTTGTATATTACACTAGGATTACACCATTACACCCTTGTATATTACACTAGGATTACACCATTACACCCTTGTATATTACTCTAGGATTACACCATTACACCCTTGTATGTTACACTAGGATTACACCATTACACCCTTGTATATTAGGTTTTTTTTTTTTGTTTAGGTGCTCTAAGTAGCCATAACTTTTCTTATCACAGAGCATCGCGGGATAGCATTTAACTAGATAATTCACGTCTCCTTCTTTACCAATGTTGCATATATGGTGAGAGTGGGTTTCGAATCACTGGCAATATAATTTTTTTGAAGCAAATGATCTGCCGGCTAATAAGACTGCTTTGATTGTTTGTGCTAAATATTTAAAATAAAATGATGTTAAAACAACAAGAACATGTTTGCAGCCTGTTTTTCAAGACTTAATGGTATATTCGTGCTATAGTTATTAAAGGTGTAGCTAGACAATGAATTTTTTTTTCAAACATTAATAAATTTGTCAATATTTAGACAGATTACTCATTAATAAGTCAAGTTAACAACATCTAAAATAGAGCTACCTATATCGATATTATTTTTTCATCGCGGTTTTTCGGTGCAAAATAATTTTTATATTTGAACTTAAAAAAAGTTGAAATATTATTTAAATCTCAAGTAAATAGTAAAAATTTACAGTGGCTCAATAAAGTTTTTTTAAATAAAAATTTAAGCATTTTTTCACTTTGTATAAATTTCTGTATAAATGGTATTGCAAGCAATATTTGTAATTAAATTTGCGGTTTTCATATAACTTTGATATTCTATATGTTAATTTATTTAATTTTAATGTTAGTTAAATGTAGAATTAGTAGGTAGACTGTGTACGTTTGCCCAAACCTTTTTCTAGAATATTTTACGGAGAAAGTGTGAGAAGACCTTAAGCTATTAAAAAATAACATTATCAAAAATTCATTTTTGCTTTTTCTATTTGCGTTTGGCCAACCTACCCCATCATTTTAGGGTGTAAACAATTTTCTTTTTAAAGCATTAGTTAATAAAGTGTAATATCACATACTGAAATAATCGGTACTTACATATGAAGAGCGTTTTTCTAAAAGACGATTTTCTAAAGCCAATTTTTTATTGTTTTGAGAAAAACAAAAATAATTAATTTTTTGGCGATTTCATTAATTTTGTAATCGTAAAAAAAGACGATATTCATACTAAAATAGTTAGATTTGTTACTTTTTCAATAAAGAATTCAAATGTTGAAGAAACTCAGTTTTTAAAAAAACGGACAATCACCAATCAATATAATTACCTCATACAAACTGTTCAAAATTTAATTCGGATCATCAAAAATCTTTAAAAAGATATCACAGTTCCAAATATTTACAAATAAAATTTATTTATTTATTATTTATAAGCAAAGTTGAAATACTACTAACCTTCAACTATATCTCCAATTTGTTATAGCGCAAAATCTTTGAATAAAGTCAAATGGACCAACCTGCCCCTACCCAACTTTAAATGGAGACTTTAAAATGGTACGTCTAGGGACGTCCAAAAACATGCAAGTCCAAAATAGTAAGTAGTTATAAAAGGAGAGTTCTGGCTCATTTTTATTTTCAATCATATTTTCAACCATGTATTAATATTAATATATGGTTCAATATAAAAAATATGGTTATATAAGGAGAGTTCTGGCTCATTTTCATTTTCAACCATATTTTCAACCATATATTTAAATAAATATAGAGTTCAATGTTATCCATGTTGTGTATAAATATTATAACTAAGAAATTTTCTCCCTCATTTTCATTTTCAACCATATTTTCAACCATATATTAATATTAATATATGGTTCAATGTTATCCATGTTGTGTATAAATATTATAACTAAGAAATAAAATTTTTCAATTTTTAAAAATGAAAAAAATTGAATTTTTAATTTTAAAAAATCAGTATCAATTTCATTTCTTTGATGTCAAAGGTCACGAAATTTTCTTGCATGACGTCACAGGTCATGTGATTTTTTATTTTTGAAAAAGCATTTCTTTTAATGATTGTTTTATCTGTTCTCTCTTTCTTTTTATTTCTCTAAATTTTTCATTGTATGATTCTATTATTTGCATGCGCTTATCATAACATTTCTTTTTCTCTTCTAATAATTTTTCTATTCCTAATTCTCCTACTCTTATTGCTTTATTATATTTATAATCTATTATCATTGTCCTTTCATTATAATTTCTTTGTAATTCAAATGCTTCTTCTTGTCTAATTCTTTCTTCTTCTTTATCTAGTTCAAGCATTATAGGACTAAATAGTTGACAGTAATCTACTTTATAATATGTATTCATTTATTATATAAAGAAAATTAATTTAACTTATTTTAAATTTTTTTTGATTTAAAATATTTTATCAACTAATAAAATAAAAAATGAATTATGATGAGATTAATGAAATATCTGAATTTCAAAAAGAATTTAGACTTTTTGAAGAAATGAGAAACTTTGAATTTGAAGAATCTGATTCTGACTCTGAAAATGATACATACTTCGTATCTGATGATTCTGATGAAGATGATGAAACTATAGAAATTCAAGAAAAATGTATAGTTCAAATTCCTTCAAAAACAGTACAATTTATGGAATTGTATAAAGATAAACTGAAATGGATTAATTATGTTCCAACTTATAATGATAATATCGATGATGATTATCCTACTATAGATAAGTTTTTTGTTAAAAAACATAACAAAAACAGAAAATTTAGTTTTGAAAAACCATTTAATGTTGAAATTAATTTTACTGAAGATGGGAAACCTTCTACAATTAATTTTATAGAAAAGTTACCTATTTCTTGTAAAAATATATTAAAAGATGATTTTTGCCCTTTTGGAAGAAAATGTAAATACAATCATGATATTCCTTATTGTAATACTGTAAAAGAAAGATTAATATGCACTAAAGTTTCATGCAGATATAAACATATTGCTCTATGTTCTGAATATCCTAAATGTAAGAATAAAGAGTGTAGATTATTTCATCCTAAAAAGTCAGAATTATTAAAATTAAGAAAAGCAAAAACTAAATTATGTAAATACATACTTGATAAAAAAGAATGTCCTTTAAAAGATAAATGTAAATATGCTCATACTAAAGATGAAATTAAAGAAAACGTAGAGAATTGTCCTTTTAAACTATGTAAATTAACAGAAAAGAAAATAATGAAAAATAAAAAAGGTGAAAAAATAACTTTATATAAAAATGTTAATGATAATAAAAAGTGTTATTATTTACATGAGAATGAACAGATTGTAAATTACATTGTAAGAACTTTAAAGTAAAAAATATTATACTTAAAAGTATAATATTTAAAGTGATTTAAAACATCTTTACATTTATAAAAAAGAATGTCATATGTGAATAAGAGAAGAATGTTTTTAGATTATGAAAAGCATGAAAAATATACAATAACTTTTAATATTAATTCAGATTTAGAACATAGAGCAATAAATGATAGACATATTAAAGTATTTGCACAAGAAGGTTTTACAGTAAAATCAAACTTATATAATAACATTTCTTTAATGTGTGGAGTTAAAATAGATAAAGGACATGTATTGATTTCACTTGCAGAAAACTATAAACCAACACTAAATTTACTAAATTCTGTCGTAATAGAGTCTACTGATGATATTAAAATAACTTTATATAATAACGATAAAAAAGATATAAATATTAAAAAAGGGGATTTGTTATGCTGTATATCAACTTATAATGGTGTTTTTAATGCAAATTATATATCAAATAGGGTTGCTTTAGAACCTGATAAAAAAGTAGAAGCTAGGTCTCAAAGTGATAAAGAATCTGTAAAATCTATATTAACAAGTATAGGAGACATAATTAAAGAAACTATATGTGATGAAGATAAACCTAGTTTAGATAAATCTAACAAAGACTCTATTGTATTTGATTTTGGTAAATAATTTATTAAAATGAATTAAACAAATTTTTTCTTTATAGAAAAAGAAATGCAATGTATTAATGAATGTAATCAACTTTATCCAGATCTTAACCAGTTTTCAGAAAATCCATCTGCACCACCAATTTCTGATCATAACTTTAGATTACAAAAGATTAGTGAAATTCAGAATAAAATAGAATGTGAAAGGAAAAGAAGAAAGATCATAAGTAAGAAATATCATAGAGCTTCAAGAATCATTTCAACAGTTGATAATGCATTATTAGCAACTACTATGACACTTGAAGCTGTTGGTATTGGTTTTTTAACAACAATAGTTGGAACACCAGTAGCTATTGTATGTGAAGGTGCAGCATTAGGTCTTGGTTTAATGTCATTAATTGGATCACAAGTTAATAAAAAATTAAACTTAAAAGCTGAAAAGCATGAAAAGATTAAAGTACTAGCTGATGCAAAACTAAATACAATAAGTAGTCTTATTTCTAAAGCTATATCAGATCAATATATTGATGATGTAGAATTTAATATGATACTTTCAGAACTTGAAAAGTTTCAAACTATGACTGAACAAATTAGAACAAAATCTAAAAATAATATAGATGAACAGATTAAAGAGTCAATATTTAATAAAGGAATAGAAAAAGGTACAAATGATATTATAGAAGCGTTAAATATGAGATTTAACAAGAATCAAAGTATAGGAATGATGAATAATACTCTTAAGAATTAAATAAAAAAAACATATATTATGTATTACTTTAACATAATATATGTTGATTTAAAAAAAATATTATTTATATAAAATGTCATATGTAAAAGCTACAGATATTGAAGAAAGATTAAAATTAGCAAAAGAACTTGATGGGTTAAAGAAAAGTGTATATCAAGATTCTATTAATGAAAAGTTAGGTTATGATACTTTACAGACTAACTTGGAAAAATTGTACAAACCAATAATAGATAGTCAATCTGGAATAAAAGAAGGCTTATCTAAATTAGAAAATAAAGCTGATCAATTAGCTATTACTTTTTCAAATCCTGAATATATTACCGAAACTAAAGCAATTATGCCACCTGAAGTTGTAGATAACATGACATTAGGAGCTATCGCAACAGAATATCTAAAGTTATATACTTCTAAAAATAGTAAAAAAGTATCAGATGATATATTTGGTATACATTACAATGAAGGTGATAAAAAATTTTACATTGGTAAAAAACCAATAACTATTGAAGGTAATGATATAACTATTGAAGATAAAAAATACATTGGAAAACCTGGTCTTTGGGAGATTATAGTAAAATCTCATCCTGTTAGATATACTAACGATGATCGTAATAAGTATAAAGAAATTTTAGATTAAACAGATGCAATTCGTTCTGATTTAAATTCAGCTAAACCAAGATCATCTAGAAGTTATAAATACACTAATTTAATAAAACCTATTTGGGAAGAAATTATTGGAAAATCTGGAAAAGGAGTTGTCATTCTTCCTAGTGATCCAAATGCGCTATTTGATATGCTTAAATTACGATTAGCTTCTTTAGAAGCAGGTAATACTGGAGTTAGAAATGAAACTGTTGCTATTTGTGATGAGTTGTTACGACAGAGTCAAATAGATGACGATGAGTATAAAGTATTACAAAAAGCAATAACTTAAAGTGAATTAAAAAAATTATTTTATATATAAAAAAATGACAAAATACTATGATACTCTTATAAATCTTTCAGATAGTCAGAAAGAAAAAATTAAAAAAGCAATTGAATCTGATACTAATGCTGTTATAAAACTAACACATCAAGATCTAAATGGTGAACATAAAATAGTTTTAACAGATTCACAAAGAAACAGAATGAAAGCAGCTTATTTAAAAAATAAGGGTATAACACTTTCACTGAGTAGAGCACAACTTAAACATAATACTAAAGTAAATGGTGGATTTTTACCTTTGTTAGGAATAATTGGAAGTCTAATTGCATCAAAAGTTGTTCCAGCTATAGCAACAGGATTATTGACTGGAACAGCTGCAGCTGCTGGAAGTACTATAGTTAATAAAATTGCTGGAAATGGTATTATTTATGTGAAAAAGAATGGTAGTGGATTTAAAATTAGAAAAGTAGGAAAAGGAGTATTTTTAAGCCCATGAAATGGTAGTTATAATTATTTAGATGGATATTATTCTAAAAATGGAAATGAATATTCATCAGTAGGTAGAGGTCTGTTATTAGGAGAAAATTCTCCATTTAAGAATATACCCGTATTAGGTCTTCTTCTTTAGGTTCTGAAAGAACCCATGCTTCGCTAAATCTCATAATATATATTTTTTAAAAAATATATATTTATCAATTCCACAACGAAGTTGGATAATAAAATAAATCTAATCCACTTCTATACTTTCCATTTAATAAATCAGAAGACAAATCTATAACAACAAATCCATGCTTTTTTGACCAAGCTTCATTACAAAACTTTCATATCATTTGAAACATGGTCATTATAAATATGATTTACATTTTTAGAATCTTGTTTAAACAAGCATATAAAATTTGCATTTTCTCTTATCGTTCTCCTAGGCAACTCAAAATAATTTTGTGCCAAGTAGAAGCAATCTACATTACTATGTCTTCCTCTTATATAGTACTTTTCACACTTGTTTTGTTTTGTTAATTGTAAATCATCAAATATCATTAAATTATTTTTAATAGAGTTAAGACTTTCAGGTTCTGGAACATCCTCTGCTGTTTCAAAAAATTGACACTCTATATCTGTTTTATCTTTTAAATCTCTTGAAATGTTTTTAATAATAAACTCTGGACTTACATTGTTTCTATTTATTTGATCTTGTAACTTAAATAGTTCAAGAATAACTTCTTTTGGTAATTTATTTTCAAAAGAATTTTTTAATATTTTGTATTCAGGTTGAAAAAGAGATTTTCCAAAAACTTGTAAATTATTATAGTCTAACCAACCAGGTCTTAAGATCAAGTTTAATAATAATGTTGTCTTTCCACAACCTGATTTTCCAACAATAATGCCTCTTATACTTTTAGGTAATAACTCATTATTATGACGTTTACTTTTATTTACATTCCATGATAAATCTATAATATCCATTTTTTATTTATGAAAAGTATTTTTTAAATAGATTTGTGTTAAATAAATTAAAATACATATATAAAAAATGTACTGCGTTAAATGTAAAAATAAAACAGATACAATCAACTTAGAGCATGCTGTAAGTAAAAACAATAGAAATATGCTACGTGGAAATTGTTCAATATGTGGAACAAAAAAATGTCAATTTACAAAAGGAAAAACAAGATCTGAAGGAGCAAAAAAAGGAGGTGACTTATAGAATCTATTAATAAATTCACAAGTAATAAAAAATTACCTTTACAAAAGTTTCCAGGTGAAATGCATTTACCAGGTATGAACTTTGCAAGACCTGGTACTAATTTAGATGAAAGATTAACATCAACTGAAATGCCAAAAGAATGGAGTATGGCTGTAGATAGAGTTGATAAAACAGCTTATATACATGATCTTGCTTATAAGCATTATCCAGATAAAGAACATAGAAACTTAGCTGATAAAATGATGCTTGAACAAATGGATGCTATACCTAATCCTACACTTCGTGAAAAATTAGAAAGAAAGATTATAAAACCTATCATATCTGTTAAAGTAAGGTTTGGTATGGGAAATAAAGAACCAATGAGTATTAAAGAATTATGCCAAAAAAACGAGGTGAAATGGACTGATGAACTTGCAAATGAACTTCATAAACCTATTATAAAACATTTTAGAAAAAGAAAAGTACTTTCAAATGGAATAGATGATAAATGGGCTGCTGATTTAGTTGACATGCAAGCTTATTCTAAATTTAATAACGGTATAAAATACTTATTGATGGTCATTGATATATTTTCAAAGTATGGATGGATAATTCCATTGAAAAATAAGACAGGAATTGAAGTTGCTAATGCATTTAATAAAATATTTAAAGATAGGAAATGCAATAAATTATGGGTAGATAAAGGCTTGGAATTTTATAATAAGCATGTTAAAGCATTAGGTGTTGATCTCTATTCAACTGAAAATAAAGAAAAAAGTTGCGTAGTAGAACGTTGGAATAGGACGATGAAGGAAAAAATGTTCAAGTATTTTTCAGCTAATTCTACCAGAAAATACATTGATATTTTAGATGAAATGGTAGATCAATACAACAACACAAAACATTCTTCAATTAAAATGGCTCCAATTGAAGCTAGTAATAAAAAGAATGAGAATAAAGTTTGGATCAATCTAAATGGTAATGTTCAATCTAAACCAATTAATCCAAAGTTTTCAATAGGTGATAAAGTGAGAATCACTAAAAAGAAAGGAGCATTTGAAAAAAGATACACACCAAGATGGACTGAGGAAGTATTCACAGTATCACAAGTTCAGTACACAGATCCACCCACTTATAAAATAACTGATTATAATAATGAAGAAATACAAGGTACTTTTTATGAACAAGAACTGCAAAAAACATGTTAAGAGATATTTAGGATTGAAAAGGTTATTCGTAAAAAAGGTAATAAATCATTTGTAAAGTGGTATGGATATCCTGATACTTTTAACTCATGGGTTGATAATAAAGAATTGAAAGCTATTTAAATAATTATCTTACATATATAAAAAATGAACAACTCAAATGTAAATGTGAATATATGTGTAACAGCTACTTCTGGTAATGCTAATACAAATACCACTGTAACAACGACAACTTCACATTATAGCTCTTCTGGATTGAACAAATGATGTAAGATAAAATTTGTATATTTTACAATAAAATTAAAAAAATTGAAATGAGTTAAATAATTTTCTTGTATATATAAAATGGAAAACGATATGCGAGACGAATTTATGAATTCTTATAAAATAACACAAGAATTAGAATTAGAATATAAATTAAAAACAGAAAGACTTGAAGAATTAAGAGAGAATAAAGGTTATTTTGAAGAAGATATATCTTATTATAGAGAAGTACGTAACCTTAGATATGATGAAAAAGAAGAAGAAAAAAAAATACTAGACTTGACGAATAGTTTAGAAGAAATAGAACTAGAATTAAAGTTAGAAAAATTAAAAACAGATATATTAATAGGTGATAAAATATTAAAAGAAGAAATGATAAAATGTGGAATGGAAGATAAATTTGGATTAATGTCATATTTAATATTAGATAATAAAGTATTAAAATATAAAAAATATGATAAAAAATTAAACGAAATATGTTTAGAAACTTATAAAAAAAGAATAGATGAATTAAAATTTAAATTACAATTTGAAGATGAAGTATTAGAAGACTTGAAAGAAAGATTTAATTCAAGATTAGTGATTGATAAAGAAAGAATGAATAAATTGGTAAATTGCATTGGATTTTATGGATATAAAAAGTTAGAATTAGAATTTTACGACAAAGATATAAAACATTTAAAAAATTTAGATAAAAAAATAAATGAAAAAAATAGATTTAATAAAATTAGATTTAGTGATTGATAAAGAAAGAATGAATGAAGAAGAAAGAATAGAAAGAATAAAAAGAAATGTAAAAGAACTGGATAGTTTGAAAATTTTTAAAGTATTGAAATATTTGAAAAAATATAAAATATATAAAAAATAAAAAAATAAACTAAAGTCTAAAAAGATAATAGAAAAGTTAGAAGTATTGATATTAAAAAAGATAGAAGAGACAGAAGTAAATATATTAAGAGATAAAGAAATGTTAGAAGAGATGAAAGAATAGAAGCAATAAGATTAGATGACAATATAAAATTAGTATTAGATGTAAGATTAGAAATAAAAAGATTAGAAAGAAGATTGTATAAGGCTTCGATGTAAAGTTTAGAATTAATTGTATATTTTTTTTAAAAATATATAATTGTTGAAAATATATGTGTAACAGCTACTTCTGGTAATACAAATACCACTGTAACGACGACAACTTCACATTATAACTCCTCTGGATCGAGCAAATGATACAAGAAAAAAAATTGTATATTTTACAATAAAAATAATTTTTTTGAAATGATATAAATAATTTTCTTGTAAATATAAAATGGAAAACGATATGCGAGACGAATTAATTAATTCTTATAAAATAACAGAAGAATTAAAGTTAGAATTAAGATTTAAAAAAGAAAGACTAGAAGAACTTGCATTTAAAATCAAAAAATTAGAATCAAGATTAGATACTATGCGTGAAGAAGCATATGAATATCATGAATATGAAATAGAAGCCTTGGAAAATAGAATAGAAGAATTAAAATTAAAAATAAAAGACTTGGAAAATAGAATAGAAAAATTAAAAGAAGAGGTAAAGTTAGAAAAATTAAGATTAGAATTAATATTAGGAGAAAAAATATTAGAAGATTTAGTAGTAGAAGCAGGATCAGAAGATGATTTATATTTGCTATCATATTTAATATTTGATGAAAAAAGATTAGAATTAAGAAGATTAGAAAGAAGGTTAGAAGAAAAACCATGTTTAATAACTGAAGAAAGAATGAATCAATTAAGATTTGAAGATGAAGTGTTAGAAGATTTAGAAGAAAGGTTTAATTCAAGATCAGAATTAGTATTTGATCAAGAAAGAATGAATCAATTACAAAATATAGTAGGAGTGTGTGGTGGAAACGGATATAAAAAAGAAGATTTAGAAGGATTAGAAGTATTATTAATTGGAAATAAAAAAATATTATTAGAAAAAATAGAAAATTATGAAAAAGAATTAGAAGATTACGAAGAGTTTAAAGAAAGAATAGAAGCAATAAGATTAGATGACGATATAAAATTAGTATTAGATGTAAGATTAGAAATAAAAAGATTAAAAAGAAGATTGTATAAGGCTTCGATGTAAAGTTTAGAATTAATTATATATTTTTTAAAAAATATACAATTGTTGAAAATGAGTTAAATAATTTTCTTTTTATATATAAAAAAGATGTCTTATGTGAGTATTGAAAATTTTGATGAAGCAAATTTATATGTAAAAGAAATAAAAAAAATTAATAAACCTGTTCCACATCAAAAAGTAGTTATTGGTTACAACTATTCAGATTGTTCAGAGGATTTAAGAGTAAAAACCCCAAAATCGTTTTCATATGGAGTTAATGAAAATAGAGATATAAAAACAAAAGAACTTACAGGATATTCAATTCCTTTTGTATGTGAAAATGATAAATTTATCACAATTATTGAAGCTATTGAAAAATTTTGTAGAGATAAAGTTACTGAAAATGAATCAATGTTAAAAAAAGGTGGTATGAAAAGTCTTAATATACAAAACTTGAATATTTTAAAGTACAAAGATGATGACCATAATGCACATCCAATTCTATATGCAAAAATACCTATAGATTTTAAAAGTAAAAAGATGGATCAAGTATTTAGGAAAAAAAATGAAGGTGATATTTTAGGAGAAAGTCTTATTAATAAAAGATGTGATGTTGTTGGATGCTTAGCAATTGAAGGTGTATATATCGGATCAATGATTCAATCTATTCAAGTAAAATTATTAGATGGAGTTGTATATAAAAAAAAGTACAAAATAGAAAGATCAAGATTTTATATTAAAGATGATGATTTAGAAAGCGAAGATGATTTAGAAAACGAAGATGATTAAGATAAAGATTATTTATTTTTATATTACTAATAATATAAAAATGCGATAGGTCTCTTTGATCTAAATAAAATAATATATATATATAAAAAATGTATATTGAAATTGAAAAAGATAAACAAAATCCAGTTATAATTAAATTTGATGATATTATTAAACTTGATGAAAATAAAGAGTATGAAATGGCTCTTGATAGATTTCAAACTATTCTATATAGTAGTTTAAATAAAAACAAAAAAATATATATATTAAATAATCTTGTAGATGGAAAAATTGTATCTAATAATGGTAATGCTAAGAAAACGACTGTAATGTATTCATTTATGCCTATTATTGTTTCTAAAAATTCAGTTATTAATGAACAGCCATTATCTAAAAAATATTTTCCGTTAAAAACAAAGTCAATTTCAGAAATGAAAATTGATATCATTGACAACTTTAATAAACCTATAGATTTTAATAATGAAAGCTTTACTATAGAATTTTATATAAGAGAGAGAAAAAAGTAGGTCACGAAGTGACAAATGCTATGCTAAGTTCTTTTAGAACTAATATAAATTTTTTAATTAAATGAATTAAAAAATTATTACATATATAAAAAATGTCAAAAACAATACATATAACTTCAAACGATACTGTTTTAAATACTAATATGGTAGTTCCTATTGAACTAGATGAAAATAAAGAGTATGGAATAGCTCTAAAAAAATTAATGACTTATAATAGTTTTCCAAATATTATTGAAGGATTAAACAATACTATAAATATTACTATAGAAGCTAGTGATAATCCTATTTATCAACAAATTAAGATCCCAACAGGATCCTATGAACTTAGGAATATAAATACAATTGTAACTAGATATGTAATGACTACTCTTAAAGATCAACTTGCTAAATATAAAGAGTCTTTTAAAAATGTTTCAGACGCTGAATCTTTAAAAAAAAAGCTGTATATGATAGTATAAAACTTGATCCTACATCTATTATATTTGAAGCAAATTTTAATACTGAAAAATCACAGATTATTATTAATAGAAGTAGCAATATTAGAATACAATTTGATGATGACTCCATAAAAGATCTTTTAGGTTTTAATAATAGAGATCGTGATGGTAATCTTATAACATTTAACTCATCAAAAGTACATATTTCAGATAAAGTTATAGATATAAATCATGTTAATACTATTCGTGTAACAAACAGCTATGTAACAGGGTCAATTATAGATGGTGTATATTCAAATGTTATATATTCATTTTATCCATCTGCGCCAGTTGGTTGGAAAATTGTAGAAGTACCAAATAATCCAACTTATTATAAATTATTATCAAAAAAAATTTGGGATATGAAAACAACAATAATGGATCAAGATGGGCATATATTTACTTTACAAGGGGAGCCAATAAGTAGTGAATATGAAATAAAAGAAATTGTATCAAAATGTAAATCGGAACATCTTTTAGAAAGACAAGTATCTCTTTTAGAAGAACAAAATGAACTTTTAAAAAAACAATTAAGATAATCTCAAAGTGAATTAGGTCTCTTTGAGACCCAGATTCATGCAAGTGATTTAAAAAAATATATAGTAAATAAAATGTTAGATATAAATAAAAAAGCATATTCACACAAGTATGTAGTAGGTGGAAGTGGAGTATTTACAGATATAAATAATATGTATAATCAGGCAAAATCTTCTGATTTTTTTAGAACATTATCTGGTATGAAAACAATGTTAACTAATCATTTTAATAAAAATGGACCTATAATAAAATAGTTTTGTTTTTTTCCAGATTTATTCAAATGAATTAAAAAAATATACAGTAAATAAAAATGTTAGTTATAAATAATAAAGGATATACACACAAGTATGAAGTAGGTGGAAGTGGATTATTTACACCTTTTTTAAATATGTTTAATAAACAAGCATTAAATAATGTACTTAATTCATCTCGTATTATAGCTAGTAAAGCAGTTTCTACAGATTTGGGAAAAACTGCTATAGACGCGGCCAAGTCTGCAGGGAAAGAACTTGCAACTTCTGCAATATCTACTGCTAAAGAAATTGTAATAAATAAAGGTAAAAAAATAATAGAAAATGTAAATAAATCATCCAAGCTGACACCTGAAAATAAACAAGAACTTAAAAATTTAATAAATACTTTAGATAGTAAAGTACATGAAATAGTACCAGACATTAATAAAATTATGATGGGATCATCAATAAAAAGTAAACCTGTTAGAATACAAGATTTAGTTAAAAAACATAAAGGCGATGGGCTTAGAATAATATAATTTTATCAAAATAGTTAGATTTCATTAAAATGATTTAAAAAAATTATATTGTATATATAAAAATGGTAAAATCTGATATATTTAATATTACTCACAAATTAAGATTTGATGAGGAAATCAAAAAGTATGAAGAATATGAGTTTACACCATCTGTTAATTCTAATTTAAATTCAGGAGAAATAAGAATTTATGTTGAAAATAGTGATTCTTTGTTTCATCCACATGAATCATATTTAGAAATTGAAGGAAGACTTGTAAAAACAGATGGAAGTGCATATGCAAATGCAGATGCAATAACACTAACACACAATGAACTTATGCATTTATTTAATAGAATTGAATATAAGTTCTATGATTCAGTAGTTGAATCAGTTAATTTTCCAGGTAAAGCAACTAAAATGCTTGGAATGTTGAAATATCCAAATGACTTTCAACAGTCAAAAGCAATGAATCAATTGTGGTTTAAAGATACTACATCAACTGCAGATTTAGTTAATAATGCAGGATTTTCAGCAAGACAACAATACATCATTCAAAAACCAACTACAAAAGGTTCATTTGAACTTAATATCCCATTAAGACATATTTTTGGATTTTGTGATGACTATGATAAAGTTTTTTATGGATTAAAGCATGAACTTTTTCTGTTAAGAGCAAGTGATGATAATGCAATTTTTAAAGCTGCCGGTGTAGCTGCAGGAAAAGTAAATATTACTAGAATATCATTAATGATGAGACGTGTAACTCCATCTGCTATAGCAGATTTAGAACTTACTAAAATAATTAAATCACAAGAAACACTTGATCTAGGTTTTAGATCGAGGTACTTGGACAAAATGAATGTTCCACAAAATACATCATTTGACTGGAGATTAGGAGTAAGAACTACTGAAAAACCGAGATATATACTTGTTGGTTTTCAAACAAATAGAGAAGGAAATCAAGAACAAAATGCTTCAATATTTGATCATTGTGATTTAAAACATGTGGATTGAACTTAATGAAGAAAGGTATCCTGCTACTAATTATAGTTTATCATTTCCAAATATGAAAATTACTAGAGCTTATAGACATGCATCAAATTTTGCTGAAGATTATTATAATATGACAAATCTTATTAGTCTATGTGGTATAACTCCTTCATACTATAGAGATTTATATCCTATTATGTATTTTAATGTAAGTAAACAATCAGAAAGAATGAAAGATTCAACAGTAGATATTAGACTTAAAGCAGAATTTAATACAGCTGTTCCAGCAGTACTATAATATTTGCTCTCATCATTTCAGATAGAATAGCAAAACTTACTTCTAATGGAGATAGATTAAGATTTGAATATTAGGTTCCTTTGGAACTCAGACTTCACTAAGTCAGATGCTAAAAGATAGTAAAAGAAAATTAATTATTTTAAAAAAATATATGCAATAAAAATACTATTATTTAAATTATTTGAAAATAATTTAAATAAATTTTCTTTATATATAAAAATGAGTGATAGAATAAAATATACAAAAAAGTATTTATTAAATTTACTAAAAGATAATAATATACAACAAACATCTAAAGATCCTATGGCATTAGTTATGATTGCTATGGATAATAATTTAATTGATAAAGATTCTGTAAAAACAAATATCATTACTAAAAAACAAAAAAAACCAAAGATTGAAAGAGTTAAAAGAGTTAAAAAAGAAAAAATAGTAAAAGAAAAAAAATCTGCTGGAAGACCAAAATTCCTTCCAACAAAAGAAAAAAAAGAAAGAGATCCTAAATATGACTCACAACAATTAGAACAGATCCATGGGGAATTAAACTTACTAATATGGAAACTGGTGAAGTTAAAAATTACAAATCATTTTATGACTATAATAAAAAAGAAAAGCGCTCTAAAACTTATATTTTTAGTAGAAATGGGAAAATTGTAGATGGAGTAAAAATTGAAATAATTTGAGCAAGTAAAAAAAAAGAAGTTGATTCATTATCACAAAATAAAATAGATAATGAAAAATAAATTATTTTTATAGACTTTTTCTATAAAAATATAATAAGAAAACATTTTTTGTATCATTTAATTTTCTTTACGTAAAAAATTGAAAATGATATAAATAATTTTCTTGTGTATATAAAATGGAAAATATGAGATTAACAGAATTAAAACAAATCGCTAAAGAGCGAAGAATTAAATATTATTATAGAATGAGAAAAGCAGATCTAATAAGATCGTTAAATGCTTCTCAACCTCAAAATATATTAGATATGCCTATACCAAATAATATTACACAAAATACTTTAACACCTACACAATATGTTCCAATTAATTATATTAATACTATTAAGAGCAAAGTTAATTCATTTGCTAATTGGATTATGGACAATGTTCCTGAACCTATTAAAAATGTTGCTAATGAAAAACTTACATCAATAAAATCTGTAGTTTCAAACTTGTATAAAAGGTATAGAAAACCAATAGAATTTAAATTAACACAATCAGCTCTTAAAAATGTAACTAAGCAATTTTCAGCTGAAGGAGTTGAAGGAGCTGATGCTTTATCTTATATGAATTCAGTTAAAAATAATGTATTTAAAATATTAAATAGTAATAAAAGATCAAAAATCTATATTGTTCTTCAGTGTGTAATGGAAAGTACTGATATTAAAAATGGAGAAACTATATCATCTGTTATACCCTTTTCATTCAATTCAGAATTTGTTTTAGAATCAACAAATTTAAATGACTTTTATGAAATAACTACAAATAAAATTTTAGAATCTATGGCAGCATTTCAACGAACAAAATCAAATTGGAGATTTGTATCAGTTGTAGAGATGAATATAAATATCATTGAATATAAGCCTATTAAAGGTAAATCTTACATTCCTCTTCCTAAAGAGTTAGCAACTAAAAAAGCAATTATTAATATGAAGAATGAAGACAACGAATGCTTTAAGTGGTGTGTTGCTAGATTTTTTAATATAAAAGAAAAAAATTCTGAAAGAGTAGATAAAGATTTAAAAGAACAATCTGAGAAATTAAATTGGAAAAAAATAAAATTCCCAGTATCGTTGAATCAAATATCGCTCTTTGAGAAAAATAATCAAGACATCAGTGTTAATGTATTTGGATATGAAAAATTATCAGTCTATCCTTTACACATATCTAAAAACAAAAATAGGCAACACCAAATAGACTTGTTACTTATTTCAAATGGTAAGACAAACCACTATTGTTTAATTAACAATCTAAGTAGATTACTTTCATCACAAATATCTGATCATAATGGTAAAAAACACTTTTGTAAAAATTGCTTACAATCATTTAGTACTGAAGAATCTTTGTCAAAGCATAGATTGTATTGTGATAGTGTTGATAATATTTACTAGTAAAGACAAAGAAGAATTTAACAATGCAAAAATATGTCACATTTGTGAAGAAGATCTTGAAGAAGATAAAGTAAAAGATCATTGTCATATTACAGGTAAATATAGAGGTGCTGCACATAATAAGTGTAATTTAAATTATAAAATTCCAGATTTCATACCTGTCTTTTTTCATAATTTATCTGGATATGACTCTCACTTGTTTATAAATAAATTATCAGGAAATGGAGAATCAGAAGAAAAAATAAATTGTATACCTAACAATGAAGAAAAATATATCAGCTTTTCTAAACAAATTAAAGTTGATGAATATATTAATAAAAAAGGTGAAAAAAAAGAAATTAAAAAAGAACTACGTTTTCTTGATAGTTTTAAATTTATGGCTTCTAGTTTAGATAGTTTAACTAAAAATTTGTCAAAAGATCAATGTAAGAATATTGGTAAATACTATTCTGGAAATGAACTCAATTTATTGTTAAGAAAAGGTGTTTATCCTTATGAATGGGTTGACTCTATCGATAAATTAAATGAAACACAATTACCATCAAAAGAATTATTTTATTCAAGATTAAATGAAGTAGGAATAAGCGAAGAAGATTATTTACATGCTCAAACTGTATGGAAAGAGTTTAAATGTGAAACATTTAGAGATTATCATAATTTATATAACAAATCTGATGTATTATTACTAGCTGATGTCTTTGAAAATTTTAGAGATGTCTGTTTTAACAATTACAAATTAGATCCTGCTTGGTACTATACATCACCAGGATTAGCATGGGATGCTGCATTGTTAATAACTAAAGTAAAATTAGAATTATTAAGTGATTATGATATGATTTTAATGATAAAAGAAGGAATAAGAGGTGGAATTAGTACTGTCTCTAACATGTTAGGAACTGCTAATAATAAATACATGGAAAATTATGATAAAAATAAAGAATCTACATATATACAATATTTAGATGCAAATAATTTATATGGATGGGCTATGAGCAAACCACTTCCTAAACATGGGTTTGAATGGATGAGTGAAGAAGATCTAAAAAATTGGAAATCTACTTCTTGTATATTAGAAGTAGATTTAGAATATCCTGAACACTTGCATGATTTACATAATGATTATCCTCTTGCTCCTGAAAGATTAAAAGTAGATAAAGTTGATAAGTTAATACCTAATTTAAATCATAAAGAAAATTATATCATTCACTATGAAAACTTGAAACTGTATGAAAGATTAGGAATGAAATTAACAAAAATTCACAGAGGAATAAAGTTTGAAGAAAGTGCATGGTTAAGTAAATACATTGAAATCAATACAGATCTAAGAACAAAAGCAACAAATGATTTTGAAAAAGACTTTTTTAAACTTATGAACAATTCAGTGTTTGGAAAGACAATGGAAAACATTGAAAACAGAGTTGATGTAAGATTAGTTACAAAAAGAGAAGAAGCTGTTAAATTAGCATCAAAACCAAACTATGAAAGTAGAACGATATTTGATGAAAATTTAATAGCTATTCATATGAAAAGAACAAAACTTGTATATAATAAACCTATTTACTTAGGTATGTGTATTTTAGATTTAAGCAAGACTTTGATGTATAAGTTTCATTATAATTACATCGAAAATAAATATAGAGATAGAGCTAAACTATTATACACAGACACAGATTCATTAATCTATGAAATAAAAACAGAAGATTTTTATGAAGATATTTCTAATGATATTGAAAGTAAATTTGATACAAGTGAATTTAATCCAAATCATCCAGCTGTTAAAAATGGATTTAAAGTCGGTATAAATATGAAAGTATTAGCAAAGTTTAAAGATGAGTCAGCAGGAAAACAAATTTCAGAATTTCTAGGACTCAGATCAAAATTGTACTCTTTCAAAATAGATGAAGAAGATAAAAAGAGATGTAAGGGAGTAAAGAAAAATGTAGTTAAAAATTATATAACTCATGAAGATTATAAAGAATGTCTTATGAATAGAAAAGATCAAATGAGAAAAATGAATGTCATAAGATTTCATTGTCATGATGTTTATACAGAAGAAATAAACAAAATAGCATTGAGTGCAGAAGATGATAAAAGAGTTATTTTAGAAGATAGAATTCATACCCTAGCATATGGACATTATAAATTAAAAGAGAGTAAAGCATTGGTTCCTTCGGAATCTAAACCCAACTTTTCATTTCAGATTGATTGGAATGAAAATGATAGTATTGACAGCAAAGCCTGGGTTCCTTCAGAACCTAAGCCTAACTTTTCATTTCAGATTGATTGGAAATAAACAGGCAGGTAAGTAATTTTTTATATCTTGAAGAGATCTAAAAAAATCTAAAACTATTAATAAAATGGATAAATATATCAATGTTGAAAGAATTATATTGCCAAATGCACCCTTAACAAACTTTCAATTAATAAAAGCAGCAAAAAAATTAAAAATTAAAAATTTTAGAGGTGTATTTGTAAGATGAATTACCTAAAAATACACAAAACAAAGAATGTGGAATATTAAATACTGGAGATTCAAGTACGAATGGATTTCATTGGATTTGTTGGTATAAAGATAGGGATGAGAAATTAAGTTTTGATTCTTATGCATTACCACCTCCAGTTGAACTTGTTCAATATTTACACAGTCCTGTTTATTATAATAGTAAAAGAATTCAGTTTGGAGACACTTCTTTTTGCGGACACTTGTGCCTTTATGTATTAAAAAAGCTTGATGAAGGTGTTGATTTTCAAAGTATTGAAAATTCATTATATTGAATTAAAAAATATATATATAGTATATAAAAAATGAGTATGAATATAGCCGGTAGTAATTCAATATATGGTTACACAACAGATGGATTAAATATCAACATTAATGTTGGCAATACAGCCACTACTGATGTTGATTTGAATTCACATAAATTGATCAATGTAGCTGATCCTACAGATGCACAAGATGCAGCTACAAAGAATTATGTAGATAATAATCAAACTTCTAGCAGTGCATGTCTAAAACTAGATGGAACTAATAGTATGAGTGCTAATATAAATTTGAATTCACATAAATTGATCAATGTAGTTGATCCTACAGATGCACAAGATGCAGCTACAAAGCATCTTGTGTTTTTTGTAAATATTGGTCCAAACTTAGCCAGCAAAATTAAACACACTCCTGCACATTTCTTGAGCTATCTATCAAAGTCAGATAAAAGCTTAGCATTTAAAAAACTCACTAGTAAAGAACTTGATGATTCAATAAAAAAATTAAATAAAATTAAAGCAACAGGCTATGATGCTATTTCAGCAAGCATAATCAAAGACTGCTACGAACTTATTAAAGATGTTTTATTAGATATTTTTAACAAATCGCTTAAAACAGGTGTTTTTCCAGATAAAATTAAAGTTGCAATTGTTACACCCATTTTTAAATCAGGAGATGAAAGTCTGGTTACAAATTATCGACCTATATCGGTATTACTTGTATTTTCAAAAATCCTTGAACGTATCATGTACAATAGGATATTTGCATTTTTGTATGATAACAATCTTCTTTATTGGAACCAATATGGTTTTCGATCAAATTACTCTACGGAACATGCACTTATGCAACTTGTTGAAGTTATCAGTGAAGCATCTTCTCATAACAAGTTCACCTTAGGTATATTCCTAGACTTGTCAAAAGCATTTGGCACCGTTAACCATCAGATTTTATTAGAAAAACTAAAATATTATGGAATAAGCCACGAATACCATAAATGGTTTACCAGTTACTTAACTGATCGAAAGCAGTTTATTTCTCTTAATGATGGCTTTCAGACAAACAAACTTAAAATATCATGTGGGGTTCCACAAGGCTCCATCTTAGGTTGCTATTCTTAATCTATGTCAACGATCTATATAAAGGATCAAATACTATGTCTACTATTATGTTTGCAGACAACACCACTTTATTCTATTCTCACAGTAATATTATCTCTCTATCTCAAGTAGCAAATAATGAGCTAGAACAAATATAAAACTGGCTTTTCGCTAACAGCTTATCTTTAAACACTGATAAAACTGATAAAAAGTTTTCCTTATTCCATTCTAAACGAAAGTTTCAATCTATTCCAAAATCCTTACCAATGCTATATATAAATAACATCAATATTGAGCGCTCATTCACAAATAAATTACTTGGTATTTTAATAGACGAAAACTTATCCTGGAGAGCTCATATAAATCATATTAGCAATAAAATCTCAAGAAGTATTGGCATCTTATATAAAACCAGACGAATCTTAGACAAATCTACACTAACTCAACTATACTTTGCATTCATAAATAGTTATTTATCTTATGGCAATATTGTTTGGGGTAGTACAAATAAATCTAAACTCGACTGTCTCCTTAAACAACAGAATCATGCAGCACGCATTATTCATTTTCAAAAGTGCTTCACAAATGCTAAACCTCTTCTAAAAAGCATGAGGGCACTTGATATTTATGAGTTAAATATTTTCAAAATTACACAATTTATGTTTCAACATCAGTCAAAAAAAACGCCGAAGGTTTTCGAAAATATTTTCCATAAAACATTAAACCGATACAACAAGGGATCAACCGGAAGATTTAAAAAACCTTTCCGTTCATCAAAACTTACGAGCTTTGCCATTTCCTATCGTGGCCCAATGCTATGGAACCATTTTACAAGTCTGAGTGGTAAACTTAAAGAAGCCAATACCTCTCAAAAATTTAAAAAGAACATAATCGAACTTATTGCCAATCACGATTCTTTACATGATTTTTTCTAACAATACACGATTATTTCCAATTTTTATTATCAAAGGTTACTGATGAAAAGACTTTATCTTCTTCAGGTTCTCCGGTCTAGTAACTATTATAAATAATGAAATGTACTTGTATTTAATATTTCTAAATATTTTACGGAAATTATCTTTAATTGTATTTAATTTATATATATATATAAATTATATATATATATATATAAATTATATATATATATATATATATAAATTATATATATATATATATATGTATATATATATATATATATATATATATATATATATATATATATATATATATATATATATATATATATATATATATATATATATATATATATATATATATATATATATATATATAGGGCCGGCGCGAGTAGGGGTCACGTGGGGGGGGGTGCCATTATAACTTTTGCCGCCTAAAAATCAGATAATACCTGGAAAAGTTAGGGAACTTTTTTTGAAAATCTTTAAAATCAGGGAAAACTCAGGGAATGCTTTCAAGTTTTATATATAACTTGAAGTTATTTTGTAACATACAAATTTTGAGTTTTTATTTTTATTGAAAGTTGCTCACTACAGTGGTTTTGTAACTTTTATGAAATATAGTAACCATATGTTTAGATAATTAATTAAATATAATAACATAAGATATGACTTCAGAGAAGACCTATTTTCAAGAAGATTGGTTACAACACCATATTTATAAATATTTTTAGGTAAAAAGCATCAATCTATGATTTTTATTTTAGGAAAATCAAATCAAACTAGGATTTGCAGCTGAAACAAGATTAGCTTCTTTACAAAAGAAAGATATAGTAACAATTATTGACATTTAAAGTTTCCAAAAAGATTGCTCTAACATATATGTACAACTAATTGAAAAGTTCATGGAGTGAACTCCATTAGGGTCTATCATTGTACGGAATTCTCAGGTTTTTAATCCTCATGCGTTGATAACAATGACTCCAGAAAATGCAGAGGAGTACAAATCATTATTGACCCACTTAATTAGCCTAAAGTATCTTTCACCAGTCTTTTCTGATAAAGCTATCAATTAACTTACAAATTTCTTTAGAGAATCAAGGGTTTATCAAAACAATTTTCATGAATTCAATAGAGATAGAGATAGTTTAGACAACTTTTTTTTAAAAAGTGCAATCTAAATAAATATAACAAGTTAGCATACTCAGTGTCAAAATACTTTTGACACTGAGTCATGGACAAGCTTCAGTTGAGAGAGGTTTTAGTATAAATGCTGTAGTACTCAAACAAAATTTGAATGAAAAATCAATAATTGCATGAAGATCATATGCTATCAAATAATCTTTAGCCACATAATATTGAAATTACAAACAAAATGATAATCAATGTAAAATCAGCCCATGAAAGATATAGAATCTACCTAAGTTTAATAACAGGCACTAATAAAATCTTAGATCAAATGAGAAAGATGCTAAATAACTTTATATAAAATAGATCTCATATAAAATTTATATTTAAAAAGTTACTTTGTTCAAAATATTACTTTTTCAAAATATCTTTTAAAAAAAAATTTTATTTTATGTTTCTAATAGAAGAATAAAAAAAAGGAATAAGGTTTAAAAAATTCTGATAAAAATATTAGGGAAACATGGATTCAGTTGCGAAGGTATTATATCCTTCAACATTAACAAGGAAAATTATATACTTTTTACCACCCGAAATCAGGGAAAAAGTACTTGAAATTGGATGAAAATCAGGTAATAATCAGGGAAAACTCAGGGAAAATGGGTTTCTAAAACTGCCATGAACCCTGTAAAAGTATTTATGTATGGAAACAACTACGGCGTAATGATCTGTGTGTGTTAATGTTATCAATAAAAGCTGTTCTGAACATTTTATAAAAGGGCAACTAAAAAAAAATCATAACAAATTTAAAAACAACAAAAAATCTTAAAAACATTCAAGGAAAGCAATATTTAGTTGATGAAATTCTACTGAAGAAGAAGATAGTTATCCCATTCGAATGGGAGTTTATGGCTAATTTAAAATGCGTTTATAGATAATTTTGAGTTTTTGTGACATTTTAGTTTTCATTTTGTTATTTTCTCAAAATTAGTTTATTTCTGTTAAAATAATTAAATTTTTTATTCTTGATTTTATTTTATGAAAAAATGGAATATTTGTTACCCTTGTTACATTTGTTACCCTTGTTACCACGGCTGTTTCAGAGTGGACATACGGCTTCTTGTTGTTTTTTGAAAATAATTACTTAGGGAGTGTTACTAAAACTTTCATAACTTTTGAAATATTAAAGATAAATACGTTTTGTAAAAAGATTATGAACACCGATTAAATTTTTAATATTTTATCATTCAATATAATAATCCAAGGCTGCTATGATTTCTATATGAACGCGTAATGACGAACATGGCAGAATTTTGAAATTTTAATGGTACTTTTTAGCAAAAATAATCAGAAAAATCATATTTCTGTTGGCTAATATGTAATATAAACATAGTTAGACCAAATATAAAAAATACTAACATTATTTACACCGAATGAAAACTGATACATGCACTTCAATAGGCAAAATACTTTCTTTTTTTAAAAAATTTAGAACAAACAAAAAGAGTTTCGAATTATTTTTGCTTTCAGTCGTAGAATAATTTCCTGACACTTAGATCAATATTACAATATTAACACTTTTCTGTGGAAAAATAACACATTTTTTATAAATATACATAACAATATAGGCAAATTAAATAATTTGATAACTCGTTTTGGTGGATTGACATAAATACTATTTTTTTTTAGTTAATATATATATATATATATATATATATATATATATATATATATATATATATATATATATATATATATATATATATATATATATATATATATGTTCTATAAGTAGTAAACGATCTTTGCATGCAATTGATACTAGTTTTATTTCCATTCCATATGGAAAATACTCTTCATAATCTTACTGACTTCTTATGTTAAATGTTGGCGCTTCATGCTTCTTCTGAAGTAAGGTTTAACTAACGATGCCGCATCCAACAATTTATGATGTTTCGTATTAGTTGTCGTTTATTCATGAATGAAAATTTTCTTTATGATTTGACTGAAAAAAACAGCCAAAGTTTGTTTTATTTATACACTAAAATTTGTCTCGCTAAAAAAGCTGTTTTAATAAATTTTATTAAATAGTAAATTGGAAAGTAACGCAATTAAAGTTATGTTATTGCTTTAAAATATAAACAAAAATTTTACACATGTAACTACAAATTTTGTTGCTAAAAGCAACAAACTTTGCCAAGGTTGAAGACGTTTTAGTTAGAAGTACAGAAAGTAATTTTTTTGATTTTCATGTGCATATAGGGTTGTAATTTCAATAATTTGGTGAACTTAACAAAAATATAACGTTTTTCATATAAAACAAGTAATAACAAAAATATCAAAGCTAAAAAACCCAACTTAAATTTTTTTTTTTTTATCCATGTTCACCAAAATTCTGATAAAATATACATTCGTTTATAAGTATGTAAAATTTCAACCATAAAGCATGTAGCTTAAAATATCAAATCTTAATTGGCCCAAGACAGGTTTTCCTTAAAATACGCAAAAAAAAGAAAAGTGATTCCAAATCATTTGCAATATTTTTACAATTTTTATTTTTATTCCGTTTAATCAGAATATTTATTTAACAAGGAAAGATAGATGTTTCATTTTTTTTTATTAGAACACAAAAGCGTTTATAGAAAAAAAAAACATTAATTTAAAGTTATTGAATTTTTATACTTTATATGCCGAAATTTTTTAAAAAAATTTTATGCGGAAATTGTTTTTGCTACATTGCATGAAACAGCCGTTTTACGCTTGTTAACCTTGTTAGGGTTTTTACACGAGTATTGATTGCTTCTAAAATGACTCTTTCATCAACGTTTTTGGTTGCTACTAAATTAATTATTTACATCATATATTTGCTTTAGCATCTTAAAAATAATATTAAAAAAATGTACTATTTTTTATATTATAATATATACTAATGGCAATATTAGTATTATTTATATAGTTGTTGGTTTCAAAATACTAGAGCAGTTTAATAAGTAAATTATTATACTATTTATATAGATAGAATTTAAAAATAATAACATAATTTAATAATTTATTTAGCATGTTTAAACAACATAAATATGTTCACTGTGTATGAGTTATGCAAATTTGCAATTAAGCAAACTAAAAACAAAAAATTAAGCAAATGCAAAACAAAATCAAATAGAATAAGAAAACCTTATTAAGGTTTACTTGCTTGATTTAGTTTTGACTTAGTTGAGATCCTTAACTAAGTAAACCTTAGTTGCTAAAGTTTACTTAATTAAACCTGATTTAAGAGTTTTTAGAAAAAAAGATATCTAGTTCAAACACAAATAAATTGCTTAAATAATCATATATATAGAATTAATTTCTACATAAAATTAATAAAAATAGTAGACTTTCTAACTTTAATTTCTATAAAACCACACATTACCAAAAAGTTTGGTAATAAACGCTTATTTTGTTTACTTTATTTGACCTACAATGGCGCAGCTTGAGCGTTAATTATGTCGTGTCGTCATCCGAAAACTATCTATACCTCTGTCTACGTCCATAAAACCAAGTGTGTTGGCTTCCTCGCATGTTAAAGAACAGTTTATAAACATTTATTTGCTACCCTAACCCGCTCCAAAAGAGATTTTTTTATTTAATTTGGCACATTTTAGTAATAAAATTAAACCTTTGTGTTTTTTAATATTTTAATATTTATTTATCACACCTTAAAATGACATTAGCATCATTAACTGTGGCTAAGTATTAACTTTTAAATGTTAAATTGTAATAAAATAACAATCAATAGGGTAAGTTGGCGAATTTCGGGTGGCATCGAATTTCGTGCAAACAGCTATTCACATCAAAAAAATCACACTGACGCTAATTCAATCAATGTGTTGTTTAACGTTTCAGTTAGTACAACCTTTCCGCATCAAGTTACTGCTAACCCCATGTCAGTAGTCGAAATATTTATATTAAAAAAGCTATTATAAGTTACGATACATCGGTATTTAACGTAAAGTGAAAAAACGTAAATCTTCTTACACTTTACTTTTACTCTTAAATGTACATAAATGAAGTACGACATTTCTTTGAAAGAAGTACTAATCGTTCACCCAAGTTTAACGAATATGTTTGGAAAGGTAAAAAAAAAAAAATAATAATAATAAACAAATACTTTTTTGATGTAAAAAATTTCTGCGCGAATAATCGAAAACATTATATTTCGTGCATTATGCCCGAAATTTAATTTACACAGTATTAAATTTCGTGCATTATTTTATTTTTGATTTTGAATGCTTTTATGATTTTAATTATCTTTAATAGCATTTTTAAGGTTGCTAGTGACGTTTTTAAGACAAAACAAAAAAATTAAAACAACAGCTGCGAAATTAACCGCATGGCTGGATTTCTTTTTAGCAATATTTGAATAAAAAAAAAAATTTAAGCAATATTTGAATTCAAATTTCAACTTTTTAAAAATATAGTATCATCATAGTAAAATATACAAGTTACAATTTTTTTATCGTGACTATGAACTCTAAGAAAAGACAGAAGTACCAAAAATATAACGAGGTAGCTGTTATGGCCGCTGTTGCTGATGTTCGAGACAATAATTTTTAATCGAGAAAGGCAAGTTTAAAATATAATGTACTTTCTCAGACAATCGGTGATAGAATAAATGGCATATACGGTTTCGCCATGCAAAAGATAAGTTAGTGTTGTTTAAAATATTTATTTACTATGCTAGATGTAATTCTCCATAAGCAATAAAATTGCATAAGATTTTTTAAGAAGTTAACGTATTTTTTTTACTTAAAGGTCGCAAACCTGCTTTAAAAAAAAAAGGACGAAGAAAGAATAAAAGGCTTTTTGATTAAAGCATTAAAAATAGGATATTGTATTTTCCAAAACGATGTACCAAGCATAGTAAAATATTTTTTAGACATTAAAGTTTGAAACTACCAAAATCACCTAGTTGTATTTCCAAGAGGACAACCTCGTTACAATTTTAGACCATGTAAATCCATCTGACTATGTTCTTGGGCGATCCATAAACGGATCTTATAGTTCTTCTAATTCCTTGACAGAAATGTTTACTTTCTTGAGGTGCTTGAAAAAAATGGAATTGTTTTTACCGGAGAATGTCCTTGTAACGTTTCGAAGACGATTAGAAGAAGGCTATGACGTTGAGAGTGATGCGACTACTTCTGGTTGGCAGTGGAATTTGTATAAGTGGTTGCAAATTAATTCAAATAAAAATATTTCCACCCCTAAAAAATTGCTCAGTTGTCAAACTATAACTGTTACAGAAGTACAAACCTGCAATAACTATATTTCCGGTACATACAATAATACTCAAACAAACATAGCGTGTGTAAAACCTATGCAGTTTACGAACATTATTATCTCAACAACTACAGAATCCAATAATTTAATCTTTAAAGAATTAAATTTTTCTGGGTAAGTTTGACCACCATATCATAACCTAGTTTTAATAACATATTCCTTTAACCATTAGCTTCATCTCATAAGTTTTACAAAAATTGATAGTATTCTCTATTTAAAAACTACCTAACGATTTCAAAAAATGTAATAATAAGCAGAAAATTTCAAAAGAAGCTTGTTAAGACGCAACATGCTGTCAGTGAAATCGATTTTTTTAACCACCAACAAGCTGTTCAAGAAAATAAAATAAAACAAAATGAAGAAAAGGAGGAAAGAAAAAAAAACGAGAGAAAATACATCAAAAATGATAAAAAAAATGTATTAACAGCTTTTTTTAAAAAGAAGTAATATTGCAGAATCCTCTCAACCCTGACTCAGCATTTATTTTAAAATAAATTAATTGTTTTTTATTTTATTGGTTTATAAAAACTTCTAATTATTTTTTAGTTCTCTTTTAAGCATTAACGAAAGATATATTTTCAGCGCCATTTCAAAATAATATTCGACAAGTAATGTTTGGGACTCACCCAAAAGATTTTTGGTGTATCCTATATAACTCTATAAAGTTTTTAATATCCTAAATTTTTTTTATAGATCTTAAAAGTTAAAAGGCCTTTTAACTTTTAGAACCTGTAAAAACATTCATTATTAGGTCCAGTGATCGAGCCTATAAACAGGCTCGATCCTAGGTCTAATAAATAGCCGCGGGCCCCACGTTATATTCCAACAAATAATTCAACTCTAAGTCAGAAATTTAATCACTAGTATAATATTTGCAAAAAACTATATATAAAATAAGTATTGCATCTTGAATAAATCTGCTAAATTTAACTTATAAAAAAAAGTGAACGAAATTAAATTGTCAACTTGCACAACTTCGTGCAAGTTGACAAAGTAAAAAAGAAGATTAGCAAATCTAACTAGTGCTGACAAGGTAGGAATTTTAAGTTTTTTGAAGAAGTTTAAAGTTTCTGTATTATGGAGATGAAAATATATTATTCGTATTGATTGACGCTGAGCTGATAACAATTTATTAATATTACAGTTGCCAATTTGTCCCCAAACCTGATAACAGTAGTTAAGATAAGACTGGAAAATTGTAAAATACAGATTCTTAAAGGTATTTTTATCAACGTAATGGCAAGTTATTGAGAGCATGTCATTAGCTTGATTAAGTTTTTTTACAAAGTGCATCTTTATGAAAATTCCACGAGAGGTTCGAATCTATAATATTACCTAGATATTTAACAACGTGTGTTGGATATAAACGTCTATAATCAATTTTAATTTTAGTTATATGATTTTTGTATAAAATTTTTTGTCTTGGAGATAAAAAATATTAGCTTCGTTTTTTCTAAGTTCAGAGAAATTAAGTTTGCATTTAACCAATTAACTAAGCCTTTTAGATCTAAGTTTTTATTTTTACGCAAGGAATGATGAGACTTATTAATATGCAAAATATTTATATCATCAGAAAACAAATGGACTGATAAGAAGTGGACAGAGTTATTTAGATCATTAATATAAGTCAAAAACAATAAAGGGCTAAGAACAGAACCCTGGGATCACCACAAACCATGTACTTGTTATTTGATTTGTAACCATTAATGCTAACAAACTGTTTCCGATTCAAAAAACAAGATTGAAACCAATTACAAGCAACTCTTCAGATTCCGTAATGTTCAAATTTAAAAATTAAAATGCTATGATTAACGGTATCAAAAGCTTTTTGTAAGTCGAAAAAAACACCACCAACGAAATGACCAGTATCCAGTGCCTTTTTTATTTTTTTGGTTATACTTATTAAAGCGTGGCAAGTAGAGTGTTTTAACCGAAATCCGAACCGAAATTCATTTAAAAAGTTAAAGGAAGTTAAAAATGAGTATAATCTAGAATACATTAGTTTTTCAAGTAGCTTGCTAATGTTAGATAGAATTGAAATTTTACCATAGTTAGTACATGAGAGTTTTGAACCAAGGAGATATTAAATAGCTTAAAGAGAATATAAGAAAATTTAGAATCAAAATCAATAAGAATGTTTGTGGGGATGCTGCTAGGACCTATTAATTTTCTAGGTTATAAGTGATGAGATTTCAGAATGATTTGTTGATGATATCAGTAAACTATGAAGATTTGGATGTTTAAGATTTCTAAATTTCCCCATCTTACATTACCTTTTTATAGGTAATGTAAGATGGGGAAATTTAGAACTATGTTTTTGAGCTACATTTGTGAAAAAGTTGTTCAATTTTTTGCAGATTAGAGTTGGTTCAGTTATGTATGTTTCGTTAACTTGTAAGCAATTTAGAGGTACATTATTGACATTTTTGACATTTATTAGACTTTTTTTGCCTTTTCAGGTTTCATGAAAATTTTTTACATTTTCTGAAAATAATTTTTTTTAAATGTATTTTTTACTCAGTTTTAATAGATTAATTATGGTATATTTATTACGTTTAAAGTTTTTAGTTTAATTATATTTGTTCGATCTTTTGTCCTAAACATTTTTCCTTGAATAAGATTTCAAATTTGAATTGATTTTATCATTTCTTTAGTAACCCATGGTTTGAATTGACGCTTGAGCTCTTAAGATTAATTTTTTTGAGCGGCACATGACAATCTCACAACATGACAATCTCACAACATGACAACCTCACAACATGACAATCTCACAACATGACAATCTCACAACATGACAATCTCACAACATGACAATCTCACAACATGACAATCTCACAACATGACAATCTCACAACATGACAGTCTCACAACATGACAATCTCACAACATGACAATCTCACAACATGACAATCTCACAACATGACAATCTCACAACAATATTGTTTGAGAGATAAATGCTTCAAAATTTTACACCGTTTTTATTGGTAATGTCATTCCAGCCAACTTTTAATAATTCAGATTTAAACAATTCATTGTTATAGTTTTTTAAAGTTCCTGTGGTATAAATTATGATTGCGTGTTATAAATAATTTGTTGAAATTTGGACAAATAATGAATTTAGGTAGGTAATCAGAAATAGAAGTTGTTAGATTTCCTGAAATAATTTTGTATGTGGTTACATTTGAAAAGATATTGTCAATGATTGTAACAGAATGGTCAAAACTCTCGTTGGTAGCGTAATAAATGGGCGAATATTATAAGAAGTAAGTAAGTTTAAGAACTCAGAAGTTGCAAAGTCAGAGTTTGACTGTATTAGATCCATGTTAAAATCGCCAAGTAGAAAGACAGGTTTATTTTCAGTAGATATTTTTTGGAGAAGGACAGAAACTTTATTATTGAAGTCGTTTGCATCCATGCTTGGGTGTCAATATATGCAACCAACAATAACTTTAGTTTTTTTGGGAAAAATTATTATATTATTTATAAACCAAAATTGATTCTAAATAGTTTGGTGTGTATATGATCAAATCATTTCTTCTTTTATAAATCAGTCTTTTTGATAAATATAACAAGGTTCCATCACAAGAAGATTCGTTTGGTGTGTGCTCAAAATTATAATTTTGAATAATAATTAGATGTGTGGAAGGAGATTTTTTTAATCTTGTTTCTGTAATTCCAATAATTCTAAATTCAAAACTAATTAATGATAATAATATGTTCAGTTTTTTAAAGTACTTTTGTAAAGAGGATATGTTTAAATGGAAAAACATAAAGTTTATGATGTCAAAGTTATGAGAACAATAATTTATTAATGTCATAATATTGACAATCAACATTAAAAGATGAACAGTTTTCCTCATCAGAAACTGAAGCATGGATGTAATAAATTTATTAAATAGGTTATAAATTTTATTCAATCCCGATGCTGGAAAGCGTTTAGTTGAGAAAGGCAATTCATCAGTTATAATAATTTTATTTGAAGAGAAGAAAAGTTTAAATTCATTATCAGGTTAATGGAAATCTTTAGTACAACTTACACTCAGCCATGTTGAGCGTTTTGATTGTGTTAAATTGTACCCATGATTATAAAGCCTGCTACATTTTGAGTCCAAAATAAACATACATTACATTGAGTTGCACGGCAACTCATTCTAAATTTTTTTGTACAGGCAGTGCTTACTCCCCGAAAATTAGAGGTCATAGTAAAACTAATGAGAAAGATTAAAATTTTTTTTTTGCAAAATTTAAAAGAATACTTGAAGTTGTTAAGTTTTAAAGGAAAAGAAAAAAAAAATAATAAAGAAATAACAATGAAAAATAATAATGATAGAATAATATAAAAAGCAATTATAATAGCAACAATTATAATAGTAGTAATAACATTTATATTTGCCGTTAATTAAGCAGTATTAATGAACAAACTAATATAAAATAATAGTTATAATAATCAAACAATAGAATAGTAAGTAATAATATATCACAAACCAAAAAAAAGAATATATAACTAATTATAATTTAAATAGAAAATTATATTAAAATGTCTAATATTATAAATATATTATAAGCGAAAACTGAAAAAACATAAAACAAAATTAAATATAAGTAAAAATAATATATTAATAACTAAATTTAAAATAATAGTAATATATTTAACAATTTTGAATGGTTTAAATCTTTTTCGAATTCGAAATTCTTTTGTTAACTCATAAACGCTTATCTATATCTTTATTGGAAGTTGTATTTAAATTGAGTAGAAGTTTAAAAGTACTTTTTCCTTTTCCTTTTTTTTTTTTTTTAAATTCATTTTCTATTTGTTCATCAAATTATTTACTTAATTTATTTAGTTTAGATTAAATTAAATTACTTTTCTTTTTTTTGTATTTATGTTCCTTCTACTGCTCCGTTAAAAAAAACATCCACCATTTTAAACATTTAAAATAATACCCAATTAATAATTTCAGTAAACTAGTACTAATTTTTTGAGTATATAATAATATAAATATTTTGGTTAACAATTAATTTTCAAAACTTATTAACTCTGATAATTGTAATACAGCTTTAGCTTCTTTTTATTTACCATCTTGGCGCAAACTGTAACCTGATGCAATATTTTTACAACAGTTCTGAATATGAAAAAGATAGAATTAATAGCGCCAACCTTGTTTTCTTTGTTTTACTACTTGAAGTATTAAAATTCACCAGTAGTCTACCAGAAACTACAGTTGGGGTAAGAGCAGAGTAATCTTTATCAATCGAAGCAGTTAGAAGAATATTCTTTTTATCAACAACAACTTGAACCGATCGGTTCAATTTGTTTATTGCAGATACTGTTTGTTATTAGCTATTGTTTCTTAATTTGTAGATACTGTTTCTCTTCGTATTACTTGTAGCTATTAGTTTTTGTATTTGTAGTATTTGCCATCTTTATCGAAGTTGGCATATTTGCCATCTTCGATAAAGATGGCAAATATGCCAACTTTATCGAAGTATATTTTTTAATTTTTTTTTTTCGAAAAAAAAAATAAATAACAAAATAAAGCTTTTCATTCTACAGCATAGAAGGATACGGCATGATAATTTATACAAAAATATATACAATTTATAAAAGCTGAATGTTAAAGCTATACAATGGTTTATAATATAAATTTTAAGTAAGTTTTTTTTTACTTTTATGCACCACCTGGCCCGACTGTTTCAAACTTGATTCCGAAGCGAATACTCTAAACCACAGCGCCAGGGCCGCTCATATATAAAGTACTCTTATAGCCTGCAGCCGCACAAGAGTGCCACTACATTAACTGAAGCTTTAGGATGGGACAGCAATTTTTTCTTTCATTATTCTTTGCTTTTTTGCTATAAAAATTATATATATATATATATATATATATATATATATATATATATATATATATATATATATATATATATATATATATATATATATATATATATTTATATATATATATACACACACACATATAATACTGTTTCAAAATGAATTGTTTGAATAGTAAGAAAATAGGAAAAAAAATGGAACTAATTGAAAATTTTTAATAAAAAGTTAACTGTATGACACAATATATAATTGAAACTTTGTTTTAAAAATAATTCCCTCAACAACTTAATACTGTTGTATATAAAAGAAAATACGAAAAAAAGATATAACGAAAAAAAAAATCACGTGATTAAGTATATGATAAGACAAAAAAAAAAAGACTAACTTTAGATTTTGATTTGCAAATTCAATAATATATAAAAAAGTTTATGGGATGAAAAATCTAAGATATAAGAATTACAATAGTCTTTTGTCTCGAGTTCTTCTCCAAGAAGTAGTAACTAAACTTTTTTCTACTTTTTTTTGAAAGTTTTGTATTTTCAATAGGTTTTTTTTCATGTAATTTTTTTTATCATCATTGTTAATCATTTTTATGGAATATTTTTCAAAATGTTTAAACGTAAAGACAAATTTGAAACTTAAACCGACTTTTGAGCTGAAGATTGTAGTTTTGCAACTTCGCTAGACATATCTGCAACTACACTCTCTATCTTCGCATATCGATCTTCAATTCCGTTATTTAACATATACTCATCTGCGATAGCCGACCAATCAAACACGTCCCAAACTGATACCATTTCTGTTGCAACTTCAGGATCTTTTTCTATTGCTTGGTCTTCTTTTGAGTCAAATTCAGATTTTGGTTTGAAGCGAGCCTTTAAAGACTCCAAACAACAGCATCCTTTATGAAGAATACAAACCCAAAGTACAGATAAAAGAGCTGCTAGCACATTTGCAGGAACAGGTATGGAAAAAGATTTTGTCATGAAACGAATGATGCCTGCTCTTCCGTACTTCCATTCAATATCCGATTTTTCGTCAAGTATTGTATACGTGTTGCTCATCATGGCAATCAACATATTAATAAGGATTATGACAGCTAAAACTTCATATATGGCAAAACTAATAGTTCCAAATATATATGTAAAACTGGGATTAGTTATCATTTCCGTTTCATCTAATGCTCCTGGGGGTGATGTAAAACCAAAAAGTGCAAAAAAGTTCTCATAAAGCATACCCCAGATTCCATCTTGAGCATATCTGTTGGAGTAAGAAACTGTAGAAGAGGTTACATCCACTTCTGTGAGACCATAAACTTGCTTAAATACAACAGCCGTTTGTAATGTTTTAGCAAAAATAAACAAAAACATAATAACGAGAAACTTGAAAACATCGAATACCAGTCTTTCGATTATCACAGACCAGGGACCAAACATCTGATTTAATGAAAGAAACAACATAAACTGACTCATAAGAGTTACTAAAACAACTCCAAGAATATTATCTCTACAGTACATAATCTCCAAACGAGTAGAGCCACTCATAAATATTGCAACTACATGAGTTCCAATGGCAGAACCCATAAGTAAACATATAGCAACTCGAAGTGTTTGCGAATCCGGTTCTGTGATTTCAGCTAAAAAGTGCCCGGAAGCCCAAAGTAACAATATCCACTCAGTGTAAGTAGGAAAAACCTAAACGTTGAAATAATAGAAGTTATTATAAAGTATTTTTTAGAATAACAAAACTAATAATAATAATAATAATAATAATAATAATAATAATAATAATAATAATAATAATAATAATAAATAATAATAACTAATAATATTAATAATAATAATAATAATAACAATAATAAAAACAGCAATAACTAATATAATACTAATATTAATTATAACAAAACAAACACACACACAAACATACACACACTTAAACATACACACACACTCAAACGAACACACACAAACACACGCACTTTCAAACCATAGTCATAAAAAGTATAGTCTGGAAACGCAGGCCGTTTTTAATTGTTTAAGTTGAAAATCGGGTGGTCTTTGTAAATACGGTGCAAAACAAACTTTTATGATGGCTGAAAGTTCAAAAGATTTGAATAATTTTGGGACTATTTTTGAGTTGCATCAAGACGAGTGTGATTCTATTTTTGAAGTTACTGACCAGGATTTGTTAAATGACGTTGCTGAAGAATAACATGCTTCAGATATTCCACAAATAACACTTTCCTGTCAATTTTTGTAACAAGAAATATTTGAGCTCTAGAGGTCTCACTCGTCACGTAAATAGTAAACATTTCGATGTCTTATCAAGTCATTCTAGCATTTCATCAGATATTAGAAAAACTAAAATATCAGAAGAAATTCTTGATCTTGAAGACTTTCAGATATATTTAGAAAGAAGTGTTGCAAAGCTTTCATCAGATAACTGTTTTGATTCCATACAAAATCATTCAGGTTTTCAGATATTTATAAGGAAGAATACTATCAACAGTATATATCTATTTTACTTGCTGCTAAATATCAAGGAAGCGATAATTTGCATGAGCACAAACTTGTTAACACGCGTAACAGATCAAGCTTGTGGAAAATGAAAATCGAGGCAATTTGTATTTTTATTACCGCTGAAACAACCTTTAAAAAAATGGTTAGTAAGTCTATCAATAAAATTGACAGCAAAGATATTCTATCCTCACTTCTTAAAGATACAAATGTTTTATCTAATTTTTCAAGAAATAGAAGTGAAACTGATACTTTTGTTAATAAAGAGGTTTGTTTAAATGTTCTTGAGGACATCTTGAATTTGTATGTGAAAGCAAGGACATTTTCCTGTGTCAAGGATAATCTACAAGCTTACAAAATTAAAGTTCAACAACTCAAGTCTAAGTCACTGCGAACTTCACTAAAAAAGAAGAGTACTTATTAATATGTATATTAATAAGTATGTATATAATCAACAATATATAAATTTCACATTTGACAATTGAAAACAATTATCTGATATTATCTCAATTTATCAAATCCATTGCAAAATTAGCATCTGCTAAGGTTGCATCTCTTTATCAAGCTCGACACTTTCTTACTCCAGATTCTATTCTCTATCTCTATTAATCTCAAATCCGTCCCTGTATGGAATACTGTTGCCACATCTGGGGCGGATCTTCTAATGATGCTCTTTCTCTTTTAGACAAGGTGCAAAAACGAATTGTAAACATAGTTGGACCTGCTCTGGCAGCCAATCTCCAACCTTTGTCACATCGTCGTAATGTTGCTTCTCTTTCTCTTTTCTACAAATACTATAATGGGCACTGCTCTAAAGAGCTAGCGTCCCTTGTGCCATCTACTAAAATTCATTCTCGTGTTACTCGCCATTCAATTAAGTCTCATCCTTTTTCTGTGACTGTTCCTAAGTGCTTCAAAAACTCTTATTCTTCTAGTTTTTTTCCTCGAACATCAGTTCTTTGGAATTCGCTTCCTTCATCTTGCTTTCCTGATTCATATAATTTGCAATCTTTTAAGTCATCAGTCAATCGTTATCTTGCTCTACAGATTTAGTCTTTTCTCTTCCAGTAACTTCCAACTCTTATAGTGGTTGCTTGCAGCCTTGTTGGAAGTGAAGATGTAAAAAAAAAAAAAAAAAAAAAAAAAAAAATTTTTAAAACAGCTATTTTCATAGCTACAAATGGCTAAAAACATTTTTGTGGTATCAGAATATATATTACTAGTTTTTTATTAAATTGTTTTCTTTTCATTTGAAAAAAGTTTTCTACAATCAATTCAATTAGTCAAATAAGGTTTTTGCTTTGCAAAAAATTTAAATAAATGGGAGTTGAACTCAAAATGTAACTATATAAAATTTACAGAGACTTTATTTTGTGAGGATTGGAAACTTTACATAGTTGATAGTTTTTAGATAACATTTAGGGCCAAAATGGTTTTTATTACAATATTCCAAGTTTTTTCAGACACTTTCCTATTTATTTTGAGCTTATTGAGTTTGCTAATTAATTTTTTTTTATTTAATAAAATTAAGTTAAAAAATCAGTCTGTTTATCATAATTTACTAATTATCAACAAAAGAATCATATCTCACAACTAAAAAAACCGTTTAGAGTAAACTAACCTTAAAATAAATATAAAAGCACTCATGAAAATTTGCAGCCACCCATTTATGAAGTCCTCTCCCCAATTAGAAATTTTTAAACAAGAGCATTTACTTTGCACAAGATCAATATATATTTTTTGAGAGTATATAAAATATGCAACTACAAGGGAGGGTTAAGGTTTAAAATTATGCTGATCAACCATGTTTTGAAGTCAGAATGTTTTTTCACAAATTTTAGGTTTTGTTTGGTTTTTTTTTTTAGCTTTTTTTAAAAAGCTAAATCTTTATGAATTAAAATAGATTGTAAAAATTTTTACATGAGTATTGAACTTTAGTTCGAGAATCTTATGTAACACATAAGCATTAAAATCTTTTTCATCATTATTTGAGCCCTTTTCCCCTTGTAATCAAGTTTAATCATTCAGTAGACTCACTCTAACTTCACTTATAACTCCAATACTCTTATTTATATAAACTTTTGTTTATACTTATGTCAAAAAAGGATGCTTTGCAAAAAATTGTGATGATTGGAGCCTGAGAACAAAAATGACCCAAAATTTTTTGCCCCCCTGCCCCAATCATTAGAGTAACAAGTTAGTAAAATATTTTTGTACATTTCTCAACTAGGTTTATATTCATTGATAAACTTTAAATGTCATAGTGAAATATTTTAGCGTTCAAAAATTAAGACCTTACACTTTTATTTTATAAAAGCAGCCAAGAAAATTCAATGTTTTCTTAAAAAAAAAAGAAGCTTAACAAGCAATCTTTTTTAACATAAATGCTTTGTTTTAACTAAAGATTTTAAGCAACTATATAAATAAAACTGAGGCTATTATCTATTTACATTTTTTTAACTTTAGTTAATAATTATGAAATTTTAGCCTCAAATTGTCTACTACACTAGTGTTGACCTTTGGGTTATCAGCGGGTTCGACACTAGCATATTAGACACTAATCAACCAATCTATTCAAGCGAGAAATTTTTTTATATAATTACAACCCAGTATAATATTATTTAAATTTATTCATCTTTTATTGGTCAAATCAATCAATATTGGGTCATGAAGTATCTGTTCATTTAGCCAATAATGTGTTTTAACAATTTGTATATTATTTATTCATTCTGCATGGTACTGGCTCTTCATTAATTTCAAAGTAAACCTCTTCCTTGGAATTACCATCTTTTATAGGTCGGAAGACTTTTTGATTTCGAATGGTATTATCATTATAGCCAAAATCACAGACAGATAGATTATCTTTGCCAGAACCAATTTGGCATTGTCCAAAATAATTTTCAAGTGGATCTTGACAAAATCTTTCTGTTAATACATAAGACACACCATTAAAAAGTAAAAATTTTATCAACTCAACAGCAGAATTAACAATAATTTTAATCCCTTCATAGGTTTGCCACGATATAATTATTTTACTTTTATCATTTAGAGTAAAGTTAGCTTGACGGTTATTTAACCACTTTTCAAAATATGGTAAAAATTCTGTTTTAAGCCAGTTAAAACGATAGTTGCTAACAGAAGGAAATGGGACTAAGAATGGCTTTGACTTTTGAATTGATTCCATAGGATTACTAATATTCTAAATATCAAAAAAACTGTCAACCATTGAGCAAAAGTTAGCTATGGCAAAAGCATCTGAAGATCCATAGTTAGGAAGGACTTTACTCACAGTATTGCTAAGAACTCGAGCTTCCAATTTGACGTTCATAATAGAATAAGATGATAATTTTATGTGATTATATGATAATTTTGGAAGTAGATGTAAACCACATGTTTGGTCTTCTTTAAAAATGTCTGCTATGTGACTCCATAGAATCTATAAACCATCATTCCACATGTATCTAGTACATTTACTAGAGCCAGAGCTATAAATACAGTTTCTTGTTGTCTTAAGAAGATGTGGGAGGGGGGGGGGTCAGATATAAAGTAAATATACCTTTCAGGACAATATAGATTTTTATCTACATCTTTTTATTATTAAAACTAGATAAACATGAATGCATTTAAAAAAATTTTCGGTTAGGAGCAGCACCATCGCAAGTTGTTGCTATAACTTTTAACTTTTGTTGCTTTATGTGAACATTCCAGTTCACATAAAGCAACAAAAGCTTTCCAAAATATGGGAAAAATTAGGGTTGATGATATTCCAAGTGTGGCAAAATTAGCAAGTGTAAACTTAAAAGGGTTAACTATACTGTGTATCATAAATACTAGAACATGAGTTGCTACTGCATCAACTTTTTGTAAAGTTGCATAGTTTAAATCAGTTTCACTAAGGTTGACAAATCATATAATTTCTCCTGTGTGTTTACCTTATACAAGATTTTCTTGAATTTTAACTTCATCAAATAACAATACAATATGTTTTTTCTATTTCACTAAAATCTTTTACTTTTGATTTCAACTCTTTTACAATATCAGGATTGAAACCACGTTGAGGATAAATACAATTCTTGTAGTCATGAAGACGACTTGGTAATACAAGAAAACCAGTACCAGACTTATTATCAAATCAAATATCCTCATATGCGCTAGGAGACTTTGCACAAAGGCTTAGGCAATACCGTATAATCATAGGATGATATCGTACAGATGTTGGATTTGATAATAAGTATTTTTGTTGCTCATTCCAAAAGAACTTCATAAATGGTGAAAGATTATATTTTTCAAAAGCATTTGACATTAGACTTTTCATATCATCATTAAGGTCAGAGGTTACTTGAAATGAATTTTTTTGAATTTCTTCTTGCATATTTTTTATTTCTTGTTTTAAAAAAGCATTTTCAGATCAATAGTTTTGCAAAGTAAGTTTAATTCTATCAGGTGAAGTTAATGAGATTGGGGCATTCAATTGAGCAGGTTTTGTGATTGTTTCAGCTTTACGTTTTACAGCCTTATGATGTTTATTATTATGTGACAATTCCAAAGTTTTACATTCATTACAAGTATTACCTGACTTTATCAATAACAAACACAAAGTTGACCTGTTAAATTCAGTCTCAAATGTAGTAATTGAAGTAACAATTGGGTTGTACAACTTTGTAAGAATATGTTTTTTAAAAATGTTTGAACCAGAGGCAACACCCTGACATAATGAGTAAGTTGATAAAAGTGTAATAATAATTGATAAAGTAATGTTTTTAACTGATTTGTTATAATTAGAATATATCTCATGCTTGTCTAGTAAGTTCCAAGCAAAAGATCGTATAGTAAATAATAGGCTAGGTTGAATATATACTTCATATTGGGGTTGTAGGTGAATATTATATATTATCTAATTTGAAAACTTTGACTAAATCTTTTGATATAACAATTTCCCATGAATCCAACATAAGGGTGCTGACACAATCTACAAATTCTGAAAACGATTTATAAAAAGAATGTACATCATTTTGAACTTTGTCAATTTCACAGCAATCTTTATTTAACTCAATACTTAATGTTGGAAGTTTTGATATTGCTAAGGAACTAAAAAAAAGGAAAAAGAAAAAACTACTTTTTGGTAAATTTTTTGAAGGTAAAGATCCTGGTAAAAGTCTTGCTCTAGCTGAATCTATAAAAAAATGTTATTTCAATATTTTTAAAACAATGAACTAATAATAGACTTATTTAAAATAATATTCATAAATGCTATCAGAAATATAAACATATATATGTATATATATATATATATACACACACTTGAATACGTGAACACATAGCTTACTTTTATTAACTTCGTGATTTTCAAAATGCTTTTCACATACATGTAAAGATTCGCTGACAATTTGTTTTCTTAATGCTGAATCAATCAAATGATCTTTTGTGATAATCTCTATCAATTTTCTTCTCCATTCAACATTATAGTCATCCTGAACTTTAGGAAGACTGAATATAGCTATACCGTGTGAACGGTATAGCTATATTCAGTCTTCCTAAAGCTATATTATACAAGAAGTAGTACAACCACATATTGAACAATTTGCTCCAGGCATTGTACTTATAGTTAAACTATAAAAAATTGTTTGTTTTGCACCTTAAAGTAGGCTGGGTACAAGAACCTAACATCACGCAAAAACTATTGTTCCCAGGCCGTGTTTCCAGACTATTTATTCTTATGACTATGTTCAAACACATACTCACACTTAAGAACTGGTTTGAAATAAAGATTGAGACATTTAAAATAATTCAATATAAAAATGAACTAAAGCATTTCTTAAACTTTGATTTTCTATTATCACAGTTTTTGAACACATGTAAATAAAATTTTCTCAATAACTAAACACACAATTTCAACTTTGGATTTTAGTCGCCCTGTGCTAGCTTAAAAATTTTGGCTTTAGAGCATGAAAAAATGGTTTTAAATTTTATTTATTTATTTACTTTGAAAAATAAAATAATTTTAATCAATTATTATTACTTTTTTTTTCACCAGATCAACTTTTTGAAGAAAATACGCCTTTATAATTACAAAAATCTATGTAAAGAAAAATTGACAAACATAAAATTGTTTTGTATCATAATTTTGAATAAATCTAAAGATACTAACAACTATATGATTTATTAAAATAAATCAGAAAAATCCTTAGTGTTATATGATTTATTAAAGTAAATCAGAAAAATTCTTAGTGCTATATGATTTATTAAAGTAAATCAGAACAATCCTTAGTGATTTATTAAAGTAAATCAGAAAAATCCTTAGTACTATATGATTTATTAAAGTAAATCAAAAAAATTCTAAGAGCTATACGATTTATTAAAGTAAATCAAAAAAATTCTAAGAGCTATATGATTTATAAAAGTAAAATTTAAACATTAGCACTTATCATAAAAAGAAAAAATAATTATTATAAAACATTTAAAAACACAATAATAAAAAAGTACAAAATTAAAAAATAAAAATTTATGTGTGTTTGAATTTTGTCATTGAAAGTTTCAATGACAAAACTCTCTTTTCTTTTTAACTTTAATGTATCTGAGGTTTGACTAGTATTTGGAAAAGAAAATCAATTTACACTTCTTATTTGATGACTAAAAACAGAATAGGATAGACTAAACAACTTTAGACTGAAAAACAAAACAAACAGACCGAAAATTATTACTACAAGTAATATTGTAAGAACCTAGAAATATGCAGTTTCAACAATCTAGAAAATATTAAAAAAATTGTAATGCTTTCTGGATTTTAAATTTAAATAAATCACAATGCTATTATAAGAAAAAAAAATACCTCTATATGTGAACGATTCCAAGGAACAACAATAACAAAAGATAAAATAATTATGAAGTATATATGTGATACAATATGGCATATAAATTTTATTGTAGGTACTTTGTTCCAATGATGAAACGGTAAGCAAAGAAAAAACCACAAAGGTGGACAAAGGAAGCAAATTAAAGCTAACAAAAGAGAATATACACCTTCTATTGGCACACCATTTCCTATAAGTAAATAAACGTTAATCTAATAAATTTATTTTTTATGATTGTTTTCAAGAACATTTTTAAACTACCAAATATTGATCAAACCTTTCCACAGATCAGTTAAATAGCTCTGCACATTGCTGTGCGCAACACAATCTTTAAATTCTTCATCAATCAATACATTGAGAATTGGTCTCTTTGCATCGTCTACAGCATTAAGCAGTTCTTCGGTTCCGTAAGTTGTTGCTACATGAAGAATTTCATAGGTCATATGCTAATGAGAAAAATTAATAAATAAAAAATAATTTAAATTTTTCGTAAAATATAAATTCTTGAAGAGATAATAAACCAAGATAAACTTGTTGATAAAATTGTTCAAAAAACTTAATATTAAATTTAAATTAATATGATACGAATATTATTTTTTTTATTTCATATTCAAGTTTAGAAGCATTTCTCGATCAAGCTTTAAGATTATTGAATCCTTCCTTTCCAATCGTAGTATAAAAGTTGTCCTCAATGGACAGCACTCTTCTTCTTATTCTGTAACCTCAGATGTTTCTCAAGGGTCAATCCTTGGCCCTATACTCTTTTTAATTTACATTAACGATCTTCCAGATATTCTCACATCTAAGGTGGCATTATTCGCTGATGATACTAACATTTTTTCTTGTCATGATAAGAAGCCAACACTCTCTAATTGCTTGGAGGGGGCATTTGAGCTTGAAAAGGATCTCACTTCTGCTACAGCATGGGGCTCACAGTGGCTGGTGAACTTTAATTCAGATAAAAATCAATTTTTTTCAGCCAATTGTTATCGCAATAATTTAGACCTTCCTTTATTTATGAACGGTAATGTACATGAGTCATCTACCCTTCATCATCTAGGATTAACTCTTACTCTTAACTTCTAACCTTTCTTGTAAACCATATTTCAAATTCGTTGCAAAATTAGCATCTGCTAAGGTTGCATCTCTTTATCAAGCTTGACACTTTCTTACTCCAGATTCTATTCTCTATCTATAAATCTCAAATCCGGCCTTGTATGGAATACTGTTGCCATATCTGGGGCGGATCTTCTAATGATGCCCTTTCTTATTTAGACAAGGTGCAAAAGTGTATTGTAAACATAGTTGGACATGCTCTTGCAGCCAACCTTCAACCATTATCACATAATCGTTGTAATGCTGTTCTTTCTCTTTTCTACAAATACTACAATGGGCACTGCTAAAGAGCTAAACTAACTAAAGAGCTAGCGTCTCTTGTGCTACTAAAATTCATTCTCATGTTACTCGTCATTCAATTAAGTCTCATCCTTTTTCTGTGTCTGTTCCTAAGTGCTTTAAAAACTCTCATTCGTCTAGTTTTTTTCCTCGAACATCAGTTCTTTGGAATTCTCTTCCTTCATCTGGCTTTCCTGACTCATAATTTTTAAATCTTTTAAGTCATCTGTCAATTGTTATCTTGCTCAACAAACTTCATCTTTTCTCTTCCAGTAACTTCCAACTCTAATTAGTGGTTACTTTTAATCTTATTGGAAGCAAAGATGTTAAAAAAAAAAAAAAAAAGCTATTCGAGTTTAAGAGCCTTGCTCTTATTTGTTCAGTTTATTTTTGAAAATACTGATATTATTAGCATTAACAACTTGATTGGTTAGGCTGTTTCATTTATTCACTATCCTGTTAGTAAAGAAATGCATTCTTGCTTTTGATATACAAATATTTTGTTTGTGCAACCGTTGATTATGACCTCTTATTTCTGGATATAAACTGTTTATTGGTGGATTTATCTTTAATTTACTTTATGAAATTTTTTTTATATTTTATGGTATTATATTATTTCTCCTATTTCTCTTTGTTTTTTCTAAAGTTGTAAACCTGAATTCTTTTAGTTGCTATTTATAGCACATAACCTATAGTGACATAGTTGTTGTTTCTTTTTCATAACAAGTATTCCAAATAAGTGAAACATATCCAAATGGGGCCGAACTAACAAAAAAAAGAGCAATTTCATTTATTTTTTATCTATGTATTTAAAACAATGTCTTATTTGATCTAATATTCTGTTTGCTTTTCCTGCTATCATATTTAAATGGCTTTGTCATTTTAAAACATTAGATATTAAGAAAACTAAACCTTGTTCTTAAGAAGTTTTTAACATACATTTTTAGTATATTAACATGCATTATTTGTTAGTTGAGTCATAGTGCAGATTTTTTTTCCTGTATGCATAATTTTACATTTTTCTGTGTTGAAGTGTAACAACCATTTCTTACTCCATTTACTAAGGTTAATTAAATCTTCTTGTAATATGCAGTTGTCATTGATATTTGAAATCACCGAAATAGTTTTTGTATTATCAGCGTACAGTTTACAATAGTTTTTTATTTCTTGTGATATATCATTAATGTATATAACAAACAACAATGGCCCCAACACTGAGCCTTGTGGCACTCCACTTAGTACTTCCTTCCATTCTAATTTATAAGCAACCCTACAACCCTTACAACCCTTTGAGTTTTGTTATTCAAAAGCTTTGGCAAAGCCCAATAAAGCTTTTGATACAGTAGCACACAAAAAAGCTTTGGGGAAGCCCAAAAAAGCTATATCTATTGAAAAACCACTTTCCAAAGACTGTAATGAAATCTAAAAACTCTATTTAATTTTTATTCCAAGTAAAGCCATGTTGAGAATCTGATATTTGCTTATTTTTTACAAGACGCTCCATCAAAGCATTTTATTACACTCTCCATTACCTTGCACACAACAGAGGTCAGTGAAACAGGATGATAATTTGCCACTCTAAGTTTATCTTCTTTTTTGAATAAAGGAATAATATTTGTGCACAACCATACTATTGGAATTATGCCACTTAAGTAAGATGGAGATAAATACTTGTCATTGACAAACTTTATTGATCGATCATTAATTGTCATTTGGAATTGAGATATTATAAGAATATTCCTTCATAACTCTTAGATGCATATTATCTTCTTCAGTAGATTATTTACATTCAATTGGATTAACTTTTTAAAAATGGTGTCAATGTTTAAATACAGATTTGCAAGTGATTTATTAAAAGTTGGTATTTTTTTTTGTTGAAAAACTGAATAAAAAAAATTATTTAGAACATCAGCATTATCTGACTCATTTGTATTTTTTAACTATTTCATATTCATACTCATTGTAGATTTTACACATTTTTTTGTAACCTTGTTAATATTTTTGTATTCCCTTAACAGCTTGTGGTCTCAATATTTGGAATTCCTGCACTTTATCCAGTTATTGTTAAAAAATTTTCAAAAAAATTTTTAAATAATTACTAATAGTTAAAAAACTCTCAACATCTTATTATAAATAACTATCAAAAATTTAATATAATAATTATTAATAATTATTAAAAAATTCTCAACAACCAATTATAAATAATTACTTATTATTAAAAAATTTTCCACAATAAATTATAAATAATTACTTATTGCTAAAAAACTCTCAACAATAAATTATCAAGTTTAATTTAAATTTTATTTAATTTGAATTTAAAAAAGATTTTAATATTTAAAATAATGTTTAACTTAAAAGAATTTAATTTAATTTAAAAGAATATTTGGACAATAGAAAAGAAATGACAACATAATTTTGTCAAAACTGTTTGATATAACTAACTATAAATGTGAAATTTGTTTGTGAAATAAATATAACTTTTTTTAACATCAAAGATATTTGACTTTGATATTAAAAAAATCTTTGATGGAGCTAGAATTAAAAATCTAGTAACAGAGAACAAAAATAATATTTATTCATGCTGAATTGTGCGTAAATTAGTGTAAAAATGTTTTAGTTTAATTCCGGAGACAATATCCTGCCATGTTCAAGGATCTTATTTAAAAAAATTTGTTTAAACCTGAAAACGGCCATAGTGCTTTAGCAATCAACCAATCAGTTTTAATGTTGCTCAAAGATCAACATATATCTTCAGATAATAGAAAAGAGAAAAGCGAAAGAATTAAACAGCCAGCCAATTATAATATGACCTCAGCCGAGGCTATAGCTTTTAACAAAGCCAAACAAGAGTCGAAAAAACAAAAACTAGACAAACAAGCCGCCAAATAACTATCTAGAGATCAAAATAAAATTGCTGCTGCGCTTAAAAAAAAAGAAAATGCAGAAAAAAGATACAAAAAAAACTATAGAAAGCAAGTCTAAAACAAGCCAAAAGCTTGCAAAATAACAGTTTGATTAATTAATTTTATGTTTATATGTTTTTTCTATTTTGTATCCATACAGAATTAGATTAATACTACCCTAATTCCAGATAAAAACAAGTTTTTTAAAAACTTAAGTTTAGTGAAATTTAAAATTAAAACAATATCATTTTTTTATATCATTCGATTTGTCTTGTTGCTGCACATATTTTAGTGTTTTTATTTTTTCAAAATTAGTTATAATAAGCAAGATATTTAATTTTTACTTCAAAACGTCCGTAATTAGGTAGTTTTATGGTAGTAATTAAAAATGATTGGAAAAAAAACATGACATGAAAAATATACCTAAAAAATATGTCAAGCTGATATTGCATTAAGTCTTATTTAAGATTTTATTGTTTATTTTCATAAACATTTTTGATTTCACCAAGTTAGCAAATATGATAATAGCAATTGTTAGATGATAATACCTAGGCCAAGTATTTTTTAAGCAGGTAACACAGCTAATACAGTGGAGAAAAATTAACCTCGCCATATTCTAATCCAATATTAAGTAAATCTGTTGCAAATTTGTGCGGTGCATATTTGGTATCCACACATATATAATTGTTACAAAGAACAACTTTTTAGATAATAATATGGCATAGTTAAATTGTGGTACATTTAATAAAATCATAAAATGTATAATACTTGATATTTGCGGTAACAAATAGAAATAACTTTTCCTTATACGAGAATTGCATATATCGAAGATACCTAAAAAAACTGTAATATTTTTGAAACGGATGTCAAAATATAAAACGCATCTAAAACGCTTATGAAGGCATCTAGTCTTGTCTCTTATATATAAAAATGTCAAAAAATATAAAGCCAAAACCATAACCTTACTATTCGTCATGAAGAAGCTAGATTATAATTTGCTTGGCTGGAAGAGCGGTATCAAGTTCTCTTTACTGATGATGAACCCTAACCCTAACCCTGACAACCCTAACCCTAACCCATAACCCTAACCCTAAACAATCTAAATGATCCTGATGGCTATCAATATTACTGGCACGAACTTTCAAATAAGGAAGAAGCTCAGCTAAGTAATAACTTTGGTGGTGGAACTGTTATGGTTTGGGGAGCTTTTTCTTTTGCTGGAAATCCACTGGCATGGATTTTAACAAAAATGAATTTTACTACATTGATTTATTAGAAATTAGTTTGCTTGAACATGGTGAAGAATCAATGGATGAAAAATTCACTATTCAACATGACAATGCTGCTATCTATAATTCAAATCTTATAAAAACCTTGGTTTAGAGAAAAAAATATTCACATAATTGAATGTCCCTCATGCAGTCTAGATCTAATCCCAATTGAAAATCTGTGGGAATACTTCCTGGAAAGGTTTATGAAAATGGTAAGCAATTTGGATCCACATTGGCGCTGAAAACTCGTATCAGATAAGCTTAAAATGAAATATCTATAGAAACTATCCAAAATCTTGTGACTATTATGTCAAGTCAAATATTTGAAGTTATTAAAAATTCAGGAAACAATACTGAATATTAAATGAGCGTAAAAAAAAAAAAAAAATGTTCTTGTATTAACGTAAATGAGGCTAGTTTTGTTTTCTCCACAAATTGAATACTTTTAATTTTTATTCCATTTGTAATTACTTAAACATACTAATTTATAAATTTTTAAACTACAGTAGACAATAATAAGAAATAAAGTAGATTTAATAATTGTTTTAATGCCATTTTTGTTAAATTAGAGCAGAAAATAAAGGTGAGGCTAATTCTTTTTTCTCCACTGTAAAATTAATAAAATATATATATATATATATATACTTCACAAAACTCGGCAATTTCCAAATAATCATCACTTTTGTCTTTAACTCTTAAAGATTCTGCTCTGTACATCAAAGTAAGTTTTATTGCAGTGTAAATGGGTGCTGGAGAATTTAAAATGAAATCTTGTGCTGACTCATTGTTATTCAATTTACAGCAAATCATCAAGTGTCCTAGAAACTAAATTCAAAAAAATTTTAAATAAAACATAGATTTAATATTTTTTTAATAAAAAATTAATAATAAAATTAATAAAAAATTCAATAATAACTAAAATTTACCTTTTTATCTTGCAATAAAACTGTGACTTCAAATTTATTTAAAAGAAGAAATGACATTACTTCAAGATGGTGATTTTTTGCAGCAAATGTAAGAGGAGCTTTACCATCCTATAAACAAATTTAAAATATTTCTGCAAAAAAAAACTGAGCAAATTTTTAGTGAAACCATTTATATGGTTAACCTTTTTTTTTAACAATTTTTAAAATTTTTCTACATTAAATAACTTTTAATAATTATTTATTTAGATAAAGATTGACATGACACAGATTTGGACTGAGAAAAAAATAGTAATAATATTAATAATATTCAATTGAAAAAAGATAAGGGAAATAAAAATAAATAAAAATAGTACCACATCTTCTATAGTGGAATCAGAACCCATTTGAACTAAATACATAACGATTTCAGTAGAACCTGAATCAGCTGCATAATGCAATGGTGTCCAGCCATTCTAAAAAAAAGTGCTAAAAAAATTATTGGTTATGTTTTTACCAACTGATTGTCTAAAAAAAAAATTGTTTATGTCTTTACCAACTGATTGGCTAAAAAAAAATTATTGTTTATGTCTTTACCAACTGATCGGCATACAAATACTTATTAAGCATCTGAAATATATTCAATTAATATAATTTCATAGATCATCTGCAGGGTTTTCTGTGCTGTTATTACTTCTATTTATTTCTATCTTATATTGTTCTATTTCTCTTTTCAACAATGATAAATTTTATCAGCAAAAAAAAATTTTGCTGATAAAAAGACAAAATAAGCAAATAAAAATTCATCATAAGAAAAAAAAAATCATCATCATCTACTAAAAAGTTCTTTCTTTCTTCAAACCACCAGCAATCATCATCTCAAATTAACGTTCACAACAAATTTAAAAAATAACTCAATAATGCACAGCATTAAAAATATCCAAAATGATTCAGATGATATCTTCAACCAAACTAATACAAGAATAATGATGCATTAAAACTGTTTTATTTATTTACCACTGAAAAAGGTAAATAATAAAAAGAGTTCATTGCCTTAACATTCTAATCGCATAATAAGACAATGATAACATTATAATCACATAATAAGACAATAATGACATTATAATCACATAATAAGACAATAATAGCATTATAATCACATAATGAAGACATTACATATATAAACTACAAATAAGTATCCCAGTCATGGCAATCAAACTGGTTCACAGTCTAGATATGAAATACTTGAAAACTGTCAGCCTCATCATCATTTTTTTACCAACCACATTGTTTTTAAATCAAACACCATACCTAATCAGACAGCAAATGACAATGTCAAACTTTTTAAAATATCATTTCTCTTATTTAATTAGAAAACCTGCCAAAGACCATCTTCTACTGCTGACAGGATATGCCCTATTTAAAAACTTGTTTGAATGCTATGCTAGGGTTCTATCTTCACTTTTTAAACTTGAGAGAATTTAACTTTCGATTTTCAATTAATAATTATTTTACAGCTGGTGTTGTTTATATTAATAAAATGTATGTTTTTTTTGTAATTTATGTTTTATAATTAATCTTAAATTATCAATTTTATAATGTTAGTTTACAAATTAATTGTTAATTCCAACTTCATTAAATAGGTTGAAGTTAACAATGAAAAAACAAAAACGTACATTTTTAAATATTATATAAATAACAATAATAAGATTAATATACTAAAAATATATAATTTTAAACACAAAAAAAATTTAATAAATAAAAACAGAAAATCAAATTTTTTTACCAGGAAAATTGGGAACCTCATAATTCTCATCTATCGACATGCTATTTTGTTTTATACCATTACTTAATAAATAATAAATAGCGTGTGTTCAATTTTGATATTTTGATCTTTTAATTTAACAAATTTTACTTTTAATTGAAAAAATTTAAAAGAGTATAACAAGTTTTGTTAAATTCTCTCAATGTTACAAAATGGAGATTTTACCCTATTATTCTAATGTCACAATATATCAACCTTATATCTCAAATGTATCATATCCTTATCTTTTAAATATACCTGAATTTAGTAAACAAAGTTAAAAGATCTGGATTTAACTGTATTTTATGTAACTGGGATGTGGTGGGGAGTTCAATCCCTATCATGCAGCTGTTAGTACTGAGCTCAACTTGTTTCTCCATGAAGCATCCTTTTTCATCAAGTTTTGTGTCAGAGTTATTGAGTTGAGAGAGGGTTGTAACCACAATCAAAGTAGCCTTTAGTACACAATTAAACCACAATTAAAGGAGCCTGCTATCTTTTATATATCAAAATTTTATATATTCAAAAAAATTGTTGATGTTTAACAAATTTCTAACAAAATCGTTTTTAACATTTTATATTCACAAACTCTTGACTGTAAAAAATGTTTTAACGTTTATTTTTTAAGTAAACAAAAATTTTTTTTTAATTTATTATTCAAATTGTTTTATGAGTGTTTATTAAACAATTTTAATTAGCAAAATACATAAAGATTTTACTGAATGTATTCAATTAAATAATCTTAGAGCAAAGAAAAAGTTGTTTATTTTTTAGTGATAAAACCAACTTAATTAAGTGGTATCAAGATTCTAGTCAATAAATATTCAACAAATGTAAAATTTCTATATAAATTTTAAATAAATATAGTAAAAATCAATTCTTATTTGTATTACATATTTTTAAAACCAATTTAAAATATTTAATATATAACAAAATTTCTTTTTTTTTTGTTGACACATTTTTAAAGATTTAATATATATATACTTCACAAAACTCAGCAATTTCCAAATTTTTCATTTTTGTTCATTTCATAGAACAAAACCTCAACTCAAAATAAAAAGGTAATATATGGTGGTACTTGGTTCAGTTGATAAATACTTGGTTCAGTTGATAAACACTAAATAATAATAGAATATTTTGTTGCCAAAAAAATATAACCTTATCTTGTTCATCTATATTAGCACCTTGTCCAATAAGAAGCTGCACAAGCTTTAGTTGTTTATTTCCTGCTGCAAAATGAAGTGCTGCTCTTCCATTTGCACTTTTAGCTGAAATTTGATCAGCTGAGCGACTTAATAGTAAACTTACAACACCTGCATGGCCTTCTATTATCGCCAAATGTATTGGCAACAAACCCTGAAATGTGCAGAACAAAATAAAATTTAATTAAATAATTTTCTTTGCTTTAGTTATTGCAGTTAATAAACCAACCTTTTTAGATGTTGGATGATCAATTACAACGTCATCTGAATTTAGAAGCTGCCTTACAATTGCCTCATGTCCATTTTTTGCTGCATAATGTAAACAAGTAAATCCATACTAAAAAAACATTATTTAAAATGTTCCAGTCTTATCAGAACATTTGTTATAAAATAAAATCTTTTTATTAAACATATAATAAAAATCATTATTATACTGAATTAATATAAACTATATTACACACTAATTACAAACAAACATATATTAACATTAATAATAATAGTATACACTGTGACAATTGATGAAATCAATTGTAGAGCACAATAACAGAAGATGTCGCGCTATAACAGCTATAAATGTTTTTATAATAGCACTTTTTACTTTTTAATGTATATAATCTTTATTTTGTTTTATTTAATAAATAATTTTTGCAATAGTTAGATTTATTAAGTTATTTTTTGAATTGATCAATTGTTATTGATTCTATAATATATGGCAGTAAACCATTCCAAGCTTTGACAACTCTACATGAAAAGAAATTAAATCAAGCATTACTCTTACAGTATGCCTTTGCGAACTTTTGGTTTTGACCACGAAAATTGTAATGCTTTAATTGAGCTTTACATATTAAGTCATTTATCCAACTAATCTCCTCATAACCTTCTTGTATTTTATATTAAAAAATTAAATCTCCTCATAAACGACACTCTTCTAATGTTGTTGATTTCATTAACTGCAATCTTCTTTCATATGGCATTATTTTAAAAAACCGATACTAGTTTTGCAGCTCTTCTTTGTAATTTTTCTAACTTTAAAATGTCTTGTTTCTGATAAAGACACCGTATTTGAATAGCAAGCTCAAGATTTGATCTTACATAAGTTGTATATAATTTTTTTACCATATTTGAATCAAAATATTTGAAAGTTTATTTAATAAGAGTGAGCATTTGATTTGATTTTCCTACAGCTTTACAAATTACATCAACTCAACTATTTATACAAATAAATTTAGTTTTATGATACAATGGTCACTTGAAACTCAAATAATAGTTCATAATTTTTGCTAACTTATATATTTTTTTTAGATACATATTCATATAGATATATTTTGTTGATAAGCAGATACTGCCAGCTCAAACTCTTAGGTGAAAACCTTTCTATGGCTTTTTAGGAAACTAAAAATATTTTTCTCCCAAAGTATATCAAGTTGGTTCTCAAAAGTAGCAAAATTTTATAGAAGTCCAAATATAAGTAAAAATTAAAAAAACAAAAATAATAGTAAATGTTTTGAAATTTATTGCAAAAAAAAACATTTTCAAGCAAAAGCATTTTTTTAAACATTTTTTAACACTTTTTTTTTCAAACATTTGAATTTTAAAAAAATCATTTTTTATGAAATCATCATAAATTTCACTTCTTTTGAGACTCAACTTAAATAATTTGGGAGAAAAATATTTTTGGTAATATATGGCACTCACCTTGTTGTTGGAGCATAACTTTTTTTTAAACTGATTGAAATAAATGTGACTTTCTTGATCAGTAACAAAATGTTCATTAGCTTCTACTAAAGGCCGAAATTTTTTTTTTTTTTGTCATTACACTAATATATATTCATATATACATATAAATATATATGTGTGTGTGTGTGTGTATATATATATATATATATATATATATATATATATATATATATATATATATATATATATATATATATACATATATATATATATATATATATATATATATATATATATATACATATATATATATATATATATACATATATATATATATATATATATATATATATATATATATATATATATATATATATATATATATATATATATATATATATATGTATATATATATATATATATATATATATATATATATATATATATATACACACACACTGTTTAATATTCTCAATTGCTGAGATGTTAAACTACGCTGCTTAACTTAACTACGACAAGCACGGGAGTGTTACAAAATATGGTTAGGCATAATGGCTTTTTCATGCATTAGGCAAAATAAGTTTTTCCGAATCTGATCCAGGTGTGGATTCGAATGACTAAAATTAAGTTAAATTATGCCTAAAGTAGTATGAATTTAAGTTCAATCCACCTAACCTTATCTGAATCAGGTATAAAAAGTCTGGAAATTAATTGTGCAAGTTAAAAAAAAATTAATAAACAAGCCGGTAAACTGAATAATGATTTTACATATAGAATTGCTAAGTTCTTTAAGTGTCTAACTTATGATGTCTAACATTTGTTATAATATACTAATTGCTTTAGAGAAAAATGATGTAGTTTCATAGTTTAAAAGAAGTTGCCTTATAAAGTAGATTTTTTATGTTTTTTGTATAAAGAAAACCTGCATTCGTCTAAAGCAAAATTTCTGTTTAGAACCATCAAAACATCAATAACTAAAAATTGGATATACTTGAACCCATACAGAAAACTATTAACTGTTTATACTGCTTTATTTACTTTATGCTATTATGAAATTATCTTCAGTGAAGATAATTTGTTGCTTTATCTGCATTTTTATGAATATGCAAAAAGTAAACAACAATTGTTTTTCTCTTTTTGTTATATTATAAAAACATATGCTTGGCTGAGTGAATTACAAACTGCTTGCATAATTTTATAATATTGCTGCTGTAATGTTAACATATATATTTTTTATATAGATACCTATTTTTTATAAATTATAAAAACAAATGCTTGTCTTAGTAAATTACAAACTGCTAGCATCGTTTTTGTAATATTGCTGCTGTGATGTTTATATATTTAAACATATTTTTTAAAAATAGATTATGCATTATGTCAATTACAATATAAGCAAAAATTTTTCCACAAAAAGTATATCTGATTAATGTTGCCTAAAGCTTGATGCATAGCAGAAAATGACAGTTATATATATTTTTTATTAATCAGCCATATTTAATTTGAATTATACAGTTAATGGTTGGTGCTAAAATTTAGAAACTTTAACCACCATCTTTTTATTGGTTCAGCTATTCATAATGTGTTACCTGCAAGTTACCTTTATTTATGCAAAAAAATCTAAAGGATTGTAAGATTTGTTTATAAAAGGCTTATTTGTGTTATTTGAATTTATTTTAGATCAAATCTGGTAGCTGCCTCTATAGTTTTGCATCATTGAAGTATTTCATTGCTATAAAGCTATCATTGAAAAGTATTTAATAGTTGATGTTTTACCGGTTCTTACCTCAATAAAATTGTGTCTTATGCTAGAGAAACTAGAATCGTATCTAGGTGACATTTTATTGTAACATCCAAAATTTAATCATTAAATTTTAATGGTATAATTAACAAAGGTAAGTAAAAATTTTCTTTTAATAACATTTTAAAAATGATTATCTAAATCTGTTAATGTATTTCAAAATGTGGATTGTGATCAGTAGATATATGTTTTTTAAAACTTTTTAAACTTTAAGAAACCTTAGCATATTTCCTTTTGGAGTTACATTGCAAGTGCTATAGCCCTTGGCCCCACAGTTTTGGAGTTTTCACAAGTATATATTGAAAAAAATATATATTCAAAAGAAACTCTGAAAATAAAATAAAAACTTTAGCCTTTATTTAAAACAGCACTGGGCCCCAAAATATCTTAATCCACTACTGTACATTGCCATTATACATTATATTTTATATGTAATCTAGGGGGAAAAATGTACAAGGAAAAGCAGTTGCTAATTGATGGTGTGTTCCTCTGTCATATGCCTTCAATCGTTCTGTATAAAAAATCATACACATGAATAGGAAGGAACCTTGATGTGGTTCATGTGCTTTAAACAAATACCTTCCAAACAGATACTCATTTAACCTTTATACTGTAGAGGTGAAGCATCAATGTATATTTTGAATTTAGTTTATACTCAATAAATAGAAATTTTAAACTTGTTTCCGAAACTCTTGACTGTACTATTTGTGTTCAGAGAGTAGTAATGTTTATGTTATAAGAATCTTTTTAATATTAACTTTGAGTATTAAAATTGTTATGTTAACTTTTAGTAGAGTACATTGTGGATTTCAAAATGAGATATAGGTATAATTTCAATTTAATTTAAATGGATATTTTTTATAGAAAATATGATGACCCAAATTTAGTATAAATTTACATAATACATAAAGAAAAAATTTGACTCAGTCATAAAACTCTTGTGTGCAAAGTAAAAAAGGAGGGTGGTCGTAATAAATAAGGTGAAGTAAGAATTTTTTGAAAATATGAATCTGCATAGATAGGAAAAAAAAAATAAAGTTGTACTTTTTTCATTTAAATCATATATATATATATATATATATATATATATATATATATATATATATATATATATATATATATATATATATATATATATACATATATATATATATATATATATATATATATATATATATATATATATATATATATATATATATATATATATATATATATATATCATGGCCTACTTAAATACACGGCCGGACTTAATGCTTAAAAGTCCAATAATTAGTAGGCCAGTTTTTAGTCAAGTTCTTAAAATGGTTGCTTAAAATGGTTCTCAACAGAATTACAACTATTTTTACTAGAATAAAAATAAACTTTCATTTTATCTTTTAACATTATTTATTTGTCTTATAAAATGCCTCAAAAATGCTGTGTAGTTGCTTGCAGAAGCGGTTACAAAAAGAAAAAAAATGACAATACTGTAGAGGATTTTATTCTAAAACAGTATTTAATTTTCCCTCAGACATAAATTTATGCTCCTGGTGGATCAAGTTTGTAAACAGAATTAACTGGAAACCATCTAAATTCTCAGGAGTATATATTGATCATTTCAAAGAAAAATTTATTAAACGAGGCAAAAGAAATATACTAGACTTTACAAAGAATCCTATTCCAACAATTCATACAAATAAATATTGTTTTTTAAAGCCATCTTTACTTCCTACACCTATAAATTTAAAAAAGACTCCTACAAAAAGACCTTTTTCTCATTCATTGCTAGATGAAACAGTGGTTTTCAACAAACTAGATAAGATTTGTTCAATGACTTGACAGAACAAGTTTGTCCTTAAAATTTTTATTTAAGAAAATATATGGTGGCGTTATTTATTATCGTGTTATCATTGAAAATGTAACATCATCAACTAACATTGAAAACATTAATGTTGATAAAAATATGCATGTAAAATTGTACCATAAGGGATAATTTAGTTTCTTAAATGAGAAATCATGTTGAAGAAAAAGGAATTAAATTAAAACTTAAAAATAATTTAAGCAAACTTTATAGTTTTATGTATTATGAATCACATGGCAAAGAGTTATATAGTAATGAACTTATTCGATTTGCTTTGGTTCTACAATATACTTCTAGACAAGCCTATAACTTGCTGTAAAATGAATTTCCTTTTCCTTCATTTTCATATTTAAAATCATTAACTTAAGGTGGAAACGAACCAATTAAAGCATTAAAATATTTATTAAAAAAAGAAAAAATAAGCTCAGATTCAGCTTTGCTAATTGATGAAATGTACTTGCAAATAAGTGTTCAATATCATGGTCGTAAATTTGTTGGAAAAGATGAGAATGGAGAACTTTATTCAGGAGATGTAGTTTTTATGTTAGTTGGTATTAAACGTTCTATACTTTTTGTTGTTAAAGCATGTTCTGAAACAAGTATTTCTGGATATTCGTTGATGACTGAAATTGAAGAGTGTCTAGCAAATCTTTTTGATGCTAATTTTAATTATGCTATCATCACAGACAACCATTCAACTAATACACTTGCATTTAAAAACTCTTTAAAAAGTATAATTCTACTGAAAACTTTTTTTTTATTATATACAAAATAAAATTTATACATTATTTGATAGTGTACATATTTAAAAAACATCAGAAATAATTTATTACATTTAAAGAGATTTATTTTTCCAAAATTCAATTTTAATAAATTTGAGGATTCAATTAATGTTGAAGCTGGAGATATTCGTTGGCAGTTATTTCACCAAGTTTAAGAAAAAGATAACTCACTGCCAGCTAACTTAAAGAAAGCTTACAAACTTACTCAAACTTACTAAATCCAGGAAAAAATAAACAAAGTGTTAAACTGGCTTTGCAAATTTTCCACGAGTCAACATATTATGTCATCAAAAGTTATTAATTTAATATATATTATATATATATATATATATATATATATATATATATATATATATATATATATATATATATATATATATATATATATATATATATAAATATATAATATATATTTTATATACATTTTATAGTACACCTTCAACTTTTTATCATATATATATATATTATATATATATATATATATATATATATATATATATATATATATATATATATATATATATATATATATATATACATGATAAAAAGTTGAAGGTGTACTATAAAATGTTAACTTTTTGCTTGTAGTTTTATGCTTGTCATTATGTTTGCATAAAATTTTAATCAAAAAAATTTTACACACCAAAGAATAAATCAAACTTTGTATTTAAAATTGTTAATATGGCTTATCTTTTTGTTTTATTTAAGTCCAATTTATATTTAAGTATAAATTTTTTTTTCAATAAAATCTAACAAATAATTATTATCAATTTAAAAAATAAATTAAAAAGCAATATTAAAATAAAAATTTATTTTAAGAATGTAACAAGCAAGTTAAGAAAATAAATCACCGCACAACTAAGAATAATATCCTTTTGATATAAACCTTTGATGCATCTTTTGACTAAATAGTTTTCTTAGTATAGAGTTATGCCTGGCTTTAAATCCATATATGGTGTTAGAAGCTTGAGAAACTAAAGCTTCACAACAATTTAAACCTGATTGATTGGCACATAAAGCCACGCAGCATAGCACCCAGAGCTCAATATCAATCAGATTTCATCACAAGATTGTCAGGAAGTGCAAAGTCAGACATAAGTTTGTAACAACCATGTTGTCAATGACTGGAATGCTTTGCAAGATAATGTCATTGTGGCAATATCAGTTGTGCCCAACATACAAGTTGGGTATAGACACATATATTCAGCTGATGATGAGTTTAAAAAGACTTTTGCTTTAAGACTTTTACTTAATTAACTAACTAATATCAATAAGAGATATTAAGCTTGTATCACTCCAATTCAGTTGAAGGATTTTCTTTTCTATTCTATGACTGCTTTTGTTTCTGAAAATAAAAACATTCTTACTTTCAAAAAACTTGCTACAAACAAAAAAAAAAGTAATTATGCTTAAAAAATATAAATGATACCGCATAATACAATTTTTAAAAAACCTTTGTACACAGATGTTTGATAAATTATTAATAAAAGAACTAATTTTAATAAGTTTACTATTTTCTGAGAGTAATTATTGTTTTAAATCCAAGAGTGATCTGTTCATCATCATTTTTAACCATTGCATAGAAACAATTTGGATGTATCAAACAGAAAGCATTACCTAATATTTTTTTTGTTTTCTTTTTACATCATCAAAATTAATAAGATTCAATTGATTAATAGTGAAAAACAGAACCTGGGTGAATCTTGCAATTTGAAGATTTCTTTATTTGAAACCATGATGGAGCAAAAACTTTATTAATATAATGGGTAAACTTTTTCAGAATTGCGTTTGGAGAAACATCTTGAGTATATAAACAAAAAATTCATATAGAAAAGGTTAACCATCAAGTATGATTCAGTGGACTTTACAATTAGCCCATTTGTTGTATACTTTACCTAATCCAATACCTTTACAATATTCGTAGAAAAGTCTTTGATCATGATCAATATCTTTTAATATCTCATCTGAAATATATCCTTTAGTGATAGTAGTTTGCATTACTTCAAACTCTACTTGAGGTTGTCTATAAATATCTTTGGAGCATCTATTCCCAATTAGCCCACTATAATTTTGTGGACCGGTTTTTTATCTTAATTTTCAAAAATGAGTTTTGGTGGGAGTTTATTCTGATGATGCAGAATGTGTTTGATGCAGTTTTGTCTAAAAGAATAGAATGAATACTCTCCAGGCTGTCATATTCTTCAAATACATTAAATGTCTCAAGAGCAAGATCATCCCTCAAAGCACCAAAAACAAGTATTGCTCTGTGTGTCAAGTAGATATCATAAGATTTCCCGTCCTCATGTGTAAAAGTAAGGTGATGCTCTGCAGCAACACATTTTGAAATTTTTTCCTTCAGAATTAATTTTTTTAAGTACATTTTTGTGTTCTTATCTATCTTTCCATCTAAACCAATGCAAAATAATTGTGTTTTCTTTTCTGAATATGCATTTTCCGAAATTACTTTGATTTAGCTCTGTCTAATTTACACTTATCCATTAGAATATTATTGATGACAACTTTTGGTAATAATAGATGCTTGATATCATGGAGTTTCCAAGAGCTGCGCCATGATTTGAAGAAAATCCGCCTCTAACCAGCTCCATATCATATCTTGAAAACTTTTAAAAACTATAATCTGCCCGAGTTTTTTTACTTGGTTGCTATTCATCATGTTTCTTAGATTAAAAATTTAAAAAAATTATGATAAGTGATTTTTTTATTATTAAGTGTTAAATACTAAACAAATTTAAAAAATTTAAGGCCATGCAAATAAAAATATCTTAGATTTTATTATTTCAGATATACCTTCTGGGGGATCTGGCAATGAACTTGAGAACTCATTAACAATATATTTTTGTATAATCATGTTGTTGTGTTTTAAAGCAGATGTATCTACTAAAGACATCTGAAATAACCCTTTTGGTCATGTTTTTAAATGCTGCTTTTGCTTATAAGCTCTTTTTCTATTAATGTGTTCCATTTTGCATCGCTCTTTTTTCTATTGTGTTCCATTTTTATTTTTTACATAAACACTAATACATTTATTAAAAGGCAATCATGGATTGACAGATAATCATATAGATTTTAAAACACATGAAACATATTTAGCAATCGCCCAAAAGTTAGGCTTAATGTCAGAACAATCAAGAAAGTAATAAAATTGAATCAATCGTCTGTATGTGCTTGGATCCGTTGTTTCTCTTCACTTTTGAATCATGTAAGGGGCCTTTTTTTTTTTTTGACATTTCTTATTTTCCAAAACTAAATATTTTGTTCATATTATTATCATGAGACATAAGTTATTTGCAATAAATTAATTACACTTTATTGAAGTACTAAACTATTTATATTTTGCACAAAATAATAACTTGTTAATAATATTTATACAATTATAATATTTATATAATATTTATAAAATGTGTTTATTGTTTAATTTAATCTATTTTAAATACATTATATTATTCTACAAAAGTAACATTCATAAGTAACATTTATAAAACATAAGCTAGTTAAGCATGTAAATCTAGTTGTATAAACTCGAGCAAATTAAAAAGTACATTTTAAGAAATATTTATTAGTGACTTATAAATTTAATTTTTTGGCGTTTTACTCAAGATTACAAAACTAGGAAGTTAAATATTGTTTACAAACAGATTACAATACATGCGTGCTTTAAAAAACGAAGAAAAATAAACTTCATAAAACAGTGAAAAGTAGTTTATAAAATATGCAAATCTACTAATTCAGGGTGGCCAAAATCTAATTTAAAATTCCAGGATATTTCCAGGACTTTTTAAGGTTAATTTGGGGTTTTTCAAGGATATTTTGAACTTTTCTCAACCAGAAAAAAACAAAATATATTGTCTTCAAAACATGTTTTATATATAAATATATGCTTTAATATAGTAGTATATAGTATCGTACAAAATAAAAAATATTTAAATTGTATATATATATATATATAGATACACTAGGTTATCAAACACTTCTTTTTAATCTCTTTTTTAGATTGTTCAAGTTTTTTTTAATGAAATATAAACCTCTTTAATTGCCAGTTCTTTTTCTAAAATTGTGTTTCTAAAGGAATTTGCTTTCTTAAGGATAGTGAAGTTTTGCTTTTCTTCTGCTTTAATGCTTAACCTGTCGGCATCAGTTTTCATCAGCAATTTCAGTCTTCAACACTGAATTATACCTATTTTATGCTAACCTTCAGCTTTTTAAAAGATCACTGGGAAGCTTATACTGATAAATAACAATGTCATGGGAATTGATGTGGTTATAAACTGTCCTTTGGGAAACAAGAGATATTTCTTGTAGATTTTCTGCTGACAACTGCTTGTTAACACTAAATCCTTGTTCTATTGCCTATTGGCCATGAGATAAAACAAAAATGATAGCACAGACTTTCTACAGTTCTGAATACTTTTGATTTTTGTGTGAACAGACACCAAGAAGTCTATCAACAAAATCAGTTAATTCATTAAAGGAGTCAAATTTGTTATCATTTCAAAGACTCTAAATCAAATACATTCTGCACCAAAAAATTCATCAAATTGTTGTGTTGCATCATCTGCATCGTCATTTGAAAGCCATTTTAATGCACTTAATCTCTCAGCATGATCCTTGAATCAGAGTAGATACTTCCTTGTTTTAAACCATTGCATTTTGAGACAAAGATGAAGCATCCCTCTTTAAAGAATACTTCAATGGGCATCTTTTAAATTTTGCAATAACATTATGATAATCTGCCTACATTCTTTCTTAAATTCTAATTTCTCTTCTGGTTAATAATGAAGAAAATTTAACATTTCAGTGCTGTTCCTATGTCAATATGGTCTACTTCTAAATGGTAACTTAATTTCAATACTTCAATCTTTGGTAAACTAAATACCAACTTTGATGCTAATACGCTGTCAGAGAATAATCAGAGAATATGAATATTTCATTTAAATTTAGGCATGATCTTAAAGTGACATTACTACATTCAAGCTCCATTTTATTTCTAACCTTGGATTTATATATATATATATATATTTTTTTTAATTAGGAGAACTTTTTGTAAGTTACTGATAGAACACAACCAATTAATTTGTTACAAGCAACTGTACTGATAGAAATTTGCTACAAGCATTCCAAAATTCAGGAAAACATGTTTAAATAAAAGTAAAAAAAAAACTTAAATTGAAATAAAAAACTAATAAACTACCAGTAAAGAATATATTTGCTGCATTATGTGGCTTTGCATTAAATTTATGTATTTTACTAGTTGGATGAGAATCCAACAAGGATACTTCAATGTTAAAAATATTAATATCCAAATATAGCTTGCTTTTTAGAACTTAAAATACAAAAATTTTCTCAAAAAAAATACTTTTTGCTGTATAGCCATTCTGTTTGATTTTTGTATTATACTAGTTATATATATATATATATATATATATATATATATATATATATATATATATATATATATATATATATATATATATATATATATATATATATATATATATATATATATATATATATATATATATATATATATATACTTTAAATTTACTAGATGTTAATAAATACTGACAGTAACGGTTAACAAATTTCTTTTTGCAAGTCAGAAAATACATAATTAATAAATTCAGTAGAAATCTACACAATATTAATATTACTTCTGTTTTAGGCCTAAACATTATGAAATATTGAAGTATTTCAGAAAAAAGGTCAAGGATTTCCAGGATTTATTGCTAAAAGGGGTGTTTTTCCAGGACTTTTCCAGAATCTACCAAATTCTAGGACATTTCCAGGTTTTCAAGAACATATATATATATATATATATATATATATATATATATATATATATATATATATATATATATATATATATATATATATATATATATATATATATATATATATATATGTTGTCATAGCAACATGATAAAAAAAAAAAGCAAAAGAAAAATGTTTTATAAATAACAAAATAAAATGCTTAAAAATAAGAAATTTAATCTTAAAGCTAAAAACTAGTCACATTTTCTGCATAATTATCATACATTAATAACAACAACAAAATATATATTCAAGTTTGGGCATACCTCAGTTTCAGCTGGTATTTTTCCAGCAGGACACTAAAAAAGTATAAACATGTATAAATGAATATAATTATGCTGCAATATGTTTTGTGTTATAACTGCATACTGTTGTTTTTATTTTTCAGAAATTAAAAGCTGATTGTTTTATAGCAAATAAGAAAAGACACAAAAAATGTTCTTTTTATTATGGCATGCATTATATAATATTTTATTATATCCTAAACATATAATAAAGCCAATACCTTAAAAGTAAGTAACAGAAAATTCTTAGCATTAAAAAGGATAATTTATATGCTATTTTACATTAAAAATATAAAAAAAAATTTAGAATTTTCGAAAATAGATTGAAATGAACTTTAAAGCTTTTAAATTATTTAACAAAGAAGTTTTTTTAACCTCACTAGCAACACTTGCTGATGCTTTCAATAGAAGATCAGCTAAACTACCAGCTTGGTCAAATTCTGAAGCCAAATGCAAAGGAGTCATACCTGTCTATAAATAAAAAAAACATAATGTTAAACTAACTAATCAATTAAAATTTAAACATACTTACAGTTACTTTAATATTCTTTTAAAAACATAAAAATAGTTACCTTAGAACTGCATTTTGAACTACCTTAGATCTTACCTTAGAACTAACTATATTGAAAGACATTCTTCCTTTAAACATCTCAATCGCATTTCTGGAACCATATTTTGCTGCAAGATGAAGAGCAGTTAATCCATCTTTGTCTTCATCTATCAGCGAGACACCTTGATTTATTAGTAGTTGTATGATTTCTGCATGATCACCCTCTGCAGCTAAATGAAGGGGTGTCCTCAATGTAGTCTAAAAATATATCAGTTTAAAAGCAACATGACATGTGTACTACTACATTTTTTAAGAGAAAAATTCTTTCTCCTAATAGCAAAAATCTATATTTTTTAAAAGAGAAATAGCAAACTCTTTATCTTACCTTACTTTTAGCAAATGCAATTGTGCTATTAACTTTTAATAAAGCATTAAAAACTTCATAACTGCCCTTTGCTGCAGCGATATGAGCACACCCATTACCATCCTTAATGATGTATATGTAAAAAACTATTATTTTATCTCAATGTTTATATAACTATATATCAATTGTATTATTTTTATTATAACATATCTTAATTGTATTGTTTCTATAAACCATATAAAACCTAATAATAAATAATTATTGCTAAGTTTAAATAGTTGAAAAATTAATAACCATTATCTCGTAATATTGGGTTTGATTATCAGTTAATAATAATTTAAAAAATGTTTTTTTTTTAATAATATTTAAAATAATTATAATTTTCTTCTTTAAGCTCATTTTAAATATTATTTAAACAATGTTTTTTGATAATTCTATTTAGAATTTTTTCAAAAAGACTGCAGATATTATTTTGTTTTAAGATTTTTGAAAACACTTAGATAAATAATTGCAATAAAAAAAATAAAATTTTACATATGCATTGATTTATTTAACCTATACGCATTGATTTATTTTAGATTTGAAAATTAAGTTTTTTATAATTAAAAATGCCATTAAAAAGTGAAAAAAAGAAGGCTAGAAAAAAAAGAAGGAGCATTGAGTAAAGAAACTGAAGATAAAAGCAGTACATAGACTACTTGTGATTATTATCGTATTTTGCTTAGCAACAAGTTAGAACAAAATAAACCATTTTTAAAATATTGTCAAAAGAAAATATAGGTTTTACACAAGCATACAAAAGGTGACAACGCCAATATGTCAAAATATTAAAAGAATTTATATTAACTAGTTAGTAAATATTAATTAATAATTCTCAAGTTGCAAAAAAGTTCTTTTAGACTTTGTTGTAACTTAAAAATTATTAATTATTATTTAATATAGGAAAATTTTGATATAAATGTAGCAAAAGATTTCTTTGGTGCAAATGTGTCATTTAAAACAGCTGAAAATCAAGAGTGTATAGACATGATTAATTAATTGAGACCATATTAGATGTAATAATATTAGATGATGAATCGAGCAGTCTTACCATGAATCAATTATTAATCACAATGCACATACTTAAATCTAAACTTATATGTTTTACATTTAAAGTTTTGAATAACAATGCTTGATTAAAGCACATTTTTACTATAAATTTGTGTAACGTAAGATAAAACTACATGCATTTACTAAAGTTCTGGCACTTATTCGTTAACAAAATGAATTATGTCATTATGTCATTATGTAATTCTTATTTTGTCGCGTAAGATTGGTTCTAACTGAAACTTTTTATATTAAGAGAATTTAGAATAAAAAACCTTTTATTTTTTTTGTAATGTTAATTAAAATTATTTATATTATTGTTTTTTTTTAATTTGTTCTTATTTTGGTTGACATATTAATATACATAAATAAATGAAACTAAGAAATATATAAACATTTTTATTTAGACATAAAAAGAAAAAGAAAGATTTATTTGCTATTCTCCTAGTATAAAAAACATCAGTTCGAATCTTTTTTATTTTTGTTTTAGTCAAAGAAATCGTTTGTGAATGGAATTAAGTGGGGTCATTCATAAAGCACGTCACCCTATATTTTTCAATTTTTAACCCCTTCCCTACTATCACAAATGATCACATATACCTGAACCCCTATCCCTCCTAAACTGTAATAACAATTTTTACATCAAAAATTTTTTAATAGAAAAAGATTTAAATGTAAATGTACTTTACATCAATTTAAAAATTCAACCTAATGAAAATAATGCAATACATATAAACATAAGAAGTTTAAGTAAAAACTTCCACAAATCAAAGATTTTTTGATTTAAATGACTCAAATAAGTATTAATAAAGTTTTAAAAGTAAAATAATTTATTAACGCTGCTCTTGGTCTTGAGGAAAAACTGTTTTTGATTTGATAACTTTCATAAATGCTATGAAAAATCATTCAGAAAGAGTGCCACTAGTTTTTTTAAATTTCCTTTGTTGATTATTATTTTTAATGAGTTCAATACTTTTGCAATTTTATTGCAAAAGTATTGAACTTATCCAACTTTATTTGCTGTAATCAATTATGAAAGGATTTTAGAGGTTTAGGAATAATGTGGTGCAAAAAGAGTTGCTATCCAGTTTTGGGCAACAAACAAGCTCTTTTTTCATCAAAAATGTTACCTGTCTCTGAGAATAGTCTCATTTGAATTGTTATTTAAATTTTAAATAATTAAAAAATATAGGATGCCTATTACAGTAAATATTTCAATATTAATCTAAATGGAAAAATAGAAAATAAAGAAATAATTTTAAATACAAATATTATATAGGTTAAAACTTTCAATAAATAAAATTATAAAAAACAAATAAAAACAACGTATAAGATGTAAATAAAACAAGAATCAAGTTACTGAAATATATATATATATATATATATACAATATATATATATATATATATATATATATATATATACATATACATATATATATATATATATATATATATATATATATATATATATATATATATATATATATATATATATATATATATATATATACATATATATATTTATATATACATATATACATATATAAATAATATATATAAAATAAAATAAAAAATTTTAACTTATTATTTAAAACTTGAAATAAAATCTCTTTGAAAAAACTTTTTGAGAATTGGGTTTTCCGAAAATCCCTAATATCGCTTGGAATAATTTTTTACAATGTGTTCCAATAACAGCAAATATTATTGAAAAAAAAGTTAGCAAGAAATAAAGTACAATTTAAAAAATTACAAATTTGTTTGGTTTAACGCCCACAAATACTACTACTTTTAAAGTTGCACCCTTTTTGGCTGAAAAGTTATTTAAGTTAAATAAATGTTTTGATTATAACAAAGTGGTTCTAGAAATTTATTTAATGATAATAGATTTCTTTACTTTACTGTTTGATTATATTTAAAACGTAAATTAAATACGTATATTAAAACGTAAATTAAATACCTTTAACATTAAGTATGTTTGTTTTTTTATTACAACAAACTGGTACTAGAAACTTAGAAAACAAGAAATTTCACTGCTTGCTTGAATTTAAAACATAAAAGCAAATTTAAATGTTTTAATGAAACATAGTCATAATAACATTTTATGACTATGCATGAAAAACTAATAATTGATATTCTTTGTTGCCACGATAGTGTGCAATTGCTTGTTGTTGTTTTTTTGCTGAGACTTTGTATTTGTAACTTTATTTCGCTATGCGATTTATGTATAAAGAAAGTTAATATTAATTATAAAATTGAATTTGCAATAAATGTGAAATATGAAATTTACGAGCTTGTGTTTACTATTTTCAAAACCTTTTTTATTTTTCTATTTTTAAAACATTTCTTTTGATGACACAAATTATTACATGATGGTGTAAGGGTTTGTCCATAAAGAACGCCAAACAGAACTTAAATAATAACTAGAAGTAGAAGATCGCTATATTACTTTAAAAATTGCCCTTTAATGCTCAGCAGTGAAAAAAAATATCTTCAAAAGAATACTCTTAACATGAAAGCGACAACGATATATTAGGATTAAAAATCCTGCTAACCAGCCTCGAACCCCTTCTTCACCTATTAGGCTGGCGTAGATGTAACCTGTGTTACATTGTTTCCTGCCTAGGATGATGAATGCTGGATCTCCTTGACTCTACTCATTGAATTTTGCTTATGCCTCCTTGATAATGGCTATGCAACTCTTCCTGTTAACTCCATATGAGGGTACAGCTCTAAAACTCAGTTAAACGGTTCTGAGGCCGGCTGGTAGTAAGGTTTCCCGAACTCTGTGGTAGCTCTAAGAGAGGCTGATTCCATCAACAGCTGCAAAATATCAGAGTGTTAACAGTGCCATGTTGCGCATGGATGGTGTCCTTGTTAATGCTTTTGGTGTGCATTGTCAAGGCCACATAAGGAGCCCTATGTCACGGCTTAGGGTTAATTAACAGGACTGAGACAACTGCATAGCTCATTGATTAGGAGGCTGTGCCCTATCTATGAATGAGTCAAGTTCTCATTAAACCTAAATCATGACCAAAGTAACCAAAAATTTTAAACCTAAAAAACCATCCCCACCACCTAAATATTTTAATATATCTTTTACAAATATTCGCGGTCTACGAAGCAACTTTCCATCAGTTGAGTCTTACCTCCTGCAAAATTCACCAGACTTGCTTGCACTCAGTGAAACAAATTTAAATTCTGCAATTCCTTCTTCAGATGTCAGTGTTGATGGGTTCTATCCTTTGATTCGTAAAGACTCAAATAGTCACATGCTAGGTTTAGGGGTATACATATGCATTAATTACCCTCTTTGTCGTGAAATCAGGTTCGAATCCTTTGACCATTCTTTTATGTGCTTTCGCCTAGCACCTTTCACTCTATCACCTTTCTCTTTGTTCTTTATCGTTCTCCTTCTTCCCATGATTGCACTCTCTTAGATATTGTTGCTCCCCTCTGCCAATATTGTTGTTGTTGGTGATTTTAATGCCCATCACACTGAATGGCTTGGCTCTAACACCACTGATCCTGCTGGCACTAAAGTCTTTAACTTCTGCGTTTCTCAATCTCTTACTCAGATAGTTAACTTTGTGACTCGTTTTCCTGACAAACCTAATCATTTACCTTCACTCCTTGACTTATGTCTTGTCTCTGACCCTAGCTTATGTTCAGTTTCTCCCTTTTCTCCCTTAGATGGTTCTGACCATGCAATGATCTCTATAAATCTTTCTTCTCGCACTTCTTTTTTGGGCTCACCTTATCATGGCACCACCTACTACTACCCTAAAGCTGACTGGGATTCCTTTCGTGATTTTCTTCGTGATGGTCCTTGGGCTGATGTTTTTTCTCTCTCAGCTGACAAATACGCCTCCTACATAACCTCCTGGATTCAGGCTGGAATGGAAGCTTTTATTCCTTCGCGTCGGTTTCGAGTCAAACCTCATTCTACTCCATGGTTTTCTCCTTCTTATGCGGCTGCTATATCCAATCGTAATCATTTTTTTCATCTTTTTCAAAAGAACAACTCTCTTGAGAACAAACGGCTATTTATTATTGCAAAAAATCGATTTAAAAAGGTGCTTTCTGATGCTAAACTCCATTATTCTCAGTTCACTAAATCTCGCATCTTATCGCAGAAGTTAGGCTCTAAAGACTTTTGGAAAATCTTCAACAGCATTATTAACAAGGGTAGATCTAACATTCCATCTTTCATTCATGGGACTGATCTTATTACCTCTCCCAAGGATAAGGCAGAACTATTTGGAAAGAACTTTTCTTCTAATTCCACTCTTGAATCTTATGGACATTCTCTTCCTTCCGTTCCAGTCAAACAGGTTGACCCATTGTTAGACATTCAAATCACTCCGGCTTCTGTTGCTAAAGTCATATCTAAATTAAACTCGTCTACAGCTTGTGGTCCTGACAACATTCCTGTCACGGTCTTGCAGAATTGTTCTCCAGAACTTTCTTCAATTCTCTCTAAACTATTTAACAAGTGTTTGACTGAGTCTTGTTTTCCTGCTTGTTGGAAAATGGCATCTGTGGTTCCAATATTCAAAAACTCTGGAGAAAATTCTGACCCCTCCAATTATCGTCCGATCAGTCTTCTTTCTGTTATTAGCAAGGTCTTTGAGTC